>CM053026.1:3648751-4314276 GCA_028564925.1 Lithobates sylvaticus | reverse complement strand
CACGTCCTCAACCTGGTGGTGCAGCGGTTCTTGGGCAGGTTCCCAGGCTTACAGGATGTCCTGAGGCAGGCCAGGAAAGTCTGTGTGCATTTCCGCCGATCTTATAATGCCAGTGCTCGGCTGACTGAGCTGCAAAAGGAGCTGAACCTGCCCAAGAACCGCAGGGACTCAACGTTGGCCATGCTGCAGCGACTGCACACGCAGCAGAGGGCCATCAATGAGTACCTTTGCGACTACGGCACCAGGACAGGGTCAGGGGAGCTTGGTTTTTTTTCCCCACGTCAGTGGAGCATGATCAGGAATGCATGCACTGTCCTCTCACCATTTGAGGAGGCCACGAGGATGGTGAGCAGTGACAGTGCATGCATCAGTGACACTGTCCCTCTTGTCCACCTGTTGGAGCATACGCTGCGTGGACAATGGACAGGGCACTTGAGGCAGAACAGAGGAAGGAAGAGGAGGACTTCCTTGCCTCTCAAGGCCCCCTTTATCCGGACAGTGTTCCTTCTGTCCCACCCATCACACAGGAAGAGGATGAGGAGGAGGAGGAGGAGGAGGAGGATTGTGTGAGCATGGAGGTGGAGCCTGGCACTCAGCATCAGCAGCAGCAGTCTTTTAGGGATGATGTACAGTCCCAACAAACCAGTGGACTTGTACGTGGCTGGGAGGAGGTGGCTGGCGATCATGTCATCCTCAGTGACCCAGAAGACTCCGGACCGAATGCCTCAGCTAACCTACGCTGCATGGCCTCCCTGATCCTGCAAAGCCTGCGGAAGGATCCTCGTGTTCTTCGGATCAAGGAGAGGGACCATTACTGGCTGGCCACTCTCCTTGATCCGCGGTACAAGGGTAAGGTTGCGGACCTTATCTTGCCGTCGCAGAGGGAGCAGAGGATGAGACATCTCAGGGAGGCCTTGCAGAAAGGTCTGTGCAACGCGTTCCCAGAAACTGGGAGGTTACAAACTCCTGGTCCTGGGCGACGAGTTGCTGAGGCTTCGGTCAGTAGCAGAAGGAGCGGTGGGGAAGGTGGACGTCTGACCGATGCGTTCAGACAATTTTTTAGTCTGCAGCCCCAAGGTATGATCGGTTCCAGCAACCATCGCCAGCGTCTGATATACATGGTGCAGGAATACCTTGGGGCAAGGTCAGACTTGGACACCTTTCCCACCGAAAATCCTCTGGCTTACTGGGTCCTGAGGATGGATCACTGGCCAGAGCTTGCACAGTATGCAATTGAGCTACTGGCCTGTCCTGCCTCCAGCGTTCTTTCCGAACGCACATTCAGTGCTGCTGGAGGATTTGTCACCGATCATAGGGTGCGCCTGTCCACCGCCTCGGTTGATCGACTGACCTTCATCAAAATGAATCAGTCTTGGATCACCACCAGCTACCAGGCACCTGAGGCGGATATAACCGAATAATTTTTAATGTCACATCCCTTCAAGACTGCCTATGCTGATGCTGAGTGACTGTCCTCTTATGTTCACTGACTATCCTCTTCCTCCTCCTCAATGATCCATGCCACCACACCAGTGCCTAAGGCACAATTTTTCAGCCCCTGTTTAACAGGGGCGTGTACATACAATTTTTATAAAAAAATGCTTCGCAACACGTGTGACTGCTGTGCTCCAAGTACAGTATCTGTGAGGGGTTGCAGTGTTGTGGCACCAGCACCAGTGCCTAAGGCACAATTTTTCAGCCCCTGTTTAACAGGGGCGTGTACTTACAATTTTTTAAAAAAAAATGCTTCGCAACACGTGTGACTGCTGTGCTCCAAGTACAGTATCTGTGAGGGGTTGCAGTGTTGTGGCACCAGCACCAGTGCCTAAGGCACAATATTTCAGCCCCTGTTTAACAGGGGCGGGTAATTACAATTTTTTAAAAAAAATGCTTCGCAACACGTGTGACTGCTGTGCTCCAAGTACAGTATCTGTGAGGGGTTGCAGTGTTGTGGCACCAGCACCAGTGCCCAAGGCACAATTTTTCAGCCCCTGTTTAACAGGGGCGTGTACTTACAATTTTTTAAAAAAATGCTTCGCAACACGTGTGACTGCTGTGCTCCAAGTACAGTATCTGTGAGGGGTTGCAGTGTTGTGGCACCAGCACCAGTGCCTAAGGCACAATTTTTCAGCCCCTGTTTAACAGGGGCGTGTACTTACAATTTTTTAAAAAAATGATAAGCAACACGTGTGACTGCTGTGCTCCAGTACAGTATCTGTGAGGGGTTGCAGTGTTGTGGCACCAGCACCAGTGCCTAAGGCACAATTTTTTCAGCCCCTGTTTAACAGGGGCGGGTAATTACAATTTTTAAAAAAAATGCTTCGCAACACGTGTGACTGCTGTGCTCCAAGTACAGTATCTGTGAGGGGTTGCAGTGTTGTGGCACCAGCACCAGTGCCTAAGGCACAATTTTTCAGCCCCTGTTTAACAGGGGCGGGTAATTACAAATCTTGATCTAATAGTTCACAGCAGGGCCCATTCCTGCGCCCACCAAGAGTAACTATGAGGGCCTACAGTCTTGTGGCAACACCGTCCACCACCACCGCCAAAGGCCCAATTTTTCTGCCCTGTTCATCAGGTGCTTGCAATTACAAATCTTGATCTAATAACTCACAGCAGGGCCCATTCCTGCGCCCACCAAGAGTAACTGTGAGAGAGCTTACAGTCTTGTGGCAACACCGTCCACCACCACCGCCAAAGGCCCAATTTTTCTGCCCTGTTCATCAGGTGCTTGCAATTACAAATCTTGATCTAATAACTCACAGCAGGGCCCATTCCTGCGCCCACCAAGAGTAACTATGAGGGCCTACAGTCTTGTGGCAACACCATCCACCACCACCGCCAAAGGCCCAATTTTTCTGCCCTGTTCATCAGGTGCTTGCAATTACAAATCTTGATCTAATAACTCACAGCAGGGCCCATTCCTGCGCCCACCAAGAGTAACTGTGAGAGCTTACAGTCTTGTGGCAACACCGTCCACCACCACCACCACCCCCCAATTTTTCTGCCCTGTTCAACAGGTGCATGCAATTACAAATCTTGATCTATTAACTCACAGCAGGGCCCATTCCTGTGCCCACCAGTCTTGTGGCTACACCAACATCTAATAGGGCAAATTTCTGCAGAGTATATACGCCAGGCCCCTACTTTCAAACATCCAACTTACAAACGACTCCTACTTGCAAATGGAAAGAGAAAACAGGAAGTGAGAGGAAATCTACCCCTAGGAAGGGAAATTCTATCCTGTTAGATTTAATTTGGGAAAAAGGTATCTCCTCTCTACTGATACTTTATCACCAATCCTTGTTTCAATTAAAACCCCACTTTTCCAAAAACATTTGTCATTGGGACGGAAAGTGAGGTGACATGTTCTGAACAGATGTGCAAAGACAGCAAATGTTACAGGGGTGATAACCCCTCCCTATGTTCTCCAAAAAGCTTAAAAATAGATTTTTTTGGGATGGAGCTACACTTCATAATGTACCTGTTCAGATTCTACTTAAAGCGGTTCTACACCCATTTCATTTAGTAAATCTCTTTGCCTTCCAAATCAGGCAAAGAGTACTAAATGAAATGTTTTTTTTTTTTTTTTTTTTTTTACTTACCTTGTAATTGAAGACTTCCGGTCTTCTCCCTCTGCGGCGGCGGGCGGGGTCTTGCGTCGATCGTCGTCACGCCGCACTGTCTCCTGGGATCTGGTGTCATAGATCCCAGGAGTCAGTGCGGGCATCTTCCGAAATCTCGCGAGATTTCGGCCACATCTTCCGAAATCTCCCGAGATTTCGGCCGCATCTGCCGAAATCTCGTGAGATCTCGGCAGATGAGCCGTTACTGCGCACGCGCGAGTAACGGCAGTGCATGGTGGGCCATCTAAAGTCCCTGTGGGTGTTTCACATGCCCACAGGCAAGATGGCCCCCAGCACTAAAGAAGAAGACGAGGAACTTCATCGGACGAAAACCGGCGGCGATCGAGATGGAAGATGGAACAGGTGAGTCCCCTAATAAAGGTAAGCACACTTTATATTACATCCTTAAAAAAAAAAATTTTTTTCAGAGTGCAGAACCGCTTTAAGAACAAACCTAAAGCCGCAAGTGGTTTTAAATGGCTTCTGTTTTTCCTTTACAAATGTCATTTTGTGCAAGGACAGTTCTAAACACGGGAAACACATGCCACTTCACAGGCATACTTTACACACCCCCCAGGTACCATATTTAAAGGAAAATTTCACTTTTTTTTTTTCACTTTATGCATCATTAAAATGACTGCTCCCGAAAAAACGTTAGTTTTTAAAAGTTCTTTTTGCATTGATATATGTCCCCTGGGGCAGGACCCGGGTCCCCAAACCTGTTTTATGACATTAACATGCATATTGGCCGTTGTAATTAGCACTTTTGATTTCGAACGTTCGCGTCCATTATAACGTATAGGGTTCGAAAATTCGCGCAAACTTTCGGTCCGTTCGAAGGTTCTGGTGCGAACCGAACCCAGGGGTGTTCGGCTCCTCCCTAATCACCAGCAGGAGGAAGGCGGTCCTGATTCCTCTATAGAGATCTTTATATCACTAGAGGGATCACCAGCAGGAGGAAGGAGGTCCTGACTCCTCTATAGAGATCTTTATATCACTAGAGGGGTCACCAGCAGGAGGAAGGAGGTCCCGATTCCTCTATATAGATCTTTATATCACTAGAGGGATCACCAGAACGAGGAAGGAGGTCCTGATTCCTCTATATAGATCTTTATATCACTAGAGGGACCACCAGCAGGAGGAAGGAGGTCCTGATTCCTCTATAGAGATCTTTATATCACTAGAGGGATCACCAGCAGGAGGAAGGAGGTCCTGATTCCTCTATATAGATATTTATATCACTAGAGGGGTCACCAGCAGGAGGAAGGAGGTCCTGATTCCTCTATATAGATATTTATATCACTAGAGGGATCACCAGCAGGAGGAAGGCGGTCCTGATTCCTCTATAGAGATCTTTATATCACTAGAGGGATCACCGGCAAGAGGAAGGAGGTCCTGATTCCTCTATATAGGTCTTTATATCACTAGAGGAGTCACCGGCAGGAGGAAGGAGGTCCTGATTCCTCTATATAGATCTTTATATCACTAGAGGGACCACCAGCAGGAGGAAGGAGGTCCTGATTCCTCTATATAGATCTTTATATCACTAGAGGGACCACCAGAAGGAGGAAGGAGGTCCCGATTCTTCTATATAGATCTTTATATCACTAGAGGGGTCACCAGCAGGAGGAAGGAGGTCCTGATTCCTCTATATAGATCTTTATATCACTAGAGGGATCACCAGAAGGAGGAAGGAGGTCCTGATTCCTCTATATAGATCTTTATATCACTAGAGGGACCACCAGCAGGAGGAAGGAGGTCCTGATTCCTCTATATAGATCTTTATATCACTAGAGGGACCACCAGAAGGAGGAAGGAGGTCCCGATTCTTCTATATAGATCTTTATATCACTAGAGGGGTCACCAGCAGGAGGAAGGAGGTCCTGATTCCTCTATATAGATCTTTATATCACTAGAGGGATCACCAGCAGGAGGAAGGAGGTCCTGATTCCTCTATATAGATCTTTATATCACTAGAGGGGTCACCAGCAGGAGGAAGGAGGTCCTGATTCCTCTATATAGATCTTTATATCACTAGAGGGACCACCAGAAGGAGGAAGGAGGTCCCGATTCCTCTATATAGATCTTTATATCACTAGAGGGGTCACCAGCAGGAGGAAGGAGGTCCTGATTCCTCTATATAGATCTTTATATCACTAGAGGGACCACCAGAAGGAGGAAGGAGGTCCCGATTCCTCTATATAGATCTTTATATCACTAGAGGGATCACCAGCAGGAGGAAGGAGGTCCTGATTCCTCTATATAGATCTTTATATCACTAGAGGGGTCACCAGCAGGAGGAAGGAGGTCCTGATTCCTCTATATAGATCTTTATATCACTAGAGGGATCACCAGCAGGAGGAAGGAGGTCCTGATTCCCCAATTTAGATCTTTATATAACTAGAGAGGTCACCAAGAGGAGGATGGAGGTTCTGATTCTCCAATATAGATCTTTATGTAGCGCTGACATCCTTGTCTATTGATGTGGTTATGCATACTTTAATGTAAGGTTAATGGACATTACTATGGTTCCGTATCTAGAGCCATCTAGTGACCAAATACGGGTAATGCACTTGTATATTATTACCTCTGAACAACCTAAGAGACTTTTACAGGAAGTGACTGTTGTTTTAATTCAGAAGATTGACCTTGTTACCCAGGAGTCTGTGTGACCTACCCATGAACACTCTCTTACGCAGTGCATGCTGGGTTGGAGATAAAAGGAACCAGAGCGGTCATTTTAGGTTTCTTGGGATCGTGTTGCCTGCCTGTGTGGATCTGTGAGGAGGTTTCCCGGAGACAGCAGTCTACAGCTATTATGGAGCGCAAACCTGCTTGTTTGTGAAGTGACCTGACAGAGCCTGTGAGATGGTGAACGAATTGAGAAGGTCCAGAGACACTCATCGGAACATCGGAGGACCAGATCCATCCAGTGGAGCGGTACAGAGCGTCTAACCCAGCTGGCAGGGAAGCAAGCTGCAGTCACCAGACCAAAGTTACCACACGGAACTCCGATCCAGTTGGTGAGCGGGTTACGGCCCACCGTTTGTTAACTTTTACATGCAGTTAGACTCACATACAGGCCTCACTGGAATCTTTAGTTCCACGGAGGAGTAACAGAGCAACTGACACTGCGCAGGCTTGAGGCCTATCTACTCTGGCGCCTCAAGCATTGTAAATGAGTTATTGGAGCCACACCAGGAGCACCTCAACTTAACTTTTCATAGACTGTGGATTACAAATCACAAAGGAGTTACTTTAGCTAGCGAAGAAGGAAGATCACGGACTAAGTACTTTAAGTGAGATCTCACGCATAGCCTTTAAAGTAGGGGGCGCTCCCAGGTATAGATACAATTACATATATTGTTTTACATATTGTTTTAAATTGTTCATACTGAAATTCACTGTGCTGTCGTCCTATGTTTGGATGACAGCACAATTTCTGTAATCACCTTTTTGAATATTCTACAGTAAAAATATTTCTGGTTAAGTATCCAGTTGTGTGGTGTACTGTTTTTCCCCACCAGGTGGAGCCAGTGGATCCTGAGGTTACAATACAGGTACTTTGCATTGTCTTATATTGTATTGTATTGCATTGCACCACAGCTGTGCCAAGGGGATTGAGCCAAGTTAGTGGGGTTTCTTGGTAGAGTGCAGACCCAAATCAAACCAGCAGCTCCTTCGGGGGTCAGTGCTACATTTATATAAGGAAAGAGGTCACCAAAGGGAGGAAGGAGGTCCTGATTCCCCAGTATAGATCGTCATATAATGAGAGAGGTCACAGCAGGAGTTCAGTCCATCCAAGTCCTCTGTAATCTATCCAAGGAGCCTGTGGGTGATGGCTGTGGTTGGATGGACTAGAGAGGATGGCCAGTGGTGATTAGTGCAACAGAACTGGTAGATGTGCCACAGCAGCTTCCCTGAGCTTCTGCATCATGAAACCACTTCTGTGCCCTCTTGAATCTTCTGTGGTTTGCCCTCTTTAATCCCCAGTACTATGCCCCCTGACCCCCCCTTTACCAGGCCATCCTGATCCCCCTGTACTGGGGTCTCCTTAGTCCCCTCTTCTCTTTCCTCCTGACCACACTGACCACACTGCCCTGCTGACTCCCTGTCCTTTCCTTTGCCCTGTTGTTGCCTTGTTCTCTGACCTGCTGACACCCTGTCCACTTCCCTTCTGACTCCCCTGTAGTGTGCCCTCCTGACCCCCTTATGCTGTGACCTCCTGGCCCCTCTGTGGTGTGCCCTAATAACCCTCCCTCTAGTATGCTCTCCTTAACCTCAATACTGGGCCCTCATGAATTTCCAAGTACTGTGCCTTCAGACCCCCCTGTATCGTGCCCTCCTGGCCCCCTCTCCCTGGTTCTGCACTATCCTAAACCTACAGAACCATGCTATCCCGACCCCCAGTACTGGGTTGTCCTGATTACCCTGTACTAGGCCCTCCTGACCCCACAGTACCATGCCATCCTGGACCCCCCCCCCCCCTCCCAGTACTGGCCTGTCCTGAGCCCCCTGTACCAGGCCCTCCTGAGCCCCCTGTACCAGGCCCTCCTGAGCCCCCTGTACCGTGCCCTCCTGAGCCCCCTGTACCGTGCCGTCCTGAGCCCCCTGTATCGTGCCCTCCTGAGCCCCCTGTATTGGACCCTCTTAAACCCACAGTACCATGCTATCCTGACCCCCCAGTACTTGGTTGTCCTGAGCCCCCTGTACTAGGCCCTCCTCACACCACAGTACCATGCTATTCTGACCTCACAGTAATGGCCTATCCTGAGCCCCTTGTACCAGGCCCTCCTAAACCCCCCAGTACCATGCCCTCTTGAGCTCCCTGTATGCTGCCCTGCTGATGTCTTGTCCTTTCCCCTGCTGATCTCTGTCCTCTGCCCTGTTTACCCCCTGTCCCTCTGTCTTGCTGATCCCCTTTACACTGCCCTGCTGACCCCTTTCCCTCTACCCTGCTAAACCCTGTCCTCTGCCCTACCGACCCCAGACTTCTGCACTGATAACCTCTGTTCTCTCCCCTGGTGACCTCCCATCCTCTGCCCTACTGACTGCCTTTACACTGCCCTACTGACTCCTGTAAACCTCCCTGCTGACCTCCTGCACACTGCCCTACTGCCCACTGTCCACTGCCCAGCTAACCCCTGTACACTGCCCCGATAACCCACTGTGCACTGCCCTACAAACTAATAGCCTCTGTACACTGCTAACCCTATTCACTACCCTTCTGACCCCCTGTACACTGCCCTAATACCATAATGACTGATATACACTGACCTGCTGACCTTGCATCATCTGCCCCCCTGACATTTTTTACTGCACCCCCACATCAGGCAGGCTATATCTGGTCCTGGACTTTTATGATCTCTGCCGGACCCGTCAAATAACCACCCTGGCACCCCATTTTTAGAGCCCACTGGCACAACTTCTGATTAGCGAGGTTGCCCTTATAGTCCTTATAGTCACAGGCTTAGTGGGCCCCTTAGTCAAGTCAGTCAGGGCACACCAATGTATTTTTTAATGGTCCTAGACTAGGCTACCAGGTATCTGGAGACAGTCCCTTTAAGAAATAAAAGGCATCGCATGGAAGTTGTTTCAGATGTGTACAAGAACAAGGCTCCCATATGAGATCTTGACCAAACAAGGTGGATGTCTAAGGTTTTGAAGGAGCTCTGTAAGCTGTTTCACATTAAGGACTTACAAACCTCTGCACAACTTCCATAAACTGATGTGTTAGGTGGTATTGGAAGCCATGGGAGGTTATCAACTGGCCCAAGGAAAAGTTTACAGAGAGAATAGGAGGGGCCAAGGGACGAAGCTTTGAGGTAACCCAACAGAAAGAGGAAGAGGATCAGAGAAGATGTTGTTGTCACACTGAAAGTGTGCTGAGATAGGTAGGAGGACAACCAGGAAAGAGCAGAACCACGGAGGCCGAGAGTAGAGATTGTTGAAGAGGAGGGAGTGGTCAACTGTGTCGAAGGCAGCAGAAAGGTCCAAGAGTATGAGTATGGAGTACTGGCCATTAGTTTTAGAAGTTAGAGGGTCATTGGTGAGTTTTAGTAGTGCTGATTCAGTGGAATGTTGTGGGCGGAAGCCTGACTGTAGGGGATTGAAAAGGTTGTTGTCAGCAAGGTAGGAGCTCATATGGTTGTAAACAAGGCGTTCAAGAATCTTGAAGGGAAATGGGAGCAGGGAGATGGGTCTTAAGTTATTCAAACAGGTGGGGTTAAGTGAGAGTTTTTTTATGTATCTGGGTAACCAGTGCATGTCTGAGCGGGGGGGTCAAAGGTTTCGGAGGAGAGGGAGAGGTTGAAGATGTGGGTTAGAGAGTTTAGGATCGAGCAGGGAGGTGGTTGCGGTAATTGTGAGGGGACAGGTGGTGAGGTGGGCCGTGGAAAGGAGTCTGGCAACTTCCTCAGAGGTGACCGGGCTGAAAGAGGAAAGTATTGAGTGGGGTGTAGGACCTGGTGTGCTGGTTTGGGGAGAAAACTGGACGCTGGATAGCTTATCACGAATTGTATCAATTTTGTTTTTGAAATGATTGTCAATCTCTTGGGCAGTAAGCAGGTTGGTGGGTGGAGGCAGTGGGGGGTGAAGTAAGGAATTAAGGGTAGAAAAGAGTTGACGAGGTTTGGATGAGAGGGTGCTGATGAGAGTGTTTTAATAGGTTTGTTTAGCATTGTGGAGGGAGGAGTTATATTTGAGAAGGGCAGATTTGTAGAGGGTGAAGCATTACATTGCTTCCCGGGTATGCTAGCTGGTAGACATGGGAACTGTCAAAAAATTTGTTTAGTTTCGTTTCGTTCCGTTTCGTATATAAAAAAAAATTGTAATTCGTGTACGAAATTCCATTCGAATTCATACGAAATAAGAATTTCGTCCGAATCGTAAAAAATTTTTGAATCGTTACGAATCGTTAGTAAAGTTACGAATCGTTACGAATCGTTAACGCGGCTAATGAATTGTCGGTTTCCGTAACACAGAGAACAATTCGAATCCAACTACAAATATCGAATTTCAACTAATACGAAAGAAATTATTATAGCGGATACAACGAATGCTTCGAATGATTCGAATGAATTCGAGATTCAGTATATGTAATATTGAGAACTGTTCCTGCACAAAGTGTCATTTTTGCAGGAAAAAAAGCTATTTAAAATCACTCGCGGCTAATGAATTGTCGGCTCTGTAACACAGAGAACAGTCATTCATTGATAAAAAAAAAAAAAGCGTGGGGGTCCCCCAAATTCAATAACCAGGCCCTTCAGGTCTGGTATGGATATTAAGGGGAACCCCAGCCAGAAAAAAAAATGGCGTCGGGTCCCCCCTAAATATCCATACCAGACCCTTCAGGTCTGGGATGGATTTTAAGGGGAACCCCGGCCAAAAAAAAAAAAAAAATGGCGTGGGGTCCCCCCTCAAAATCCATACCAGACCCTTTATCCGAGCACGCAACCTGGCAGGCCGCATGGAAAAGAGGGGGGGACGAGAGCGCCTCCCCCCTCCTGAACCGTGCCATGCCACATGCCCTCAACATTGGGAGGGTGCTTTGGGGTCCCCCCCCAAAGCACCTTGTCCCCATGTTGATGAGGACAAGGGCCTCATCCCCACAACCCTGGCCATTGGTTGTGGGGGTCTGCGGGCGTGGGGCTTATCGGAATCTGGAATCCCCCTTTAACAAGGGGACCCCCAGATCCCACCCCCCCCTGTGTGAAATGGTAAGGGGGTACAAAAGTACCCCTACCATTTCACCAAAAATGGTAAAAATTACAGGAGACGGTCTTTGACAATTCCTTTATTAAAATCTTCTTTCTTCTGGTCTTCCTTCTTCCTTTCTTCATCCTTCGGTTTCTTCATCATCTTCTTCCATCTTCTTCTTCCTCCGATCCGCTTCTTCTTCCTCCGGTCTTCTCGTCCTTCTCGTCCGGCATCTTCTTCCATGGCGTCGGCGTCTGTTCTTCTGTCGGGCCGCTCCTCGCAATGGGAGGCTCGCGCTGTGTGAGGCTTCGCTCGGCTGACAGGTCTTTTATAACAGAGGGCACCTGGTGACCCCGCCCCCCTCTGATGTCATGGGGAAAGCCATAGGGAAGTCCCCATGATGTCCCCGTGTGTCAGAGGGGGGCGGGGTCACCAGGTGCCCTCCGTTATAAAAGTCCTGTCAGACGCAGCGAAGCCTCACACAGCGGGAGCCTCCCATTGCGAGGAGCGGCCGACACAGAAGAACAGACGCCGACGCCATGGAAGAAGATGCCGGACGAGAAGGACGAGAAGACCAGAGCAAGAAGAAGCGGATCGGAGGAAGAAGAAGATGGAAGAAGATGCCGGAAGGAGAAGATGAAGAAACCGAAGGATGAAGAAAGGAAGACCAGAAGAAAGAAGATTTTAATAAAGGAATTGTCAAAGACCGTCTCCTGTCATTTTTACAATTTTTGACACTTTTTTGGTGAAATGGTAGGGGTAGCCAAGTCTGTAAAGCCCCCACCTGTCAGGTCCGTACGACATACAGACCTGGCAGTGAAAGGGTTACAGGGGATGAAAAACAAAAAGACCCCCAAAAAACAAAAAATAAAATGGGCAGACTCGATGGACTACTCAGTCTTTCTCTGCTATCACTTTTCTATGTTTCTATGTTTAAGAAAGATGTTAGTGATCAGGATTTTTTACTGCCTCGCTTGTTTGCCATACGGGAGGTGCCGCAGACATCCACAGGGTCTTCCCCCTTGCAGTCAGTTTATGGGAGACTCCTGCGGATTTCTAAATGAGGTTAAATAGACACGAGAATAGGAGATTACCCCTTATTGAGCCATAGTCGAACACCGCACAAAGGCAGGACCAGAAGATATGTCCCTAGTCCAGAGGTCTCAAACTGGCGGCCCTCCAGCTGTTGCGAAACTACAAGTCCCATCATGCCTCTGTCTGTGGGAGTCAGGCTTGTAACTGTCAGTCTTGCAATGCCTCATGGGACTTGTAGTTTTGCAACAGCTGGAGGGCCGCCAGTTTGAGACCCCTGCCCTAGTCAGTGAACACTGGCAGGCTGTGCACCAGGCTCAGAGTCTATTGTACAATCGGGTTTCATACAATTGGGGATCGGGTTCTAGTTTCTTGCATGATAGCGGGGACCGTTGGAGATGGTAGGTGTGAGGGAACCACTTTGACACCCCGCTTGGGTGCTTCCTCTTGCCAAACAGCGCCTCCTGGCCTCCAAACCGTTCCAGCAGACTGAGAGCTAATACCAGCCCTTTACCCCAAACATCGTACACAGACAAGATGTTGGGATAAAACCAAATCGCTGACTGTTTATTGAAACTCAGACACATACTTTATACCCTACAGAAGGACATTCCCCCTCTTGAGGATATTAGGATGACAATGCAACTTCAAACACCAATCCAATTAACAGCTAACAACTAACAGTGATCTTAATTAACCAGTAATCTATTTAACAAACATATAACATCCCACAATAGTTTTCTAACAAGGTGGAGTGGACACAATACTAGCAGACAGACAGAAAAAAAAATAGGTGACCCAATTAACAATGGGAGAGACACAAACTTGTGTATTCTGTCCAGTAGACACATCAGAAGACATACAATGCCCCAGCAGTCTGATTCAGTTGAATTAATTTATCTCCATAGATCCCTTGAAGATTATGGTTGATAAATATTTCTGTCCTAAGTGAAGGAGTCTCTCCAATAGGGATGGGCCGAACCAGGACTTCCGAACACTGCAAAAGCTCGGACCCGAATAATGACCCCCATTAAAGTCAATGGGACCCGAACGAAAGTGCCCATTTTGAAGGCTTATATGCAAGTAATTGGGCATACAATGGTTATAGGGGTCCGGGTCCTGCCCTGAGGGACATGTATCAATAAAAAAAAAAGTTTGTGAAAAACTTCATTTTTAAATGAGCAGTAAATTTTAGAAATTTTTAAAGTGAAAGAGTAAAAATGAAAAATTCCTTCCAATATAGTGCCTGGGGGGGTCCCCTTAGTCTACCTGTAAAGTGGCAGATCTGTCTAGAATCTTCTGCAGCAATAATTGCATTTATAAAGCCCAAAAAAATGAAATTTTCCCTGCAAGCTGCCTTTATTTTGCTCAACAACAGCTGGGGAGCCGGTGTGTATGATGAGGCCACAATGTAGTGCACTGGGAACAAGATTAGAGATTTTTTGGGATACATTCTGGTGTCACTTTGACTTTGGATAGAAGTAACAGGTACGTAAAAATTACTCTTTGGGTGTCAGGGGCGCCTTCCCAGCATAACCCAATAGAGGTAATCTTTATGAAATCTTTATGAAAACCCAGTCTGCAGGAGGGCCACCATATTCCCTCTGACCATTAACCTGTACAAGATTAATATTACACCTTTCCATCCACTCCAGAAGGGGAGCTTTATTATCCTTATTCAGAGAATTAATCCAAGCCTCGCTCTCAGCGTTCATCATGTGGCTAGCTTGACCCTAGTCCTCTCCAAATGCCCCTGTCCTGGTTGGGACTGTTACAGTTGGAAATATTAACTATAAGGTCTACCAGCCTACAAAGCAAAAACCTTACCACATCTATCATGTTAATCTGATCGACGGCTGGAAGACAAGGGAGGCTTTGGCAGTCAGAAAGAATGTTCAGGAAGACCCCAAAACTCAGGTTAGTGTAGCACTCTCTAGTGTTCAACTAGTGTAGGTAAATGTAGTTTAACGTCGCTATGTGAGTTTGTAATCGGGTCGGGTTACTGCAAGTCAGGCAGGGTGGCTCTATAGGGTGAGTCTCTGGTACCTCCCCCTGGATCTAGAAGCTTGGAGAAGCTTCTGGAAGCTAGTGGGCGGAGGCCAGGAGGTCCTGATCTGCATACTTGAAGGAATATGGCCAATCCCAAGGCTGAGGGTCTGGCAGGGTGGCTGGGTCAGCCCTTAAATATGGTGGAGCCTGATCAGCAGAGGAGTCAGTGTCAGGGAACGATTGGGCAACGGCATCGGCGCTTCACCATGCGCCTACAAGGCAGAGTGGCACAACGGCGCATATGGGGGCAAGACGTAGCGGGTATGCGCACACGGGTGCGCGGTAGGTCCGTCACGCATAGTAATGCCTCACAGCGTGCACACACACTTGCTTCGGCTCAGTCTCGGGCACGCACGCGATCAACTGTGCGCACGACCGCGCGCACGACAAGGCGCACCATGTGACCCTGACAGGCCTATAAAAAGGGCCATTGTACTTCCATTCATTGCTGTGTATCTCTTCAGCTTCCTGTGTCCTCAGTCTGTGCCTGATCCTGTTTCCTGTTTACTTACCTGTTGTGACCCGGACTGAACTTGACCTTGCTGAACTTCTCCTGTGATTTGACCCCTAGCTTGCCTCCTGGATACCTCTCTTGTCTTCTCCTGTGTTTGACCCTCGGCCTGCTCCTGGACTAGTCTCTGCCTGATCCCCGAACTTGGTGCCTTCCTCTGAATGTCTTTCCTGTGTTTGACCTCGGCTTGCTTCCTCAGAACCCGGTGCCTTTGGGACTTCCTCGGTGTTGGAACCTCAGCCTTCAGCCGTGCCAGAGCCCTGCCAGGCTTCTACTGTTCCAGTAACCAGGACCCTCCTTCCACTGGCATCCCAGCCTTCCAGACTCTGCAGTTCACCTGCTGGCAACCCGTGCCCCTCTGTGCCCAGCGCCCACTGTTCCACCTACAGGGGCATTGGGCACCTAGCTGCAAGGGAAGCCGTTCTCGGCAACTCTGCCTCGGTGAGTACCTGACAGTCAGGTGGAAGATGGAGTGATGAGGTTGCTGTCGTGTGGCTTGGGAGGGGACCCCTGGGGCTGGGGTGCTCTGCCTCGAGTCTGGGAGCTGAGGAAAAGAAAGAGAGGAAGCCTAAGAGAGGAATCTCCATTACCTTTGGACATCCAGGCTGACATGGGAAGATCTGATCAGTTGGAGGCCTGAACAGGAGTCTTGCCCAGCACAGCGAGGAGCAAAGGACAGTGTGAGTACCTCAGCACACCCAGGGGCATACAAGGGGGAAGACTGTCAAATAGGGTTGTCCAGATACCGAAACTAGTAACAGTATCGGGACCGGTACCGAGCATTTGCACGAGGACTTGTACTCACACA
Source organism: Lithobates sylvaticus (assembly GCA_028564925.1). Taxonomy (NCBI): domain Eukaryota; kingdom Metazoa; phylum Chordata; class Amphibia; order Anura; family Ranidae; genus Lithobates; species Lithobates sylvaticus. The sequence continues at coordinate 4,298,552 of CM053026.1, read as the reverse complement.
AATGCTTCCGATGCCTAACCTGATACCTGGGAGAGGCACCGTTGCTGCGAGTAACCAGAAATCAGTGGGCGGAGTCAGCAGGCGGAGCAGAGAGCGAGTCCTCAAGGACCCCAAAGAACTAGGTAAGCTGGCAGGGGTGCAGGGCGCAGCCGCATTTTCCATCAGGATCGGTGACCGGAGCCGTCACATTCAGTAACGGAAGTGACGTTCCGTGTTGCCATCAGCGGTTGAACATCCCGACGCCCACCTTGGTACCCCCTGCACTGGGCCGCAGTAAGACAGCAGTGGACATCTTGTTACACCCAGCCCATATAGTTTGGGCTGGGTGTAACAAGATGTCCGCTCTCAAAACCAGGAGTCCGATGTGAGCTTTTGGTCATAAATTCCGACCGTGTTTATGCTCCATCAGAGATTAAGAAGAAAGTTCCGATCGGAAATTCCGATCGTCTGTAGCAATTACGGCCCGCAAAATCCCTACGCATGTTCGGAAACAATTCGACGCATGCTCGGAAGCATTGAACTTCATTTTCTCGGCTCGTTGTAGTGTTGTACGGCACGGCGTTCTTGACAGTCGAAAGTTCCGAGAACTTTTGTGTGACCGTGTGTATGCAAGCCAAGCTTGAGCGGAATTCCATTGGAAAAACCATCCAAGATTTTTCTGAAGGAAATTCCGCTCGTGTGTACGCGGCATTAGAAATCAAGACATTGTTTGAAACCTACCGGGCCGGACTGTTGTAATAGAACGCGATCTTCACACATCTCCTGGTGTCTGCCTAGACCAGCCATTCTCAACCAGGGTTCAGTAATGGTGAATTGTTGGGTCTCGGCAATATAGATAAAAGTCATTGAAAAAAACGGCATGGGGGTCCCCCCAAAAATCCATACCAGGCCCTTAAACGAGCACGCAACCTGGCAGGCTGCAGGAAAAGAGGAGGAATGAGAGAGTGCCCCCCCTCCTGAATCGTACCAGGCCACATGCCCTCAACATGGGGAGGGTGCTTTGGGGTAGCCCCCCAAAGCACATGGGGACAAGGGTTTTATCCCCACAACCCTTGCCCGGTGGTTGTGGGGGTCTGCGGGCGGGGGGGCTTATCGGAATCTGGAAGCCCCCTTTAACAAGGGGACCCCAGATCCTGGCCCCCCATGGTAAGCCTACCATTTCACAAAAAAAGTGTCAAAATGTTAAAAAAAACACAAGACACAGTCCTTTATTAAAAATTAAAAAAATAAAAATGTCCCACGAAGTCCATTCATCTTCTTCTATAGCTCCGCCGACGGACCGAAAAAAAAACAAAAAAAATCTGCCAAAAATAAAAAAAAGGCCAAAGAGGGGGGCAGGGTCATCCCGGGTACGTCACCGTGTGGCCCCGCCCTCAGTTAATAAGAACTGTCACCTGCAAGGATGCGTCATCGGTGGAGGCGGATCGGTGGCAGGCTTTTTTTTTTTAGTTTTTTGTGGGATTTTTATTTTTTTATAAAAAAGGACTTGTCCCAAGGTGTGTCTTGTGGTTTTTTAACATTTTGACACATTTTTTTTGTGAAATGGTATGGGTACAATGTACCCGTTACCATTTCAAACAGGGGGGGCCGGGATCTGGGGGTCCCCTTGTTAAAGGGGGCTTCCAGATTCCATTAAGACCCCCGCCCGCAGACCCCCACAACCACCAGCAAGGATTGTGGGGATGAGACCCTTTCTCCCCATCAACATGGGGACAAGGTGCTTTTGGTGGCTACCCCAAAGCACCCTCCCCATGTGGAGGGCATGTAGCCTGGTACGGCTCAGGAGGAGGGGGCAGGCGTGCCTCTTTACCGGCTGCCTGCCAGGTTGTGTGCTCGGATAAGAGCCTGGTATAGAATTTGAGGGGACACCCACACAATTTTTTTTTTACATTTTGTTTTTTTTCAATGACTTTTATGTGTTTTGCAGAGACCCAACAATTTATTATATCCATGAGTACTTTTAAATGACTTCTTTTCCTTTAGAAATGTAATTTTGTGCAGGGACTGTTCTAAAAATGGGAAACATGCGCCCCTTTACAGGCATACTATAGACACCCCCCCAGGTATGACATTTAAAGGAATATTTCACTTTTATTGTTTCACTTTAAGCATTATTAAACTCACTGATCCCGAAAAAAACAGCAGTTTTTAAAACTTTTTTTTGCATTGACATATGTCCCCTGGGGCAGGACCCGGGCCCCCAAACACTTTTTATGACAATAACTTACATATAAGCCTTTAAAATTAGCACTTTTGATTTTTCACGTTCGTGTGTTCGCGTATTCGAACTCATTTTTTGCCTGTTTGCATGTTCTGCTGCGAACCAAACCGGGGGGTGTTCGGCTCATCCCTATTTAGAGAAACGAGAGAAGAAAGGAGATCAGAGATCAGAGAAAAGAGAGAAAAAAGGAGATCAGAGAAAAGAGAGAAGAGCCAAACTTGTCTGGGCATCAGTTCGATGTGCACTCTTCAGGATCATTTTAGTTTGACATTTTATAGTTCACCATTATCATGGTGTGCACATAGTCATCACATGGTGGGTTTGGTTTTGGTATCATTTCTGGTGGGTATCTCCCTTGGCTGTAGTCCCTTTATCTAGCACACTTCAGATCATTGCAGTAATTACACATCATTCATCACCTTCACTCACTCACTGGTAGAGGTTCATCCCATCAATAGTTTATTCATCTCACATGGTTCCATCTCCATATCCTTGCAGAGCAGTGTGGGTTGTCAAACATACACAAGATTCACATGGTGGTGATATGGTCACCTGGTCTTCACCTGGTCTTCACCCGGCTGCTGTCTCTGGTCTGGATGGGATTCCTCACCTCAGCCCCGGGGGGGAGATCCTCATCCCTGTCCCCCGTCCTCCCTTGGACACAGGCCGGGTGTCACCATTGGGCCGCATTGAAAGTTATAGACCTTTTTTTGAGAGGTGGTTCTCCGTTTAAAGGGTATCCTAGTTTTATAGATTTTTTTTGATTTAATTTCTGAGCATTTTACACCTGAACGCCTCTTGAGCCACCTACCTAGGGAAAGAGAGCCTTGACTGATGGGGGCATGGCTTGGTGCCGGGACAAAAACTATTGGTTAAAATATGGGGGATGGGATGGGCCTGAGCTCAGGGAACGTGTGCCCCCAGGGAATTCTGGGTCTTTCGGGGAAGTCGTTGGAAGAGCTGCCCACCCTCCCCCACCCCTCTTTTGCTTTGTTATGGTATGTCACAGCTTGCTGCGGTTTTCTTGACCTTGCCAGCAGTTACTGTTGCTGTAATGGGCTATGCCCTTGATGGAAAATTGGAAGTAGGCTGTCTGTAAGGATGAGCCGAACACCCCCCCGTTCGGCTCGCACCAGAACCCGCGAACGGACCTAAAGTCCGTGCGAGCTTTAGAACCCTATTAGTTATAATGGATGCGAACGTTCGAAATTAAAAGTGCTCATTTTAAAGGCTAATATGCATGTTAATGTCATAAAAAGTGTTTGGGGACCTGGGTCCTGCCCCAGGGGACATGTATCAATGCAAAATTTTTTTTTTAAAAACGGCCGTTTTTTCAGGAGCAGTGATTTTAATAATGCTTAAATTGAAACAATAAAAGTGTAATATTCCTTTAAATTTCGTACCTGGGGGGTGTCTATAGTATGCCTGTAAAGGGGCGCATGTTTCCCGTGTTTAGAACTGTCTCTGCGCAAAGTGTCATTTTTGAAAGTAAAAAAGCTATTTAAAATCACTCGCGGCTAATGTTAATTCACGGCTCCCGTAACACAGAGAACAGTGATTCATTGAAACTCATTCATAAAAAAAAGTCATTGATAAAAAAAAAAAAAAAATGAAAAAAAAAAAAAGCGTAGGGGTCCCCCAAATTCAATAACCAGGCCTTCAGGTCTGGGATGGATATTAAGGGGGATCCCAGCCAAAAAAAAAAAAAAAAAAATGGCGTAGGGTCCCCCTCAAAATCCATACCAGACCCTTGAGGTCTGGTATGGATTTTAAGGGGAACCCTAGCCAAAAAAAATGGCGTGGGGTCCCCCTCAAAATCCATACCAGACCCTTATCCGAGCACGCAACCTGGCAGGCCGCAGGAAAAGAGGGGGGGACGAGAGCGGCCCCCCTCTCGCCTGAACCGTACCAGGCCACATGCCCTCAACATTGGGAGGATGCTTTGGGGGTCTAAGACCCCAAAAGCACCTTGTCCCCATGTTGATTAGGACAAGGGCCTCTTCCCCACAACCCTGGCCGGTGGTTGTGGGGGTCTGCGGGCGGGGGGCTTATCGGAATCTGGAAGCCCCCTTTAACAAAGGGGACCCCCAGATCCCGGCCCCCCCCTGTGTGAAATGGTAAGGGGGTACAAAAGTACCCCTACCATTTCACCAAAAAAGTGGCAAAAATGGTAAAAAGGACAGGAGACAGTCTTTGACAATTCCTTTATTAAAATCTTGTTTCTTCTTTCTTCATCCTTCGGATTCTTCATCTTCTCCTTCCTTCATCTTCTTCCATCTTCTTCTTCCATTTTCTTCTTCCTCGATCCGCTTCTTCTTGCGCTGGTCTTCTCGTCCTTCTCGTCCGGCATCTTCTTCCGTCGGCGTCGGCGTCGGTGTCGGTGTCTTCTTGGGCCGCTCCGCGCAATGGGAGGCTCCCGCTGTGTGAGGCTCCGCTCCATCTGACAGGTCTTTTAAAACGGAGGGCACCTGGTGACCCCGCCCCCCTCTGACATCATGGGGAAAGCCATCATGGAATTCCCCATGACGTCCCTGTGCGTCAGAGGGGGCGGGGTCACCAGGTGCCCTCCATTATAAAAGACCTGTCAGACGGAGCGGAGCCTCACACAGCGGGAGCCTCCCATTGCGCGGAGCGGCCCAAGAAGAGACAGAGACACCGACGCCGACGCCGACGGAAGAAGATGCCGGACGAGAAGGACGAGAAGACCAGCGCAAGAAGAAGCGGATCGGAGGAAGAAGAAAATGGAAGAAGAAGATGGAAGAAGATGCCGGAAGGAGAAGATGAAGAAACCGAAGGATGAAGAAAGAAGAAAGAAGATTTTAATAAAGGAATTGTCAAAGACTGTCTCCTGTCCTTTTTACCATTTTTGCCACTTTTTTGGTGAAATGGTAGGGGTACTTTTGTACCCCCTTACCATTTCACACAGGGGGGGGGCCGGGATCTGGGGGTCCCCTTGTTAAAGGGGGCTTCCAGATTCCGATAAGCCCCCCGCCCGCAGACCCCACAACCACCGGCCAGGGTTGTGGGGAAGAGGCCCTTGTCCTAATCAACATGGGGACAAGGTGCTTTTGGGGTCTTAGACCCCCAAAGCATCCTCCCAATGTTGAGGGCATGTGGCCTGGTACGGTTCAGGCGAGAGGGGGGGCCGCTCTCGTCCCCCCCTCTTTTCCTGCGGCCTGCCAGGTTGCGTGCTCGGATAAGGGTCTGGTATGGATTTTGAGGGGGACCCCACGCCATTTTTTTTGGCTAGGGTTCCCCTTAAAATCCATACCAGACCTCAAGGGTCTGGTATGGATTTTGAGGGGGACCCTACGCCATTTTTTTTTTTTTTTTTTTTTTTGGCTGGGATCCCCCTTAATATCCATCCCAGACCTGAAGGGCCTGGTTATTGAATTTGGGGGGACCCCTACGCTTTTTTTTTTGTTTTTATTAATGAATGACAGCTCTCTGTGTTACAGGAGCCATCAATTCATTAGCCGCGAGTGATTTAAATAGCTTTCTTCCTGCAAAAATGACATTTTTTGCAGGGAAAGTTCTAAGCACAGGAAACCTGCCCTCCTTCACAGGCCACCTATAGACACCCCCCAGATGTGATACTGCAATGCTGTTCTAACAGCATGCACACACATATCCCCAGAAATAAAGAACATATTGTTGTCAGCAGTCAGCAGCACACTGACACGCTGACACTGTGAGTGAAACATAATATGCGAGGCCGCCGCAGCGGCGGCCTCTTATACCGTGGGGCGTGTATTAAAGCCCCTGAGCTATAATTGGCTACAGGCATCCTGCCTGTAGCCAATTATGGCTCTCCTCGCTGCCGGCGCTGTGATTGGCCAAGCATGCGGGGTCACAGTGCATGCTTGGCCAATCATCAGCCAGCATTGCACTGCGCGGGCCGCAATGCATTGCGGGGCCGCTCGCATCACACGAATTTGATGCGAGCGGTCCCAATAGTTCTGGGCTCGCCGAGCGAGCGAACACCCGGTGCTCGATTCGAACATGGGTTCGAATCGAACACCGGGCTCATCCTTAGCTGTCTGTCCAGCACTTATGGTAAGGACAGGCCCTTACTTTTGGTTGAGTGCTCAAAGTACGACTGTGACTGGCACTGGTTAAATATGTCCACATGTTATGTGTTGGAGTTAATAAAGCTGTGGCCTTGCCCTTTCCAACCTAATGGTTGTAAGTAGGGATGGGCTTTATGTTCGGGTCGAACATGAGTTTGACTCGAACATTGGCTGTTCGCCTGTTCGCCGAATAGCCAACAATTTGGGGTGTTCGCGGCAAATTCGAAAGCCGCGGAACACCCTGTAAAAGTCTATGGGAGAAATCAAAAGTGCTAATTTTAAAGGCTCATATGCAAGTTATTGTCATAAAAAGCGTTTGGGGACCCGGGTCCTGCCCCAGGTGACATGTATCAATGCAAAAAAAGTTTTAAAAACGACCGTTTTTTCGGGATCAGTGATTTTAATAATGCTTAAAGTGAAACCATAAAAGTGAAATATTCCTTTAAATTTCGTAAATGGGGGGTGTCTATAGTATGCCTGTAAAGGGGAGCATGTTTCCTGTGTTTACAACAGTCCGAGAGCAAAATGAGATTTATAAAGGAAAAAAAGTAATTTAAAACTACTCGTGGCTATAATGAATTGTCGGTCCCGGCAATACACATAAAAAATGTTCATTGATAAAAATGGCATGGGATTCCCCCACAGGGGAACCCCCGAACCAAAATTAAAAACAAAAATGCATGGGGGTCCCCCCCAATTCCATCCCAGGCCTTTCAGGTCTGGTATGGATATTAAGGAAACCCAGTGCCTAAATTTATTTTTAAAATAGCGTGGGGTCCCCCCCAAAAATCCACACCAGACCCTTATCCGAGCACGCAACCTGGAAGGCCGCAGGAAAAGAGGGGGGGCGAGAGAGCACCACCCCCTGAACCGTACCAGGCCACATGCCCTCAACATTGGGAGGGTGCTTTGGGGTAGCCCCCACAAAGCACCTCATCCCCATGTTGATGGGGAGAAGGGCCTCATCCCCACAACCCTTGCCCAGTGGTTGTGAGGGTATGCGGGTGGGGGACCCCCAGATCCCCGCCCCCCCCCCTGTATGAATTGGTAATGGCTACCATTTCACAAAAAAAGTGTCAAAAATGTTAAAAAAAGACAATAGATGGTTTTTGACAATTCCTTTATTAATTTCTTCTTCTTTCCTTGCTTCTTCTTCCACCGACGGCGTACTATAGACACAAATTTAAAGGAGTATTACACTTTTATTGTTTCACTTTAAGCATTATTAAAATCACTGCTCCTGAAAAAAAAAAACGGCAATTTTTAAAACTTTTTTTTGCATTGATACATGTCCCCTGGGGCAGGACCCGGGTCCCCAAACACTTTTTATGACAATAACTTGCATATAAGCCTTTAAAATTATCACTTTTGATTTTTCATGTTTGTGTCCTATAGACTTTAACGGTGTTCGCATGTTCGCATTCATTTTTTGCCTGTTTGCATGTTCTGCTGCGAACCGAACGGGGGGTTCGGCTCATCCCTAGTTGTAAGTGTCTTATTTAATGGGTTAAAGGGCAAGGGTGGTGGGGGATTTGATCCCATTGTGTTAATTTAATGTGGACCTAAGCCCATTGCGCCTCAGCAGTCACGATGATTGGGTGAGTCATGAAACGTTCGTGGAGTACACATCGAACGGATGCCCAGACAAGTTTGGCTCACTGAGAGCAATTGCTTATAATTATTATCAATGGATGAGCGTTTTATGGAATTGTACTGCTAAACATGTTGTATTTTACTTTGTGTAATAACTGTATACAGGGGGTCCCCGACTTACGAACGCCCGACCTACGAACAACCCCTACTTACGAACGTGGCGCTGCGGGGACCCTCCGCCATTTTTCGGTGTTTTCCGCGTCTTTCGGCCGTTCTGCGCATGCGCGGCCATACGGAGCCTCGGAAAATGCCGGAAATGTCCGTAATTTGCCGCGCATGCACAGAACGGCATTAGACGGAACATCGTAAATGTCCGGAAATCTCCGTATTTGTCGGTCTGCGCATGCGCGGCCGACCTACGAACATTTCCGACTTCCGTACAGGCGGGCAGTCCCTAACGAGTTCGTAACTCGGGGACCCCCTGTATTCATACAAGGGAACTGTTATTTACAGTATATTGTGTCCTTTTACTAAAGATTGACACTTTTTAACTTGATTTGTAATCAATAAATAATTCAAAGATCGATATGAACAAGGAACTAATTCAGTGACTTGCCTCATACAAAGCCCCATTCCTTCCTTCCTCCTTTTTTTGTCATTTCGATAGATAATCACAGAGAGACCTGAGGAGAGGACGGTGCATGGCCACACACAGAGAGATCTGAGGAGAGGACGGTGCATGGCCACACACAGAGGACAGACGGACCGGAACACTTTGTTCTACACAAACAATGGGGATGGATCTCCGCCTCATCCACACAGATATGATGAATGTTCATATAATAGACTCTCCTCCTTCTGTGTCTCGGCTCCGGGTCGTGTCGCCCCAACATCTGATAATACTCCAATCTTGGTGGAAACGAGTTACGTGGAGTTTCTTCATCGGTCGTTCTGTGCGAGATCAGCGACTTCCCATCCCGGGGCCACTACTGAGACACAATACTACATCACTCACCTCAACCCCAAGAGCTCACCATCTACCTGGATACCTCTGTCTGTGGGAAGACATTGAAGAGCCGTCATGTAAGTAAGACTTTCTACAGGGACAGAAACACCTTCATAGAGTTCTGACATTCACCGCAGCGCTGTGTACCAGACGAGCTTACACTCTAATGCCCCCCTCCCCCCACAGACACACACTATTATTATTATTATTATTACACACATACAGTGCCTTGAAAAAGTATTCATACCCCTTGGAATTTCCCACATTTTGTCATGTTACAACCAAAAACGTAAATGTATTTTATTGGGATTTTATGTGATAGACCAACACAAAGTGTTACATAATTGTGAAGTGGAAGGAAACTGATAAATTATACAAATAAATGATACAAATAAATATGTTAAACGTGTGGGGGGGGGGGCATTTGTATGGCGCCCCCCGGAGTCAATACTTTGTAGAACCCCCTTTCTCTACAAGTCTTTTTGGGGGTGTCTCTACCAGCTTTGCACATCTAGAGAGGAAATTTCTGCCCATTCTTCTTTGTAAAATATCTCAAGCTCTGTCAGATTGGATGGAGAGCGTCTGTGATCAGAAATTTTCAAGTCAAATTTGTTTATTGAATTTTAACAATTAGTATACATAAGTACATACGGTGGCAGCAAAAGAAAAAGATCAACATATATGGTAATAATATTGAGCTGTAGTTCCAACATAGACTAAAAGTAGTTTAACTAAAACAATTTTAGCATGGATCTAACTACTCAAAAGATATATACATTGTATAAGAGAGGATAAAACCAACTTAGACCAGGTTAATATAAGAGGTCTTAATTATTATCAAGAGTGTAGTTTTTTAAATAAAAAAATAAAATTTATTATAGAATCTAAAATCTTGACCACATGCTTACTGGGCACTTAAACCCCCCCTCCTGTCCAGACCAACTTTCAGCTTTCAGCGATGACGCACTTTTGAATGACAATTGCGCGGTCATACAACACTGCATCCAAATTAAATTGTTATTATTTTTTTCCCACAATAAGAGCTTTCTTTTGGTGGTATTTGATCGCCTCTGCCGTTTTTATTTTTTGTGCACAGAGGAGGCAGATGTGCCTCCTTCCTCTTCTTGACCGATGTCCATATTGGAACTATGTAAAATTGGTATAATGATAACAGGGCCGGACTGGCCTACCGGGATACTGGATATTTCCCGGCCGGCCACCTGCCCTGGGGCCGCTTTGCGGCTGCAATGCTCCCCTCTCATGCTCCTGTGATCACGTAGCTGGCTGGGTCTGTGTGTGTTCGGAAGCGGCCGCGCTGTAACACGGTCCCACCCCCCTAGACCGGCTCATGTGATAGTAGATAGAATCAATGTTCCACCTATCACACAAGCCGGTCTAGGGGGGCGGGACCATGTTACAGCGCGGCCGCCGAACACAGACTCAGCCACATCCGAGATCACAGGAGGAGATGCCTGTGAGTACAGCCCGCCCTGTGTACCTGAATAGGGGGATCAGCAGGGGGCGGCATATAGAGAAAATGAGCTTTCTATATTCCTCCATGCAGCCGCTGAATGCTTGGAGGAGAATCAAACATTCAACAGCTGCATGGAGGAATATAGAAAGCTCATTTCCTCTATCTGCCCCCCCCCTGCTGATCCCCCTATCCAACTTCTTTTACTGCCCCCCCTTTCTCCTTGTGCTCCCCCCAGTGCTCTCCTCCCCACCACACTCTGCAGCCCCCCCCCCCCACAGTTCTCTCAACCCATGTTCTTTCTGCCCCCCCCTGCTCTCCCGCTCTCCCCATCCTTCTCTAGCCCCCACCCAGTACTCTCCACCCCCACAGTGCTCTCCAGACCCCCCCCAGTGCTCCCCACCCCCCACAGTGCTCTCCAGCACCCCCCCCCCACAGTGCTCTCCAGCTCCCTACCCCCCACAGTGTTCTCCAGTCCCCCCACAGTGCTCCCCACCCCTCACAGTGCTTTCCAGCCCCCCACCGTACTCCCTACCCCCCACAGTGCTCTCCAGCCCCCCCTGCTCCCAACCCCCCACAGTGCTGTCCAGCCCCCCGTACTCCCCACCCCTATTCTTTCTGCCCCCGGTGCTCTCCAGCTCTCACCATTAGTCTCCAGCTCCCACCCCAGTGCTCTCCACCCCCCTCCCACCCCCCACAGTGCTCCCCACCCCCCACAGTGCTGTCCAGCCCCCCGTGCTCCCCACCCCCCACAGTGCTGTCCAGCCCCTCCGTGCTCCCCACCCCTGTTATTTTTGCCCCCGGTGCTCTCCAGCTCTCCCCATCAGTCTCCAGCTCCCACCCCAGTGCTCTCCACCCCTCACAGTGCTCCCCACCCCCCGCAGTGCTGTCCAGCCCCCCCGTGCCCCCCCACAGTGCTGTCCAGCCCCCCGTGCCCCCCCACAGTGCTGTCCAGCCCCCCGTGCTCCCCACCCCTGTTCTTTCTGCCCCCGGTGCTCTTCAGCTCTGCCAATGAGTCTCCAGCCCCCACCTCAGTGCTCTCCACCCCCCGTGCTCTCCACCCCTGTTCTTTTTGACTCCCCCTCCAGTGCTCTCTCAAGCCCCCCCCCCAGCACTCTCCACTCCCCCTTGCATTTTACCCCCACCCATGTGCTCTCTAACCCCACCAGTGTTCTCCAGTGCCCCGTGCTTTCCACCCCTGTACTTTCTGGCCCCCACTGGTGCTATCAGACCCCCCCCATTGCTCTCCACTCCCCCTGCTCTTTGTACCCTCCAGTGCTCTCCAGCCCTGTTTTTCTTCCCACCCAGTGCTCTCAAGCTCCGGTCCAGTGCTCTTTGCCACCCCACACTCTTACCGCCCCCCCCCCCCCCCAGTGCTCTCTGCCTCCCGTGCTCTCCACCCTTGTTCTTTTTGCCCCCCCCCCAGTGCTCTGCACTCCCTACCCCTGTGATCTCCACTCCCCCTGCTCTTTGCCCCACCCATGTGCTCTCCAACCCCCGCCAGTACTCTCTGCTCCCCCTTCTCTCCAGCTCCCATCCAGTGCTCTCCACTTCCCAGGACCAGAGGACAGGTTGACTGGGGCCGGGAAATGAGGACGGCTGAAAGTGCAGGTGGCCCGGGACCACTCCATCTCACAGCAAACAGTTTCTCTGGAAGGAGCACTGTCCCCATCCAAAACGAGAACAGCCCCTGCCTGCTGCTGGCCATCATGGATATCCTGCTGGCATGCAAGGTACTGTACCGAGCATCAGCAACACACCTTCCCACAGACAGCAACTGCAGACTGGGACATGGGGCACAGGAGGGGCTGCATTCATGGGCACAGAAAGGCTGCATTCATGGGCACACTGAGACTGCTTTCACGGCACAGTAAAGCTGCAATGATGGGCACAGTGAGGCTGCAATGGTGGGCACAGTGATGCTGCAATGGTGGGCACAATGAGGCTGCATTTGATGGGCACAGTGAGGCTGAATTTGATGGGCACAGTGAAGCTTTATTTGATGGGCACAGTGAGGCTGCATTTGATGGGCACAGTGAGGCTGCATTGAGCTCTTATATCATGTCTGCAGCCTCTGAGGGAGTCTGGAGAGGAGTCAAGAGTGGGAGCGCCTCCAGGATGGGGGTCATGGGAGAAGTCAGACGTGTGTGGACTGTGGAGAGGAGACTATAGGAAAACCAGAGCCACCAAGCTGGAGCCGACTGACTGAGCCCTGCTTGGTGCACCTGAGAGGAGGTCAGTGACAGCACTGCCAGGCCAGTTTGTAAGGGGGCACTGATATAAAGGGTTTCCCCCTTATATCAGTAACCCACCCCCCCCCTTATCTTAGTGTGTTCTTTCTGCGGAAGGTGGTCTCCCCCCCACGTTCTGAGTTCCTGGGGTCCCCCTTGATGATTTTAACTGGAATTTGCATATATATATATATATATAAAGCCCTATGTGATTTTATATCTGTCTTATCTGTATATAATACACTCTTCAAATGTGCTTTAAAATGTCTGGTTTTCCCTTTCATGAACAAGAAAATAATGACGTTATGCTGTTATGCGCTGCTATAATAATTCTGTGGGGCTGGTAGGAAAATTTTTCCAGGGCTGAATTTAATTCCCAGTCCGGCCCTGAATGATGACCAAGGAAATACAAGTTCTGCTACCAGAACTATATAAAAAGTAAATTGAAAGAGGAGAGAGAGAATAGGGGGGAAAAGTAGAAGAAAGAAAGAAGATAAAATAAAAAGTTATCTTAGGTAGGAGAAAAAATAGCTAGGGAAGAAAGAAATGAGAGGTAGTTGGGGTCCCCCGGGGGAGTAGATGGTAATAAACACACACCATGAATGCAGAGAATGGAAGTATAACTGGAGATCACCGATAGGTCTTAGAAGGGAAGCATCAAAATTGGAAGGCCAAAAGTGAGTCACCCAGGGATCCCATATATTCTCAAAGTTGGATATTTTATCTTGAGTTATAGCCTCTGTTTTGGCACAGATCATTGCTTGGTGGACTCTACTTTCAGTTTCAGCAATTATCAAGGATGCGGATTTCCAAGCTTTGGCAACTGTTTGTTTTCGCGGCTGTAGTGATCTGTAATAGGCGTTTGAATTGGCGGTAGAAGAGAGTGCCCGCTTTTAAGTTTAAAAGTGCTATTGTAGGATCAGGATTGATCGAGATTTCAAACAGTGTAAAAATCATAAGTTTCATAGTTTCATAGTTAGTAAGGTTGAATAAAGACACCAGTCCATCCAGTTCAACCTGAGTGAGTGTCTACAATTGTCCCTATCCCTGTACATTGCACACTCACATCGGTCCCTACCCTCAAGGAGCCTACAATCCAAGGTCCCCATTCATATACTACGGACAATTTCTTTTTGAACAGAAGCCAATTAACCTACCTGCATGTCTTTGGATTGTGGGAGGAAACCGGAGTACCCGGAGGAAACCCACGCAGGCACAGGGAGAACATGCAAACTCCAGGCAGGGAGAGCCGTGGTTGGGATTCGAACCAGCGACCCTTCTTACTGCTAGGTGAGAGTGCTAACCACTACACCACTGTGCCACCCTGTGTAAGGAATACGTCTTTCCACTATTTTTTTTTTTTGCTACCGGGCAATCCCACCAAGTATGACGATGTGATCCAAGATCACCACAGCCACGAAAACAAGATGGGGAATAATTTGGAGCATATGTCGCAATTCCTGACAGGGACCAAAAATCACAGTGTGAGCACTTTGGGATTTGTCTCTAAGGCAGCTATGTTTTGTGAGGATGACATAGTTGTGATCCAAATCTTATCCCAATCGGCTGCTTCCAACGAAAAACCCAAGATCCATCTCCCACTGAGCCATATATGATGGTGGTGGGTCAGAGTTGGGTTTAGTAATAGGATGAGTGTAAAGAGTTGAAATAAGTCCCTTAGTGTGTGGGTCACGTTTACATCTATTTTCAAAGCACGTTAATTTATCTAAATGAATTCTTCCTTGTATATAGGGAATACATTTTTTTTTTAATTTGAAGATATCGAAAGAGCTCTGAATTAGGAAGTTTGTGACTTTCACATAAGTCAGGGAAAGTTTTTAATGAAGTAGAGGATGTTAGTTCACAAGAGTTGAGTTAAATTAGTGGAGGTCCATGCTTTAAAAGATTTAGGGGCAGACCAAGCAGGATAGAAAAGTGGATTTTTAAGAAATGATTGAAGATGGGGAGATTGTATTCCATTTACTCATTTAAATTTATCCCAAATGGCTGGTGTATGTTTAGTTATAGGTGTAGCGGCCATAACCCCTTGAGGGGCAGCCTTGACTTTTTGGGCTCATCAGTGTCAGCAAAATGTGGCTGTCTGCAGAGCACACAGCCAATTTTCCTGTTTCTAATATAATAACACTTTCTGTCTTAATGATATAATGCCTTACCTTTATATTGTATGTCTTCCATTACCTCCCAAACCCCTTCATCCATGCATTCATCCTTATCTCAGCATAGCATCCATACATCACCTTCCCAGCTAGGCCCCATATAAGAGCCATCACCAGCATCTCTTACGTTCTCAACTCGGTCAGCATCTCTGCCTCTCTGAGCCGTGCATCTCTGCTTTTATTTACATATCAACAGGAAGTCCCAAACTTGAGGGTGTGCCTCCAACAGCCAAACGCCTCCTACACAGTTGGTGACCTCATATTATTCACACAGGAGGTGAATGACCATATAAGGACATACAATACAATGATGTTACAATACAGGGACAATTGTCTTCCTTCAAAAGAACCAATGACACACATGTATACATTCAAAACAGACTAGCAGCGATGTCCAAACCGTCAAACTGCTTTCAATGACAACGAACGATATAACACCATGGCTCAGTGGGCCATAATATTTATATCGTTATGCTATAGTTCCAATGTACACAGAGATGTTCGCTTGAAGTCATTAATGAAGTCGCCGGGAAGTGGCCAGTCTCCCGGTGAGGCACAAATAAACATCCTTAAACCAGCAAAAACATCTGCAGTGTCCACAGGAAGATTTCTGCAGCCAATGGTCTTCCGACAACGTCTTTATGTGCGAATACGCTCACATGAGCGCATTACAGCAAAACCGACACTGGGGGGCATCTGACAACATATATTAATAACATTTTCCACAACACCAGTTACCTCCTCTTGGCTTGTTGGTGATTGTCTAGGGGTTCGCAGGGTTAGTACCCAACGACTTTAGATGCTGACACATAAAAGTCCCTTTCAAGGTTTTTAATTTGCAGTGGTAACATCCAACACAGTCTCAGATGGGAATAGAGGGCACGGGTGATAAAACTCAGGCACTTTGAACTGCTGACATCCACTGAATGTCTCTAATCAACCCAGAGAGTAGCCACTCGCAGCTGGGCACTTCACTGCTGGATAAACCTCTAGCCAGAGATCTAGCAGCCAACAATGTGATCCGGAAACATGATACTATGATACAAAAAATAGTAAATAAAGGAAAGAAAGAACGTTCAGAACTCCTTCTCCACTGATAGCCATCTAGTGTGTATGCAGAGAACAGAAAGTTACGCTTATCCATAATAGTCAAAACAGAACATGTAGAAGTAAGTACACCCCTCAGTCACAGTTGTGTAAATCTTTCCTTCTATCTTTTCATGTGACAACACTGAAGAAATGACACTTGTCTACAATGTAAAGTAGTGAGTGTACAGCTTGTATAACAGTGTAAATTTGCCGTCCCCTCAAAATAACTCAACACACAGCCATTAATGTCTAAACTGCTGGCAACAAAAGTCAGTACACCCCTAAGTGAAAATCTCCAAATTGGGCCCAAAGTGTCAATATTTTGTGTGGCCACCATTATTTTCCAGCACTGCCTTAACCCTCTTGGGCATGGAGGTCACCAGAGCTTCACAGGTTGTCACTGGAGTCCTCTTCCCCTCCTCCATGATGACATCACGGAGCTGGTGGATGTTGGAGACCTTGCGCTCCTCCACCTTCTGTTTGAGGATGTCCCACAGATGATCAATAGGGTTTAGGTCTGGAGACATGCTTGGCCAGTCCATCACCTTTACCCTCAGCTTCTTTAGCAAGGCAGTGGTGGTCTTGGAGGTGTGTTTGGGGTGGTTATCATGTTGGAATACTGCCCTGCGGCCCAGTCTCTGAAGGGAGGGGATCATGCTCTGCTTCAGTATGTCACAGTACATGTTGGCATTCATGGTTCCCTCAATGATCTGTAGCTCCCCAGTGCCGGCAGCACTCATGCAGCCCCAGACCATGCCACTCCCCCCACCATGCTTGACTGTAGACAAGACACGCTTGTCTTTGTCCTCCTCACCTGGTTGCCCCCACACACGCTTGTCACCATCTGACACCAAATACGTTTATCTTGGTCTCATCAGACCACAGGACGTGGTTCCAGTAATCCGTGTCCTTAGTCTGCTTGTCTTCAGCAAACTGTTTGTGGGCTTTCTTGTGCCTCATCTTTAGAAGAGGCTTCCTTCTGGGACGACAGCCATGCAGACCAATTTGATGCAGTGTGCGGCGTATGGTCTGAGCACTGACAGGCTGACCCCCCACCCCTACAACCTCTGCAGCAATGCTGGCAGCCCTCATACGTCTATTTCCCAAAGACAACCTCTGGATATGACGCTGAGCACGTGACCTCAACTTCTTTGGTGGACCATGGCGAGGCCTGTTCTGAGGGGAACCTGTCCTGTTATACCGCTGTTTGGTCTTGGCCACCGTGCTGCAGCTCAGTTTCAGGGTCTTGGCAATCTTCTTATAGCCTCGGCCATCTTTATGTAGAGCAACAATTCTTTTTTTTCTGATCCTCAGAGAGTTCTTTGCCATGAGGTGCCATGTTGTACTTCCAGTGACCAGTATGAGAGAGTGAGAATGATAAAACCAAATTTAACACACCTGCTCCCCATTCACACCTGAGACCTTGTAACACTAACGAGTCACATGACACCGGGGAGGGAAAATGGCTAATTGGGCCCAATTTGGAGATTTTCACTTAGGGGTGTACTGACTTTTGTTGCCAGCGGTTTAGACATTAATGGCTGTGTGTTGAGTTATTTTGAGGGGACAGCAAATTTACACTGTTATACAAGCTGTACACTCACTACTTTACATTGTAGACAAGTGTCATTTCTTCAGTGTTGTCACATGAAAAGATAGAAGAAAAGATTTACACAAATGTCACTGAGGGGTGTACTGACTTTTGTCAGATACTGTAAATATACTAGACTGCCTGTATATATATATATATCAAATACACACTGCCACTAACTGAATAACCTGCCTGCCTAATCTAGCTCAAGCTATCTCTCTCACTACACATGGCCGCCCTGTAAGCAGCCTTATATAGTGTGGGGCGTGGACTTAGTCCCCCTGAGCCATGATTGGCCAAAGGCACCCTGCCATTGGCCAATTATGGCTCTCTCAGCAGAGCGCACTGTGATTGGCCAAATCATGCAGGTCAGGTGCATGCTTTGGCCAATCATCATACAGCAATGCACTGTGATCTCGCAGTGCATTATGGGGAATTCCACGGGGCGCTCAAATTTCCTGGGAACACCCCATAATATTCGCTGTTCGGCGAACGGGAGAACACACGACGTTCGCCCATTCAACTTGAACATAGAGCTCACCCCTAATGCAGCTTGGGATCGCAAAGTCAGATCCCTCAGGGGGACCATCGCCCAGATCATCCCTAGAATCCCCCTACTGACTATGGGCCAGGGCTTTTAAAGTAACACTACTCTTTGGGAGGTGTTCGCCTGGGGGACCCTTGTCCACGTCGCTCTCCCATTGTGTGCCTCCTAGGTGTGCATTCCCATTGTTAACCTGTAGCTGACCGCCCACTGTCAAATGACAGCGGGACGGTGCAGCTATTGTGGCGGGCCGCCGTCATATGACAGCGCTCGCTTTCTGGCCACTAGGGGGCGCACGCGCGCCGCGGGAGGCGCGCACGCGTGCCCGCCGCGTAGCTGGGGACCCAATGCGCGTGCGCGGCGGCCGCGATGACCGCCGGGCACCCGCGATTGCCCGGTAATTGAGCAGGACGTGGATCTGTGTGTGTAAACACACAGATCCACGTCCTGTCAGAGGAGTGGAGACCGATGGTGTGTCCCCTTGTACATAGGGACACCGATCGGTCCCCTCCCCCAGTCAGTCCCCTCCCCCCACAGTTAGAATCACTAAGATAGGGTACATATTAACCCCTGCAGCGCCCCCTAGTGTTAACCCCTTCCCTGCCAGTCACGTTTATACAGTAATCAATGCATTTTTATAGCACGGATCGCTGTATAAATGTGAATGGTCCCAAAAATGTGTCAAAAGTGTCCGATATGTCCGCCGCAATGTCGCAGTCACGATAAAAATCGCAGATCGCCGTCATTACTAGTAAAAAAAAAAAAAAAATAATAAAAATGCTATAAATCTATCCCCTATTTTGTAGACGCTATAACTTTTGCGCAAACCAATCAATAGACGCTTATTGCGATTTTTTTTTCCAAAAATATGTAGAAGAATACGTATCGGCCTAAACTGAGGAAAAAATTTGTTTAAAAAAAAAAAAAAAATTGGATATTTATTATAATAAAAAGTAAAAAATATTGCGTTTTTTCAAACTTGTCCCTCTTAATTTGTTTATAGCGCAAGAAATAAAAACCGCAGAGGTGATCAAATACCACCAAAATAAAGCTCTATCTGTGGGGAAAAAATGATAAAAATTTTATTTGGGTACAGTGTTGCATGAC
Organism: Lithobates sylvaticus; assembly: GCA_028564925.1. Lineage (NCBI taxonomy): Eukaryota > Metazoa > Chordata > Amphibia > Anura > Ranidae > Lithobates > Lithobates sylvaticus. Next base: position 4,279,452 of record CM053026.1, on the reverse strand, counting down.
CGCGCAATTGTCATTCAAAATGCGACAGCGCTGAAAGCTGAAAAAGGGCTTGGTCAGGAAGGGGGTGTTCGTACCTGGTAGGCAAGTGGTTAATTGAGTTAATTGAGTCACCTATTGTTTCTATCCGTCTGGCTAATTTGGCTAACTTTTGGAGGTTCCTCCATTATGGGATCAGTCTGGTGTCAACTCTACCTCGTTATCCAACTATTGTGTGATGTTTTGGGTAAACATTTGGTTTTATTGTGACTGACCTACTTTTGAAGTGTATAAAAACCTGTATTTCAGTTCAATAAACAATCATTCCTTTGGTTCTACCTCCACATCTTGTCTGTGTACGATGATCGGGGTAAAGGGCTGGTATTAGCTCTCGGTCTGCTGGAACGGTTGGGAGGGCAGGAGGTACTGTTTGTCAGAAGTACCCAAGCGGGGTGCCAGGCGTTCCATCACACTGCTCTCTTTACAGGTGCGGTCAGTCCAGCTGATGCCCGCTTTCTTCGCATTACTGAAACACCGCGAGAGCACCCGTGAGTTGGGCAGCCTCCCCACCGGGTTGGTTGTGAACGGTTGCTGTACTATTTCTATACAGGTCTTCCATCGCACCTGACTGTGTGAATTATTGCCGCCGCCCCACACTGTACCCCACCTACATACAGCACATGCAACCTCCTCTGGTGCATTAGAGTGTAAGCTCCTTTGGTGCAGGTAGTGAGGTGACTGGCTTAGAGTTCTCTGTACAGCACTGCGGTATATGTCAGAGCTATATAATGAATGAATGAATGAGTGACTTGTATAGCGCTACCTATATATAAATGTATAATAATAATTGTCTGGGTGTCAGGGAGACCAGGTATTAGATAATGACCTGCGTACACGCACAGAGCGGTCCGCTGGCCAGTGCGCTGATGCAACATGCACGCTCGGCCATGACTTTGGTGCCCAGTGGCCTATTTAACCACTTTCAGCCCCGGACCAATTGGCAGCCAAAGGACCAGGTCCCCTTTTTGCGATTCGGCACTGCGTCGCTTTAACTGACAATTGCGCGGTCGTGCGACGTGGCTCCAAAACAAAATTGGCGTCCTTTTTTTCCCACAAATAGAGCTTTCTTTTGGCGGTATTTGATCGCCCCTGCGGTTTTTATTTTTTGCGCTATAAACAAAAATAGAGCGACAATTTTGAAAAAAATGCAATATTTTTTGCTTTTTGCTATAATAAATATCCCCAAAAAATATATAAAAAAACGTTTTTTTTCCTCAGTTTCGGCCGATACGTATTCTTCTACATATTACAATTAGCGATTATTGATCGGTTTGCGCAAAAGTTATAGCGTTTACAAAATAGGGGATAGTTTTATAGCATTTTTATTAATATTTTTTTTTTTTACTAGTAATGGCGGCGATCAGCGATTTTTATTGTGACTGCGACATTATGGCGGACACATCGGACATTTTTGACACATTTTTGGGACCATTGTCATTTATACAGCAATCAATGCTATTTAAATGCATTGATTCCTTGTATAAATGACAGTTGTAGTGAAGGGGTTAACCACTAGGGGGAGGGGAGGGGTTATGGGCTGTGACGTGTGTGTGTTTTTTTACATTAGGGGGCGGGGCTGTACGTCTGACGTCATTGATCGGCTTTCCCGATGACCGGGAACAGCCGATCAATGACAGTCAGTGTAGGAAGCGCGGGGAGAGGTTTGTTTACATAGACCTCTCCCCGTTCTTCAGCTCCGTAACCCGATCGCGGGATACCAGCGGCGATCGGGTCCGCTGGTCCCGCGGCCGGGGTCATGGCGGCGCGCGCGCGACCCACGGGCAGGCATTTATAGGATCACGTACAGGTACGTGATTTTGCCTGCCCGTGCCATTTTGCCGCAGTATATCTGCGTTAGGCGGTCGGGAAGCGGTTAAAGCTTGACTGCGTTCAGGGTCTTTGCTGAGTGGTCCTCATTAGCTTCAGAGATCTGTGACCCGACTTTCATTCTGTTGCTCTGTACTTGACCCAGCTTGACTTCTACGGCTTGTGTTCAACTTTGTCTTCTGTCTGCTGACTCGATACTGCAATTGCCCGCCTGATATCAAATAGACCTGTGCACAACAAATAAATTTGTTTATTTTCGTTTCGTTTTTATCGTTTCCGTTGATTCGTAACGATTCGTACATTCGTAAGAGTTATTTTTTCGTTGATTCGTTTTTTCGTTAGTTTAATTTTCGGACGCATTCGTATTTATTCGTACATTCGTAACATTCGTAGATTCGTAATCGGAGCATAATTCATAATTTTATGTAATGTGTATGCTATTATTACATTTTAATAATTTACGAATCGAAAAAAAAAAAGTTACGAATCGAAAAAAAAAAGTTACGAATCGAAAAAAAAAAGTTACGAATGTACGAATTTTTTTGTTCAATAGAGAAAATTACGAATCGAAAAAAAAAAGAAAAAGTTACTAATCGAAAAAAAAAATAAAGTTACGAATCGAAAAAAAAAAAAAGTTACGAATCGAAAAAAAAAAAAAAGTTACGAATGTACGAATTTTTTTTGTTCAATAGAGAAAATTCCGAATCGAAAAAAAAAAGAAAAAGTTCCGAATCGAAAAAAAAAAAGTTACGAATCGAAAAAAAAAAAGTTACGAATCGAAAAAAAAAAGTTACGAATCGAAAAAAAAAGTTACGAATGTACGAATTTTTTTGTTCAATAGAGAAAATTACGAATCGAAAAAAAAAAAAAAAAAAGTTACGAATCGGAAAAAAAAAAGTTACGAATCGAAAAAAAAAAAGTTACGAATCGAAAAAAAAAAAGTTTCGAATGTACGAATTTTTTTGTTCAATCCATTCGAAGCATGTTAAGCAGCACCATTGTAAGGGACACGGAAAATTACCAATTCGACAAAAAAAATAAAGTTACGAATGTACAAATTTTTTCGTTTGTTTTCGTTTTTTTTTTCGGATTTTCTTCATTAGTACATTCGTTGTTTCTAATTTGTTTTTTTTCGGATTTTCGTTGTTTTTCGGATTCGTTCGATTCAAATGATTTGTTAATCGGATTCGAACGAATCGTTATTCGGATTCGTACGATTTGAACGCTTCGTTCATTCGTAGACATGTGCAATTCGTTTCGTTTTTTTTTTCGTTTTTCGTATTTTTTTCGTTATTTTCGTTCGTTCGTTTTCGTACGAATGAACGAATCATTCGAATCGTACGAATCCGAATAACGAATCGTAACGAATCATTCGAATCGTACGAATCCGATTAACGAATCATTCGAATCGAACGAATCCAAAAAACAAAAAAAATCCGAAAAAAATAATTAGAAACAACGAATGTACTAATGAAGAAAATCCGAAAAAATGAAAACGAACGAAAAAATTTGTTTATTCGTAACTTTTCTTTGTTGTTGAATTGGTAATTTTCCGTGTCCCTTACAATGGTGCTGCTAAACGTGCTTCGAATGGATTGAACAAAAAAATTCGTACATTCGTAACTTTTTTTTGATTCGTAACTTTTTTTTCGATTCGTAACTTTTTTTTTAGATTCGTAACTTTTTTTTTTTTTTTTTTTTTCGATTTGTAATTTTCCGTGTCTCTATTGAACCAAAAAATTCGTACATTCGGAACTTTTTTTTCGATTAATAACTTTTTTTTTCGATTCCTAACTTTTTTTTCAATTCGTAATTTTTTTTTGTTTTTTTTTTCGATTTGTAATTTCCCGTGTCTCTATTGAACCAAAAGATTCGTACATTCGGAACTTTTTTTTCGATTCGTAACTTTTTTTTTTTCGATTCGTAACTTTTTTTTCAATTCGTAACTTTTTTTTTTTTTTTTTCGATTTGTAATTTTCCGTGTCTCTATTGAACAAAAAATTCGTACATTCGTAACTTTTTTTTTCGATTCGTAACTTTTTTTTTTTTCGATTCGTAACTTTTTTTTTCGATTCGTAAATTATTAAAATGTAATAATAGCATACACATTACATCAAATTATGAATTATGCTCCGATTACGAATCTACGAATGTTACGAATGTTACAAATGTACGAATAAATACGAATGCGTCCGAAAATTAAACTAACGAAAAAACGAATCAACGAAAAAAAAATAACTCTTACGAATGTACGAATCGTTACGAATCGATGGAAACGAAAAAAAACGAAACGAAAAAAAAACAATTTTTTTTCGGAATCGAAAAAAACGAAACGAAAATAAACTATTTTTTTTGTTGTGCACATGTCTATTCATTCGTACGAAAACGAACGAACGAAAAAATCGAAAAAAAACGAAAAACTAAAAAAAACTAAACGAATTGCACATGTCTAATATCAAATTCTCATCTTACTGTGCCCTGATAATAACTCCAGGGGGTGCTGGGCAGAAGGTGTAAAGGAAGCCCTCTCCAGGTACAGGACAGGGGAACATTAGAATGTAAGCTCTTGTGGTGCTGTGACTGATATGACCCAGTGTTATCCATTCCATAAATGTCGGGTAATAGTGTGTGACTCTAGAGGAATAATAGAGTGTAAGCTCTCCTGGTCCAGAGACTGATGTGACCGGGTCAATGTTCTCTGTACAGCACTACTGAATATATGTATGTTATTCATAATAGAGTGTAAGCTCTGCTGGTACATTTGAGCCATTCACCTACTTTTTACATTAGAGTTGCAGATTTCAAATCTCGCTGAACTGGTTTTATGCTCTTACTCTCTATTTTCGGTCTCTTCTTGCAGCTGTGATCTCCTGATAGGACCAGAATGAGGACATCGTCCAGATACATGTTCTGCACAGTGTCTGTATTTGTGTGGGTTGCTGTCAGTTTTTACTCCTTCCGTATAGAATTGAAACATCAGAAGATGAGATCTCGTGGACTTCCCATGGCCACAGACACCATCACGGCTCTGGATAATCGAACATTTATCATCTCCCCGTATTATGAGCCTAGACTTGGCCGATCAGTCCGGGTCATCGCCATCATCCATGTATCTGTGAAGGAACTCTACTGTATCTTCCATTGTTCCTCCAATCAGAACATCTCTGTCAGGGCAGAAATAAATCTCCATGGTGACAGATTTGGGTTCCCGTATGGAACAGCAGATCTTCTATGCACAGAACCTTCTGGGTGTAATTACACTTATATGTCTTTCTCTGCAACTGTCTCCACAAATACAGGTCAGAACCTCCTGTTTGAAGTCAGGAACCGTCCACCACCGCCAATCTCCTCCAATTTCACCGTCTGTATTTCTGCTTTGTATGGAAACTACAACAATGTCCTCCAGATGATCCAGAGTATTGAGATGTACAAGATTCTGGGGGCCTCTAGAGTCACCATCTATAACACAAACTGCTCCCAGGATGTAGATAAGGTGTTACGTCATTATATTGATGAAGGAACTCTAGAGGTGGTGCCATGGCCAATAGACCGCCATCTTCGAACATCAACTAAATGGCATTATTACAAAGGACTCAATGCTGAGATTGGATATTTTGGACAAACTGCATCCCTAAATGATTGTGTATACAGGAACATGTACAAAAGTAAGTTTGTTCTCCTCAATGACATTGATGAAATTATTCTTCCAATCAAGGACTGGGACTGGTCATCCCTGATGGAGAATCTCCAGAACAAACACCCAGATACAAGTGTCTTCCTCTTTGAGAATCACGTCTTCCCCATTCCAGTCAACATCTCTGGATTTGACAGGTGGTCTCACGTTCCCGGCGTCAATATTCTCACGTATCGTCTTCGACTCCCTAACAAGCGAAATATCTTCAATGCCGCCAAAATGATTGTGAATCCCCGAGACGTATTTCAAACCTCCGTCCACTTATCTACGACACGCAAACAAAGAACAAATATAAGAGAAGATACGGCCGTCCTCTTCCACTGTAAAACGAGGAACAAATACACCGTAAAGGACCTCGTTCCGGATGATAGGTTGATGAGATACAATCTGTCCTTAGTGCCCAATGTAGATAAGGTGGTTCAAGGACTTTTCCCTCAGCAATAGCCCCCCCTCCCCCCGTATATATCCTGTAATGTAGAGTGAAGACTGGAATTCTGTGTCTATATGACTCCAAACCCAAGATTTATCAATGAGTTTATAACAACTTTTGCTTAGAATTCCCTTGTTCTACAACCCCAAATTAAGAAAAGTTGGGGCGTTGTGTAAAATCGACCTAAAAACAGAACGCAAGAGTTTGCAAATCTCCTTAACCCAGATTTTATTCACATTATAGAAAATATATCAAATATTTAAACTGAGAAAATTGATAATTTTAACCACTTCACGCCCGCGATATAGCCGAAAGACGGCTACAGCGCAGACGCTCCCCGCCGGGAGGGCGTCCCTGGACGTCCTCCTGTATACTTCCGCAATGCGCACTCCTGAGAGCGCGCATTGGGGAAGTTCTGTGCTGGCTGTAAACGGCCAATCACAGCGGCCGTTTACAGAGCGATCGGCGTGTCCAATGAGAGATGATCTCATATGTAAACATATGAGGTCATCTCTCAGCGCCGCTCTCCCTCCTCACACAGAGACAGTGTGTGAGGAGGGAGAGATGAACGGCTGCATTGGACGCAAGTACAAAAAAAAAAGTTAAATAAACTGCCATCTGTCCCCACTGCCACCTGTCTCCACTGTCACCTGTCCCCACTGCCACCTGTCCCCAGTGCCACCTGTTAGTGCCATCTGTCCCCACTGCCACCTGTCTCCACTGTCACCTGTCCCCACTGCCACCTGTTAGTGCCATCTGTCCCCAGTGCCATTTGTCCCCAGTGCCATTTGTAATCCAGTGCCATCTGTCCCCAGTGCCACCTGCTAGTGCCATCTGTCCCCAGTGCCACCTGTCCCCAGTGCCATCTGTCCCCAGTGCCACCTGTCAGTGCCATCTGTCCCCAGTGCCATCTGTCCCCAGTGCCATTAGTCCCCAATGCCATTTGTAATCCAGTGCCATCTGTCCCCAGTGCCCCGTATAAGTGCCATCTGTCATCAGTGCCACATATAAGTGCTATCTGTCATCAGTGCCACATATAAGTGCTATCTGTTATCAGTGCCACATCAGTGCCACGTGTCATCAGTGCCACATAGTGCCATCTGTCATCAGTGCCATATCAGTGTCACGTGTCATCAGTGCCACATATTAGTGCCATCTGTCATCAGTGCCACGTATCAGTGCCATCTGTCATCAGTGCCACCTGTCAGTGTCACGTGCCATCTGTCATCAGTGCCATCTGTCAACAGTGCCAGGTATTAGTGCCACGTGTCATCAGTGCCACGTATAAGTGCCATCTGTCATCAGTGCCCCGTATTAGTGGCATCTGTCATCAGTGCCACATCAGTGTCACATGTCATCAGTGCCATCTGTCATCAGTGCCACATCAGTGCCACGTGTCATTGTCTTGGTGCTCCAGGGCCTTCAAAAGTGTACTAGGTAGTCAACAATTTAGATGTGTAATTTATGCTCCTAGAACACGTGATGGCGCTCCCTGCATGTTGGGCCTCTCTAAGTGGCCAGGCTGTGTAAAAGTCCCACATATGTGGTATCGTAATACTCAGGAGGAGTAGCAGAATTTATTTTGGGGTGTCATTTGTGGTATACACATGCCATGTGAGAGAAATAACCTATTACAATGACAATTTTGTGGGAAAAAAATAAAAAAAAATAAAAAATCTTAATTTTGCAAAGCATTGTGGGAAAAAATGACAACATCAAAAAGCTCACCATGCCTCTTACTAAATACCTTGGAATGTCTACTTTCCAAAAAAGGGGTCATTTGGGGTGTATTTGTACTTTCCTGGCTTGTTAGAGTCACAAGAAATGAGATAGGCCACCAGTGCATCAGATGTGATAAATTTTGTATGATTTGCACCACAGCTTGTAGAGTCTGTAACTTTCACAAAGACCAAATAATATCCACTAATTTGGGTTATTTTTACCAAAGATATGTGGCAGTATAAATTGTGGCCAAAATTTATGAAGAAAAATTAATAATTTGCAAAATTTTATCACAGAAACAAAGAAAATGCGTATTTTTTTCGGTCTTTTTTCATTTATAGCGCAAAAAATAAAAAACCCAGAGGTGATAAAATACCACCAAAAGAAAGCTCTATTTGTGGGAAAAAAAGGACCAAAAATTCATTTGGGTACAGTGTTGCATGACTGAGTAATTGTCATTCAAAGTGTGAGAGAACCGAAAGCTGAAAATTGGTCTGGGCAGGAGGGGGGTTTAAGTGCCCGGTGGGTAAGTGGTTAAGATAAAAAATAAAGTAATTTTGAGATTGGTGGCAGCAACAAGTCTCAAAAAAGTTGGAAAAGAACAATGAAAAAGCTGAGCAAAAAGGGAAAAGTTGGAGGAGCATTTATGCAACTAATCAGGTGAATTGGCAACAGGTCAGGTTTTTTTGGAATTGGGGTTGTAAAGGGTGAGCTTGTGAACGTGAGCGATGTGAAGGGTCCATATGAATGGAGGAAAGGTGAGCTTGTGAACGTGAGCGATGTGAAGGGTCCATATGAATGGAGGAAGGGAGAGCTTGTGAACGTGAGCGATGTGAAGGGTCCATGTGAATGGAGGAAGGGAGAGCTTGTGAACGTGAGCGATGTGAAGGGTCCATGTGAATGGAGGAAAGGTGAGCTTGTGAACGTGAGCGATGTGAAGGGTCCATGTGAATGGAGGAAGGGAGAGCTTGTGAACGTGAGCGATGTGAAGGGTCCATATGAATGGAGGAAGGGAGAGCTTGTGAACGTGAGCGATGTGAAGGGTCCATATGAATGGAGGAACGGTGAGCTTGTGAACGTGAGCGATGTGAAGGGTCCATGTGAATGGAGGAAGGGAGAGCTTGTGAACGTGAGCGATGTGAAGGGTCCATGTGAATGGAGGAACAGTGAGCTTGTAAACGTGAGCGATGTGAAGGGTCCATGTGAATGGAGGAACGGTGAGCTTGTGAACGTGAGCGATGTGAAGGGTCCATATGAATGGAGGAAGGGAGAGCTTGTGAACGTGAGCGATGTGAAGGGTCCATGTGAATGGAGGAAGGGAGAGCTTGTGAACGTGAGGGATGTGAAGGGTCCATATGAATGGAGGAAGGGAGAGCTTGTGAACGTGAGCGATGTGAAGGGTCCATATGAATGGAGGAAGGGAGAGCTTGTGAACGTGAGCGATGTGAAGGGTCCATATGAATGGAGGAAGGGAGAGCTTGTGAACGTGAGCGATGTGAAGGGTCCATATGAATGGAGGAACGGTGAGCTTGTGAACGTGAGCGATGTGAAGGGTCCATATGAATGGAGGAAGGGAGAGCTTGTGTACGTGAGCGATGTGAAGGGTCCATATGAATGGAGGAAGGGAGAGCTTGTGAACGTGAGAGCTTGTGAACGCTTCCGATGGCACGGAGGCATTTTAAAAGGGACTTATATATACGCCCTTATGCCTGTCCGTGCCATTCTGCTGACGTATATATACGCCAAAGAACGGGCATGACTTTCAGCTGGTCCTGTCCACTGCTGTGACCCGTACAGCCAGCTTGTTGATAGCTGCTTGACTTATATATATACGCCCTTATGCCTGTACTTGATGGGGTGGCTTGGTACTTGAACTTGAGGGGGGTGGCTGCACTGCGGTGGTTTACTGTGGTGGTACTTAAGTTCCCGGTTTGAGGGGGGTGGACTGTGGTGGTACTTGAGGGGGGTGCAGTCTTGAGGGGGGTGGCTGGTGGAGGATCTTGAGGGGGAGTCCTGTTCACCTTTCGTTCGCCTTTCCTTCAGTGGTGGTACTTGTCCTGTGGTTGGTACCTGTTGTGTGGTACTACTGCCACTTGTGTTGGTATTGACAACCTTTATGGCTGTGGTGGTAACATGAGGGGAGGTGGCCCCGGTGGTACTTGAGGGGGGTGCCTTGAGGGGGTAAAAGGGACTTATATATACGCCCTTATGCCTGTCCGTGCCATTCTGCTGACGTACATCGTCGTGCGCTGGTCGGGAAGTGGTTAAAGGGCCCAGCTAAGTACATGTTTAATGCAAAAATGTCTTGTAAATAAAATCTATACTTTACCAGAAATCATAAACTCTTTTTGTCTGAGATATGTCACCTGTCTTGCAATGCACACCGTTCCCTTCCTCGATCTTTCCGTTCACCTTTCGTTCGCCTTTCCTTCCGTCCTCCCTACTGCCATGTGTATACAACCTTTATCCCCCCCCAGAAAGTGGGTGTGTATTTGCTTTTCACGTAATTAATTACATCAAATAACGTGTTGTTTACAATGTAACCATGGTACCGCTGTCTAGGGGGCCATATTGGACTTTTGACATATTTACCAAAAGGGGGCAGTGTTGTATTAAAAATGATTTTGGAAACTTACTTAAAATGTCAAAATATCACTCCAAATGACCTTTGACTTAAGTCTTTCACACCGCTATAAATATAATGGGATGTCTATTATATGTCAGACATTTAGTCTCCTCCTGAAATATACGGTTTTAGTAAGTTTGAACAGGGCAATTTGCTCTCCTCTAAACACCTTGAGAGTTGGGTAATTTGGCACGCAAGACCCCCAAGTATTTTCACACTTGGAATTCCTATACATTTAAGTCTTATTTCTGGTATTTTAACCATATACCCAGGGCTCAAGTCCTGCGGGAACGCATGGGAACGGAGTTCCTGTACTTTTTCCACAACAGGAACTCAGTTCCCGTTAGCAGCCGTGTCCTGCAAGACTTTGAAGTATGCAAGCTGTGTGGCAGGTGCTACACCAGCAGCCGCCGACGCAGCTCGCAATAGTAAGTGACGCACACCAGGGGTGGACTGACAGGCATTGCCAGTAGGGCCCCCATGACAGCTTCTGCTTCGATCTACCTGTCAATCACAGCTAGCTGACGGGTAGATCAGGTCCCTGCTGCTAAGAGATTGTGTTTAGTCAGACCTCTCATGATGCGCTCCTCCCTGCCGGCCCCTCCTGATTTGCTGTGTGGCAGGTGCTACACCAGCAGCCGCTGACACAGCTCGCAATAGTAAGTGTCGCACACCAGGGGTGGACTGATCATTCAGGCATTGCCAGTAGGGCCCCATGACAGCTTCCGCTTCGATCTACCTGTCAATCACAGCTAGCTGATGGGTAGATCAGGTCCCTTCTGCTAAGAGATTGTGTTTAGTCAGACCTCTCATGATGCGCTCCTCCCTGCCGGCCCCTCCTGATTTTCTGTATCCTCACCCCCCCCCTTCCCAATCTCCTGCATACTTGCTCTGTGTGTCCCACTGAATCCCCCCCTCCTCTATCTTCAGTGCCATATGATGAGAGAACCCAGAGGAGGAGCACAGCTATTCTGCTCACAGGACATGCAGGGAGAGAGGTGAGCTGAGGGAGGAACATCAGTTTGGGGTGGTAAGCTGAGCACAATACCGGGCAAAGTTTAATGCCAGGAGGGAAGTTTATGTGGAAATATGTGAAGGGTTGGAATAGCAGCGAGTGTGTGTTGGAGCCCTGCAGAGTTTGCAGCCCCCCCCCAAGCTAACATACATCTCCTAAGCAGGAACACATCACTATCTCCCCAAGCATTCTGTCCAGATAATGTGCACTTCATTTATCACCTTTCCGTTTAACCCTGTGTTATCCAAACTCTGTTCAATGAAAAGTGTAAACTCACCACATAAACACTCTATATACAAAATAAAATTCCCCAATAAAGATCAGAACATGATGATCACATTTGCATGGAAGCACAATTGAATGAATGCTGATTATTCAGAGAATTACCGTATTTGTTTATTGAGGATTGTTTTTTTTTTTGTACTAACAATTAAGTTTCATACACACAATACGAAAATTGGATGAAAAATACCACTTTTGAAGCGTTCGTGCATATGAGCGTATCAGTTATTAATTTCTTTTGGTGGGGGAGGGGATCTTGGGTGGGAGTTCCCACACTTTTTTCCCCAGGACTTGACCCCTGCATATACCCCTCATATTAATAAATATATACTAATATATTTCAATGGGTATAACCAAATAACCAAACAATAATATGACAAATATTATTAAAAAAATAAATAAAATGTTATATATATATATATATATAGCACAGCCCCCATCAAAAGGTGCCCAACACCTGCCAGCCTGTCCCCATAATAAACGCCTGTCAGTGCCCATAGCAGTGCCGATCAGTGCTCACAACAGTGCCAATCAGTGCCCAAAAAAGTGCCAATCAGTGCCCCATCAGTAATGCCTGTCAGTGCCCCATCGAAGTGCCACTCAGTAATGCCTATAAAAAATTAAAAAAAACAATTAACAATGAGATACTATCAACGGTAAGAGAAAACGATCCACTGCCCTGTGTAATGGAATGGGAACGCGAATTGGGGAGAAACTTCAGTAGGACACAACTACGACAAGTTATGAGGTTCATAATCATCGATTTGTGTGAAAACCCAAGAAACTAATTTTAAAATTTTTACTAGGTGGTATAGAACACCGGACAGATTGAAGAAGTTCCTCGCCGGTTCCTCCGATCTTTGTTGGAGGTGTCAGGCAGATAAAGGCACTATGCTGCATATTTTTTGGGATTGCCCTAAACTAAAGAATTATTGGACAGAGATTGGCCGTATTCTTCAGAAGATAACAGAACATAGAATACCAGAAGATCCAATGTTCTTTCTTTTTCATGTGTCTCAGATACCAGAAAAGAAATATAGAGAATTGGTGATACGTCATCTGTTAGATGCGGCCAAAGCTTGTGTTCCCTTAGCATGGAGATCAACGTCATCACCGACGTTGGGGATGTGGTTACGTAAAGTGGGAGAAATCAATAAATTAGAAGACCTGGTCCTCTCTTTGCGACATCAACAAGAGAGATATTTGGAGACTTGGTCTCCCTGGAGCACCTTTCTGAGTTCGGAAGAAGGTAGGGCCTTTTTTGATGGTAATTTGGATAGCTTAAATAGAGACCTATAGACTTCCCCTACCTCTCCTTGAAGGGAGGCGGGTATACTAGAGGTGACTCTCCATGGATTGACTCAGGAGGTTTTTTTTTTCTCTCCTTTTTTTGTCTGTGTTTTGATCTCTGTTGTGGAGGGGTTAAGGGGTTGTGTTGACACCCGGTTAGTTTTGTGGATAACTAGGGGTAAGATCAAAGGGAAAATTTGACTGGGCTAGGTTTGTGAGTATAAAGGAGGTTTATATATGAGGATAATGAGCTGAAAGGAATTTATAATAGAAATGGACGAATGAAATTATACCTTAAGAATACATAAATTCGTCAAGATATGTTTAATCCTCTTATTTTTTTCCCCCCTGATTACATCTATGTAATAGTGTTTGTTTGTATTATGTCTGAAATAAGTAAAATAAAAATATAAATATATATATATAAACAAAAGTAGATGTCATTGTTTCATTAAACATGCATATAACTGCTCCAATATAATGTAATAATAACATAACAAAATTATTGTTAATATAATTACTTATAGTGAATACTTTTTGTTCATAAAACAGCTTTTGAAAAAACATTGTAAAGGCATATAAAATAGGCTTCGTTCAAATCTTGATGGCCCAATCCAGCCTACCCCAAATGGATTCACGCTGTAGGTCTGGGAGGTCACCACACTGAGCTGCTAGTCAGCCTGTACAACTATAAGTAAGGGAATAACATTGGGAAGGTATGAACACACCCAGCAGCTCCCAAGGGAGTAGTGCGCTACAAATATATACTCTTTTTATAGCCCACAGGCTTTGCTACAACATGGAGCTCTGCTTCTTGAGCTGGGGAAAAAAGGATCCAATGACTCTGAATACAGAGTGTCCTTCTGGGTGATAAACTGCATAGTCAGTATGGGTATTGCCATCCTCAGTATAAAACCAGGATCAAATCTACAAAAAATGAAATATCTGGGTCTTCAGGGACTGTGTCCTGCACTGGGCTCACAGCAGCTGATTCCTACGTCATCAATGTGTGGTCTCCCCCATCTCCAGCCTCCTCCAATAGAGGCAATAAGGTGGTTGGATACAAATGTACACATTTTTCATTGTTAGATTTGTACATAAACAAACAAAACAAATTCATATTTTGGACCTTTCATTAGACAAACTTTTAGTTAGCTGAATATTTGATACGCCGAATGTGGGACCATTAAAAATTTAATATTTGACCAAAATAATGTCTGTAACTTTGTCTAATAGCACCTTTAAAAGCTACAGCTCTGATATATCAGGGTGAACCCTTCATTACTGGGTCCAGCTGCCATAAATATATTACAACGGCTTGTTTTCTATCACGCTGTTTGTGTAAGAACTTCAGTTTCATGTCTCAGAAAGACAACTTTTTCCTGACAAAAAAAAAAAACAATAAACAAATTTTTTTGTTTTTATAAATTTCTCATTGCTTGCTCTGTTGTTAGTTTTAGGTAGATAACACAAGTCCTTAGTTTCCATCTGACATTATTTTCCCGATGTCATAATAAATGATAACAATACCCTGCGGTCATGCAGAGATGTCCATAAATCCAAAGTATTCTTCTGCTTATACCACGACACTTTACAAGGAAAAGGGGCACATCATTTCACAATCCACACATTCTGCTTTGGATTTAAAAAATAAAAATAAATAAAAACAAAAGGACCAACAATCTGTATATGACTGACCAGAAAGCTCTCCGCCAGATCAAAAACTATACAATTGGCTGCAGGGGGGATCTACCCTAACAGGGTGTGTGGACTTGATGTGATGGGTCTGTTATATTTAAATTTTATTTATTATTGCTCTCACATCATGGAGCGCACATCAAGTTATTATCAGACCTTTAGATTCTTCTTATGTATCCCATCCATCTTGGCTTTGTTTAATATTATGGCAGCTGTATTCTAATTAACAACCTCATCTTAATTTTTTTTTTTCCCTCTCAATAAGGGCTTATTGTCTAAATGTAAAATTACAAAAGTGTTATCTTAATCTAAACTAATCCCATTTTTACAAATTTCCCCATTAACCTGGATTTCATTTCCAACCAAAGGTTGTCTAAACCAGTTTCAATATATCTATATGTAGCACTGACCCCCGAAAGAGCTGCTGGTTTTATTGGGCTTACCGTTACCTTCTTTACCTCGTCTCCGTCTAGGGTTCCCATGGTAGATGGCCCAAAGAAATGTAGAAACTGACGCTTTATCTTCCTTTTTTGGGTTATTTATTCAAAAAGATAAAACAGTCTCTTAAATGAAGGGTAGAGGGTTAGGGTAGAAGTTCAGGTACTTTGGAACTGCAAGAAAGTAAGCACCGGATAGACCTCCTCTCACCAGGCCTAGCAGCCGGTGAAGCGTTAAGTAAAGCAAAGTCTCTGCCACAGACTTGGTTGTAGAACACTTGAGAATAAAGTCTCTGCCACAGACTTGAATGTAACTGAGGGACTCAGACAAATTTAGAGAGCTATTGCAGCCGGTGCGGCGATACCATATGAGTGTAGATCCATTTAGTGTCCTTCAACTGTGCTTCCAGGCTCCTTCTGAGAAGCCAGTCTTAGTGCATGGCTTTCTCCAAAAGAGTCCTCCCCTGGATGCTTCTCCAGTTGCTGGGCCTCTCCTCAGATGAGACGGCACTGGACCACTTTTGGATAATTCGGCCCCGAATTCCATTCAAGCCTGTAGTATTTTCCATGGACAGGGTAGAGCAGTATATAGACAGGCTAGTGTCCATCAGTGCCCATCAGTGCAGCCTATCAGTGCCCATCAGGGCCACCTCATCAGTGCAGCCTATCAGTGTCCATCAGTGCAGTCTATCAGTGTCCATCAGTACCACCTCATCAGTGCCCACCATTGCAGCCAATAAGTGCCCATCAGTGCCACCCCATCTGTGCCACCTCATTAGTGCTCATAAGTGCAGCCTATCAGTGTCCATCAGTGCAGCCTATCAGTGCCCATCAGGGCCACCTCATCAGTGCCCATCAGTCCAGCCTATCAGTGCCCATCAGTGCAGCCTATCAGTGCCCATCAGTGTCCATCAGTACCACCTCATCAGTGCCCACCAGTACAGCCTAACAGTGCCCATTAGTGCCACCTCAGTGCAGCCTATCAGTGCCCGTTAGTGCCATCTCATCAGTGCCCACCAGTGCAGCTTATCAGCGTCTATCAGTGCCACCTCATCAGTGTCCATAAGTGCAGCCTATCCGTGCCACATAATCAGTGATGCTTATCAGTGCACATCAGTGCCACCTCATCAGTGCCCACCAGTTTTATCAGTGTCCATCAGTGCCACCTCATCAGTGCCCACCAGTTCTGCCTATCAGTGCCCATCAGTGTCCATCAGTGCCACCTCATCAGTGCCCATAAGTGCAGTCTATTAGTTTCCATCAGTGCCACCTCATTCGTGCCCATAAGTGCAGCCTATCAGTGTCCATCAGTGCCACCTCATTAGTGCCCATAAATGCAGCCTATCAGTGTCCATCAGTGCCACCTCATCTGTGCCTATCAGTGCCCATCAATGCAGCCTAGTCAGACAATCCACACAGGCAGCCAGTTTAATTGCACATTGTGTTGGGGAGAAGCCGAAAGAACTACTTGCCAGCCAGCTTGCTTCACATCTGATCTGCACTCCGGGGATCTCAGCGCTGCGGCTCCCACTCTGAACCCCTTTACTTAGCTGCACCTGTAGCCTCGACCTTCTCCTGACCATATATTGGGGCGGGGCCTGAGAGTCAGAAGTGCTCCCGGCCCTGCCGCCTGCCCTGCACCCTGTGGACTACAGCTGCCTCAATGTTAGGGGCATTGTGGGGGCCCCCAATGTGCAGGCAGCGTGGGCTCCAGGGGCAGCTGTTTTGGACCCCAAAACAGTGACTGGGCCTGGGGATTTGCATGGTAGGGGCGGCCCTGTAGACAGCAGTCTGTTCCCTTGATGAGGAAGAGATCTCTAGGAAATGCTTAATAAGGAGTGAGGGCCAAACAAATGGGGTCCGGAATGAGGGGTCTGAATGAGCACCCACTAAGTATTACAGCGAGGGATTGGGGTCTTTCCTGCACTCTGATTGTCCAATCTCTTCACTCCTTGAAGACAAACTGAGGAGAGATGAAAATATTTTATGTGTCTTTTACTTGTTGGACATAACCCCATCCACAACAGAACAACCCATTAAAACAGGGACCACAGGGTGGCAGAGATGGTACTGATGGGGCAGAAGGGCATTTGTCAGAGGCTCCATCCTATTGGCTGTGGGCAGCTTCTGGAATTGAAGCACAGAGACCTGCTTTGGATTCCGACCAAACTGCTGGGAATTTATATACAATGCTCTGGCTGTGATGGCGTCCTGTAACCAGAACTCATCATACAGAATAATGTAGAAGTAGAAGGGTATAAATACACTTTATTAGACATTTTATTGGTTGTTGAAAAAAGTCGTCTTTTGTTCAGTAAATGTTCACAACGATGGAGAACCTGCAGGAGGAGAAAAGAAGGAAAACATTAATTATCAGAGGACAAACACTGCACTACTGCTATGTCAGAGCTACTCGGGTGACTTATAGAAGCCCAATCACACTACATATGATCCTTTATGATACCTCGGCAAATCTCATGATGCCACCTGTAGAGGGCCCAAGCCAGCATCTCTGGAGACCCTAAATCAGAACTTCTGGTGACCCCATTATGGCTCCTCAGGAAACCCTATATCAGGACTTCTGGAGACCCTATATCAGCACCTCTGGAGACATTGTTATGACACCAAAGGAGACCCTATATGAGCACTTCTGGAGACCCCATTAAAGCACCTCTGGAAACCCCTGGAGAACCTATTTCAGGACCTCTTTGATCCCAATATGGAACCCCTGGAGACCCTATATCAGGATATCTGGTGACCCCATTATGGCACCTCTGGAGAGCCTATATCAGGACTTCTGGTGACCCCATTAGGGCACCACCTCTAGAGGACCTATAGCTGCACCTCTTTTACCTCATTATGGCATTTCTGGATACCCTATATCAGCACTTCTGAAGACCCCATTACAGACCCTGTATCAACACTGCTGGTGACACCATTATGGTATCTCTGGAGACCCCATTACAGGCCCTATATCAGGACTTCTGGCAATACCATCATGGCACATCTGGAGACCCTATATCAGGACTTCTGGTGAACCCATTAGGGCTCCTCTGGAGAACCTATATCAGCACATATTTGACCTCATGATGGCACCTCTGGAGACCCTATATCAACATCTCTGGAGACCCCATTACAGGCCCTATATCAGGACTTCTGGTAATAACATTATGGCACGTCTGGAGACCCTAAATCAGGACTTATACTAACCCCATTATGGCACCTCTTGAGACCCTATATCAGGACTTTTGGTGAACCCATTATGGCACCTCTGGAAAACCTATATCAGCACATTTTTGACCTCATGATGGCACCTCTGGAGACCCTATATCAGCACCACTAGAGACCCCATTACAGCACCTGTGGAGACCCTAAATCACGATTTCTGGTGACCCCGTTATGGCACCTCTGGAGCTCCCATATCATCACCTCTAGTGACCTCATTATTGCACCTCTGGAGACCCTATATCAGCACCTCTAGTGACCCCATTAGATCACTTTTGGAGACCCTATTACAACATTTATGGAAACCCTATATGAAGACTTCTAGTGACCCCATTGTGGCCTCTCCAGTGACCCCATTACAGCACCAATGGAGACCCTATATCAGGACATCTGGTGACCCCCATTATGGCACCTCTGCTAAACCTATATCAGCACCTCTGGAGACCCCATTATGGCACCTCTGAAGTCCCTATATTAGCACCCCTGGAGACCCCATTACAGCAACTTTGGAGACCCTATATCAGCATGTCTAGAGACCCCAATACAGCACCCTTTATCATGACTTTTGGTGACCCGATTAGGGTGCCTCTGGAGAAAAGATATCAGCACCTCTACGGGCTCCATTACAGCACCTATGGAGACCCTTTATCAGTCATTTTGGTGACCCCTATATGGCACCTCTGGAGACCCTACATCAAACCCTCTAGTGACCCCATTATGACACCTCTAATGACCTCATTATGACACCTCTGGAGACCCTATATCAGCACCTCTTGGTCCCCAATGCCAGAAATTCTGAAGTCCCTATAAAAGCATATATAGAGAACACCTACATCACCTCTGGAGTACCCCAACCCACACTTCTGGAGACCCTATAACAGCATATATGGTAAACCCATACACACACTTTTGGAGACATCATGCAATTACTGCACTACTGCTATGTCAGGGCTTTTTTGGAGGATTTATAGAAGCCTGATCACACTACTTGTATCTCTAGAGGTTAATTGATAAAAGTTCTAAAAAATACCTTTACAAATGGAACACAAAGCTCCCTTAAGGGGGAGTTTCACAAGCATTACATCATAGAGATTCTTATTCTCACCACTCACATTACAATTTGACTGTACAGTTTCCATCAGATATACCTATGTACTGTCAGAGTCTGCCTGACTGGATACTATCACAAAAAAACACCCTAAAGCTCAGGTATGAATGTTCATATCCAGGTGCAAAAACAGAGCACTAGTGCAAAAGCCAAAATGGTGGGAGTTAAGCTAGAATAATAAATGACATAAAAAAGAAAATGTATTCAGTCCCTGAAATAAGTTCATATAAAAACCAATAAGTGTGACGTTCACATCCTGGCAACATCAGTAGCCTTCTGAACAGGATCTGGGGAAGATTCCACCAAAAAAAACATGTAAGAGCACAAAAGAAAGAGAGTAAAGCAATGCTTCCTAAGTGTAATATTTGTAAAAAAAAATTCAATGCAGAAACAATTAATATTGCAGTCACATGTAAACAGTAAAACAAAGCATATCCATAAGTCTCCAGCAGGTGGCAGACTTCCAGGTGGACGATGATGAGACAGCAAGGCGGTTAGTTGGAGACTTATGGATATGCAAGGCTGCCCCCTTCTGGAGACTTATGAATATGCTTTTTAATACAGCTTTCATGTGAGTGCGATATTAATTGTTTCTTCATTACAATTTTAATACATGTTTTATAAATAGAGAAGCTTTTCTCTCTCTCTTTTTTCTTTTTGCTATTACACTGATTGGATACTAATTGATTGGATAATCTTAAACAGATTGTACAGACAAATTGTAACGTGTATGGTGATCGTCAATCTAACATGACAACGCAATGAATTATGCAGCTGGTGTAAGGCTGACCATAGAGTTAGGTTTTTGTCCATTCAGCCAGCTGGTAGATTCTGCCATCAACACAGATGGGGTGGTAGGAGAAATCCCCCCACTGGGGCATTGTATTCTGACAGAAATTCCTGCCGCTGTCAGAATACAGTGATCAGTGCTTGCAGCTCATCAGCTGTAAAGCTCATCAGAACATTTTCTGGCATGTCCCATCATCAGAAGTTGGTGCAATAATCAGGAAGTCCCATATTCATACCTAAACCTCTAGAGACCCAATACCAGAACCACTGGAGACCCCAAACTGGCACTGCTGGAAACACCATATCAGCACCTCCGGAAACCCTATACTGGAGTCTTTATAATGACACCTCTAAGCACCCTATATCAGCACTTCTGGAGACACCTTATCAGCAACTCTGGGGACCCTATATTGTAAACAATGACACCTATGAAGATCCCATACCAGCACCTATGGAATCCATAGAAACACCATATAGCACCATAGAGATGCCATAAAAGCCCCTCTATGAACTCTATACTGACAACTCTGGAGACTCCATGACACCTCTGAGGACCCTATTTCAGTACTTCTGGAGACCTTGTTACAGTACATCTGGAGAACCCATAATGGTCATAATATGCAGACCTCATACCAGCACTTGTAGAGACCCCAATATGGCACCTCTGGGGGCCCCATATCAGCACTTCTAAAGACCCTATAACTGCTGAAACAGAGACCTAATAATAGCACTTTAGAAGTCCATATAACAGTTTATCTCGAGATCATATATGACTCTTCTGGAGACCTCATACTTACAACTTTGTAGACACCATTTGGCATTTCTATAAACCCCATTTTAGCTCTTCTGGAACACATAATGACACCTCTTGAGAACTGAAACAATTTCCTATAGAGACCCTTTGGAGGCCTTATACTGACACCTCTGGAAAACCCATATCAATACTGATACCTTTAAAGATGCCACACAAGCACTTCTGGGAACCCAGTAGTTACACTACTGGAGACTTTGTATTGACTACTGGAGACTTTGTATTGACTTTGTATTGACACCACCGGAGACCACAAAAAATCCCCTCAAGAGACCCCAAACTGGAACCGCTGCAGACCCCATATCAATACCTCTGGATACCCCATTATGGCAATCCTGGAAGCCCATGGAGACCCCTTATTTGCAGCTCTGGAGACCACATAATGGCCATAATGTCACCTCTAAAGAGACCCCATTGTGGTACCTCTGGAGTACCCAAATCAGCACCTCTGGAGACTCTATACTGACAACTGTAGAGACTTTATAATGGCACCTCTGAAGACCCCATACCAGCACACTGGAGACCCAATGATGACACTTCTTGAGACACTGTACCAACATGTTTGGAGACTCCATACTTGTAGCGTACTGTACCAAAACTGGAAACTGAAGTGCCACAGCACCTCTAAAGACTCCAAACCGGAACCTCTGGAGATCCCGAATCAGTATCTCTGGAAACTCTATACCATCAATTGTAGAGACTCTATAATAGCACATCTGCAGACCCCATAACAGCACCACTGGAGACCCAATAATGACACCTCTTGAGACACTGTACCAACATGTTTGGAGACTCCATACTTGTGGCGTACTGTACCAAAACTGGAAACTGAAGTGCCACACCACATCTAAGAGGTCCAGATACAACTTTATTCCAATAAGGTCAGGGAGGCAATTCAGTGGATAGAAAAAAACATTATGGGGGTCTAAACATCCCCCCTCCATCAGGGCTTGATTGAAAACAATGTGATCTGGACCTTTAATTATATTTCCTCCAGTGTGAATACAGTGTAGTGCAGCAAAGAAACCAAACGAATCACATTAAAACCTACCTTCAGATAACACCATCAGAGAATAGGGATGGCAGGAATCATCATTTCTCAAATTTTAAGGCTCCCACATGGGATGGGTGGAACATGAGCTGCTCCAGACTAATCCCTCTGAATGGATCCTGCTGGGAGTCTCACTCAGATGCTGCATATGGTGGTGGTTTCATGGCTGTCAGACATATTGTGTAAAACTAGAAATACAAATTGCAATGTGTCACATGGGAAGACGAAGACTTCGCACAGGACAATTTATAGAGCACTTACCGAAAAAGCACTCAACAGGTCCTTCACATGAAGTGCATATTACAGATTACGCTCAACGACGGTCATTCAAAGGAGATTCTTGAGAACATCAGTCAGATGTAGATACAACGTGTAGCGTTCCCAAAAAATATATTAGGGCTCTAAGCTTGTAAAGTTCCGTGTTTCATAGACTTTTTTTGGCAGATCTCAGGAATAGTTGCAAGCTGGAAGGTCCCTAAATATGGACTGTGACCAAGGGGGACTGTTTAATTTTAGGAGCAGCAGGGTGGAAGAGCACCCTGCTGCTCCTAAAACTAAAGAGTCTGTCTTGGCGTAGGATGCGTAGGAAGCTTAGCAATCAGATGCGGTTTTAAAACTCTTTTATTTGCTACCACCAAGCCTTGGCCAGCGGTTTCTGCTGGTGCCTCATGGACAGAAGGAAACTCATGGGTTTAGAAGGAACCTCAAGGACCAGCTTAGCAGTCAGATGAGATTTTACTAACCTTTCATCTGTCACCTCCAAGCCTTGGCCAGTGGTTTCTGCTGGTGCCTCATGGACAGAAAGAAAATCATGGGTGTAGAAGGAACCTCAAGGACCAGCTTAGCAGTCAGATGAGATTTTACTAACCTTTCATCTGCCACCTCCAAGCCTTGACCAGTGGTTTCTGCTGGTGCTTAATGGACAGAAAGAACGTCATGGGTGTAGAAGGAACCTCAAGGACCAGCTTATTTGCTAGATCAAAACCTTGGCCAGTGGTTTTATGCTGGTACCTCATGGCCAGAAAGAACGTCATGGGTTTAGAAGGAACCTCAAGGACCAGCTTAGCAGTCAGATGATATTTTACTAACCTTTCATCTGTCACCTCCAAGCCTTGGCCAGTGGTTTCTGCTTGGGTGCCTAATGGATAGTGTTAGGTTTATAAAGTGCACTCCATTTACCCTCAAAAATGTTTGCATCCTTCGGTGGGGTAGGCGTATACAATGCCCTCACAAAGGTAGATGGATTTGGGATGTTAATGGATGATACTTCTCATGATACTTATTTTAGCTCTGGCCATTTATGTGACAATCAAATTGGTGTTCTGTTCTAAAGTAGCAAAATCAAAGAACCCAGTTGATAAGTCTGAAAAAGCCATGACCATGTTCAAGGCAGGATATAGGTGGTACAGTGAGTGATCAGCGGAGACTTTTTTTTTTAAGTCTCATATGATCAAAGGAGGGATTGTAAGGAAACGTGGGAAGTGTAGAGTTACCCTTTAAGACTTAATAATATTGTACAAAGATGTTTTTCTGTTTTTCTATAACTCTGTTTATCTCACACTCATACTTTCTCATAACAAATTTATTGTTCTGTGCTTCTGTATACCAAAACATGCTGAGAACCTTATCAAGGACATATATTGAGTGAGACATTTTTAGAGTAAATATGACGTTGAGTCTGAAGGAAGAAATATTATGAATCTTGCAGATCAATATTGGTTGAATAACAAAATGCTTAAATGCTTGAATGTGATTGGTTGTTCAATTGCATTCTTCCCCTTTTGATTATTGTATATGCTCTGTGTAGCGGGAAGTAAAAGTATTCTTTGATCAACCACACACGGTGTATGGTGTCTTTTTGCCTGTCCGGACAGACAAGGGGGGGGAAAGGGCGAGAGTTTTCCATTGACCGTCAAAGTCCAGTTGAGGGAAAGAGGAGCTGATGCAGAGGACAATACAGGAAACCTAACAGATAGAAGGAAACTCATGGGTGTAGAAGGAACCTCAAGGACCAGCTTAGCAATCAGATGAGATTTTACAACCCTTTCGTTTGCTACCTCCAAGCCTTGGCCATCGGTTTCTTCTGGTGCCTCATGGACATCAGATTGTCATCTAATCCAGCCATATCTGGTTGAACTAGGAGATGCCAATCTAAAGGGCGTCCATTGAAACCTAATGCTGGCTGTACTATGACCATCATCCTGCCAAAGTTTTCTGCACCGAAACAAATGTACAATATCAATTATCACATACCAGATCCACCACAAACGCGATGATAACTTGAGAGCAATTTCCACTAATTATATGGAAAGTTCTGCAGAGCCGGACAGCGGCACGGTAAAATTATCATTAGATAGGTGCTTGTTTTTAAGAATTATAAAATAAAATAAATACCTTTTTTAACTGACCTGTGACCCCACACACCTCCATTTCCGATCCTTGGCCTCCATCAGCGGCTGATATCAGTGTGGTCTTGGTGCAGAACGCCCTTCTGTATAATAGCACTGAAGCCTCCCGTGAGTCATGTGACTTCTGCCACCATGCAGGTCATGTGATCTTCCCAGCTATTTGTTCAATATTCACCTAATTTTATAATATTTTTCAATTCTCTATATCGAGAAACATCAATGTATCAACTTTTCAGGTGACAGGTCCACTTTTATGTATTATCTCAAACACCCTGGTCAATTATTTGGCGTCAGTAAACTCAGCTTTGTCGGCGTTTAAAAATGTAAATGTTAAAGTTTTTTTTATACATAACGATTTTTCTTCTTTATTGTCCCGGCTCGATCGCAGCACGTAATATAAATGGTTTCCATTGGTTGTTATTAGGAGGTTGAAGGCAACGACGGACAAAGACAGACAAGGACAGACAAGGAAAGGAGAACAATAGAAGTCACATTATACCAACTCTTGGTGAGCAGCCAGATAGTGAACCACGACCCATATAAAACACCAGCCAAAGAAGAGTACCTGTCTATTGAGTCCTATCCATTACATGCAACCAATCAGTGTTGACATCTCTGAGCCCCCCAGCATACATTATGTTGGCACTCTTCTAGTCTATTGAGTCCTATCCATTACATGCAGACAAGGATAGTACTGAGGTGAGGACTGCAGACAGGAGAACAATATAAAGACAAATTGTACAAACTCTTGGCGAGCCACCACATAATGTACCATGACTCATATAAAACACCAGCCAAAGAAGAGTACCTGTCATTTTTCCATTACATGCAACCAATCAGTGTTGACATCTCTGAGCCCCCCAGCATACATTATGTTGGCACCCTTCCGTCTTTTATTTAAACTACAACCTTTAATAAAGCACCCTCATCCTCCTGCTGGGGTGAGCCGATCAAAATCAAGATCTGCCCTGCTGGATCCAGACACTTTGTGGGCAGCCAAATATCACCCAAACTTACCAGGCAGCCAATGAATAACCCCCCGATAGAAGTGAATTTTGGGAAAGGTTTGGACTGCATTGCACCAATGTAATGCCAGCCTCAGGGTTAGGTTAGGTGAAAGGACGGAAGGACGGGGGTTATCGATCATGTGATCATTTTCAGGGAAGGGTTCGGGGCTAGAAGATTGTTTTTAAAGGGTTAACATTAAAGCGGAACTCGAGGCATCAGGGTTCCTGGCTTCACCATACAAGGAGGTGCTTAGATCCTATGGGGCAATACCAAAGAAATTAATGTGTTGGGGGCAGGGCAGGGTAGGTTTTCGCACCCATTTGTTGGCCGACTCCTATAGAGACCCTTTGGAGGCCTTATACTGACACCTCTGGAAAACCCATATCAATACTGATACCTTTAAAGATGCCACACAAGCACTTCTGGAAACCCAGTACTTACACTACTGGAGACTTTGTATTGACACCTCTGGAGACCATAAAAATCCCCTCTAGAGACCCCAAACTGGAACCATTGCAGACCCCATATCAGTACCTCTGGATACCCCATTACGGCAATCCTGGAGGCCCATGAAGACCCCTTATTTGGAGCTCTGGAGACCACATAATGGCCATAATGAGACCCCATTGTGGTACCTCTGGAGTCCCCAAATCAGCACCTCTGGAGACTCTATACTGACAACTGTAGAGACTTTATAATGGCAGGGCAAGTTTTCGCACCCATTTGTTGGCCGACTCCTATAGAGACCCTTTGGAGGCCTTATACTGACACCTCTGGAAAAACCATATCAATACTGATACCTTTTAAAGATGCCACACAAGCACTTCTGAAAACCCAGTACTTACACTACTGGAGACTTTATATTGACACCTCTAGAGACCACAAAAAATGCTCTCTAGAAACCCCAAACTGGAACTGCTGCAGACCCCATAGCAGTACCCTTGAATACCCCATCATGGCAATCCTGGAGGCCCCTGGAGACCCCTCATTTGGAGCTCTGGAGACCACATAATGGCCATAATGAGACCCCATTGTGGTACCTCTGGAGTCCCCAAATCAGCACCTCTGGAGACTCTATACTGACAACTGTGGAGACTTTATAATGGCAGGGCAAGTTTTCGCACCCATTGGTTGGCCGTCTATAAACAGAGCAGCCTGTGTGCACACTGACAGTTGGGCGCTGCTCTTAATGTTGTGAATTACCTGCGATCATCAGGGCTAGTTGGAGTTGCGTGACCCCCATGCTGAAATACTGCGATTCCTTACACTGTGGAGAGAAGAGAGAGGAATAAATCATCACTGGGGGGGGACACATAAGGTATGGATTTTCAGCATTGCATCCGAGTGGCTTGAAAGGAGACGTTGACAGTGGGGGGTCACCAAACACGCCATAGACTGGTCTCGGCATGTGATAAAGTTACATAGTTAGGTTGAAAAAAGACAAGTCCACCCAGTTCAACCAATAGAAGGTAAAAAAATCAAAAAAGTTAAGCTTGGCCACACCCCCTCTTGTTTCCTAAGTTTTCCTATTAGCTGTCCATTCATTTAAAAGACCAAGAGGTAGGTCCGGGAGGTCCGGGAGGTCCGGGAGGCAGGAAGGGGAGGGGTCAAGCTGGGCTTTAACAGGAAAAGACAGGATTTGCCTATAGTCAACCATTGATCTCTATGGATCTACTGATGGTTCTGAAATGTGGTTTGTACTGGAGATAATGGAACCTGTACAGAGAGAAATGCATGGGCTGTCATTGCGAAAATGCTACCTGCTGGGCTGTCTCTGGCTGTGATATTTTCTCCATCACTAATATGAAGCACACATGGAGCCAGTGAGGTCAGGGGATGTTCAGAGGTCCAAATGGGTGAGTAGATTAAAGCCAGAGGTAGGGGGATGACACTTCTGTTGTTCTGACAACATAAGGGATTGGTCACAGAGGAGTAAGTGACAAAGCTCTGGGTCAAGAGTATGTAACGCAGAGAGTGCAGGGATCAGGAGTAAGAAATGCACAGGGGTGTGCAACATAGGGGGTCAGAAGAAAAAGTAATGATCAAAGTGCATAGGTAAGAAGTAAAAGTCATGTACAGAGGTTTGGCGTAAAAGGCATGTACAGAGTGCAGAGGTCTGGTGTAAAAGTCGTGTACAGAGTGCAGAGGTCTGGAGTAAAAGTCATGTACAGAGTGTAGAGGTCTGGAGTAAAAGTCATGTACAGAATGCAGGGGTCTGGGGTAAAAGTCATGTACAGAGTGCAGAGGTCTGGAGTAAAAGTCATGTACAGAGTGCAGAGGTCTGGAGTAAAAGTCATGTACAGAGTTCAGGGGTCTGGAGTAAAAGTCATGTACAGAGTGCAGGGGTCTGGAGTAAATGTCATGTATAGAGTGCAGGGGTCTGGAGTAAAAGTCATGTACAGAGTGTAGGGGTCTGGAGTAAAAGTCATGTACAGAGTGCAGAGGTCTGGAGTAAACGTCATGTATAGAGTGCAGGGGTCTGTAGTAAAAGTCATGTACAGAGTGTAGGGGTCTGGAGTAAAAGTCATGTACAGAGTGCAGAGGTCTGGAGTAAACGTCATGTATAGAGTGCAGGGGTCTGGAGTAAAAGTAATGTACAGAGTGCAGAGGTCTGGAGTAAAAGTTAGGTACAGAGTGCAGAGGTCTGGAGTAAAAGTCATGTACAGAGTGCAGAGGTCTGGAGTAAAAGTAATGTACAGAGTGCAGAGGTCTGGAGTAAAAGTTAGGTACAGAGTGCAGGGGTCTGGAGTAAAAGTCACGTACAGAGTGCAGAGGTCTGGAGTAAAAGTCACGTACAGAGTGCAGAAGTCTGGAGTAAAAGTCATGTACAGAGTGCAGAAGTCTGGAGTAAAAGTCGTGTACAGAGTGCAGAGGTCTGGAGTAAAAGTCATGTACAGAGTGCAGGGGTCTGGAGTAAAAGTCATGTACAGAGTGCAGGGGTCTGGAGTAAAATACATGTACAGAGTGCAGGGGTCTGGAGTAGAAGTCATGTACAGAGTACAGGGGTCTGGAGTAAAAGTCATGTACAGAGTACAGGGGTCTGGAGTAAAAGTCATGTACAGAGTACAGGGGTCTGGAGTAAAAGTCATGTACAGAGTACAGGGGTCTGGAGTAAAAGTCATGTACAGAGTGCAGGGGTCTGTAGTAGGCAATGCAAAGAGTTCAGAAGTCAGTTGGGCATACTGTCCCCTTCCTGTTTTCAGTCACATGTGGGGGAGGGTTACAGCTTCCATTGGATGAGGAGACAGTGGGAGACATTGAAGCTGTAGCACGTTGTAGAAGTTGCAGGTATAAGCCACCAGCTTCTTAGCAACCGTTGCACCCATTTGCTAATGAGGGGACGTATTGTGTCCTGCATTGAATCAATACAGGGTGCCCATTTTACTTTAGAACCTGGCTGGTCTCATATTAGACGGGACTGGTGGCAACTCTAGGAAAAGGAGAAGTGTGACATTTTTAGAAGGAGGGTTCAGCAATGGCAGCCAGCATATCTCCTTCTCCACTAAGGTCCCCAGTCTGTAGCAGGGCCCCTCCCTACTCAGGAATTCCCCGTTGCACACTCACCGCATTGCATTCCTCTTCACTCGTCACACAAAACCGGACGTCACAGAACAGATATATGGTGTCAAAATTCGGGAAGTGCGAGGGGCTGATCTCGAACCTGACCTCTGTGGAGTTCCCATTCTGTAATATCCGGGTCGAGTTGTCAGTGGCACAACTACAGACAAGAAAAGGGATTGGGGGGGGGGGTCAAGAAAATGTATGCAATGTGCAGCCTAACCTGTAACACCTCTGTTCACATGGGGTGACCGAAACTCGGAGCGTCCATTGCCACCAAAAATTCAGCAAAATTATAAGTCAAAGGCCTCCACTGACAGCAGATCCTAGACCTTGCCTCCTCCTGACACAAGCATTCAATGTCCAAAACAATCAGGTCTACATAACTCTCTGCTCAGCCCTTTGGTTAACTGTATGATTTTTTCATGTGACATGAAGAAGAGGTAGACCTTTTGATGTTGATATTATGTTGCCCTCTCTATGTCACTTGTAAATTTATTAGAGATAGTATACAACTTGGGCTTAAGAAGAGATGGTACGCCACCCAGTCCATGCCCCTGACAAAGTCAACAGACGTAACGCGTAGGGTGGAGCTGAAATGACTCAATGGCATAGGTTGGAGCTCAAGCATGTGCTTAGAGGACCAGCAGTGGTGGTGTCTTCCAGTAGAAAAGAAGAACGGCTGCACATCCGGAGGTTCCAAAAAGCAATGATTAAGCCCAAGTTGTCTGTGTGAAACGCGTCTAATGTGACTGCTTTTTTGGGTGTCCTTGGTGTCGTCACGGTGATGTCGAACAAAGGCTTTTTGGAACCTCTGGATGTGCAGCCGTTCTTTTTTTTCTACTGGAAGACACCACCACTGCTGGTCCTCTAAGCACATGCTTGAGCTCCACCCTATGCCATTGAGTCATTTCAGCTCCACCCTACGCGTTACGTCTTACGACACCAAAAAAAGCAGTCACATTAGACGCGTTTCACACAGACAACTTGGGCTAAATCATTGCTTTTTGGAACCTCTGGATGTGCAGCCGTTCTTCTTTTCTACTGGAAGACACCACCACTGCTGGTCCTCTAAGCACATGCTTGAGCTCCACCCTATGCCATTGAGTCATGTCAGCTCCACCCTGTAAGGAAACGTGGGAAGTGTAGAGTTACCCTTCAAGATTTAATAGTATTGTAACAAAGATGTTTTTCTGTTTTTCTGTAGAAACTCACTGTAAATTCTGTTTATCTCACACTCACACATTTCCATAACAAGTAACGGGTCTGCTTCCCATAACAAGTATGCTGTTTTGTACTTCTATATATTATCAAAACATACTGGGAACCTTATCAAGGACATATATTGCGTGAGACATTTTTAGAGTAAATATGATGTTGAGTCCGAAAGAAGAAATATTTTGAATCTTGCAGATCAATATTGAATTGTATAACAAAATGCTTAAATGCTTGAATGTGATTGGTTGTTCAATTGCGTTCTTCCCCCTTTTTTGTATTGTATATGCTCTGTGAAACGGGAAGTAAAGGCATTCTTTATCAAACCTCATACGGTGTATGGTGTCTGATTATCTGTCCGGACAGACAGGGTTTTTTTTCCATTGACCGCCAAAGTCCAATTGAGGGAAAGAGGGGCTGATGCAGAGGGGCTGATGCAGAGGACCTAACAGAGGACCTAACAGATGGTACCAGAAGTGGGGTGGTCTTTGTCTTTAATGTTTCTACTCATTCTCTCCACTACTCCTGCACTCTGGGGGTGATAGGAATGTGGAGCTTCCATCAAGGGCCAGAGGTAGGTCACTACTTCCTTCAACATCAAAGGGTGCAGTTCTGGTGTCCACCAGCGGGGGCCTCCCAGCAGATGGACATGCCAGGAATCAGGCTACACCTGTTGTGGATTTGCTGGGTATATAAGCCTGTCCTTCACTGAGGTTCAGTGCTTCAGTATTCCTTTCTGTAGCCCTGTCTTGCCTGTTCTGAAACCTGATCCTGGACCTGAAACCTGTACCTGTACCTGTACCTGTACCTGTACCTGTAACCTGACCCGTTATCTGCTTCCTGCCCTGTCCTGGATGTTGTCCCCCTTACCTGGTTCCTGAGACCCGTCCCCTGTCTCCTGCCTTGATGTTCCCTTGCTTCCTGTTTCCCCCTTGGTCTCTCCTCCCTGCCTTGTGTATATATATATGTTCCATTGCTTGAGGGTATTATTAGTTAGTTAGTTAGATTAGGGCTTGGGGGTTTGCTGTGTTATTTGTGTTCTTGCTTGTTTGTGGTTGCTGTGTTCACGTGTGTCTTTATTATTAATAAATATATCTTTATCACTACCTTTTGGAGCCTGATTCCTTTAGTGCAGCCCATCGATCTGTTCACTTGTGTTGGATGCCTGTGTTTAGGCTCCATCCCTAACAGAATACTGAAGCCATACAAACAGATCGGCTGCACTTGGGAATTGGGTCTGGACACTTGCTATGCCAGGAAAAATGCATCTGGAAGACATTTTGTACCTCTCGCGCCTAGCAACGGATGACAGAGTTTTTTGTTATCAGACTTTGGGTGGCTATACTAGGGAGCAACTACTGGAGTGCGTCAGTATAGCCCATGATTTTGTTGATCAGGGCAGTGTTCTTTTTGAGGACGTACAGCCTCTGATCCAGATTTGTGTTGAGCTGGCCCTGCCCTGTATTCCTGAGGGCCATGATGACTTCACTCCCCCTTTTGATATGAATCAGGTTGTATCCCTAGTATGGCTTTTTGAAGATGATCCTGATGACTTTTGTGAGCACTACTCTGGCTGTTCCCACAGGTGATTTCTGAATGCATTGTGTCTGCTCAGTCTTTTGTTAGACAGGGAAACTTAAACCCACAGTTTGTACAACCCATACTTTCAGCCTGACGTCCCAGCCTTCCAGCCTGAAGTCCCAGCCAGAGGTAGCCTTCCAGCCTTTTCCACGTTACACGTTACGTCTGTTGACTTTGTGCCAGCCCTCCAGCCTGATGTCCTGCTGCCAGTTTTCCAGACTGATGTCCTGGTGCCAGCCCTCCAGCCTGACGTCCAGCCTTCCAGTCTGATGTCCTCTCTTCTTAGGTCCCAGCCTTCCAGTCTGATGTTCCGATGCCAGCCTTCCAGCCTGATGACCCGCTGCCTTCCAGTCTGATGTCCTGGTGCTGGCCTTCCAGATGACCCGCTGCCAGTTTTCCAATCTGATGACCCGCTGCCAGTTTTCCAGTCTGCTGACCCGCTGCCAGCCCTCCATTCTGATGTGCCCGTGCCTACCGCCCAGCTTGATGTGCCCGCGCCTGCCGCCAAGCTTGATGTGCCCGCTGCCCAGCTTGATGTGCCCGTGCCTGCTGCCCAGCTTGATGTGCCCGTGCCCACTGCCCAGCTTGATGGGCCCACTGCCCAGCTTGATGTGCCCGTGCCCGCTGCCCAGCTTGATGTGCCGTGCCTGCTGCCCAGCTTGATGTGCCCGTGCCTGCTGCCCAGCTTGATGTGCCCGTGCCTGCTGCCCAGCTTGATGTGCCGCTGCCCAGCTTGATGTGCCCGCTGCCCAGCTTGATGTGCCCGCTGCCCAGCCCAGCTTGATGTGCCCGTGCCCGCTGCCCAGCTTGAGGTGTTCCTGTCTGCTGCCCAGCCTGAGGTGTTCCTGCTGCCCAGCCTGAGGTGTTCCTGTCTGCTGCCAGCCTGAGGTGTTCCTGTCTGCTGCCCAGCCTGAGGTGTTCCTGTCTGCTGCCCAGCCTGAGGTGTTCCTGTCTGCTGCCCAGCCTGAGGTGTTCCTGTCTGCTGCCCAGCCTGAGGTGTCTGCTGCCCAGCCTGAGGTGTTCCTGTCTGCTGCCCAGCCTGAGGTGTTCCTGTCTGCTGCCCAGCCTGAGGTGTTCCTGTCTGCTGCCCAGCCTGAGGTGTTCCTGTCTGCTGCCCAGCCCGAGGTGTTCCTGTCTGCTGCCCAGCCCGAGGTGTTCCTGTCTGCTGCCCAGCCCGATGAGTCTGCTGCCCAGCCCGATGTGTTCCTGTCTGCTGCCCAGCCCGATGAGTCTGCTGCCCAGCCCGATGAGTTCCTGTCTGCTGCCCAGCCCGATGAGTTCCTGTCTGCTGCCCAGCCCGATGAGTTCCTGTCTGCTGCCCAGCCTGATGAGTTCCTGTCTGCTGCCCAGCCTGATGAGTTCCTGTCTGCTGCCCAGCCTGATGATGAGTTCCTGTCTGCTGCCCAGCCTGATGAGTTCCTGTCCGCTGCCCAGCCTGATGAGTTCCTGTCCGCTGCCCAGCCTGATGAGTTCCTGTCCGCTGCCCAGCCTGATGAGTTCCTGTCCGCTGCCCAGCCTGATGAGTTCCTGTCCGCTGCCCAGCCTGATGAGTTCCTGTCCGCTGCCCAGCCTGATGAGTTCCTGTCCGCTGCCCAGCCTGATGAGTTCCTGTCCGCTGCCCAGCCTGATGAGTTCCTGTCCGCTGCCCAGCCTGATGAGTTCCTGTCCGCTGCCCAGCCTGATGACCCGGAGCCTGCTGCCCTGTCTGTTTTTATTTCCAGATCTAAACTTCCAGACCCTGGTGGTGGGGTACATGTCCCATTGTCGGACTCGGGTGGCACGCCTCCTAGTAGGTTAAGAGACTCTGGCCAGAGAGCGCAAGGAGGTCTGCCGTCACAGAGAAGACTTTTTTGGACTCTTCCACTTTTACACGCACTGCCAGATCTAGGACAGAATGGAGTGTCCAGAGGCCACTCCTTAGGGGGGGGAACTGTCAGGAATGGTGTTATTACCTGGATCGCCTGCTGGTGTCACTACTTCCTTCAACATCAAAGGGTGCAGTTCTGGTGTCCACCAGCGGGGGCCTCCCAGCAGATGGACATGCCAGGAATCAGGCTACACCTGTTGTGGATTTGCTGGGTATATAAGCCTGTCCTTCACTGAGGTTCAGTGCTTCAGTATTCCTTTCTGTAGCCCTGTCTTGCAATTGAGGTAAACTTTGCATGTGAGGGGGGGATGTTGTCCCCCTTACCTGGTTCCTGAGACCCGTCCCCTGTCTCCTGCCTTGATGTTCCCTTGCTTCCTGTTTCCCCCTTGGTCTCTCCTCCCTGCCTTGTGTATATATATATGTTCCATTGCTTGAGGGTATTATTAGTTAGTTAGTTAGATTAGGGCTTGGGGGTTTGCTGTGTTATTTGTGTTCTTGCTTGTTTGTGGTTGCTGTGTTCACGTGTGTCTTTATTATTAATAAATATATCTTTATCACTACCTTTTGGAGCCTGATTCCTTTAGTGCAGCCCATCGATCTGTTCACTTGTGTTGGATGCCTGTGTTTAGGCTCCATCCCTAACAAAAGGTCTACCTCTTCTTCATGTCTTCTTATCCTACCATTATCCTTGGTGCCCTTCCTCCTTGAGTATCTAGTACACAATTGAGGTAAACTTTGCATGTGAGGGGGGTTTTAAATACTTTAATAAAGATTTTTTATTAAAAACGGAAAGCACTATGATATTTCTCTTTATGTTCTGCTTCTTGAAGGATATTAAGTGGACCCTTCGTGTGATTAGTGAACCCCTGTGTGGGTAAAGCTCTATATGATCTTAATCAGTGTACGAGGTCCACCAAAGAAGGTGAGAATTCTTCCATTAGCGATGGAGGGGAATCGAGCACCAATGGCGTTTAGTGGACTTACACAGACTGGGATGATAATAGATATAAAGGAAATATCTCTCTTCATAACCGATGACCCGTGCATCTGATTTCGCCAATTAACCTAGGATTGGGCAGAGAGCCACGTGGACACAATTTTGTTTTTGACATTAAGTGCAAACGATCAACCTTTTTCCTCCCACTAAATTGAATAAAAAATCCAATTGAAAGTATTTTCTTATGTCTGCTTGAAAAGGGCAACAAAAAAAAACCAAAAAAACAGTTGATCCTGCCAGAAATCCAGTGAGCTGGTAACTTCCTGTGCTCTCTACTTCAGTTGGCTTCACTTGTTCCTAGCAATCCCTTGGGGACTAGAAAACATCTCCTCCTCTATTTTGTGGGGATTTGGAGAGAGGGAGGTGTTCTATAATCCTCTCCTGGGGTAAATATGCTGCTTCTCCATAGATGCAGTGCAATGGTTGAGCGTTGCCCCCCCCCCCTAGCGCATGAAATGGGTTATGTGACGGACCCCTGTACTCAAGAGGAGTATGTCCGCCGTATAAGCTTCCCTTGCTCTATACCAGCACGATCCAAGACCCCTTAGCCAGGGCTGGTGCAAGGTTATTCGACACCCTAGGCAAAACCTAATTTTTCCGCCCCCTTGGCTCCGCCCCTGGCCCCACCCCATTTTCCCTGCCCTTGTAACAATTGTGACCTACCTGACCTCTACACTGACCTACCTGACCTCTACACTGACCTACCTGACCACATACACTGACCCATCTGACCACATACACTGACCTACCTGACCACATACACTGACCTACTTGACCACATACTGTCACTGACCTACCTGACCACATACACTGACTTATCTGACCTCTACACTGACCTACCTGACCACATACACTGACCTACCTGACCACATACACTGACCTACCTGACCACATACACTGACCTACCTGACCACATACACTGACCTATCTGACCACATACACTGACCTACCTGACCTCTACACTGACCTACCTGACCACATACACTGACATACCTGACCACATACACTGACCTACCTGACCTCTACACTGACCTACCTGACCACATACACTGACATACCTGACCACATACACTGACCTACCTGACCTCTACACTAACCTACCTGACCTCTACACTAACCTACCTGACCTCTACACTAACCTACCTGACCTCTACACTGACCTATCTGACCACATACACTGACCTACCTGACCTCTACACTGACCTACCTGACCACATACACTGACATACCTGACCACATACACTGACCTACCTGACCTCTACACTAACCTACCTGACCTCTACACTAACCTACCTGACCTCTACGCTGACCTATCTGACCACATACACTGACCTACCTGACCTCTACACTGACCTACCTGACCACATACACTGACCTACCTGACCACATACACTGACCTACCTGACCACATACACTGACCTACCTGACCACATACCCTGACCTACCTGACCTCTACACTGACCTACCTGACCACATACACTGACCTACCTGACCACATACACTGACCTACCTGACCTCTACACTGACCTACCTGACCACATACACTGACCTACCTGGCCACATACACTGACCTACCTGACCACATACACTGACCTACCTGACTCCTACTTCTACTCCACGAGCCCCGCCCCCTCCATTGTACTCACACAGGCTGCACCAGAGGGACAGGCTGGAGCAAAGGAGTCCAAGGCGGCAGTGAGGAGATGTGACAGCGGGGCGCTCAGCAGGACACATCATGGGATTGGCGGCACCGCACCTGCAGCGGATGTGTTCCTGGTGACAGCCAGCACTGAAAGGGGGCAAGCGATTAGGAGAGGAGAGCCGAGCTTGCCAACGCCTGGAGCTTCACCGCATCGGGACAGAGGCCATGGCTGCGCCCTAGGTGGTAGTGCGCCCTAGGCGGCTGCCTAGTTTGCCTAGTGGTAGCACCAGCCCTGCCCTTAGCCCACCCAGTCACTTTGAGACATCAGTGTAGGATGAAGAAAAACATAAGACTGTTTATTCAAACACAGGTACAAAGAGATACACACTCAGAGGACAACCCCCCTTCTTTGCATAATGACTCAAGGCCGGGGGGGGGGACTTTACATCTCATAACAAGAGACACACAGGTATATTTAAATTTTCAACTGCCTTATCAGCGGGCGGCTGTTGGAGAAATCCCCCCTCCCCTCTCCACCCTGTCCCCGGTCTACATGCTAGAAACACAGTGTAGGAGCCAGACAGTCTGCTACTGGGGGTCTCCTGCTATTGTCTGTGTATTGTGGTGCTATGTGTTTCTAGCATGTAGGGGACAGGGTGGAGAGGGGAGGGGGATTTCTCCAACAGCCTCCTCGCTGATAAGGCGGTTGAAAATTTGAATATACCTGTGTGTCTCTTGTTATGAGATGTAAAGTCCCCCCCCCCCCCCCCTGCCCTTTGTCATTATGCAAAGAAGGGGGGTTGTCCTCTGAGTGTATATCTCTTTGTACCTGTGTTTGAATAATCTTATGCTGAGCCGGGTTAAGCAGACCCGACTGGGTACTCGGTCACCCTGTGCCCCTAATAGACACAGGGTAACTTAGGAGGGGCCGGGGGAGCTGGACAAAGAGTTTCCTGACCTCTCTAAGACCCCTTTCACACTGGGGCGTTTTTTAGGCGTTTTTCAGGCGCTTTAGCGTTAAAAAAAGCGCCTGTAAAGTGCTTGAAAGAAGCCTCATCTGCAATCCCAATGTGAAAGCCCGAGTGCTTTCACACTGAGATCCCTTTCACACTGGGGCATTTTAGCTTAAAAAAAGTGCCTGTAAAGCGCCTGAAAGAAGCCGCAACTGCAATCCCAATGTGAAAGCCCGAGTGCTTTCACACTGAGGCGCTGCGCTGGCAGGGCGTCAAAAAAAGTCCTGCAAGCAGCTTGCTTGCAGCGCTTTTGAAGCGGTGAATACACTGCTCCTAAAGCGCCCCTTCCCATTGAAATCAATGGAAAGCGCCTGCAAAACGCCCGAAAAGCGCCCGAAAAGCGCTTTTGGCAGCAGCGCTTTGTGGGCTCTTTTAACCCTTTATTTGGCCACTAGCAGGGGTTAAAAGCACCCCACTAGCGCTCGAAAAGCGCTGCTAGTTTAAGCGGCGCTTTACGAGCGTTTTTCGGGCGCTGGCAGTGTGAAAGGGCTCTTAAAGCACTTGGGCTTTCACATTGGGATTGCAGATGAAGCTTCTTTCAAGCGCTTTATGGGCGCACTTTTTAATGCTAAGGCTACTTTCACACTGGAGCGGTGGGGGCGCTGGCGGTAAAGCGGCGCTTTATTTAGCGCCACTTTACCGGTGTTTTAGCGGCGCATTGCGGCCGCTCACGGGGTGTTTTGCGGGCGGGTTTGGCGCGCTCCCCCATTGTTTTCAATGGGACCGGGCGTTATAGGAGCGGTAAATATACCGCTCCTATAGCGAGCCAAAGATGCGGCTTGCAGGACATTTTTGAGCCTCCTGCAAGCGCACCGCTTCAGTGTGAAAGCCCTCGGGGCTTTCACACTGAAGATACAGCAACAGCTGTATCGGGTCGGTTTGCATGCGCTATTCTTAGCGCAATAGCGCCTGCAAACCGCCCCAGTGTGAAAGGGGCCTTAAGCGCCTGAAAAACGCCCCAGTGTGAAAGGGGCCTAAGGTAAGCTGGGTTCCATGGGCCCTCCACCCAAAGTGACTCCCGTCACAGTTTACTGGCAGGATCACAAGGTAGAAACAAATGTGTAAATATCCTGAAAAATTAATACTATTCTCATCACCACCACATATAATAGCTGATAAGCTGCAATATATTTCAATTGTTAAGGAATGGTGCACTATGGGTAGTTTCTTTGGGTATTATTCATTCTTATAGACACCAAAGGAGATCGGACTCACCCCTGTGATATAAGATGGAGAGCCTTCGTGTTGTTGGGGTCAGCGGTAGGACTGGCGGTGCAGTCCTGTAGTCGGAGAACGTAGGTATTCCCATCCATGTAGGCGTACAGCGCCACGTAGATCTCCGACCCCAGGACCCTTTGATTAGCCGTATAGGGAGCCATAAATTCTGTATCGTTGTAAGCAGCCATGGTGAGAGGATACAGCTCCATGGCGTTCACTCCGGATATCACCACCGTCCTGGAGAAACAAAAACACCTCCTGAGAATGCAGACTGGTGACCTCTCAGATATCTGTGTTCATCTTCCCACCCCACCTGACACTCATTTTCCTTTTAAAACTCTGCCATAACACCTCCTGCCCCTTTCGATTAAATTCTGATTTCCCCGTCTGGTCATCAGTTATCACAAACCAGTAAATGTTCTGCAGACCAAACACCCATTTAGTCTCGGTGGTGGGGACTCCTTAGTTCCAGGACTTCTCCTACCGCTCTTCTCACAGCCATTTCTAAATGGTATTCTACTACTTTGCTTGATGTAATTAATTCCTCTAATGCCGCGTACACACGGCAGGAATTTCCGTCGGAAAAACCTTGGATGTTTTTATCCGACGGAAATTCCGCTCAAGCTTTCCTTGCGCACACACGGTCACACAAAAGTTCTCTGAACTTTTGACCGTCAAGAACGCGGTGACGTACAAGACTACGAAGAGCAAATAAAGTTCAATGCTTCCGAGCATGCGTTGAATTGTTTCCAAACATGCATAGGAATTTTGCGTGTCGGAATTGCTGCAGACGTCCATCGGAAAAATAGAGAAAAATAGAGAACCTGCTCTCAATCTTTTCGCCAGCAAAAGTCCGATGGAGCCTACACACGGCTGGAATTTTGCTGGCGGAATTTCCGATTGTGTGTACGGGGCATTAGTCTAAACAATGTATCGGGTTCCTTACTGAGCGAGGGGGTATGTCCCGGTGAAGAGCGGGCAGGTGATGTTGAAGCTGATTGGATTGGCGGTGACATTGGAGTTTACTGGCGCACTGATGTAAATGGTGTTGGTGGCGAAGAGTCTGGATCCTTCTTCCTGAAATCAGAGGATAGAGATGTGAGGATCCGGGGACAGTCATGTTACATTGTATAATTTCTATCACCATTGTCTTCTGCTCTGACCAGCCCAACACTGATATGTCTCCAGGGCTGCTGAGTCAATCCTTTCCAAACTGATATTCAAAGTATAGGGCCCCACCCCCTTCTCAACAGTCCTCCCGTTCAAACAGTTGGCCAGGCTGGAGGAAGCGATCCTTCCTCCCCAGCAAAGATCAGTGCACCTGGGAGACAGTATTAGAGACGTGTGGTCCCAGCAGCCAGATGAGTGTATGGGAGATGGAGCAGCCGGCTCCCCTTCCCAGCAGCAGACGGCCTCTGCCCCCAACTAACAAAAGATGCAGTGTCCACCTGTATACTCCAGGGATGCTGGGCAGTTGGCCCAGATCCCCAACAGCATGATGAAGTGAGTCCAGCCACCCTGTCTTCTTTATAGTGGCTGAATGGACTCCAAGGAGAAGGGCCAGTCCGCACTGCTCCCCAGCGGCTGGTATGTTCTCTGAGAGAGGCAGAGGATGGCTGGGTGAGTAATGCTATGTTTGGGACAATTTATTTGGGGTACTGTGTGGATTCAACCTGTCTGGTGTCTCTTCCTGTGTAGCCTGCTGCCAAAAGGGGAGAGATGTGATGGGAGTCACTTTGGGCAGGGAGCCCATGGAACCCAGAGTCCCATGGGGAGGCTGGGAAACTCTTGTTTCAGCTCCCCGTGCACCTCCTATGTCTAAGTCACCCTGTGTCCCTAATAAGGGCACTGGGTGACCAAGTACCCCAGTCTGATCTGTACTAATCGGACTCACTGTACAACCACACTGGAATGTTGTGTGTATATATATATATATATATATATATATATATATATATATATGTGTGTGTATGTGTGTGTTATATAATATATATTGTATATTGTCTCATTCTATGGTGTGCTCTGTGTTGGGTCGTTTGGGGTGTGGCTATATTCCATTGTTCTATTGTGTCTGTCTGCCTTGGGTGTTATGGAATGTGTATGTTGATTAGCTGTGAGAGGGGAGGAGAAAATTCCTCCAACAGCTCTCCCTGCTGATTGGACAGTCTACTGGTGAGAAGTTTGAATACCTCTGTGTACCTGTGTTTCAATAAACAGTTCTATGTTGCAGTTTTGTAAATGAGCTCGTCTCGCCTGGCTCTTACAATATATGGGCTGTAATATCTGATATCTGAAGGTCCAGGCTGGAGGAAGCCGTGTGCTGTGGCAC
The DNA here is from genome assembly GCA_028564925.1 of Lithobates sylvaticus. Lineage (NCBI taxonomy): Eukaryota > Metazoa > Chordata > Amphibia > Anura > Ranidae > Lithobates > Lithobates sylvaticus. The sequence goes on along the minus strand of CM053026.1, from coordinate 4,238,575 downwards.
CTTCCGTTACATTTATAAACATTGATCAGACAGGAGATAGAGAGATACAAAGTAACATTGTTTATCAACATTGATCAGACAGGAGATAGAGAGATACAAAGTAACATTGTTTATCAACATTGATCAGACGGGAGATAGAAAGATACAAAGTAACATTGTTTATCAACATTGATCAGACCGGAGATAGAGAGATACAAAGTAACATTGTTTATAAACATTGATCAGATGGAAGATAGAGAGATACAAAGTAACATTGTTTATAAACATTGATCAGACGGGAGATAGAGAGATACAAAGTAACATTGTTTATAAACATTGATCAGACGGGAGATAGAGAGATACAAAGTAACATTGTTTATAAACATTGATCAGACGGGAGATAGAGAGATACAAAGTAACATTGTTTATAAACATTGATCAGACGGGAGATAGAGAGATACAAAGTAACATTGTTTATCAACATTGATCAGACGGGAGATAGAGAGATACAAAGTAACATTGTTTATCAACATTGATCAGACGGGAGATAGAAAGATACAAAGTAACATTGTTTATCAACATTGATCAGACAGGAGATAGAGAGATACAAAGTAACATTGTTTATCAACATTGATCAGACGGGAGATAGAAAGATACAAAGTAACATTGTTTATCAACATTGATCAGACCGGAGATAGAGAGATACAAAGTAACATTGTTTATAAACATTGATCAGATGGAAGATAGAGAGATACAAAGTAACATTGTTTATAAACATTGATCAGACGGGAGATAGAGAGATACAAAGTAACATTGTTTATAAACATTGATCAGACGGGAGATAGAGAGATACAAAGTAACATTGTTTATAAACATTGATCAGACGGGAGATAGAGAGATACAAAGTAACATTGTTTATCAACATTGATCAGACGGGAGATAGAGAGATACAAAGTAACATTGTTTATCAACATTGATCAGACTGGAGATAGAGAGATACAAATGAACATTGTTTATAAACATTGATCAGACAGGAGATAGAGAGATACAAAGTAACATTGTTTATAAACATTGATCAGACTGGAGATAGAGAGATACAAAGTAACATTGTTTATAAACATTGATCAGACGGGAGATAGAGAGATACAAAGTAACATTGTTTATAAACATTGATCAGACGGGAGATATAAAGTTACATTGTTTATAAACATTGATCAGACTGGAGATAGAGAGATACAAAGTAACATTGTTTATAAACATTGATCAGATGGAAGATAGAGAGATACAAAGTAACATTGTTTATAAACATTGATCAGACGGGAGATAGAGAGATACAGAGTAACATTGTTTATAAACATTGATCAGACTGGAGATAGAGAGATACAAAGTAACATTGTTTATAAACATTGATCAGATCAGTATATTTTTAAATAACTTTGCAAAAAAAAATAAACAATCACAGGGTTATCCATCCTGTGAGACTGCATGTACATCACTTTATTCAAATGCGGGCAAAAACAAATGTTCTCAGGATATATGTTGTGCAGTTTGAATGTTATTCATCGAAAAAAAACTGTGTGATTGGATAAATTCAATGCCGTATGACCACTAGATGGTGCTGGATATCATAGGAAATATGTATACTCCTGAGCTCCATCTAGTGGCCGTACTGTTTATTGACTCTCCACCTATGCTGGAGGTCTGTTCCAAGCATCCACTATCTTTTTGGTAGGTTGGTCAGTTTTGAACTTCCCTCCTGCTACTTTGAGGTCATGTCCTCGTGTTCCTGGTCTTACCTTCATACCGATAATCCTGCCCTCCTGAACCTTATTCACCCCCTACATGTAATCACACAGCTGGCTGGACAGAATGACATCTCCTCCGACATACAGACAGGTGACATTTGTGTATCTCAGGGGTGGATTTTTAGGTGTCGGTCTGGAGGTCTCAGTTGTATTCTAGATTTATGGAGACCATACGATCCATCCTTACCGTTACTGTGTTCCCGCACCAGTCGGATGTTGCTAGGGCTTGCAGGGAGGTTGCTAACAGCCCTTCAGTGATACCGGTATAAGAAAATAAGCAGTTGGCAGATGAGTTCCTCAGGTGAATAGACATGGGGTCATAACCCAGGAAGGAGAGCAGACATTGGCTGGCAGTAACTACCACTGTATCATTTCCGCAGCTCACCGCCGGGTGGAGATCTGTAAGAGCTGCGGAGACAAGCAGAGCACAAAGTCAGCGCAGAGACGTCACATTCACTGCGAGGAACGTACAGAGAAAACACTGAGCTGGAGACAAAGGTCACACGTTATCCCACCACTGACCGGGGTATAGCAAGCAGTGGTCAGGAGTGAATAGTGCTGATGGTTTGCAATCGTGGGGGGGAAGGGGGGGCGTGGATCTGCATCTCTGGACAACATGACTGATGATGGTTCTACACTGAGAGATTTTTTTTCAAATTCTTTATTTATATCATCCAATATACACGTGTAGCGCCCGGCTCCTAATGAGCAGACGCTACTAAGTTTGTCTGAAGCTGCAGTTTGGCTCAGACTAATTATACTAAAGTTCTGGTTTCTGTCCCAGTTCAGTTGGGTTGTGCTAGTCTCCACTTGGCGGTGGGTGTCGCTGTCACCACCGGTCAGTGTTGGAAAGGCAACAGGCTGAATGTATTGGGTACCCCTTTTACTCAGAAACAGCCCGGTGGGAGTGGTCTGCCCGCTGTGCATTCTGGGTAAGGGTATTTAATCACTTCCCACCCGGCCAATGTAGATATACGGCCGGGTGGGAGCCGTCTACTTCTGAATGGATGTTCAGGAACGTCCTTCAGAAGTAGAGGGATCGCGCGCGTGCCCGCGCAGCGGCGCGATCCCGATGCGGCCGTGTCACCTGGACACGGCGCATCTCGGATCGGCAGGAGGGCTCGGTGATTGGCCCTCCTGATCACCTGACGGCCGTGTCGAATCACGGCCGTCATGTGATGTAAACAAACAGCCGGTTGCTAGGCAATCGGCCCTCCTCTCCTCACACGGAAGTCGTCGCTGAGGAGAGGAGAGCGGATCGCTGCAGCCGGCTGGTGATCAGTGAGTATTAGCTGTTTTTGTACTCACTGATCACCAGTCTAGGGTCCCCATAGTAAAGCACACATGTCCCCAAAACATACATGTCCCCATAGTAAAACACACATGTCCCCAAATAATAAAAACACATGTCCCTCACATATGTCCCAGTAAAATAACATGTGCCAATGATTATCTGCACACATCTGTCCGTGATCACCTGCACACATATGTACATGATCATTTGCGTACATATGTCCGTGATCACGCAAACCAATTATTATACACTTAACGGAATTTTTTTTACAAAAAACATGTAGCAGAATACATTTTGGCTTAAATTTATGCCAAAATTTGATTTTATTGGATTTCTTTTAAAAAAGAATAGGAGAAAATATTGTTTTTTTTCAAAATTTCCGCTATGTTTTCACATATATCGCAAAAAATAAAAAAGGGAGTCGCGAATAAATACCACCAAACTAAAGCTCTATTTGTGCGAACAAAAGGATAAAAAATTCATTTGGTTACAGCATTGCATGACCGCGCAATTGTCACTGAAAGTGCGCGAGCGCTGAAAGCTGAAAATTGGTCTCGGCAGAAAGGTGTTTAAGTGCACAGTAGGCAAGTGGTTAAGGTACAGGCGCCATTTTTTGGGGTTCGTTATCCCGACCTCATGGCCCTCCTGGCCTAAAGTGTGAGCTGCCTTACTCTATGTCTCGGGGCCGGCTGGCCCGAGGCTTCGTGACTGAAGGGTAGGCCCAGAAGTCTTGGGGACTACCGATCCAGGGGAGGTCCTGTGCTGTCTTGCCTGCGGGGAGACTGGAGGATCCAGAGGAGGACTTTTTCAGGAGAGGACCGAACAACAAGGCTGGTATCTCTAGAAGAGTCTGGAGACTCAGTTGGAGGACGCATCCCGGGTCACCTACCACACAGTACCGCCGGACTGGCTGAAAGAAACTGGTACTGTGTGACAGCTCTTTTGATTTTGTAACAAGTTGCTGGTTGTGCCTTCCTGTGGCAGAGGATTGCACAATGATTTTGTTAAATTGACAAGTCTGTGGCAGAGACTTTGACTGAGCATCTCATCGGCTGCTAGGCCAGTGAGAGAGGCCTATAAGGTGGTTGCCAGATCCAGTCTGTGGAAGCTGTTTGTCCTCTGGATCAAGGAAATACCTCTAACCCGCAAATTACAAGGTACCTGAATTCCCCTTCACCATCTATCCCTCTATTGCAAAATTGATGTTCTTTAACCACTTCAATACCGCCCACCGTCATATGACGTCCACAAGGTGGATCTCCCATCCTGGGTGGACGTCATATGACGTCCTCCTATTCCCGGCCATCTAGGGGGGGGGCGGGCGCGCGTTCGGCATCGCTCGGGACCCGGTGGGCGCGTGCCCGGCGGCCGCGATGTCCGCCGGGCACCCGCGATTGCCTGGGAAAACAGCGGGACCGTGGAGCTGTGTGTGTAAACACACAGCTCCACGTCCTGTCACTGGAGAGGAGACCGATCATGTGTTCCAAGTACAGAGTTTGAGATCTACATGTCTATACCAATCTATTAATCTCCACATATGAGCTGCCTGATAATATTTCTGCATGTCAGGTACCGCCACCAGCTGCTTTGCAGCGCAATCCATTGCACCGGGCAGCATCCGCCCGGCGCCCGGCCGGGTGCTTTGTTCTAAGTGTGAGGGTCACTTCCCGGCGGGCTACAAAAAGATGGCCGCTGTGATGACTAATCCCCTTGGGTTCAGTATAAAATCCATACTGCTTAGGCATAGTCATAAGTCGGCGTTGTAATCTAGGTCTTTTATGGGCCCAAACAAAGTTGTTAATTAACGCGTTGATCTGTTTAAAAAATTCTGGGGGGGGGATTGTAAATTGGCAGTGTTTGGAAGAGATACACACTTTTGGGCTGGATTGACATTTTAATTATATTACATCTACCGCACCAAGAAAAAAGGCCCTGATGCCATTTAGAGAGTAAGGTCCGTACTCTACTAAGTAGGGGTGGGAAATTCAATGCATATATTTGATTTAACTTAGGTGGAATGAACGTGCCCAAGTATTTAACAGCTTCCCGACCGCCTCATGTAGATATACGTCTACAGAATGGCACGGGCAGGCAAAACCACGTACGGGTACGTCCCCTTTAAGTTTCCTGCCCGTGGGTCGCGCGCTCGCGACCCGGTCGGGAGCTCCGTGACCCCGGCCGCGGGACCAGCGGACCCGATCGCCGAAGGTGTCCCGCGATCGGGTCACGGAGCTGAAGAACGGGGAGAGGTCTGTGTAAACAAACCTCTCCCCGCGCTTCCTACACTGCCTGTCATTGATTGGCTGTTCCCGGTCATCGGGAAAGCCGATCAATGACGTCAGACGTCAGCCCCGCCCCCTAATGTAAAAAAACACACACACGTCACAGCCATAACCCCTCCCCTCCCCTAGTGGTTAACTCTTTCACTACAACTGTCATTTATACAGGAATCAGTGCATTTAAATAGCATTGATTGCTGTATAAATGACAATGGTCCCAAAAATGTGTCAAAAATGTCCGATGTGTCCGCCATAATGTCGCAGTCACAATAAAAATCGCTGATCGCCGCCATTACTAGTAAAAAAAAAAAAATATTAATAAAAATGCTATAAAACTATCCCCTATTTTGTAAACGCTATAACTTTTGCGATTTTTTTTACCAAAAATATGTAGAAGAATACGTATCGGCCTAAACTGAGGAAAAAAAATGTTTTTTTATATATTTTTTGGGGATATTTATTAGAGCAAAAAGTAAAAAATATTGCATTTTTTTTCAAAATTGTCGCTCTATTTTTGTTTATAGCGCAAAAAATAAAAACCGCAGGGGCGATCAAATACCACCAAAAGAAAGCTCTATTTGTGGGGAAAAAAAGGATGTCAATTTTGTTTGGGAGCCACGTCGCACGACCGCGCAATTGTCAGTTAAAGCGACGCAGTGCCGAATCGCAAAAAGGGGACTGGTCCTTTGGCTGCAAATTGGTCCGGGGCTGAAGTGGTTAAGGGCCGTTGCAGTCCATCTAAAATTAAAGTTCGCTTTTAGAATTTTGATTTGAGATCGAGACATAGAGACCCCCATTGCCTCTGACTTTGACATATTCATTTTTAAGTTAGACAGAGACCCATATTGATCTAGTTCTCTTAAAAGGTTTGGTAGGGATATACCTGGTTTAGTGAGTGGAAATAAAAGGTCATCCGCATAAGTGGATACCTTATATTGTGAGGTAGCCCCACGCCCCAAGCTGACCCGAATATAAGCCGAGGCACCTAAATTTACCACAAAAAACTGGGAAAAGGTATTGACTCCAGTATAAGCCTAGGGTGAGAAATGCGCAGCTACTGTAAGTGTAAAAGAAGGTCAACAATGCCCATTTGCAGCCTCACTGTGCCCATTTGCAGCCATAGGTCCCCCGAACTTCAAACTCGGTAGTGAAGGGTTCCTAGATGTCCCCTAGCTGCAGACACAATTTGGGGTCTCTGAACCCAAAGGGTCCCGAAATGACATTGCTGCAGATGGACACAGTTGACCGGCTTTGGGCCCCGTATCTCGGGGCCGCTTGGTGCTAACCCAGTGGAACTAGCAATACAACATATCCAAAGATGGGGTTCCTAGCACCAAGTGGCCCTGAGATACGGGGGCCCCAAAGTTGGTTCGGAAAATGTCAAGCACTTTTCTGCAGCAGAGAATGACATTTTCCGTACCGAATTTGGGGCCCCCGTATCTCTGGGACACTTGGTGCTAGGGACCCCGTCTTTGGATATGTTGTAAAGCTAGTTCCACTGGGTGTGCACACCAAATTCCTAGCACCAAGTGGCCCCAAGATACGGGCCCCAAAGTCGGTTCAGAAAATGTCATTCTCTGCTGCAGAAAAGTGCTTGACTCGAGTATAAGCCGAGGGGAGGGGGGGAAACTCGGCTTATACTTGAGTATATACTGTATTTATTTATTTTTCTAGAAAGGAGCCTTCAAGTTTCTGCTATACCCCCTACCTACAGACCCCCACAACCACCAGGCCAGGGTTGTAGGGAAGAGGACATTATCCTCATTACCATGGTGACACGATGCATCGCAAGGGGAGTCCTCCCTGGCAAGGTGCCCACCCGTGTTGAGGGCATGAGGCCTGGAATGGATTTAGGGGGACTTATCTGGTTGGCCAGGCTGTATGCTTGGATAAGGGTCGAGTACAGAAGTTTTATTTATTTTTTGTTTTATTTGCATGAAGTCCCACTTAAAATCCATACCAAGCCCTCATCAAGAATAAAGGTTGGGTATGTATTTATGAGGGGAACCCCACACAGTTTTTTTAGGGTGTCCCCTCTTGACATCTATACCAGACCCTCATCTAGGAAAATGGTCTGGTATTGATGTTTTTTTTTTCCAATCCTTTATTTAGATCAGGCAATCATGTCCATACATAGAAAAACAAAAAAGAAGAAAAGAAATGCAACCGATAAAATAATATACTCTTCACCTTCATACAAGCGTATTAAAAATTACAAAGGGCTGCATTTTGGACAGGACAAAGCCGACCATGATGAACAAGGCCTACATACCACCGAAGGAGGATTCACTATAAGGACATAAAATGTCCAAAAATGTAAGAATAACAGAAAAACATAAACATGTTCCCCAGGGGCACCCCCTTGCTATTGGAACAGAAAATGGGCATTTCTGATTTGACAGATTTGTCTCTTATTGATTTCAGTGGAGTTCAGGTTCTGCATCTGAACTGCTTTAAAGTTCATCAAACTCTGCTCAGACCGAACCCCCACTCAGACCGAACCCCCGCTCAGACCGAACCCCGCTCAGACCGAACCCCGCTCAGACTGAACTCTGCTCAGACCGAACCCCGCTCAGACTGAACTCCGCTCAGACCGAACCCCCACTCAGACCGAACCCCCGCTCAGACCGAACCCCCGCTCAGACCGAACCCCGCTCAGACTGAACTCTGCTCAGACCGAACCCCCGCTCAGACTGAACTCTGCTCAGACCGAACCCCCACTCAGACCGAACCCCCGCTCAGACCGAACCCCCTCTCAGACCGAACCCCCGCTCAGACTGAACTCTGCTCAGACCGAACCCCGCTCAGACCGAACCCCGCTCAGACCGAACCCCGCTCAGACCGAACCCCGCTCAGACTGAACTCTGCTCAGACCGAACCCCGCTCAGACTGAACTCTGCTCAGACCGAACCCCGCTCAGACTGAACTCTGCTCAGACCGAACCCCGCTCAGACTGAACTCTGCTCAGACCGAACCCCACTCAGACCGAACCCCGCTCAGACCGAACCCCGCTCAGACCGAACTCCCGCTCAGACCGAACCCCGCTCAGACCGAACTCTGCTCAGACCGAACTCTGCTCAGACCGAACTCTGCTCAGACCGAACCACGCTCAGACCGAACCCCGCTCAGACCGAACCCCTCACTGCACTCAGACCGAACCCACTCAGACCGAACCCCGCTCAGACCCCCGAACCCCCCGCTCAGACCGAACCCCGCTCAGACTGAACCCCGCTCAGACCGAACCCCGCTCAGACCAAACCCCGCTCAGACCGAACCCCGCTCAGACTGAACCCCGCTCAGACAGAACCCTGCTCAGACTGAACCCCGCTCAGACTGAACCCCGCTCAGACCGAACCCCGCTCAGACTGAACTCCATTCAGACCGAACCCCGCTCAGACAGAACCCCCGCTCAGACCGAACCCCGCTCAGACTGAACTCTGCTCAGACTGACCCCCGCTCAGTCAGAACCCCCGCTCAGACTGAACCCAGATCAGACAGAACCCCGCTCAGACCGAACCCCGCTCAGACAGAACCCCGCTCAGACAGAACCCCACTCAGACCGAACTCTACTCAGACCGAACCCCCACTCAGACCGAACCCCGCTCAGACAGAACCCCGGCTCAGACAGAACCCCACTCAGACCGAACTCTACTCAGACCGAACCCCGCTCAGACCGAACCCCCACTTAGACCGAACCCCGCTCAGACAGAACCCCGGCTCAGACAGAACCCCACTCAGACCGAACTCTACTCAGACCGAACCCCCGCTCAGACCGAACCCCGCTCAGACCAAACTCTGCTCAGCCGAACCCCGCTCAGACCGAACTCTACTCAGACAGAACCCCGCTCAGACCGAACCCCGCTCAGACCGAACCCCGCTCAGACCGAACCCCGCTCAGACCGAACCCCGCTCAGACCGAACCCCGCTCAGACCGAACCCCGCTCAGACCAAACTCCGCTCAGACCAAACTCCGCTCAGACTGAACCCTGCTCAGACTGAACCCTGCTCAGACTGAACCCCGCTCAGACTGAACCCCGCTCAGACTGAACCCTGCTCAGACCGAACCCCGCTCAGACCGAACCCCGCTCAGACCGAACTCCGCTCAGACCAGATCCCCGCTCAGACCGAACCCCGCTCAGACCGAACCCCGCTCAGACTGAACCCCATTCAGACTGAATACTGCTCAGATTGGACCGAACTCCGCTCAGACCCAACTCCGCTCAGACCCAACTCCGCTCAGACCGAACTCCGCTCAGACCGAACCCCGATCAAACCGAACTCCGCTCAGACCAAACTCCGCTCAGACCAAACTCCGCTCAGACCGAACTCCGCTCAGACCGAACCCTGCTCAGACTGAACCCTGCTCAGACCGAACCCCGCTCAGACCGAACCCCGCTCAGACCAAACTCCGCTCACAATGAACCCCATTCAGACTGAACCCTGCTCAGACCGAACTCCGCTCAGACCGAACTCCGCTCAGACCGAACTCCGCTCAGACCGAACCCCGCTCAGACCGAACCCCGCTCACACTGAACCCCATTCAGACTGAATCCTGCTCAGATTGGACCGAACTCCGCTCAGACTGAACTCCGCTCAGACCGAACTCCGCTCAGACCGAACTCTGCTCAGACCGAACTCCGCTCAGACCGAACCCCATTCAGACTGAATCCTGCTCAGATTGGATTGAACCCCGCTCAGGCCAAACCTCGCTTAGACCAAACCCAGGACTGTTCCACTCATCACAAACCCCCACTCAGACCAAATCCCACTCAGACCGAACTCCGCTCAGACTGAACCCCGTTCAGACTGAATCCTGCTCAGATTGGATTGAACCCCGCTCAGACCGAACCCCGCTCGGGCCAAACCTCACTTAGACCGAACCCCACTCAGACCGAACCCCGCTCAGACTGAATTCAGCTGAGACCGAACCCCACTCAGACCGAACCCCGCTCAGACTGAATTCAGCTGAGACCGAACCCCACTCAGACCGAACCCCGCTCAGACTGAATTCAGCTGAGACCGAACCCCGCTGAGACCGAACCCCGCTCAGACCGCACCCCGCTTAGACCGAACCAGGACTGTTCCACTCATCACGAACCCCCGCTCAGACCGAATCCCACTCAGACCGAACCCCGCTCAGACCGAATCCCGCTCAGACCAAAACCCGCTCAGACCAAAACCCGCTCAGACCAAAACCCGCTCAGACTGAACTCAGGACTGTTCCACTCATCATGAACCGCTCAGACCGAACCCCGCTCAGACCGAACCCTGATCAGACCAAACCCTGATCAGACCAAACCCCACTCAGAGCCAACCCTGTTCAGACCAAACCCCGCTCAGACTGAACCCCCGTTTAGACCTAGCCCCACTCAGACTGAACCCCGCTTAGACGAACCCAGGACTGTTCCACTCATTACGAACCCCTGCTCAGACGAACCCCACTCAGACCGAACCCTGCTCAGACCAAACCCCCGCTCAGACCAAATCCCACTCAGACCGAACTCCGCTCAGACTGAACCCCATTCAGACTGAATCCTGCTCAGATTGGATTGAACCCCGCTCAGACCGAACCCCGCTCGGGCCAAACCTCACTTAGACCGAACCCCACTCAGACCGAACCCCGCTCAGACCGAACCCCGCACCCCGCTTAGACCGAACCAGGACTGTTCCACTCATCACGAACCCCCGCTCAGATCGAATCCCACTCAGACCGAACCCCGCTCAGACTGAACCCCGCTCAGACTAAATCCTGCTCAGACTGAACCCCGCTCAGACCGAACCCCGCTCAGACTGAACCCCGCTCAGACTAAATCCTGCTCAGACTGAACCCCGCTCAGACCGAATCCCGGTCAGACCAAAACCCGCTCAGACTGAACTCAGGACTGTTCCACTCATCATGAACCGCTCAGACCGAACCCTGATCAGACCGAACCCCACTCAGAGCCAACCCTGTTCAGACCAAACCCCACTCAGACTGAACCCCCATTTAGACCTAGCCCCACTCAGACTGAACCCCGCTTAGACGAACCCAGGACTGTTCCACTCATTACGAACCCCTGCTCAGACGAACCCCACTCAGACCGAACCCTGCTCAGACCAAATCCCGCTCAGACCAAACCCCGCTCAGACCAAACCCAGGACTGTTCCACTCATCACTAAGGGTGGGAGGAGAGCGGGATGGAGGCTTACTCTTATTTTGGTAGAGGCTGGAATTGCACACACACACTCCCATGTCGCACACCTCGTCTGTAGCGCACCGCGACCAGCAGGTTACAATATCTGTAAAAGATAAAACATGAACTTGAGGAGAGAATCCCATAGAAGTCATTGTATGAAGGATGGAGATGACAGAGGAGGACGCTCACCTGTGCAGCATGAGGAGGTCTGGTTATAATATAACCCCGGGGGGCAGCAGACGGTGGGATTATCAAAAGTGCACGTAACGTTCCCATCCGGGAGACAAGTCAAAAAACCATCAGGACATGAACATCCATTTTCCGGCTCACACGAGCCAGAACAAGAGGAACAAAGACCAATAGGGCCGTAGTCTGGGGAGGTCCAGGAGTCTGCCAAGAGATAGACAGATGAGAAATTTGGGTTAGCTATCTATCCATCCCATATCTATCCATCTATCTATCCATCTATCTATCATCTATCTATCATCTATCTATCATCTATCTATTATCTATCTATCCATTATCTATCCACCTACCTATCTATCTACCTACCTATCTATCTACCTACCTATCTACCCATTATCTAGCTACCCATTATCTAGCTATCTACCTATCTACCTATCTATCCATTATCTATCTATCCATCTATCTACCTACCTACCTATCTATCCATTATTTATCTATCTATCTATCTATCTACCTACCTATCTACCCATTATCGAGCTACCCATTATCTATCTATCTACCTATCTATTCATTATCTATCTATCCATTATTTATCTATCTACATATCTATCTATCTATCCATTATTCAGCTATCTAACTATCTATATATATATATATCCAGTATTTAGCTATCCATTATCTATCTAGCTATCTATCTATCCATTATCTATCTATCCATCTATATATCTATCATCTATCTATCTATCTATCTATCTATCTATCTATCTATCTATCTATCTATCTATCTCTGTATTTCTAGAACATTCTGGTCCTTACAGATGAAATGAGGGGGATGGGTAGAGATCAGGACAGGAGAAATACTCACAGATACATTTGGCTCCTGTAAATAGAAAATAAAACAGAGATTAATTCCGAGCTCTCAGACCCCCCCACACACCTCACAATCTGATTGGTCATCTAGAAGGATCTGATCACATCCTGTCCCATCATCTTCTCTGAAGTGGTGGATTGTGTGTGTGTCCATCTATCAGATCTTCTGATGTCTCTACAATTCTATCTATACATTGACTGTACAATCTGACGGTGACCAGTGTGCTCGGATTCCGGGCCGATCTCATCCACTAAACTCTACCATGTGACCAATGATGGGAAAACTCTCCCGATGTTTTCTAGAAAACCTCAGAGAGCCGAGGAACGTCTTCTTCTGACTTTGGGGTCAAATCACTAAGAGATAAATCCCGCGTACATTTTTGAGTTATAATAACTCATGTGGTATTTATCTCAGAAGTAGCCAATACCCCTAAAAGACACGTTATTTACAGAGTGTGTAAAATTGTTACGTTTTGTGATATTTATCACTTGAATTTTGCGTTATTTACAGAGTTATTTTTTGCAATTTTATTTTTTTTTTACCATAAGAGGATAGTTCTATGAATGAAGGCACACAGAAATACTGTGAACCTGTGAGAACATTCCAGAGTGCTTCCATTCACAGAATTATTTCCATTCCTGAGCTCAGAGGAGAACATTTCCACACCGATACATTCAGGGGCCGACTGACAACTCATGGGGCCCCCCGGGCAATAGGAGATCATGGGACTCCCGTGTACCCACCCACACTCAAGCCACACCCCCACAAAGCGCCACCTACATATTGCAGCTCAGCTGCATAGAGGGGGCATTTAAATATAGCCTGCATGGACGTTCCTGGCTTCTTTTCATAGAAGTTGCTGAGCCCCTCCAGGTTTAAAGATGGCTGCCGCATTCCAAATCAAAATTTGGGCCCTAACAGTACACAAAGAAGTGTAAAAATTGGATGTGTTTTTTTGGGGGGGCTGTAGGTAGCACATGTTGTTGGGTACATAGTACAGTAAAGATACCCGATGACTGAGAGGTTAAAGCGGTTCTGCACTCGTTTTTTTTTTTTTTGGGCTATATGCCAAGGCCATATAGCTCAATTGGGGGACTTACCTGTTCCATCTTCCATCTCGATCGCCGCCGGTTTTCCTCCGATAAAAATCTTCATCTTCTTCTTGTCTGCTGGGGTCCATCTTGCCTGTGGGCATGTGAAACCCCACAGGCACTTTAGATGGCCCAGCATGCACCGCCGACAGTGGGCAAAATCTCGCGAGATTTCGGAAGACGTGGCCGAAATCTCGCGAGATTTCGGAAGATGCCCGCACTGACTCCTGGGATCAATGACACCAGATCCCGGGAGACAGTGCGGCGTGACGACGATCGACGCAGAGACCCCCGCCCACCCCCGAAGAGACAGAAGACAGGAAGTCATCAATTACAAGGTAAGTAAAAAAAAAAAAAAAAAAAAACACATTTCATTTAGTACTCTTTGCCTGATTTGGAAGGCAAAGAGATTTACTAAATGAAATGTGTGCAGAACCGCTTTAATTGCCTTGCATGGCCATTCAGCTCCCACTCAGCTCCTTCATGGCAGGGATGCCGACCCCCCACAACTATTTCTTTAACTGACAAACTATGGAAAATCTACTGACAGCACTGTTTTTTACTGAGAACCTGAAAGGGAAAAGGGGGTGAGAGAGAAAGAGAGAGAGGGATGATAGAGAAAGAGGGGGTGAGAGAGAAAGAGGGGATGAGAGAGTGGGGGAGAAGGGGGTGAAAGGGAAAAGAGGGCGAGAGAGAAGTGAGATGAGAGAAAGGGGGTGAGACAGAGAAAGGGGATGAGAGAGAGAAAGGGGATGAGAGAGAAAGAGGGGATGAGAGAGAGAGGAGAGATTAAGGAGAGGGGGTGAGAGATGGGGGGTGAGAGAGGGGTTATGGGAGAGGGTAGGATGAGAGAGGGGTAAGAGAGAGTGAGGGATGTGAGAGATGGAGGTGATAGAGAGAGGGGGATGAGAGAGTGGGTGAGAGAGAGGGGGTGGGAGAGAAAGGGATGCAAAGGAGGGTTGAGAGAGGGAGGTGAGAGAGGGGGTGGAGCGGTGAAAGAGAGGGTGGAGAGTGAAGGGGTGTGAGAGAGAGGGGGGATGAGAGATGGGGGTAAGAGAGAGAGAAAGGGTGTGAAAGAGTAATGAGAGAGAGGGGGGTGAGAAAAGGGTCATAAGAGAGAGGGGGTTAGAGAGAGGGGGTAAGAGAGAGTGGGATGGGAAAGGGGGTGAGATAGAGAGAGGGGGGAGTGAGGGGTGTGAGAGGCGAGAAGGGGGGTGAAAGAGAAAGGGGGTGAGGGAGAGAGGTGTGAGAGGGATGAAAGAGAGAGAGAGGGGAGGGGAGAGGAGTGTGAGAGAGGGGGAAATTAGAGGGAATGAGGGATGAGAGAGAGAGGAGGGATGAAGGAGAGGGGGTGAGAGATGGGGGTGAGAAAGGGAGTGAAAGAGAGGGGAGGATGAGTGAGGGTGAAAAAGAGAGAGAGGGAGATGAGAGAGAGAGGGGAGATGAGTGAGGGGGATGAGAGAGAGGGTGTGAGAGAGTAGAATGAGAGAGGAGTGAGAGAGAGGGTATTGTGAGAGGGGGTGAGAGAGAGAGGGGGGAGGATTGAGGGATGAGAGGGGTGGTGAGAGTGAGAGGGTGTGAGAGAGAGGGTGGGTGAGAGATGAGGGTGAGGGAGGGGGTGAGAGAGGAGGTGTTGAGAAAGGGGGTGAGAGAGGGCAGTGATAGAGAGGAGGTAAGAGAGAAGGGAATGAGAGAGAAAGGGGGTGAGATGGAGAGAGGGAGATGAGGGAGAGGGAGTAAGAGAGCAAGAGAGAGAAAGGGAGGTGAGAGAGAGTGAGGGGATGAGAGAGAAATGGGTGAGAGAGAGAGGGGGGTGAGAGAGGGGGTGAGAGAGAGGGAAATAGTGGGAGAGAGTGAGAAAGAATGGGGGATTGAGAGAGAGGAGGGAAGAGAATGAGTGTGCGTGAGAGAGGGGGATGAGAAAGAGGTGGTGAGAGAGAGGGAGTGAGGGAGGGGGTGAAAGAGAAGGGGAGAGTGAGGGGTGTGAGAGAGAGGGGGATAAGAGAGAAAAGGGGGGTAAGAGAGGGAGGGATAAGAGAGAGGGGGGGTGAGAAAAGGGTGAGAGAGAGGGGGGTAAGAGAGAGTGGGATAAGAAAGGGGTGAGAGAGAGAGGGTGTGAGAGGGAGGGGTAAGAGAGATGGGGAGTGAGGGGGTGTGAGAGAGAGGGGAGGGAAAGGGGTGAAAGATAAATGGGTGACGGAGAGAGGTGAGAGAGAGGAATGTAAGAGAGAGAGGGGAGAGAGGGGGGTAGAGGGGGTGTGTGAGAGAAAGAGGGGTGAGACAGAGAGGGGGAGAGAGGGGGGATGATGGAGAAAGGGGGTAAGAGAGAGAAGGAGGTGTGAGAGAGGGGGTGAGACAGAGAGTGGGGTGAGAGATGGGGAGAGAAGGGGTAAGAGAGAGGTGAGAGAGAGGAGTGAGTGAGAGAGAGAGAGGGGTGAGAGAAAGGGGGAAATGAGAGAGAGATAAGGGGGGGTGAGAGAGAGAGGGGGGTGAGAGAGAAAGGGAGTGCGAGAGAGAGAGAAGGGATGAAGGAGAAGGGGGTGAGAGAGGGGATGAGAGAGGGGTGATAGAGGGGGGAGAGAGAGAGAGAGAGAGAGAGAGAGAGAGAGAGGTGGGTGGGAGAGGAGGTGAGAGGGGGGACGAGAGAGAAGGGGGTGAGAGAGAGGGAGAAAGGGTGGAGGGATGAGAGAGTGGGTGAGAGAGAGGGATGAGAGAGGTTAGGGTGAGAGAGGGGTGAGAGAGAGGGGGGATAAGAGAGAGAGATGGGTGAGAGAGAGAGAGAGGGGGGGTGAAAGAGAGAGAGGAGGTTAGAGAGGATGAGAGAGAGAAGGGGGTGAGAGAGAGGGAGAGAGGGTGGAGGGATGAGAGAGAGGGTGAGAGAGAGAGGGTGTGAGAGAGAGGGTGTGAGAGAGAGGGTGGATGAGAGGGTGGGAGAGAGAGAGAGTGGAGGGGTGAGATAGAGGGGGAAGAGTGAGGGGGTGTGAGAGAGGGGGGTGAAAGGGGGTGAGAGAGAGGGGAGTGAGAGAGGGGGTGAGAGGGAGGAAGTGTGAGAGGGGCAGTGTTGGTCATCTTACTTTAAAAAAGTAATTAGTTAAGTTACAAATTACTTCTCCCAAAAAGTAATTGCGTTAGTAACTCAGTTACTACATTGGAAAAGTAATTAGTTACGCAGCAAAGTAACTGACTTTTTCTTAAAATATTCTATACGTGTAACTAAGGGGCGTGTCTAGTATTACTGTAAGCAAGAGGCGCATTTATTATTATTGTTATATATGGTGTAACCAAGGGGCTGCTCTATTATTACTCTAACCAAGGGGCAGATCTGTTATAGCGTGTAAGCAAGGGGCGGGTCTATTTTTATTATATCGTGTAAGGGGCGGGTCTATTATTATATATCGTGTAAGGGGCGGGTCTATTATTATTATATCGTGTAAGGGGCGGGTCTATTATTATTATATCGTGTAAGGGGCGGATGGCTACAGAAGAGGGCGAATGTTAAATTAATGGCAGAGCTCGATATATAACAATAATAATAATAAATGCGCCCCTTGGTTACAGTAATACTAGACCCGCCCCTTACTTACAAGATAGACGCCCCTTGCAGAGTAGCACGAGCATCGGGAGCGTGCGGCATCGCCTCGTACAATTACAAGTTAACTGCACCTGCGCGGTGTAGAGTCACTCAGAGCTGTTTAGGTTCGGCAATTTTTGGAAGCTCCGTAGTCCTTCGTACTGCGCAAGCCCTGCGCCTGCTCAGTACAGGGGGGTCCTTATCCGGCGGGGGAACTTTTTCGGCAGGACACCGGAATTACACTACTGCCATCTAGTGGCGGTAGATGTAATTGGGGTAACTAAGCCAAAGTAATGGGAACTGAGTTACCATGAGGGGAAAAGTAATCAGTTAGATTACTCGTTACCCTCTAAAGTAACTGCGTTACGTAACTCAGTTTATTTTAACTCAGTTACTTACATCACTGGAGAGGGGAGAGAGAGGGGGAGTTGGCTGAAGGGTGGAGAGAGGGGGGCACAATGGGGAATCCCACCCAAGATGAACTTTAACACAATAAGTCAAAAGGAAAGGGGGGAGAGTTTCTTTTTTCAGGAGGGATCTACAGACTTTTATTAGAAGTAGGGACAGTTTGCAGCAGTCGGGAACATCCAGGAGGCTGCTTATGAAACTGCCTTAGGGGGGCAGCATGGGGGGGGGGGGGGTAAGTGCAGCTTTGCCTGAGTAGACAGAAATTCTACACTTCTATATTCTATACATTACTTTGATGTATTTTATTATCTCATGCAATTTTGCCAGAATCCTGAATTGCCCCCAATGTATCTTCTTTCTGTTCCTCACATTGTATAATTGTTTGTGGATTTCAATAAAGGTGGTACTATGTGTCCCCGAGGGGCTCTTGGGGCGTCCGGCTTGGTTGGTTTTGTCACCTTCTGCTGGTTTGTTCCAATCTGACCACTAAATAGCTGGTGATGATTGGACAGACCATTGTATGTGTATGGTGTGTACTGTAGATGGCCAATCACAGGGCGTCTGTCGGGGATATTTTAATAAAGGTCATGATATGTGCCCCAGAGGAGCCCATGGGGTGCCCAGCCTGGCCGGTCTTGTCACTAGTAGTGAGAGAATTGGGGTTCAGCAAATCCTGATTAAAATTTGGTGGACCCCGACTTACAGATGAATCCCATTAAAATCTATGGGGGGAGGGGGGCTTTTTATTAAATTATTGATCATTTTTAGGGTTATAGGGAAAAAAAACAGGACCAATGGCAACATTTCTTTTCAAATTGAAGAAAAAAAATCTCTAAATAAGTAAAACCCCCAAATCTCCAATATATTTCTATAGCAAAAAAAAAAAAAGGCAGTTTTCCTTTCAGATAATGACATATCAGCATCCAATAAATAATAATAAAAATAATAACAACAGTAAATAATAACATGTCCCAAATAATAATTGAAAAATAATAACAACAATAAATAATAATATGTCCCAAATAAATAATATTAATAATATTAATAAACATATGAATACAAATAATAATAATAAAAATAATAAACAAAATAATAATAAATAAAAATAATAATAGTAATATTTAATAATAATATGTCCCAAATAAATAATATTAATAATAACAATAATAAAAATATGATTGCAAATAATAATAATAATAAACAAAATAATAATACAAATAAATAATAATATGTCCCAAATAAATAATATTAATAATAATAAAAATATAAATACAAATAATAATAATAATAAACAAAATAATAATAAATAAAAATAAATAATAATAGTAACAATAAATGATAATACTGTATGTCCCAAAATAAAAGGAAAACTCCCAAATCCCACCTCCCTCGGGAAACAAAAGAAAAGTTTATGATCATCAGAGTGACCGCTGATTTTATCAAATACAAAACAACCCCAAAAAAAGACAGCAAAGGGGTCGTTTGCCCAAAGAGCTAACAATCGGAATTAAAATCCTTACTGACCCTTATCTCCCCCCCTGAGCCCCCCCCCCCAGCTGCTCTGTGCCCCCCTTTTGTAATGGGGGGCGGACTTCCCCATTCACCCCCCCCCCCCCATATGGGTGCGTCTGATTCAGAGGGATGTACTTTAAGGGTCACGCAGTGTATTCAAATCTATAAATATGGGGGAACCCCGCCCATAAATTCACCGGGAGGATGAATCTCATACACACAAGATTCACCTCAAACCCAGGATTGTAGCCAACTGGAACCTCCTCACTAGTTGTCACCTTGGATGGTGGCCATTGGGGGCTGACCAGTTAATATGACTCCATGGCCGGTCCGCATTGGAATCTGTCTGCCGGGTGTTCTGGTAATAGTCACCTGTGACCGACAGACTCCACCGGAGCATTCCATTATCACCTGTATACACCTGTGTATATATATATATATATATATATATATATATATATATATATATATATATATCACCTATATTACACCTGTGTGTATATATATATATCACCTATATTACACCTATATATATATATATATATATATATATATATATATATATATTATTATATGTATATATGTATATATATATATATATATATATATATATATATATATATCACCTATATTACACCTGTATATATATATTACACCTGTATATATATATATATATATATAATCACCTATATTACACCTGTATATATATATATATATATCACCTATATTACACCTGTGTGTATATATATATATCACCTATATTACACCTATATATATATATATATATATATATATATATCACCTATATTACACCTGTATATATATATTACACCTGTATATATATATATATATATATATATATATCACCTATATTACACCTGTATATATATATATATCACCTATATTACACCTGTGTGTATATATATATATATATATATATATATATATATATATATATATATATATATATCACCTATATTACACCTGTGTATATATATATATCACCTATATTACACCTGTATATATATATATATATATATATATATATAATCACCTATATTACACCTGTATATATATATATATATATATATATAATCACCTATATTACACCTGTATATATATATATATATATATATATATATATAATCACCTATATTACACCTGTATATATATATATATATATATATATATATAATCACCTATATTACACCTGTATATATATATATATATCACCTATATTACACCTGTATGTATATATATATATATATATATATATCACCTATATTACACCTGTATGTATGTATATATATATATATATATATATCACCTATATTACACCTGTGTATATATATATATATATATATATATATCACCTATAATAGACCTGTGTATATATATATATATATATATCACCTGCGAGGATAATCCTTACCTGCGTCCTGGGTGAGAACAGCCAGTAGGAGGGCGAGGCGCAGAGTCAGCGCCCCCATGGCTGACCGTGGACAAGAGAGGAATGATCGGCACAGAGTGGTGAAACCACATCTTATATATGGGAGGGGGAGGGGACGAGCGGTAATTTGAGCAGAAAATTGCAGAATGCGGAAAAAAATGTAAAAATGTTTTTTCCCATATGATTGATTGGATGTATTTCTGTGACTCTGGAGGAATGTGACTGAACAAAACAAAGGCAGCACACCTACCCCTCGGGGGACACCTTACCGGGCAACATGTCACATGTGTGACCAACCACAGCCACCCGCGAGTTCCCACCATTAACCCTTTTCATCAAAGTCTGCAACAATGGTGGGAACCCCTCATAATGGGCACAGCGGGTTTACAGACCCGGGAACTCAGCACAGGGATGGTGGGAACCCCTCATAATGGGCACAGCGGGTGTATAGACCCGAGAACTCAGCACAGGGATGGTGGGAACCCCTCATAATGGGCACAGCGGGTGTACAGACCCGGGAAACTCAGCACAGGGATGGTGGGAACCCCTCATAATGGGCACAGCGGGTGTACAGACCCGGGAACTCAGCACAGGGATGGTGGGAACCCCTCATAATGGGCATAGCGGGTGTACAGACCCGGGAACTCAGCACAGGGATGGTGGGAACCCCTCATAATGGGCACAGCGGGTGTACAGACCCGAGAACTCAGCACAGGGATGGTGGGAACCCCTCATAATGGGCACAGCGGGTGTACAGACCCGGGAACTCAGCACAGGGATGGTGGGAACCCCTCATAATGGGCACAGCGGGTGTACAGACCCGGGAACTCAGCACAGGGATGGTGGGAACCCCTCATAATGGGCACAGCGGGTGTACAGACCCGGGAACTCAGCACAGCGATGGTGGGAACCCCTCATAATGGGCACAGCGGGTGTACAGACCCGGGAACTCAGCACAGGGATGGTGGGAACCCCTCATAATGGGCACAGCGGGTGTACAGACCCGGGAACTCAGCACAGGGATGGTGGGAACCCCTCATAATGGGCACAGCGGGTGTACAGACCCGGGAACTCAGCACAGGGACAGTGGGAACCCCTCATAATGGGCACAGCGGGTGTACAGACCTGGGAACTCGGCACAGGGACGGTGGAAACCCCTCATAATGGGCACAGCGGGTGTACAGACCCGGGAACTCCGCACAGGGATGGTGGGAACCCCTCATAATGGGCACAGCGGGTGTACAGACCCGGGAACTCTGCACAGGGATGGTGGAAACCCTCATAATGGGCACAGCGGGTATACAGACCCGGGAACTCAGCACAGGGATGGTGGGAACCCCTCATAATGGGCACAGCGGGTGTACAGACCCGGGAACTCAGCACAGGGATGGTGGGAACCCCTCATAATGGGCACAGCGGGTGTACAGACCCGGGAACTCAGCACAGCGATGGTGGGAACCCCTCATAATGGGCACAGCGGGTGTACAGACCCGGGAGCTCAGCACAGGGATGGTGAGAACCCCTCATAATGGGCACAGCGGGTGTACAGACCTGGGAACTCAGCACAGGGATGGTGGGAACCCCTCATAATGGGCACAGCGGGTGTACAGACCCGGGGAACTCAGCACAGGGATGGTGGGAAACCCCTCATAATGGGCACAGCGGGTGTACAGACCCGGGAACTCAGCACAGGGATGGTGGGAACCCCTCATAATGGGCACAGCGGGTGTACAGACCCGGGAACTCAGCACAGGGATGGTGGGAACCCCTCATAAGGGGCACAGCGGGTGTATAGACCCGAGAACTCAGCACAGGGATGGTGGGAACCCCTCATAATGGGCACAGCGGGTGTACAGACCCGGGAACTCAGCACAGGGATGGTGGGAACCCCTCATAATGGGCACAGCGGGTGTACAGACCCGGGAACTCAGCACAGGGATGGTGGGAACCCCTCATAATGGGCACAGCGGGTGTACAGACCCGGGAACTCAGCACAGGGATGGTGGGAACCCCTCATAATGGGCATAGCGGGTGTACAGACCCGGGAACTCAGCACAGGGATGGTGGGAACCCCTCATAATGGGCACAGCGGGTGTATAGACCCGAGAACTCAGCACAGGGATGGTGGGAACCCCTCATAATGGGCACAGCGGGTGTATAGACCCGGGAACTCAGCACAGGGATGCTGGGAACCCCTCATAATGGGCACAGCGGGTGTACAGACCCGGGAACTCAGCACAGGGATGGTGGGAACCCCTCATAATGGGCACAGCGGGTGTACAGACCCGGGAACTCAGCACAGGGATGGTGGGAACCCCTCATAATGGGCACAGCGGGTGTACAGACCCGGGAACTCAGCACAGCGATGGTGGGAACCCCTCATAATGGGCACAGCGGTGTACAGACCCGGGAACTCAGCACAGGGACGGTGGGAACCCCTCATAATGGGCACAGCGGGTGTACAGACCCGGGAACTCGGCACAGGGATGGTGGGAACCCCTCATAATGGGCACAGCGGGTGTACAGGCCCGGGAACTCGGCACAGGGATGGTGAGAACCCCTCATAATGGGCACAGCGGGTGTACAGACCCGGGAACTCGGCACAGGGACGGTGGAAACCCCTCATAATGGGCACAGCGGGTGTACAGACCCGGGAACTCGGCACAGGGATGGTGGGAACCCCTCATAATGGGCACAGCGGGTGTACAGACCCGGGAACTCAGCACAGGGATGGTGGAAACCCCTCATAATGGGCACAGCGGGTATACAGACCCGGGAACTCAGCACAGGGATGGTGGGTAACCCCTCATAATGGGCACAGCGGGTGTATAGACCCGAGAACTCAGCACAGGGATGGTGGGAACCCCTCATAATGGGCACAGCGGGTGTACAGACCCGGGAACTCAGCACAGGGATGGTGGGAACCCCTCATAATGGGCACAGCGGGTGTACAGACCCGGGAAACTCAGCACAGGGATGGTGGGAACCCCTCATAATGGGCATAGCAGGTGTACAGACCCGGGAACTCAGCACAGGGATGGTGGGAACCCCTCATAATGGGCACAGCGGGTGTATAGACCCGAGAACTCAGCACAGGGATGGTGGGAACCCCTCATAATGGGCACAGCGGGTGTACAGACCCGGGAACTCAGCACAGGGATGGTGGGAACCCCTCATAATGGGCACAGCGGGTGTACAGACCCGGGAACTCAGCACAGGGATGGTGGGAACCCCTCATAATGGGCACAGCGGGTGTACAGACCCGGGAACTCAGCACAGCGATGGTGGGAACCCCTCATAATGGGCACAGCGGGTGTACAGACCCGGGAACTCAGCACAGGGACGGTGGGAACCCCTCATAATGGGCACAGCGGGTGTACAGACCCGGGAACTCGGCACAGGGATGGTGGGAACCCCTCATAATGGGCACAGCGGGTGTACAGGCCCGGGAACTCGGCACAGGGATGGTGAGAACCCCTCATAATGGGCACAGCGGGTGTACAGACCTGGGAACTCGGCACAGGGATGGTGGGAACCCCCTCATAATGGGCACAGCGGGTGTACAGACCCGGGAACTCAGCACAGGGATGGTGGAAACCCCTCATAATGGGCACAGCGGGTATACAGACCCGGGAACTCAGCACAGGGATGGTGGGAACCCCTCATAATGGGCACAGCGGGTGTACAGACCCGGGAACTCAGCACAGGGATGGTGGGAACCCCTCATAATGGGCACAGCGGGTGTACAGACCCGGGAACTCAGCACAGGGACGGTGGGAACCCCTCATAATGGGCACAGCGGGTGTACAGACCCGGGAACTCGGCACAGGGATGGTGGGAACCCCTCATAATGGGCACAGCGGGTGTACAGGCCCGGGAACTCCGCACAGGGATGGTGAGAACCCCTCATAATGGGCACAGCGGGTGTACAGACCTGGGAACTCGGCACAGGGATGGTGGGAACCCCCTCATAATGGGCACAGCGGGTGTACAGACCCGGGAACTCAGCACAGGGATGGTGGAAACCCCTCATAATGGGCACAGCGGGTATACAGACCCGGGAACTCAGCACAGGGATGGTGGGAACCCCTCATAATGGGCACAGCGGGTGTACAGACCCGGGAACTCAGCACAGGGATGGTGGGAACCCTCATAATGGGCACAGCGGGTGTACAGACCCGGGAACTCAGCACAGGGATGGTGGGAACCCCTCATAATGGGCACAGCGGGTGTACAGACCCGGGAACTCAGCACAGCGATGGTGGGAACCCCTCATAATGGGCACAGCGGGTGTACAGACCCGGGAGCTCAGCACAGGGATGGTGAGAACCCCTCATAATGGGCACAGCGGGTGTACAGACCTGGGAACTCAGCACAGGGATGGTGGGAACCCCTCATAATGGGCACAGCGGGTGTACAGACCCGGGAACTCAGCACAGGGATGGTGGGAACCCCTCATAATGGGCACAGCGGGTGTACAGACCCGGGAACTCGGCACAGGGATGGTGGGAACCCCTCATAATGGGCACAGCGGGTGTACAGACCGGGAACTCGGCACAGGGATGGTGGGAACCCCTCATAATGGGCACAGCGGGTGTACAGACCCGGGAACTCAGCACAGGGATGGTGGGAACCCCTCATAATGGGCACAGCGGGTGTACAGACCCGGGAACTCAGCACAGGGATGGTGGGAACTCCTCATAATGGGCACAGCGGGTGTACAGACCCGGGAACTCAGCACAGGGATGGTGGGAACCCCTCATAATGGGCACAGCGGGTGTACAGACCCGGGAACTCGGCACAGGGATGGTGAGAACCCCTCATAATGGGCACAGCGGGTGTACAGACCCGGGAACTCGGCACAGGGATGGTGAGAACCCCTCATAATGGGCACAGCGGGTGTACAGACCCGGGAACTCAGCACAGGGATGGTGGGAACCCCTCATAATGGGCACAGCGGGTGTACAGACCCGGGAACTCAGCACAGGGATGGTGAGAACCCCTCATAATGGGCACAGCGGGTGTACAGACCCAAGAACTTAGCACAGGGATGATGGGAACCCCTCATAATGGGCACAGCGGGTGTACAGACCCAAGAACTTAGCACAGGGATGGTGGGAACCCCTCATAATGGGCACAGCGGGTGTACAGACCCGGGAACTCAGCACAGGGATGGTGGGAACCCCTCATAATGGGCACAGCGGGTGTACAGACCCGGGAACTCAGCACAGGGATGGTGGGAACCCCTCATAATGGGCACAGCGGGTGTACAGACCCGGGAACTCAGCACAGGGATGGTGGGAACCCCTCATAATGGGCACAGCGGGTGTACAGACCCGGGAACTCAGCACAGGGATGGTGGGAACCCCTCATAATGGGCACAGCGGGTATACAGACCCGGGAACTCAGCACAGGGATGGTGGGAACTCCTCATAATGGGCACAGCGGGTGTACAGACCCGGGAACTCAGCACAGGGATGGTGGGAACCCCTTCATAATGGGCACAGCGGGTGTACAGACCCGGGAACTCAGCACAAGGATGGTGGGAACTCCTCATAATGGGCACAGCGGGTGTACAGACCCAGGAACTCAGCACAGGGATGGTGGGAACCCCTCATAATGGGCACAGCGGGTGTACAGACCCCGGGAACTCAGCACAGGGATGGTGGGAACCCCTCATAATGGGCACAGCGGGTGTACAGACCATGGAACTCAGCACAGGGATGGTGGGAACCCCTCATAATGGGCACAGCGGGTGTACAGACCCGGGAACTCGGCACAGGGATGGTGGGAACCCCTCATAATGGGCACAGCGGGTGTACAGACCCGGGAACTCGGCACAGGGATGGTGGGAACCCCTCATAATGGGCACAGCGGGTGTACAGACCTGGAAACTTGGCACAGGGATGATGAGAACCCCTCATAATGGGCACAGCGGGTGTACAGACCCGGGAACTCAGCACAAGGATGGTGGGAACTCCTCATAATGGGCACAGCGGGTGTACAGACCCAGGAACTCAGCACAGGGATGGTGGGAACCCCTCATAATGGGCACAGCGGGTGTACAGACCCGGGAACTCAGCACAGGGATGGTGGGAACCCCCTCATAATGGGCACAGCGGGTGTACAGACCCGGGAACTCAGCACAGGGATGGTGGGAACCCCTCAATGGGCACAGCGGGTGTACAGACCCGGGAACTCAGCACAGGGATGGTGGGAACCCCTCATAATGGGCACAGCGGGTGTACAGACCCGGGAACTCGGCACAGGGATGGTGAGAACCCCTCATAATGGGCACAGTGGGTGTACAGACCCGGGAACTCGGCACAGGGATGGTGGGAACCCCTCATAATGGGCACAGCGGGTGTACAGACCTGGAAACTTGGCACAGGGATGATGAGAACCCCTCATAATGGGCACAGCAGGAGTACAAACCTGGGAACTTGGCATAGGGATGGTGAGAACCCCTCATAATGGGCACTGCCCATGTATAAAGCTCAGAACTCAGCTTCAGGGATCGATTTAATAGAATTCAGGGATATAAGAGCATGTCACATGGATTACCTCGCCTTCTAGACAGGTGCAGTTGGCCACTTTGCCACTAGGTGGCTCTATACTAGAACAATGTCTGGTACAGCAACTATTGACACAGGGTGTTAGCTCCCTTTTAGGCAGAGCCCCCCCCCCCCCCCCCCCCCCCCCTCACAGTAATGTCAGGGGTGAGTCAGAATTCACATACTGTATAAGCTAGAATGGGAGGTACAGACAGATTTTGGGCACCCCATATCTGTGTGCATGTAACCAACACTGTCAACACACGAGGGCCCCTGGATGGGGCAGGAGGCCGGGCTGAGTGGACCTGTATGCAGAAAGACCTGGCTGTAATCAGTGGTGGCCCGTAATGCAGGGTACACGGGCAATACCCTCCCTATCCACCTAATCTACATGCGGGGCGCCGGACGCATGGATTCCAATCAGTGTTTTTTATTTTTAAGCAAGTGTTTAGATCCTGAGGTTCTAACAGGCTTCAAAAAAAGGTGGACTCGGCATTGCACCCCGAGTCCACACAGTTGTGTGACAATAGCAAATGTTGTCTAACCTGAAGGAGGAGGGGGAGGGGGATCTCCTATCACAATTTGGATTAGCAGCAAGGATGGGAAGTGTCATCACAATGGGGGATTTTTATTATCCAGACATAGACTGGGCGGAGGGAACCGCGCATTCATCTAAGGCCCCTTTCACACTGGGGCGGTGAGCCGCGGTGACGGTAAAGCAGCGCTATATTTAGCGCTGCTTTACCGACGTTTTCACCGCGGTTTTCGGCCGCTCGCGGTGCGGTTTTAACCCCCGCGAGCGGCCGAAAAAGGGTTAAACACCCCCCGCAGAGCGCCGCCGTAGCGGCGCTTTGCGGCGGTATTGCCGCGGTTTTACCGCGGTCTCCCATTCTTTTCAATGGGAAGGAGCGGTATAGGAGCGGTGAACACACCGCTCCTATCCCGCTCCAAAGATGCTGCTAGCAGGACTTTTTTTGTCATCCTGCTAGCGCACCGCTCCAGTGTGAAAGCCCGCCGGCTTTCACACTGGAGTTAAAGGGGCCGGATTTTTTCATGCGGTGAACAGGCGCTATTTTTAGCGCTGCACCGCATGAAAAACGCCCCGGTGTGAAAGGGGCCTTAGGCTCGCCAGTTCCTAAATGTCTTGCAGGACAATTTTATGGGTCAGATGGTAGACGCACCAACTAGAAATAAAGCATTACTGGATCTACTTATTACCAACAATACAGACCTGATCACAGGTGTGGAAATACGGGGCAATTTAGGGAACAGCGATCACAGGTCAATTGGCTTCAGTATAAATCACACAAATAGGAAACATAATGGGAATACAAAGACACTGAATTTCGAAAGAGCCAACTTCCCTAAACTACAAACCTTGCTAGAAGGCATAAATTGGGATAAAATCTTAGGAACAAAGAACACGGAGGAGAGATAGGTTTGCTTTAAGAGCATTCTAAATAAGTGCATTAGCCAATGCATCCCATTGGGTAAAAAATTTAAAAGAGCGAACAAAAGTCCTGCATGGCTTAAAGCGGGGGTAAACCCAGTTTCAAAAAACACTTGCATTCCCGGCATGCCAGAAATGCTAACTTTCACATTGGTTGTGCTCTCAACCAAAATTTCAAACCATCCAATGGCTGGTGTCATAACTAATCACATGTGCAGCATTATGGCAGTTGAAAAATTATTAGGTGCCAAGATGGCAGCTTCCTTGACTGAAAATGATAGAAGGGTTTACTTCCACTTTAACTCCAATGTAAAAATGCATATAAAAGCAAAGGAGAAGGCCTTAAAAAGTTACAGGGTTAAGGGATCATCATCAGCATTCCAACTTTACAAAGAATGCAACAAGAAATATAAGGGTGCAATAAGGACGGCTAAGACAGAACATGAAAGACACATAGCGGAGGAGAGCAAAAAAAATCCCAAGAAATTCTTTAAGTATGTAAACAGTAAAAAAGGGAGGACAGACCATATTGGCCCCATAAAGAATGAGGAAGGACATCTGGTTACAAAGGATGGGGAGATGGCGAAGGTACTGAATTTATTCTTCACCTCAGTCTTCACAAGGTAATCGGGGGGCTTCAGTAACCAAAACTGCAGTGTTTATCCTCATGGCACATCACAGGAAGCACCTCCATGGTTAACAGAGGACAGAATTTAAATTAGACTTGGAAAACTTAACATGATGGCTTGCACCCGAAGGTACTTAGGGAACTCAGTCAAGTAATTGCCAGACCATTGTTCCTAATTTTTACTGACAGTCTACTGACTGGAATGGTACCAGCTGATTGGAGAAAAGCCGAAGTAGCACCAATATTTAAAAAGGGCCCAAAATCCATCCCTGGGAATTACAGACCAGTCAGCCTAACATCAATAGTATGTAAACTCTTGGAGGGGATGATAAGGGACTATATACAAGATTTTAGTAATGAGAACGGTATCATTAGCAGTAATCAGCATGGATTTAGGAAGAATCGTTCTTGTCAAACCAATCTATTAGATAAAGAAAGGCCCATAGACGTGGTGTATCTGAATAAAGGAAGGCCCGTAGACGTGGTGTATCTAGATAAAGGAAGGCCCGTAGACGTGGTGTATCTAGATAAAGGAAGGCCCGTAGACATGGTGTATCTGAATAAAGGAAGGCCCGTAGACGTGGTGTATCTAGATAAAGGAAGGCCTGTAGACAGGGTGTGTCTAGATAAAGGAAGGCCCGTAGACGTGGTGTATCTAGATAAAGGAAGGCCGTAGACGTGGTGTATCTAGATAAAGGAAGGCCTGTAGATGTGGTGTATCTGGATAAAGGAAGGCCCGTAGACGTGGTGTATCTGGATAAAGGAAGGCCCGTAGACGTGGTGTATCTAGATAAAGGAAGGCCGTAGACGTGGTGTATCTAGATAAAGGAAGGCCCGTAGACGTGGTGTGTCTATATTAAGGAAGGCCCGTAGACGTGGTGTATCTAGATAAAGGAAGGCCCGTAGAAGTGGTGTATCTATATAAAGGAAGGCCCGTAGACGTGGTGTATCTAGATAAAGGAAGGCCCGTAGACGTGGTGTATCTAGATAAAGGAAGGCCCGTAGACGTGGTGTATCTAGATAAAGGAAGGCCTGTAGACATGGTGTATCTGGATAAAGGAAGGCCCGTAGACGTGGTGTATCTGGATAAAGGAAGGCCCGTAGACGTGGTGTATCTGGATAAAGGAAGGCCCGTAGACGTGGTGTATCTAGATAAAGGAAGGCCTGTAGACGTGGTGTATCTGGATAAAGGAAGGCCCGTAGACGTGGTGTATCTGGATAAAGGAAGGCCGGTAGACGTGGTGTATCTGGATAAAGGAAGGCCCGTAGACGTGGTGTATCTGGAGAAAGGAAGGCCCGTAGACGTGGAGTATCTAGATAAAGGAAGGCCCGTAGACGTGGTGTATCTGGATAAAGGAAGGCCCGTAGACGTGGTGTATCTAGATAAAGGAAGGCCCGTAGACGTGGTGTGTCTATATTAAGGAAGGCCCGTAGACGTGGTGTATCTAGATAAAGGAAGGCCCGTAGACAGGGTGTATCTAGATAAAGGAAGGCCCTGTAGACGTGGTGTATCTGGATAAAGGAAGGCCCGTAGACGTGGTGTATCTATATTAAGGAAGGCCCGTAGACGTGGTGTATCTAGATAAAGGAAGGCCCGTAGACGTGGTGTGTCTATATTAAGGAAGGCCCGTAGACGTGGTGTATCTGGATAAAGGAAGGCCCGTAGACGTGGTGTATCTGGATAAAGGAAGGCCCGTAGACGTGGTGTATCTAGATAAAGGAAGGCCCATAGACGTGGTGTATCTGGATAAAGGAAGGCCCGTAGACGTGGTGTATCTATATTAAGGAAGGCCCGTAGACGTGGTGTATCTAGATAAAGGAAGGCCCGTAGACGTGGTGTGTCTATATTAAGGAAGGCCCGTAGACGTGGTGTATCTGGATAAAGGAAGGCCCGTAGACGTGGTGTATCTGGATAAAGGAAGGCCGTAGACGTGGTGTATCTAGATAAAGGAAGGCCCGTAGACGTGGTGTATCTAGATAAAGGAAGGCCCGTAGACGTGGTGTATCTAGATAAAGGAAGGCCCGTAGACGTGGTGTATCTGGATAAAGGAAGGCCCGTAGACGTGGTGTATCTGGATAAAGGAAGGCCCGTAGACGTGGTGTATCTGGATAAAGGAAGGCCCGTAGACGTGGTGTATCTAGATAAAGGAAGGCCCGTAGATGTGGTGTATATGGATTTTGCAAAAGCATTTGACACAGTTTCCGATAAACGTTTACTGTACAAAATAAGGTGCGTTGGCATGGACCATAGGGTGAGTACATGGATTGAAAACTGGCTACAAGGGCGAGTTCAGAGGGTGGTGATAAATGGGGAGTACTCGGAATGGTCGGGGGTGGGGAGTACTCGGAATGGTCGGGGGTGGGGAGTACTCGGAATGGTCGGGTGGGTAGTGGGGTCCCCCAGGGTTCTGTGCTGGGACCAACCCTATCTAATTTGTTCATAAATGACCTGGAGGATGGGGATGGAGGAAACAGTTCAATCTCTGTATTTGCGGACGATACGAAGCTAAACAGGGCAATAACTTCTCCGCAGGATGTGGAAACCTTGCAAGAAGATCTGAACAAATTAATGGGGGGGAGGGGCAACTACATGGAAAATGAGGTTCAATGTGGAAAAATGTAACAAGACTTGTGGCCACTCATTAAAATTAGAAGAAAAGAGTTTAACCTTAAACTACATAGAGGGTTCTTTACTGTAAGAGCGGCAAGGATGTGGAGTTCCCTTCCACAGGCGGTGGTCTCAGCGGGGGGCATCGATCGCTTCAAGAAACTATTAGATAATCACCTGAACGACCCCAACATACAGGGATATACAATGTAATACTGACATATAATCACACACATAGGTTGGGCTTGATGGACTTGTGTCTTTTTTCAACTCACCTACTATGTAACTATGTAAAAAAAATGAATATTCGCTATTGTCTTCCTGATTCTCCTCCCGGCCAATCAGGAAGCAAGTCCGGAGTGTGGCCGAAAGACGCAATCCTATTGGCCTAGGAGAAGGGGGGAGGAGGAGGGAGGAAGCCGCTGTGATGCTGAGGAGACGCAAGGGAAGCGCTGCCCACACCATAGATGGGGTAAGTGTGTGGCTGGTAACCGACCAACCAGGGGGAGTGGGACATGCATGACCCGACCGTGCCCCCCCCCCAAAAAAAAATACAACCAGTCGCCATTGGCTGTAATCCTTCTGCCCTTATGGAGGTGGGGTTGTGGCGGATTGCAAAAGGCCTTCTCTGGAGGGTTCCCGGGAGACATATACCCAGCTAGGAGGTGTCTGCAGAGAACACAGTCCTGATAGTACTGATGACCCTGGGCAGGTAAGAGACTATAGGGGGATGGCTGCTGAGGTGCTGCATGTGCTTACACGTGTGACTTCTGCGGATCAACCACTATATGTGAATGACTGATTGTATGTCAAGTGACTCCGTAATGTATGTCCTTGTGATGTCTATAGTGACAATGTCTTCAGGAGGCCTCTATTTTATATCTATTGTACCACAATATTGTCCCTCTAGTATACCCCAATTATCCCTCTGTAAACCCATTGTATGCTAATTTCCAGCCTGTCCCTCTATTATACCCCAATCCTCCCCTCTCTCCTTCTATTATACCCCAATCCCCCCTCTGTCCTTCTATTATACCCCAATCCCTCCTCTGTCCCTCTATTATACCCCAATCCCCCCCCTCTGTCCCTCTATTATACCCCAATCCCCCCTCTGTCCCTCTATTATACCCCAATCCCCCTCTGTCCTTCTATTATACCCCAATCCCCCTCTGTCCCTCTATTATACCCCAATCACCCCTCTGTCCTTCTATTATACCCCAACCGCCCCTCTGTCCCTCTATTATCCCCTAATCCCCCCTCTGTCCCTCTATTATACCCCAATCACCCCTCTGTCCTTCTATTATACCCCAATCCCCCCTCTGTCCTTCTATTATACCCCAATCCCCCCTCTGTCCCTCTATTATACCCCAATCCCCCATCTGTCCTTCTATTATACCCCAATCCCCCCTCTGTCCCTCTATTATACCCAATCCCCCCTCTGTCCTTTTATTATACCCCAATCCCCCCCCTGTCCCTCTATTATACCCCAATCCCCCCTCTGTCCTTCTATTATACCCAACCCCCCCCCCCTCTGTCACTCTATTATACCCCAATCCTCCCCTCTGTCCCTCTATTATACCCCAATCCCCCCTCTGTCCTTCTATTATACCCCAACCCCCCCCTCTGTCACTCTATTATACCCCAATCCTCCCCTCTGTCCCTCTATTATACCCCAATCCCCCCTCTGTCCTTCTATTATACCCCAATCACCCCTCTGTCCTTCTATTATACCCAATCCCCCCTCTGTCCCTCTATTATACCCCAATCACCCCTCTGTCCTTCTATTATACCCCAATCCCCCCTCTGTCCCTCTATTATCCCCTAATCCCCCCTCTGTCCCTCTATTATACCCCAATCACCCCTCTGTCCCTCTATTATACCCCAATCCCCCATCTGTCCTTCTATTATACCCCAACCCCCCCTCTGTCCCTCTATTATACCCAATCCCCCCTCTGTCCTTTTATTATACCCCAATCCCCCCTCTGTCCCCTCTATTATACCCCAATCCCCCTCTGTCCTTCTATTATACCCCAACCCCCCCCTCTGTCACTCTATTATACCCCAATCCTCCCCTCTGTCCCTCTATTATACCCCAATCCCCCCTCTGTCCTTCTATTATACCCCAACCCCCCCCCCCCCTCTGTCACTCTATTATACCCCAATCCTCCCCTCTGTCCCTCTATTATACCCCAATCCCCCCTCTGTCCTTCTATTATACCCCAATCCCCCCCCTCTGTCACTCTATTATACCCCAATCACCCCTCTGTCCTTCTATTATACCCCAATCCCCCTCTGTCCCTCTATTATACCCCAATCCCCCTCTGTCCTTCTATTATACCCCAACCCCCCCCTCTGTCACTCTATTATACCCCAATCCTCCCCTCTGTCCCTCTATTATACCCCAATCCCCCCTCTGTCCTTCTATTATACCCCAACCCCCCCCCCCCCCCCTCTGTCACTCTATTATACCCCAATCCTCCCCTCTGTCCCTCTATTATACCCAATCCCCCCTCTGTCCTTCTATTATACCCCAATCCCCCCCCTCTGTCACTCTATTATACCCCAATCACCCCTCTGTCCTTCTATTATACCCCAATCCCCCCTCTGCCCTTTTATAATACCCCAATCCCCCCTCTGTCCTTTTATTATACACCAATCCTCCCCTCTGTTCTTCTATTGTAACCCAATCCTCACCTCTGTCCTTCTATTATACCCCAATCCCCCTCTGTCCTTCTATTATACCCCAATCCCCCCTCTGTCCTTTTATAATACCCCAATCACCCCTCTGTCCTTTTATTATACACCAATCCTCCCCTCTGTCCTTCTATTATACCCCAATCCCCCCTCTGTCCCTCTATTTTACCCCAATCCCCCCTCTGTCCCTCTATTATACTCCAATTCCCCCTCTGTCCCTCTATTGTGCCCCTATGGCCTCTTCCATATAAATTGATGAGCTGCATGCAGTTTCCTGTGTTGGCTTTACCCCCCAAGCATAGTCCTTGTAGTTGGCTGTTATTACCATTATAGAATTAGGTCCCACCTAGGGGCTGAGAGCCGAGGGGCTCATTGCTTTATTTCTTCCAGTAGTTCATTTTCACTCCTTTATAAGTTTATGAGCTGCATGCAGTTCTCTGTGATAGCTGTAGTTGGCAGTCTTTCAATATTCCACATATACATAAGAAGCCCTTGTAGTTGGGATTTTCTTACCATCATAGAAAATTGAGTCCTGTCCGTGATACTTTTTTTTTATTTGCACTAACATATCATTTTTCATGGATGAGCTTACCCCCTTACCATCATAGACACAGCTTGGAGCAGAGTGATTCATTGGTTTATTAGTACATATAGTGAGCGGTCTCTGCTTTATAAATCAATGAGCTGCATGATGGAAATTTTATGCAGATATATTTAATATGTATTGTCATAAGTGTCTCCCAGTGTTAGTTCTCCCGCAACCCGCTCTAAAGAGCTGACTGGGGCAGACTGACGCTGGTTGAGACATGTTTTGGTAGTGGAAAACTTCCTGAGGTTGTAGAGAAGTCATGGGTGTCCGCAGGTAGGGGCAAGGGGGCAAGTGCCCCCCCTGGATTTAGGGATCAGATCAGGAGTTCCCCACTCTGTCTTTATCCAGGTACTGTACTGAGCATTACACACGCCACTGGGACATAGGGGCACTTGAGGGACTGCAGAGAGGGCTAGGGGGTTCCTCTCTCTGACCCCCCATCACCCTCTCTGTCACCCCCCCTCTGTCTCTCGCTGTCATAATCCTCTCTCTCTGTCACCCCCCTCTGTCTCTTTCTGTCACCCCCCCTCTCTTTGCCACCCCCTTTCTCTCTGTCACCACCCTCTGTCTCTCTCTGTCACCCCCTCTGTCTCTTTCTGTCACCCCCTCTCTCTGTCACCCCCTTTCTCTCTGTCACCACCATATGTCTCTCTCTGTCAACCCCTCTGTCTCTTTCTGTAACCCCCCTCTATCTCTTTCTGTCACCCCCTCTCTCTGTCACCCCCTTTCTCTCTGTCATCACCATATGTCTCTCTCTGTCACCCCCTCTGTCTCTTTCTGTCACCCCCTCTATCTCTTTCTGTCACCCCCCCCTCTCTCTGTCACCCATCTCTCTCTCTGTCACCCTCCCTGTCTCTCTCTGTTACCCCCCACATGTATGCAGTCTCTTAGAGTCTCTTGTGCCATGCCCACAGTCTCCTATAGTCTCTTGAGGCAAGTCTGCAGTCTCTGACCATCTCCTGTACTACGTGTGATAATGACATTGTCGAAAAGGGTCAGAGCATGGGTGACCTTAAAATGATGCCCCCCCCTGAAAAAAAGTTCTGCGGACGCCCATGAGAGAAGTGTTTGCGGAGTGAGGATATTTCTGCCGGCCAAGGGCCCCTGTGCGATGCACAGAACGATCGTCTGGAGGGGATGTGTTCATTCTGCAAAGACATTATCGGTTTAGCGGATGTGCGCTCCTGTCACCCCTGTATGCCTGATCAACATATTTAGGGTGCCATGGCGTACACCTGCAGATAGTCTCCCATCCGCAGCAACAGTAGTCATTATTTGTTGTATAAACTCATATCCTTGTTTGGCTATATCCTGTGAGGTCATATCCTGTGTGGTCACATCCTGTGAGGTCATATCCTGTGAAGGAAGCGATTGGCTGTTGGGGCCAGGGTTCCTGTTTGTGACTTCCTTTGTGTGTGCGAATAAATGCAGAGAGCCTCTGCCCAGCAGACTTGTGCACAGGGGAACATTTTATTTAGTTTCGGTTGATTGTCATTTGTACAATCTATAATTTTGTTCTGTTATATTCGTTATGTTACGTTAATACATTTTCTGATAATTCGTTATTTCTGTAGTGTCGATATTCGTTATACTGAATCTCGAATCATGTCAAATTAATTTGTTATATCCGCTATAATTTAGTTTGTATCAGTTGGAATTCGATATTTATGTATGTATATTGATTTGTGATAATGATTCGTAGTTTGGAAAGTCGTTTATTGAATCTATTAACACACATAATGACAATATCTCTTCTCCTCGGCTCAAATACAACACAACCCCCCCTATCTCACTCAGTTCTCAGGAATGCACTTTGCCAGTAATCCAACCTCCAGCACAAAATGAATCAGCTGATTGGACCGTAAGATTTACTTTGAGTTGACCTTTTGTTTCATTAGATCTTTAACCACTTGCCGCCCGCCATATAGCAAAATGACGGCTGCAAAGTGGTTTCAATATCCTGACCAGACGTCATAGGACGTCCTCAGGATATTGAGCCGCTGCGCGCCTCCGGCGGCGCGCATCATGGCGATCGTTGGTGCGTTGTGTCAGTCTGACACCCCGCAACTACGATCTCGGTAAAGAGTCTCCGACGGAGACTCTTTACCACGTGATCAGCCGCGTCCAATCACGGCTGATCACAGTGTAAATAAGAAATGCCGTTGATCGGCTTTTCCTCACTCGCATCTATCAGACGCGAGTAGAGGAGAGCCGATCGGCTGCTCCTCTGACGGGGGGGTCTGTGCTGATCGATTATCAGCGCAACCCCCCCGAGGATGCCCACACTGGACCACCAGGGATGCCACCAGACCACCAGGGATGCCCAGCACCAGGTATGCCACCCTAGACCACAATGGATGCCAGTCAGTGCCCACAATGGATGCCAATCAGTGCCCACAATGGATGCCAATCAGTGCCCACAATGGGCATCACTGATTGGCATGCATTATTGTTTGGCACTGATTGGCATCCATCAGTAAAATCCATTACAGTACAATGCCGCCTATCAGTGCCCATCCGTGCGGCCTACCAGTGCCCATCCGTGCCCACCTATCAGTGCCCATACATGCCCATCCGTGCTGCCTATCCGTGCCTATCCATGCCGCCTATCCATGCCAATCCGTGCCACCTATCAGTGCTGATTTGTGCCACCTATCAGTGCCCATCAATGCCACCTCATCAGCGCCACTTCATTGGTGCCACCTCATCGGTGCCCATCAGTGCCGCCTTATCAGTGCCCATTAGTGCAGCCCCATCAGTGCCCATTAGTGAAGGAGAAAACATACTTATTTAGAAAGTTTTGAAACTGAAATAAAAAAAAGTACATATTTTTTTTCAAAATTTTCGGTGTTTTCTTATTTGTTGCGCAAAAAATAAAAATCGCAGAGGTCATCAAATACCACCAAAAGAAATCTCTATTTGTGGGAACAAAATGATAAAAAGTTTGTTTGGGTACAGTGTAGCATAACCGTGCAATTGTCATTCAAAATGCGACAGCGCTGAAAGCTGAAAATTGGTCTGGGCAGGAAGGTGTTTAGGTGCCCCCCCGGTATTGAAGTGGTTAACGAATTACCGAATCCTGTCAAATTCATTCGTTATATCCTCTATAATTTCTTTCTTCTTTCTTGAAATTCGTAATTTTTTTATTCGGACATTTGGGTGCATCAGAATGTCCGAAAGATGCAGAATTTGGCCGAATTTCGATTCGTTACAAAACAAATTTCACAAGCCTACTGCCCAGCAAGGCAGATGACGGAACGGTGGAGCTAAGATGGCGATTAGGTCCGTTTACTGGGGAAATGCAGGAGACATGGGTTGTTTAAAGATGCATTATACCATTATACTGAATGAGCGCTTATTAGTGCAAAAGAGTATGGTGGTTTATCCACGATAATGCAGTTGCCTGTTCTGGCCTGTAGCTGGCAGTCTTTCACCTTGGATGTGGAAGGAATCTCTGCCAACTACATAAAACTAGAGCGGCAAATGCAGAGAGCAGAATGATTCGTGGGTTTATGAGTGCATTTAGTAAATGGTCTCTTCCTTATAAATTGATGAGCGGCATTAGCTTTAGCTTGCAGTCGGTCCCATTTCACACATTCATTAGCACTTTGTACTTTTGCTTTTTTATTATAATCATAGAAACAGACGTAGCGGTGACACTTTGACAAGTGTGCGCTATATGTCGAAATTTAGTTTTTCTCTCAGAACAGTAATGGGGTTCTGGGGGTTAATTGTGCAGGTTAACTTTGGCTTCAGTTTGGCTGGGCTGTGTTGGGGTTCTGCCTGGTCATGGGTGCAGTGAGGTACCCATGACAGGCCTAGAACCAGGCCTGGTTGGACATCTTGGGTATCAGTCTTCCCCGGAGCCAATCAGTGGGCGCGCCTGGCCCCGCTGGGTAGTCTGGGGAAGGGTGCTTAAGGTGCTGAAGTCAGGTGTTCGGGGTTCGGCCGCAGTCCTGCTTCCTGGTTCTGGACCGCGGTAGCCCCACGAGGGGTCCCGGGCCTTGGAGCACTTCCCCCCCCGCAAACATGGTCAGTTTGTCTAGCCCCATAGACCCGCATGGTCTGGTGTTGGGATCCGTCCGTTCCCGAGTCTCGGAGCAGGTTAGCCCGAGGCCCAGTAACTGAAGGAGGATTCAAGGCGTCCCGGTGCGCTCTCATTATTGAAGGGGCACCACAGCTCGTATAGGTGACCGGGGAGGACTCTTCGGAGGAGGGCCAACAAGCTGGCATCTCAAGAGGAGCCTGGTTGCTGAGTTGTATGGACACTAAAGAATCCACACTTCCACAGTGCTGCCAAGGAGACAGAGAAAGTTCCAGGTACTGTGAGAAAGGTTCCTATTATCTTCAGTTACAAGTTCATTCTGTGTAAGAGACTTTTACCAAGTTTCCAGATCACATTGTCAGCTGTTATACCTCTGGCTAGAGGTTCATCTGACTTTGAAGTACCCAGATGCGAGTGGCTACTCTCTGAAGGACATTTGTGGATGTCAGCAGTTCAAGGTGCCTGAGTTTCTTCACCCTTGCCCTCTATTCCTATCCGAGACTGTGTTTTGTTGGATGTTACCACTGCAAGAATAAAAACCTTCAAAAGGACTTTCATTGTGTCAGCATCCAAAGTTGTTGGGTAGTAACCCTGGGAACCCCTGGGCATTCACCGACAAGCCAAGCGGAGGTAACCGGTAAGCCCAAAAGTCAAGGCCGCCCCTCTGAGGGTTATGGCCGCTACACAGATTATAATTGTTTTGGGGGCTGAGAGCTGAGGAATTCATGTGTTTATCTGTACATATAGTGACTGGTCTCTTCTCTATAAATTGCTGAGCTGTATGCACTTCTATGTCCTAGCCGTGTCCTGCAATCTGTCACATTCCGCCCTTGAACGTGGCCTTTTATTATCAACACAGAAAAGGGTTTCAATTTGAGATTTCCTGATTTTGTTGGCGTATGTGTACGTGTGTAGTAAGTGGTCTCTCCTATATAAATTGCTGAGCTGTATGCACTTCTATGTCCTAGCCGTGGCCTGCAGTCTGTCACATTCCGCCCTTGAACCTGGCCTTTTATTATCAACACAGAAAAGGGTTTCAGTTTGAGATTTCCTGATTTTGTTGGCGTAGGTGTACGTGTGTAGTGAGTGGTCTCTCCTATATAAATTGCTGAGCTGTATGCACTTCTATGTCCTAGCCGTGGCCTGCAGTCTGTCACATTCCGCCCTTGAACGTGGCCTTTTATTATCAACACAGAAAAGGGTTTCAGTTTGAGATTTCCTGATTTTGTTGGCGTAGGTGTACGTGCGTAGTGGGTGGTCTCTCCTATATAAATTGATGAGCTGTATGCACTTCTATGTCCTAGCCGTGGCCTGCAGTCTGTCACATTCCGCCCTTGAACGTGGCCTTTTATTATCAACACAGAAAAGGGTTTCAATTTGAGATTTCCTGATTTTGTTGGCGTATGTGTACGTGTGTAGTGAGTGGTCTCTCCTATATAAATTGCTGAGCTGTATGTACTTCTATGTCCTAGCCGTGGCCTGCAGTCTGTCACATTCCGCCCTTGAACCTGGCCTTTTATTATCAACACAGAAAAGGGTTTCAGTTTGAGATTTCCTGATTTTGTTGGCGTAGGTGTACGTGTGTAGTGAGTGGTCTCTCCTATATAAATTGCTGAGCTGTATGCACTTCTATGTCCTAGCCGTGGCCTGCAGTCTGTCACATTCCGCCCTTGAACGTGGCCTCTTATTATCAACACAGAAAAGGGTTTCAGTTTGAGATTTCCTGATTTTGTTGGCGTATGTATACATGTGTAGTGAGTGGTCTCTCCTATATAAATTGATGAGCTGCATGCGGTTTTCTGTCCTGGTGTGGCCTGCAGTCGATCGCCTTCCACACATACTGTAGATCAGCCCTCATAGTTGGATTTTCTTACCATTGTGAAACGTTTTGGATGGAGTCTTCGAGAAGAGGGATTGGTTGGTTTATTTGTAATGTAGTGAGTCGTCTCTCCTTTATAAATTGATGAGCTGCATGCGGTTCCCTGTGTTATTTTTTCACCTTCCAACAAACATTAGCCCCTTGAAGTTGTCATTACCATCACAGAAAGATTTATCTTGGGGGGGGGGGGGGGTTAGAGCAGAAGGTTTATTGGCCTTTAATGCTCTGTCTTATATAAATGAATGAGCTGCATGCAGTTTTCTGTCTTTTTGTCTGTCACCTTCAACACACACACGTCAGGTCTAGTAGTTGGATGGTATTCATAGGTGTGTGCAGCCTATTGCATTAGGGTGTGCACCCCAAATGCATTAAAAACATGGAAAGTGGCAGTAGAGCAGAGGGTGGTGTCAGTAGGGCAATAAACAGCGCCAGTAGTTTTTATTTTATTATACTTTTTTATTTTTTTACAATTTTTTTTTTAGGAGCCCCGTTCGGGCAGTGGCGTATCTAGGGTATGGCAGCCAGGGCAAGTGCCATGGGCGCCATGTGGGGGGGGGGGGGGGGGGGGGCCCAAAACCCCCCCCCCCCCCGCACAATAAAAAAGTCCCACCCATCCTCTCGCGGCCGCCTCCCGCACTAATGTAGTCCCCGGCACCACGGCCGGCCTGCTGGAGCGCAGCGCCGGCACAGCACTTCATTAGCATGTGAGGAGGTGAGGAGGGAAGCGACAGCCGCCCCCATGACGGCTGATGAGTTGACTCGCCCGCCCGGGTCATCTACGTAGCCGTAGTGTAACTGGCGGAGGCGGAGCCTAATGCTCCGCCTACCCTCCTCTCTGTAGCTGCTTCAGCTTCTCCCCGGAGCGGTGTCTCCCGGTCTGTGATGTCACGCGACTGTGACGTGGTCGGTGACGTGACCGTGAGGACTCTGGAGGCTGGACTATGTCCCTAGAGAGAGAGAAGAGAAAAGAAGAAACATTTGGAACCCCCAGACAGCAGCACCTGGAAGCATTAGCACTGCAGCCTAAAAGCAGGTACAAGTACAGAACCAGTCAGTCCACGATCTTGAGCATCAAATATGGTGCTCAAACATTATGGATTAAATAAATATACTTAGC
Organism: Lithobates sylvaticus; assembly: GCA_028564925.1. Lineage (NCBI taxonomy): Eukaryota > Metazoa > Chordata > Amphibia > Anura > Ranidae > Lithobates > Lithobates sylvaticus. The sequence continues at coordinate 4,196,389 of CM053026.1, read as the reverse complement.
CATAGATATCACAAATAAAGTATAATAAAGTGATTTGTGCAAGTAGTACCTGCTTTTGCACAAATCACTTTATTACACTTTATTTATGATATCTATGGCTAAGCATATTTATTTAATCCATATCGAGCACTATATTTGATTGGCTGCTTGCTTCTGCTTGGGCCTGGCACACACGCACAATCGCACATGGTGGTGACTTAAAGTCATCATGTGTGATTCTGCGTGTGTGCCAGGCAGACAGGGCTGGTGCTCTGTCGAGAAATGCCCGGCTATCGAATAGTGCCCAGGTGGAACTGCGCATGCGCCGCACGGAGCCGCAGAACAGCTGAGTTTACGATCAGCTGTTGTCCCGTGTGGCCGAGGCACGTTCATGTAGGTGAGGGACGGATATTTACATGAAGGGGGCGGATATTTCAATGATGGACAGTGCTGGCGGCGGAATTTGTATCGATGGCCAAAGAAATATGCAAAATAAATCTTTATCTGCTATTCATTTTGAACGCTGCGGGCGTGTTTAGTCAATTGAAGGGCAGATTTTTATATATTACATAAAGATTTCTTTACCAGATTTTTTTGTTCAGCGATAAAAATTCCGCCCCTAGCACTGGCCATCATTGAAATATCCGCCCCCTTTATGTAACGCAAAACAGCGGATCTTAAACTCAGCTGTTCTGAGGCTCCGTTCTGCGCATGTGCTGCGCATGTGCAGTTCCGTCCCGGCATTTTTCGATAGGGGGTACTTCTCGACAGAACACCGGCGTTACCACTAGGCAAACTAGGCAGCCACCTAGGGCACCCAGCCACTGGTGATCCTACTCCCTCTCTACCTCTGTACAATGTCAGAGGCGCTGGCGCAGCATTTATGGGTGCTGGTAAGGCCGCATTTATGGGTGCTGATGTTACTGCATTTATGGGTGCTGGTAAGGCCGCATTTATGGGTGCTGGTAAGGCCGCATTTATGGGTGCTGATGTTACTGCATTTTTGGGTGCTGGTAAGGCCGCATTTATGGGTGCTGATGTTGCTGCATTTATGGGTGCTGGTAAGGCCGCATTTATGGGTGCTGATGTTGTTGCATTTATGGGTGCGGGTAAGGCCGCATTTATGGGTGCTGGTAAGGCCGCATTTATGGGTGCTGGTAAGGCCGCATTTATGGGTGCGGGTAAGGCCGCATTTATGGGTGCTGGTAAGGCCGCATTTATGGGTGCTGGTAAGGCCGCATTTATGGGTGCTGATGTTACTGCATTTTTGGGTGCTGGTAAGGCCGCATTTATGGGTGCTGATGTTGCCGCATTTATGGGTGCTGATGTTACTGCATTTATGGGTGCTGGTAAGGCCGCATTTATGGGTGCTGGTAAGGCCGCATTTATGGGTGCTGATGTTCCTGCATTTTTGGGTGCTGGTAAGGCTGCATTTATGGGTGCTGATGTTGCTGCATTTATGGGTGCTGGTAAGGCCACATTTATGGGTGCTGATGTTGCTGCATTTATGGGTGCTGGTAAGGCCGCATTTATGGGTGCTGATGTTGTTGCATTTATGGGTGCGGGTAAGGCCGCATTTATGGGTGCTGGTAAGGCCGCATTTATGGGTGCTGGTAAGGCCGCATTTATGGGTGCGGGTAAGGCCGCATTTATGGGTGCTGGTAAGGCCGCATTTATGGGTGCTGGTAAGGCCGCATTTATGGGTGCTGGTAAGGCCGCATTTATGGGTGCTGATGTTACTGCATTTTTGGGTGCTGATGTTACTGCATTTTTGGGTGCTGGTAAGGCCGCATTTATGGGTGCTGATGTTGCCGCATTTATGGGTGCTGATGTTACTGCATTTATGGGTGCTGGTAAGGCCGCATTTATGGGTGCTGGTAAGGCCGCATTTATGGGTGCTGATGTTACTGCATTTTTGGGTGCTGGTAAGGCTGCATTTATGGGTGCTGATGTTGCTGCATTTATGGGTGCTGGTAAGGCCACATTTATGGGTGCTGATGTTGCTGCATTTATGGGTGCTGGTAAGGCCACATTTATGGGTGCTGATGTTGTTGCATTTATGGGTGCGGGTAAGGCCGCATTTATGGGTGCTGGTAGGGCCGCATTTATGGGTGCTGGTAAGGCCGCATTTATGGGTGCTGATGTTACTGCATTTTTGGGTGCTGGTAAGGCCGCATTTATGGGTGCTGATGTTACTGCATTTTTGGGTGCTGGTAAGGCCGCATTTATGGGTGCTGATGTTACTGCATTTATGGGTGCTGGTAAGGCCGCATTTATGGGTGCTGGTAAGGCCGCATTTATGGGTGCTGATGTTACTGCATTTTTGGGTGCTGGTAAGGCCGCATTTATGGGTGCTGATGTTGCCGCATTTATGGGTGCTGATGTTACTGCATTTATGGGTGCTGGTAAGGCCGCATTTATGGGTGCTGGTAAGGCCGCATTTATGGGTGCTGATGTTACTGCATTTTTGGGTGCTGGTAAGGCTGCATTTATGGGTGCTGATGTTGCTGCATTTATGGGTGCTGGTAAGGCCACATTTATGGGTGCTGATGTTGCTGCATTTATGGGTGCTGGTAAGGCCGCATTTATGGGTGCTGATGTTGTTGCATTTATGGGTGCGGGTAAGGCCGCATTTATGGGTGCTGGTAAGGCCGCATTTATGGGTGCTGGTAAGGCCGCATTTATGGGTGCGGGTAAGGCCGCATTTATGGGTGCTGGTAAGGCCGCATTTATGGGTGCTGGTAAGGCCGCATTTATGGGTGCTGGTAAGGCCGCATTTATGGGTGCTGATGTTTCTTCATTTTTGGGTGCTGATGTTTCTGCATTTTTGGGTGCTGGTAAGGCCGCATTTATGGGTGCTGATGTTGCCGCATTTATGGGTGCTGATGTTACTGCATTTATGGGTGCTGGTAAAGGCCGCATTTATGGGTGCTGGTAAGGCCGCATTTATGGGTGCTGATGTTACTGCATTTTTGGGTGCTGGTAAGGCTGCATTTATGGGTGCTGATGTTGCTGCATTTATGGGTGCTGGTAAGGCCACATTTATGGGTGCTGATGTTGCTGCATTTATGGGTGCTGGTAATGCCGCATTTATGGGTGCTGATGTTGTTGCATTTATGGGTGCGGGTAAGGCCGCATTTATGGGTGCTGGTGGGGCCGCATTTATGGGTGCTGGTAAGGCCGCATTTATGGGTGCTGATGTTACTGCATTTTTGGGTGCTGGTAAGGCCGCATTTATGGGTGCTGATGTTACTGCATTTTTGGGTGCTGGTAAGGCCGCATTTATGGGTGCTGATGTTACTGCATTTATGGGTGCTGGTAAGGCCGCATTTATGGGTGCTGGTAAGGCCGCATTTATGGGTGCTGATGTTACTGCATTTTTGGGTGCTGGTAAGGCCGGATTTATGGGTGCTGATGTTACTGCATTTATGGGTGCTGATGTTACTGCATTTATGGGTGCTGATGTTACTGCATTTATGGGTGCTGATGTTACTGCATTTATGGGTGCTGATGTTACTGCATTTATGGGTGCTGGTAAGGCCGCAAATGTTTTGACATGGGCGCAGTTTCAGTGCTTGCCATAGGCGCCATTTTCACTAGATACGCCTCTGGGTTCGGGGGAATTGGTGCAATATCAGCAGGGGGAATCTGCGCCTCTCAAGGTGATTAGGGTATCAGTGGCAATGTTGGGAGGGGGGGGGGGGTTGATGGGATCAGTGGCAGTGGTGGGGGTATGGGATTAGTTAGGAGGCAGTACACTGTGGCAAATTCTGAATCATGTAGAGCAAAGCTGTAAATCTTTGGCAAGTATATAGTGGGGGATTCTACACTGACCACCAATGTAATGGGGAATTTACACTGACCACCAATGTAATGGGGAATTTACAATGACCACCAATGTGAGGGGGGGGGGAATTTACACTGACCACCAATATGTAATGGGGGACTTTACGCCACCCACCAATATAAAGAGGGATTTCTACACTGACATCAATGCAATAGGAGCATTTACACCAACCATCAGTGTAAAGGGGAATATACAATGATCTCCATGTAAGATGATACTTCTACACCAATGTTAGAGGGGATTTACACTGATCACCAATGTAAGATGACACTTCTACACCGACCACCAATGTTAGGGGGGATTTACTCTGAGCACCAATGTAAATGGGGATTTACACTGATCACCAATGTAATGAAGAATTTACACTGACAGCCAATGTAATGGGGGATTCGACATCAACAACCAATAAAGGGGGATTTCTAAACTTGTCACCAATGTAAGGGGGGATATACACTCACCACCAATTTAAAGGGGGCTTCTACATGGACCACCAATGTAAGGGAGGCTTCAAAACTGACCACAAATGCAAGTTTGGATTTTTGTACCAATTACCAATATAAAGAAGAGTTTCTACACTGGCCACCAATGTAATGAGGATTTACACTGACCACTAAGGTAAAAGGAGCATTTACAGTAACCACCAATGTAAGGAGGGCTTTACACTGACCACCAATGTACAGGGGGAACCTTCACACTGGGCACTAGTGTGAATGAAAGGATTGTTAACAAAAAAAAAAAAAAGAAAGGATTGTATACCAAGCACCAATGTAATGAGAAGATTTACACTGACCACCAATGTAACTGAGACATTTAGCCTATGTTCACATTTGTGTGTGTTGGGAATACATGCAGAATCGCTTTCCTGACATCACAGAAACGTGCTGCCTTTTAGCAGATACACAGCAGTGCCCTTAATTGTTAATGACACCCTCACACATCGGCTGAGATATGCGTATTCACATGCACCAAAATTTGCGGTGCTGGGGCACTATGTTATTTTGAAAAGGGGTTCCACCTCCAATTTGCTTACCTTTGCAGGTAATTTACATGTGAAGACAGGGTCTGCAAGTGAGCCATCTGTAAACGTCAATAGGGCAGAGCCGGGCAGCATTAGTAACAGACACAGCAGGGCACTAAAACTTCAAGGTACAATCATATTTAAACTGGGATGGTTGGCAAGTATGAGGCAGTTGCTTAGGTCCCCACAACAATGATGGGGCCCAGAGCAGCTTCCCCTTTTGCCCTGCATTAAAGACGGCCCTGGTTACAGGTAAAGGGGTCCAGAATGAGGGAGTCTAACTGAGCATCTACTGTATACCACAGTGATTGAGGTATTTCCTGCGCTCTGATTGAACAACCTCGAAGACACATTGTAACAAGTTACACTGAGAAGAGCATAACACCTTTATTTGTCTTCTACTTGACCATATATGGACATAACCCCGCCTACAATGGGACAAAAGGAACTGCAGGGTGTCAGAGATGGTGCCGAGGGGGTGGAGGGGCATTTGTCAGAGGCTCCTCCCTCTCGAACTTATAGAATCACAGGGGCCCTGGTTTGGATTCCAGCCTGAGCTGCAATTGCTGTAATGACGGGAGGAGATTCCCTATAATAAGATATATACAACGCTCCTGCTGTGATGGCGTCACATGACCAGAACTCACCATACAGAATAAAGCAGAAGTAGGAGGAAATCAGTACATCATATTAGACATTTTATTGGTTGTTTAAAAAAAAAAGTCGCCTTTTCTTCAGCAAATGTTCACAATGATGGAGAACCTGGTGGAAGAGAAAAAGGAGGTCACTAAAATATGAAATGTCAGCATAAAAACACTGCGCTACTGCTATGTCAGAGCTGCTCGGTGGATCTATAGTAGTAGTCCTATCACACGATTCGGATCAGTAGAAGTCATAGAAGTCTGATCACACTATTTGGATCAGTCATAGAAGTCTGATCACACTATTTGGATCAGTACAGATTAATCAATCAGAATCATTATTATGATATTCGGCTTATGTGTTGTATAGTGACGAAACGCGTCGTTTTAAATATTTCATAAATGTCGCCTTGGCAAGGTTACCTACATCAGTCAGATTGTCTTCTCACCCCCAATGGTGTCCCCAGGCACCATCACCACTTCCTGTTCACCTACAGGCCCCTCTGCCACACTAAATATTATTTTTTTTAATTAATATCCAAATGCGGCCACATGGGGAGCCCTGCGTTCCATCCCCTTGTTGGTCGAATGGATCTCTTATTGACTAATCGCTAGAGATCTGAGTCATGTGACCGAGCTTCTGTAGCTGTGGTCTTCATAAACTCATCTGGGAAGAGATGGTTTCTCCTTCACACAGAAAGTGGGAAGGTTCTGGCCCTCTGCCACCAATGACCAGCAGGGGTGTCGCATTCCGACCCTCCAGTTCATTGGGGCCACCCCTGCTGGAAGCTGCCTATCTATCCTCGGCCACCCTCAGAAATACATGTCAGAGGTCCAGCTGGCTCCTTTGTGTCCTCCTGTCCATAAGGAGGATGGGCACACCGGAATATTGCTGAACAGTCTGGGTGTGGAGGTCCTTTAAATAGAGGAGGGATCAGTTATGTTATGCTGGGTAGATCCTCTCATTTGCTAAAGAATCTCCCCACTTTCAGAAGATTCAGCTCCATCCAAAACCCAAGACCTAGAGGCAGGCTTGAAACGTGAAAATACAGAAGACTGATAAAACGGTTGGAGGCTTTCCTGGAAATCCATGGCGGGGTTGGGATATGGGAGTAATCTGGATTGAATGAGATTTATATTATAGTGAAGTGGAGTATAGATTATCAGTTGCTATTTAGGAAGGGGGGGTTTCTCCTCTTGGATAGTCTTAGCTCTAGGAATTAGACAGGTTCTCTTGGATGAAGTGTAGGGGTCCCTGATCTGGCTAGTATGCACATTGTAGACACTAATAAGGATGCTCCTCCTACCTAGAGGAACCTGGCCAATCAGTGGGCTGTGGGGTTATTGTCTGTAGTACCGACCTGCCAGCACCGCCTGTGATGGTAGAGCAGAGCTGGTCCTCGGAGGTATGGACAGTCCGATCACAGATTATTTTTTACCCTCCACCGTGACACAAATCAGCAGGTCAAAGTCTATCATTTTGGATTTAGTGGGAAGAGTTTTTATTGCTAGCGGTGTCCCTGCTGAGGAGAGTCGCACTACATTGTCTTGTTGTCACCAAGACAGGAAGTACAACATTATGGAGGGGTCTCTGAACCAGGAAGTGAGGGCAAAGCTTCTAATGGGGACACCGGATCCAGAAAAAATTCTCTATAAGGGGATTTCCTTATACGAGACATCCAGACATTTGCACTCCTAGGATCTTTAATTGCTTTATTTGCTACTAATTTGAGTGCATCGGTTAGGTGGTGAGATTAGGTCAGGAAGAAGCACTGAATTATCGTGAAACGCATTGCCACCCCCTGCTCTCTCCTGGTTCATGCTCTCTTGGCTGTTTTTATGAATATACTTTTTTTTCCAAATAAAGATGATTTTTGGAAGATCCCAGGAGTGCAGCCGTCCCGATGTCTTCACTGCTATAAGCGGGTATGAGTTGGGCTAGCACCCGTCTAGGCTGGTGAGTCGGGGTTCTGGTTTTCAGCTCACCTACAGCAAAGGCTCCAGGATTTCTGTGTAGTATATTGTGTCTAATGTATATATATATATATATATATATATATATATATATGTATACATGTGTATATATATATATATATATATATGTTATATATATATTTATTATATGTAGTGTTTTTATTTAGGCATTCTAAAGACAAGGTTATTCTAGGCCGACCGCTTTAGTAGCCGTTATCTAATTGCGCATATTAAAAGAGGGTTTGTTGGTCAAAGGACAAATGGCCAGACTTACTGGAACAGATAATGATTATCTTAATCTAATCAGTATTCACACATATCAAAGGGGGAATATGCAAGAATGTAAATTGGGGCAGCTTTATAATTACAACTATTCACAGCGGGGGGTTGTCTCCGGTCACTCTGAAAGACCGGGGCAGATCAAAGCATTTAATGGAAACGCCCAATCAAATTGCTCAGACATTCAGTGTGTGTGGGGGGGATATAACAGGACGTTCAATCTGTTTAGAAGTGTGTGTTCTTACGAAGGCACCCAAGAGTCACATGGTTCCATGGGGCTCTAAATATTACTAGCACTGTCGTGATATGAACTCTGTTGGGTTTTGTCGTCTGTAAGACTGTTCTGTTTGGAAGTCAATAAAATTGTCTCTCTCTGGGAGAATCGGGTTTTGCTGCGGAGACAATACTTTTAATAACCATATACCATCTACGAGGAAGGAACGACGATTATAGATTAGATCACTACATTGGTGCCGTTCAAGAGACCAGAAGAGCATTTTCAGGACTTAGTAACAGGAGTCGTTGGTGACAACAATCCGGTCTGGTGGTGACATAAGAAAATCTGATCTACAAAATTTAACAAGTTTTAAAGACCAGAATTGTTCTCTGGAGACTGGATCTTACAATCTGTGTGGTGACAGAAGGCCGTGAGGACCCAGGAAGGAAGTTCTAGGAAACCTAACAATTGGTAAGTGTGCCTTGTTCATTATTTTCTAAATATAATTTTTTTTTCTCATTGTATTTTTTACAATGGCTTTGGCTGTGTCTAGTGGGGACAATAGTACTAAGGGAGAGGATGTGAATATATGGCTGTTAAATTATATAAAAAGTCATGGGGGGCCTTACGAGATTCCCCAAGAATATAGACAGTCATGGGATTTAATGAAATGCTTTTTATCTGATAGTGTCTTTGATAAGAAAACAAAACAAAAGAAACGTAAGGGTATCATTATTCAGGGACTACTGTCTTGTTGTACAGAATTAATAGGGGAGGTTAAAGAAAAAAAGCAGAAAATTCTGGAACAGACTCAGAGATATGAGGAGAAGGAGAAAGGGTTGAATGAGAGGATATCAGATCTCAGGTTACATGCTATCACTACTGGGGAGGCACTGATTGAAAAGGCTAAATTATGTGATGATTTAAGGCGGGTCAATGAGGAATTGTCAGTAAAAATACAAATTGTTGAGAAACAGTTGGAGGAGTGTAAACATGCTGCTAACATTGCTTTTGATAAATTGGCAGAAAAATCAAGTTACCCAGATCAAAATGATACCTCTATAAAGCTTGATACCAAAGATTATAAGCCAATATATCCCTGGGGTGATTTACATGCAGCCCCATGCATACCAGCAGCTCCTACCACTACAACAACTGTATTGAACACTGACGATTCAAGTGAAATTAAATTGATCACAAAACAACTAAAGCCACAGGAGATGGAAGCTATTATAAGAGAGATAGGTCAGGTACCCCGCTATGATGTAAATAGGTTCATGAAATGGTTTTGTGATTTGCAGAGAGTCAGAGACACATACAACTTGAATATTGAGGACCTAGCTAGAATTTTGCAGAAAAGTATAGGCAATGGATTATGGGCACGGGTTTTGCAAAATTGTGGCCAGCGTCATAAAACTAAGGATGTTTTAAAGGAATTATTGAAAGCATTGTATGGTGCGACGACATATGTGTGCTTGTCAGGAAAAATTAAGCAAATGAAGAATGAATGCCCATATGAACTTGCAGATAGAATTAGCAGTGTGATGGAAAATGTCATGACTGGAAATCCCGGTTTTGAACGTGGTGGTTTGGTTCATAGGTCAATGTTATTAGAAGCATTGGATGGTGATGTCAGGGAAGGCATTTTATCTGTTACACCTGATCCTAGTGATTATAGTGATATCTTGGTAAGAGCGGATAATTTGTGGAGGAGAAAGTGTAGAGAAGACAGTCTTGCGGTTGATGCAGCTAGAATTTTTAGAGTCGAGGGGCAGCAAAATAGAGATGATTTAGGACCATGGAGAGGAAGATCTTATAACAATTCAGGTAGTTACAGGAGGCCAGAATCCAGAGAAAAACCTAGTAAACAGCCTTGGGTGCCGTTTAGTGAAATGAGAAGTGAAAGAGATCGTTTGCAGGAGGAGCTATATAAAATACAGGAAGAAATGAAAAGAATAAAAGCAGGAGGGGTCAAAGTAGCAGCAGTAGGAAAGGAAAGTGCTGTGTCCCCCTCTACCAGTCATTGTTAGGGGTTCCGAGCCCCCCACGCCCCTTCTTGCCGATTCTTAACCGATTTAACATTAGATTCCTGGGGGCGGCCCACTGTTGATGTAACATTAGGGGGAACTCGTGTAAATGCGCTGTTAGATAGTGGGGCAGCTATTAGTTTTAGTAAATCAGTTGTCCCTGGAAATGAGAAAATTAAAATAACAGGTGTCACTGGACATTCCATTGAAGCTCCTTTTGTGCGTGGTGTTGAGATGCAAATAGGGGGAGAGAAGTGGGAGTGTGACGTTGTTTGTGAAAATCAGGACATAATTGGTGCTGATGTCTGTGTACAGCGGGGTTTGGTGATTGATCTTGCAAACATGAAGTTGTGGATAATGTCGGAAAATGACGGATTGGGTCATGTGTGGCATCCTCCCATGGAATTAGTAACAGCAGCAGTGAAGCCCGTTGGTGTGTTACATGGAGATTGGGATCCCTGTTGGGATAGTCTGATGGGTGAATTTGAAGACATAATGGCTAAACATAAACAAGATTGTGGTAGGATGAATACAATGATTTTATTGGAAGGATTTGATCCTGCACCTGTTAAGCAATACCCAGTTCCGAAAGAGGCCATTAAACCTATAACAGAAGCTATAAAACAATTGGAGGCGCAAGGTACATTAAAAAGGGGTGCATCAGTTTGCAATTCGCCAGCCTGGCCAGTCATCAAGCCCGATGGGTCGTTCAGGCTGACGATAGATTACCGTGCCTTAAACAAATATGCTAAAAGTATGGCACCTGTGGTGGCAGCTTACCCTGAAATGATTGCCAAGTTGACACCAGAAATGAAATGGTTTACGGTCATTGATATCAGTAACAGTTATTGGAATTTACCCCTTGACCCAACATGTCAATACAAAACAGCCTTCAGCTGGACGGGCCTTCAATATTATTGGACAGTTCTTCCACAAGGCTACAAAGACAGTGCAGCAATATTTCACTCACATATGAAAGAAGTGATTGATAAGTTTTCAAAACCTGAAAGAGTAATTTCATATGTTGATGACATTTTGATTGGGTCAGCCTCTATGGAGGAGCACGTGAACGATGTGAGTGAAATGTTATTGCTTTTGAGAGAAGCAGGTTTGAAAGTTAATCCAAAGAAAATACAATTGGGGAAGCAGGAAGTCCAATTTCTGGGTGTTACTGTAGCACAGTCAGGGCGGAGTATCAATGAACAAAGGGTTGAGCTAATAGCTAAACTACCTTTGCCCACTGATGAAAAAAGTCTGAGACAGATCTTAGGCATGACAGGTTTCTGTAGGGAGTTTGTGCCTCATTATGCATCATTAACAGAGTGTTTGTATGATCTGCTGAAGCAAGATGAATGGATATGGAAATCAGAGCACACACAAGCTATTGAAGCGTTAAAGGAACTTTAGGCAATGCCCCTTCATTAGCGTCACCAGACCCCAACAAAGAATTCAGACTCTATCCACATGTAGGACTTAGCACTTTGTCCGTTGCACTTACCCAAGATTATTTTGGAAAACAAAGACCTTTAGCCTATGCATCACGTTTACTATCATCTGTAGAACAAAAGTATCCTTTATGTACTCGTATGGTGCTGTGTTGTTATTGGGCAATCAACAAATTCAGATACTTGACAGGTACACAAAGGGTCATCATTGCTAGTCATCACACTCCTATAGTCATGTTAGCCAATGGGAAATGGAAAGAAGCGGATGTGAATTGTAAAAGGCTGGCCAGATGGACTACAGCTTTATTGTCAGAGAATATTGAGGGTTTGATGTTAAAGGAACCTAGTGTCCTGATTGGTGGATTGATGATTGAAGGTGAAGCTCATGAATGTCAAGTACAAGGAAGTAGTTTGCAACACAGAGTTTTTACTGCCGTATCCAAACCCTTTGACCTTGAAAGTGACTGCTGGTACATTGATGGTTCTTCTTATTATAAAGATGGAAGTAGAATCTCAGGATTTGCTGGTGTTTGTGTAAAAGATGGCGAGGTTCAGAGACAATTTTCATATTCATGTAGAGCTCGTTCTGCACAATATGTGGAAATAGCAGCACTTCTGCAAGTTCTCAGTGAGTTAAGAAACGATGGTGGAGTTGTTAACATTGCTTCTGACTCAGACCAGGTATGCAAGGGTGCAGTTGTCTATCTTTCATGGTGGAATGTGATGGGTTTTAAAGGAACAGATGGAAGTGAGATAAGATATGCACCCTTATGGAAAATGATAGAGGAGGAAACACAATTCTTTTCAAAAATCAATATCCGAAAGGTACAGGCCCACAAAAAGCAAACAACCGAGCACTACTGGAACAATACGGTAGATAGATTAGCAAAGGAGGCTGCAGTAACATCCCCCGAATGGCCTCATATAGAGCATACTTTATCATTTCCAGTGTCTGCCCTTACACGTGCTCAAGCAAAAGGAGTTGAAGAAAGGACATGTGAGTTGGGTAAATTACAAGATCAGGATGAGGAATTAGCTCAACTAAAAGCAATGTGTGGGACTGGGCCCATACAATTTGAAGGTCAAGAGATGCAGGTGAAGGATGGCCTTTTAATAACTTACAAAAATGATTTATCTTTATGGGTTGCCCCAAAAGGTGTGAGGAAAGACATTCTTACATGGATTCATGGGTCCCCTGTTGGTGGACACCCCAAGCTTCCTTTAGCTTTAGAGAGATTAGATCATGTAGCATGGTGGCCTCAAAATAAACAACACATGCAGGACCATATCTTATCATGTTTGATGTGTGCCAGGCATGATCCCGCAAATAGAAAAAGGAGAGGGGCACTGATGAGGCAAGCTCCCATGGGACCATGGGAGAGAATACAAATTGATTACACAGGTGAATTTCCTAACACTGCACACCAGAACAGATATTTACTCGTTGTGGTAGATTCCTTCAGTCACTGGGTTGAAGCATTCCCTACCAAAAACTGTACTGCCACTACTACTGCAAGGATCCTGGTCAAAGAAATATTTAGTCGGTGGGGGATACCAAAAGTTTTAGACAGTGACAATGGTCCAGGATTTGTAGGTAATGTAATACAAGAGACATGTAAGCTCCTTGGTGTTATTCAAAAATTTCACATCTTCTATCACCCTGAGTCTGCGGGACAGGTTGAACGAATGAACAGGACAATTAAAAATGCCCTTAGAAAGGTTGTAAATGAGCAAGGTACTGATTGGGATGAAAAATTACCCTTTGTTCTGGCAACTATTCGTTCCAGAGTTTGCAGGTCCATAGGCTTTGCCCCTTATGAAGCTCTGCTCGGCAGAACAATGAGAACGTGGGAACATCTGATAAATCCAGTCCCAGCAGCATTAGAAACTGTGTCATTGTCTGAATCATGGGTAGAGATCTTAAAGGACCATGTGATTACAGTACATAAGGCTGTATGTGCCACTGATGAATGTACCCATAAAAGCTCACAACAGTGGTTTAATGCAATGGGTGACACTAGTGAATACCAAATTGGGTCTAGAGTAATGTTACAGGATTTTTCTGGGTTTCACCCATTTCCTAGAGCAAAGTGGAAGGGCCCTTATGCAGTAATAGATAAAATTGGACCCTCTGTTTACTTACTAGACTTGGGAGAGGACAAGTCAAGATGGAGTCATGCATGTCAGATCAAAGCATTTAAGGGAAAAATGGATTTGATGGATGTGAGCATTGTCTAATTTTCTTGCTGAGATTGTCTTTCAGGTCCCAGGAGTGAGGCGAATACCAGAAGACTACACCATAATGAAGACATCCCCCCTGGACAAATACAAGCCTTCTCTATTAACATATGTGTTGATAACAGCGTCACTCACTTTACTTCTTTGCATCACAAACATCAGAGTGAAAGAGTGCCAAGTTGAGGAATCAAAATGCTTCCCAGTGGGGAAATCTGATCGAAATAAAAGAAGTGTAATGGATCATACTACAGAACTTACTGTTTTAGAGGACTCGGAAGGCATCCAGATACATGGGGATACTGTAAAGGGCATAGTCGGGGGGTGGATAGTCGTTAGATGTGAGATCATGATGCCGAAATCTGATTACTTGATGGAATCTGCTGTTTGGACTTACCCAGAAGGAAGCGATCGTCACAGGAGTACAGATATAATATTAGTGGAGACAAAGAATGGACCACAAATGCAAATGACTCTAGAAAGGAACTTTACAATATTTAAGGAGGGTATTATATCCTGTAGCCCTCATGATGTGAAGGATGGAGTCTATGCAAAAATCCTAAAGATAATGGTCACAAATTCTAGAGACTGTCCTACAATTTTACAGTGGCCAGAACATGGACTTTTCCTTGAGCGGACTCAAAATTTAGTGTATAGCGATGTTTCATACTTATCATTACCATTATTGTTGAATTTTACATCATTTAACATTCCAGAAAGTTGCCCAAAATCAATGGGGTTATGGTTTAAAACAGTCTTTCAAACACATATAAACTTATTTTGGGATGCTACACAAGGGCTTAATTTTAAGAAAGTTTCAAAGAGGGATCTGGGTACTGATATCATATCAGGCCTCAGTTTGGGTAGTTCGATTTGGAATAGGGTTGATATAGAGAGTCTAAATATGAGAGAACAAAATTTTGTGGGTGGATTACAGCAGATACTGCTTAAAGGGGGAAGAGTGGATTTAAACGCTCTAGCTGAAATGAAAATAGATATTCAGAACATTCACACCATTGCTGCAGATTTGCAGAACGTTCAAATGTCGGTGAATGCATTGAATAAAACCATTCAAACGAATAATGTATCCAAGTCTATAGTTTGTGGTATTATAGGAAACTTGCTGAGTGAGCATCTGAGCCTAGGGCTTCAAGAAATCAAACGAGGAGAATGGCCAAGGATAATAAACTCAACTTTATTATTCAATCTTATCAAAGACAGTGGTGTTACTTGTAGGAACTTTGCCCTTGCTAATGTAAGGAGCCTGGATACTCTTTGTAATAAAGATCGCATCGGAAAGCAGGAAGTACCTCTGACCATCGACATCCCTACATGGTCAACAAAACCCTTACCCGTATACAAGATGATCGTTCTTGGTGAGGTGGAGGTGAGAAATGGCACTAATATACTGAAACAACTGCTACCACAAAGCAGACTCGTCGTCAAGGATAACCAAGTATGGAAAACCATGGACCCCAACTGCTGTACCAAACGTGCCCAGGCCTGGCTTTGTTCCTGTTCTTTTGAGCGGCTGGAGTACGTAGAGGGTTGTGCTGCTACACACTCTGGAAACTGCCTGGTTCGATTACAAAAATTTGAACCGGCCTGGAAGAGAATAATTCATGGAGAAGACTTGAGGGTCTGTGCATTGGGGGTTCCCTCATTCACTTGGCAGAAGCAAGTTCAGTGCCGGACACCTATCACAGGCTGGTGTGTGAACCTCACATATGGACTGTTAACAATCGGACAGGAAGACATTCAAGCCAATATCCACATGAATCAAGTATCTGTAAACATTGAGCAAACAGATCTTGGCAATTGGGACTCTATGATTTCTCCTTTATTTAAGAAAATTCCACCACTTACAGTTGAATTGGATACATTATTTAAGAGGGATAGTAGGAAAATTATAGAATTACAAGAACTGGTGAAGGAAAACCTCATCAGTTCTAATAAAATTGCTAAAGAATTTCAGGAGCCTTGGTGGAGCATACCCAATAACACTCTCTCACCCGCTATTGAGAACTCTTTCCATGATTTTTGTGTTCGTTCAATTTATATTAATATGTTTTTTGTTTGGTTTATATTGTTGTGGTAGAAGACAACTAAGAACAATCCAGAAAAATAAGGAAAGCATAGAGATGGCTTCAATCTTAAGAGCCAGGGATGTCTGAGCGGTTTGATTGTGAATCGATTCTGATTCGAACCGATCCAAGTGGGGGTATATGTAGTATATTGTGTCTAATGTATATATATATATATATATATATATATATATATATATATATATATACATGTGTATATATATATATATATATATATATGTTATATATATATTTATTATATGTAGTGTTTTTATTTAGGCATTCTAAAGACAAGGTTATTCTAGGCAGACCGCTTTGGTAGCCGTTATCTAATTGCGCATATTAAAAGAGGGTTTGTTGGTCAAAGGACAAATGGCCAGACTTACTGGAACAGATAATGATTATCTTAATCTAATCAGTATTCACACATATCAAAGGGGGAATATGCAAGAATGTAAATTGGGGCAGCTTTATAATTACAACTATTCACAGCGGGGGGTTGTCTCCGGTCACTCTGAAAGACCGGGGCAGATCAAAGCATTTAATGGAAACGCCCAATCAAATTGCTCAGACATTCAGTGTGTGTGGGGGGGATATAACAGGACGTTCAATCTGTTTAGAAGTGTGTGTTCTTACGAAGGCACCCAAGAGTCACATGGTTCCATGGGGCTCTAAATATTACTAGCACTGTCGTGATATGAACTCTGTTGGGTTTTGTCGTCTGTAAGACTGTTCTGTTTGGAAGTCAATAAAATTGTCTCTCTCTGGGAGAATCGGGTTTTGCTGCGGAGACAATACTTTTAATAACCATATACCATCTACGAGGAAGGAACGACGATTATAGATTAGATCACTACACACCACTGGAGACCACATACTAACTCCTCTAGAAACTCAATACTGGCACCTCTGGAGACCCCATACCAGAACCTTTAAAGACTCTATACTGACACCTCTGAAGATACCATACAGGCACCGCTGAAGTCCTACCAGCATTTCTTGAGATGCCATACTGGAACCTCTGGAGACTCAATACCATTCCTCCCAACTTTTTGAGAGGGGAACAAGGAACAAGGGACATCTATTAGCATGTAGGCATTGTACACACCCCCTGACATGCCCCCTTAAAAGAGAATTATACAAAAAAATAATTAGCTAAACCCACAAGTGATTTTATTTTTTTTACCACTACTTTTCCTTTATACTGGCTGTTGAAATTTACAAATGCAGGAACTTAGAAATTGGATGAAAGGTTTAGCTCTGGGAAACACTTTTTGAAAGATAAAAAGTGCATTTTATATACGACTATATATGGATCAGACCAAAATGAGGGACACATGAGGAGGGAAGAGGGACAGAGGGACATTTTTCTTAAAATCAGGGCTAGTTGGGAGCTCTGCAATAATGTCACCTATGGAGGCACTGTACCACCACCTCTGAAGACTCCGTACTAGCACCTCTGGAGACCCTATACTGACAGTTCTGATGACCTTATACTGGTACCTCTGAAAACTCCATACTGCACATCCTGGAAACACCATGCCAACATTTCTGAAAGCACTATACCGCCACCTCTGGAGACCTCATATAGGCACCTCTGGAGATCCCATACCATCAACTCTTGAGACCCAATACAGACATTTCTGGAGATACCATACTGACACCTCTGCAGTTCTCATACTAGCACTCATGAAAACCCCTTACCTGCATTTTTGGAGACATCATACCAACATCTCTGGAGTCCTCATACCAGCATTTCTGGAGACACCATACCAACACCTCTGGAGGCCCTATACCACCACCTCTAGAGACTACACTTTGGCACCTATGGAGACCCCATACCAACACTCTGGGTGACCCCATACTGGATACTTTGAAGGCCCTATCCCATCACCTCTGAGGATTCCATACTGTCACTTGTGGAAGCCCCATACCACCACTGCTGGAGACCGCATACTTGCACCTCTGGAGACCCTATCCTGACACTTCTGGGGACCTGATACTGGTACCTCTGAAAACTCCATACTGCACCTCTGGAGACACCATACCTACACTTCTGAAAGCACTATACTGCCACCTCTGGAGACTTTCTGCTGGCACGTGTGTATCCCCATACTACCACCTCTGGAGAAACCCATACTAGCAGCTCTGGGGAGACCCCATACTAACACCTCTGAGTATACTATACTGACACCTCTGGAGGCCCTATGCCACTACCTCTGAAGCTTTTGGGAGGTTTTATTCAGCATTAGCTTTGCTTTGGAGGTATTGCGGGTATGATATATCCCAGGATGCACCGGGAAACCAACAAGCGAAGCGGAAAGACGTCATCAGCAGTCACTTCCGGTTCATGTGTACATATAACTGGAGTGTCTGGTTCAGACGTCACATCTGGTGCGCAGCCAAGAGCAGCAGGAAGGTGAGCGGGAGCTGGACTGGAGCAGAGCATCTAGATGACGGATACACATGGAATGCAATATGGGAATGCTATTCGGAAAGGTGAGCGGGGGCTGGACAGAGAGGACTGAGCAGTAGAAGATCAGCAGAGCTGGGGGACCAGAGCAGGAGAAACATTTTTTGTGTGTTAAAGTCGAATTAAGTGTAAATGAAACCTGATATACTCTACGTGGCGTGTGATTGCGCTTTCCTGATCCTCCCTATCTGTATACCTCCACCAGGCAGGTCTGACCGAAAACCACACATTGACACCAGACAAAGAATTTACCAACTAATCAACAATAAGTAATGCAGTGAATATATGGGAATATGGTACAGCAAGGAAATAAAATGATTACCTTCAGATAACACCTCCATTACTGGCAGTGGGTGTGGAGATGGCACATGGGGCGTTGGCACAAGAGCTTCTCCAGGCTGATCCATATGAATGGGAGTCTCACTCAGATGCTGCACATGGTGTCAATGGCTGTCAACCATATTGTGCAAAACTAGAAATACAAATCATTGTGTCACACATCTGAAGACGAGGACTGAGAGACTCAGAGAGGACAATTTATAGAACACTTACCGAAGAGGCAACCAACGATGTCTTCATATGAGGTACATATTACAGATGAGCTGGGAAGGAGACTCTTGAGGACAGCAATCAGATGCAGATACAAGGTGTGGCGTTTCCTTCATATATGGGAGTGCTCCGAGCTTGTAAATCGCATTTTTCACAGGTGTGATTTGGTGGATCTCAGGAATTGATGTAAGCTGGTAGGTCCCTAAACATGGACCTTGACCTCAGATGACCCTTTGCGTTTAGGCACAGCAGGGTGGGGGAGGGGTGTCGCCACCACCTCATAGGCAGTCTTAGCAATCTGACGAGGTTTACCAAACCCCATCATCTGGCTACCTCCATGTCTTGGCCAGTGGTGTCTACCGGTGCCTCGTAGACATCAGATTGTCAACCAACCAGACCAAAAACTGGGTCAAATGGGAAATGCCAATCTAATGTCCATCCAATGAAACTGACGCTGAGAGGACCATCATTCTTCCACGTTGTGCCAATGTTTTCTAAATACTTTAGTACCCCATAACACCTCCATCCCAATCCTTGGTCTTCCTCAGAGCTATTGTAGCACTGATGCCTCATAGGAGTCGGGAGTCATGTGACTCCTGCCATGTGATCACCAGGAGTTGGCTTTTTTTTATTATTTATCCATCTAAGATTTATAATATTTTTAATTCTGTCTATTGAGAGGCATCAATTTAGCGGCTTCTGAAATGACAGGTCCACTTTTATATAACATCTCTTGGGGCAATTATTCTGTGTTCGTACATTTTACCGTGTCAGCGTTTCATATTTTAGATTTTAATTAACTTTTAAATATTAATTCTTCTTTTTTATTGTCCAGGCACGATCGGCGCTCATATTTTAAGTGGTTAGTATTAGGAGGAGAAAACATGCAGACAAGGACAGACAGGGACAGAGGAGGTCAGGACTGCAGACAGGAGAACAATACAAGACACATTGTACAAACCCAACAATGGCTGCTTGGATGACCACCCCCCCCCCCCCCCCCCATATAATGTGCCATAACCCAACAATGGCTGCTTGGATGACCACCCCCCATATAATGTGCCATAACCCAACAATGACTGCTCTGGGTGACCTGCCATATAATGTTCCATAACCCAACAATGGCTGCTCTGGGTGACCTGCCATATAATGTGCCATAACCCAACAATGGCTGCTCTGGGTGACTTGCCATATAATGTGCCATAGCCCAACAATGGCTGCTCTGGGTGACCTGCCATATAATGTGCCATAACCCAACAATGGCTGCTCTGGATGACCACCCCATATAATGTGCCATAACCCAATAATGGCTGTTCTAGGTGACCTGCCATATAATGTGCCATAACCCAACAATGGCTGCCCTGGGTGGCCACCCCATATAATGTACCATAACCCAACAATGGCTGCTCTGGATGGCCCACCATATAATGTGCCATAGCCCAACAATGGCTGCTCTGGGTGACCCGGTATATAATGTGCCATGACCCAACAATGGCTGTTCTGAGTGACCTGCCATATGATGTACCATAACCCAACAATGGCTGTTCTGAGTGACCTGCCATATGATGTACCATAACCCAACACTTGCTGTTCTAGGTAACCACCCCATATAATGTAACATAACCCAACAATGGCTGCTCTGGGTGACCTGCTATGTAATGTGCCATAGCCCAACAATCGCTGCTCTAGGTGACCCACCATATAATGTACCATAACCCAACAATGGCTGGTCTAGGTGACCCACCATATAATGTACCATAACCCAACAATGGCTGGTCTAGGTGACCCACCATATAATGTACCATAACCCAACAATGGCTGGTCTAGGTGACCCACCATATAATTACCATAACCCAACAATGGCTGGTCTAGGTGACCCACCATATAATGTACCATAACCCAACAATGGCTGGTCTAGGTGACCCACCATATAATGTACCATAACCCAACAATGGCTGCTCTAGGTGACCCACCATATAATGTGGTGTAACCTAAAAATGGGCGCTGCTCTAACTGTTGTGAGTTACCTTTCAACCTCAGTTCTAGCTGGAGCTGTGTGACCCCCATGCTGAAAGACTGCGATGCCTTACACTGCGGAGAGAAGAGAGAGGAATAAATCATCACGGGGGGGGACACAAAGTATGGATTTTCAGCATTGCATCTAAATGGCTGGAAATGGCCACCCCAATGGATCTCATAGAGACACTGGTCACTACGCTCTATAGACTGGGTTCAGCTGGCCTTACAATGAATCTTATAGAAACAGTAATGCAGTGCATGCCATAGACTGGGTTCAGCCCCTACAATATATCTTATGGAAACACTGACGTAGTGAATTTTAAAGACTGGGGTCAGTCTACCCCTACAATGGATCTCATGGAGACACTGACGTAGTGAATTTCAAAGACTGGGGTCAGTCTACCCCTACAATGGATCTCATGGAGACACTGACGTAGTGAATTTCAAAGACTGGGGTTAGTCGACCCCTAAAATGGATCTTATAGAGACAATAACAGTGAACTCCATAGACTGGGGTCATCCGGCCCCTACAATGGATCTTATGGAGACACTGATGCAGTAAACTCCATAGACTGGGGTCAGCTGGCCCCTATATTGGCTCTTATAGAGACACTGACATGGTGAACTTCATAGACTGGGGTCAGCTGGCCCCTACATTGGAATTTTTTAGAGACACTGACATGGTGAACTCCATAGACTGGGGTCCCTACAATGGATTTAATTGAGACATTAACCTAATGAACTCCATAGACTGGGGTCCCTACAATGGATCCAATAGAAACATTGACACAGTGAACTCCATAAAATGTGGTCAGCCAGTCCCTACAATGGATCTTATAGAGACACTGATGCAGGGAATTCCATAGACTGGGGTCAGCTGGCCCCTACATTGGAATTTTTTAGAGACACTGACATGGTGAACTCCATAGACTGGGGTCCCTACAATGGATTTAATAGAGACACTGATGCAGGGAATTCCATAGACTGGGGTCAGCCGGCCCCCTACAATGGATCTAATGGAGACACTGATGCAACTAACTCCATAGACTGGGCTCAGCTGGCCCTAGCAATGGATCTTAGAGAGACACTGACATGGTGAACTCCATAGACTGGGGTCAGCTGGCCCTAACAATGGATCTTAGAGAGACACTGACATAGTGAACTCAATAGACTGGGGTCAGCTGGCCCCAACAATGGATCTTAAAGAGACACTGACACGGTGAACTCCATAGACTGGGGTCAGTTGGCCCCTACATTGGATCTTATGGAGACACTGACGTAGTGAACTCCATAGACTGGGGTCAGTTGGCCCCTACAATGGATCTTAAAGAGACACTGACACAGTGAACTCCATAGACTGGGGTCAGCTGGCCCTAACAGTGGATCTTAGAGAGACACTGACATGGTGAACTCCATAGACTGGGGTCAGCTGGCCCTAACAGTGGATCTTAGAGAGACACTGACATGGTGAACTCCATAGACTGGGGTCAGCTGGCCCTAAAAATGGATCTTAGAGAGACACTGACATGGTGAACTCCATAGACTGGGGTCAGCTGCCCCTAACAGTGGATCTTACAGAGACACTGACATGGTGAACTCCATAGACTGGGGTCAGCTGGCCCTAACAATGGATCTTAGAGAGACACTGACATGGTGAACTCCATAGACTGGGGTCAGCTGGCCCTAAAAGTGGATCTTACAGAGACACTGACATGGTGAACTCCATAGACTGGGGTCAGCTGGCCCCTACAATGGATTATATAGAGACTCTGTTATGGTGAACTCCATAGAATGGGGTCACCTGGCCCTTACAATGGATCTTAAAGGGACACTGACGCAGTGAGGGGTCAGCTGGCCCTACAATTAATCTTCCAGAGACTCTGATACAGTTAATTCCATAGACTGGGGTCAGAGTGCCTGCTCTACATACTTGTTCCAGGTCAGTCACCACAAGGACGAGGTTCTCTATCTTTAGCAGTACAACTACTCAGGGATTCCGTGTTGCACACTCACCGCAGTGCACTCTTCTCCACTCTTCACACAAAGCCGGGCATCACAGAATAGATATACGGTGGTGAAATCCTGGAACTGCGAGGAGCTGATCTTCATCCTGACCTCTCTGGAGTTCCCATTCTGTATTATCCGGGTCAAGCTGTCAGTGGCACAACTACAGAAAAGAAAACAAGGGATACGGGCTCATCAAATGTTCTGATGGCCAGCTCAACAAATCAAAAGACCCTCCACACAGAAAAATAAATATGGTGCCAGGTCTTGGCTGTGCAGCCTGTAACAGATCTGACCACTAGGGGGAACAAATGCCAATATTTCCATTCCCCAAAATTTTGGTAAAATTGTAAAGATTTTGCCAAAATGCATCGGGGAGGTGAAATGAATGTGTTTTTGGTGGTTCAATGGGGGGTTTGAGGGCATAAAGCAGAATCTTCAAGGTCCGTGTGTTATAAATGAGATTGATTGACTTTCCACCAGAGAATGTTTGGTGAAAGTCGCTATAATTTTCCAGCCAAGAGTGGGTAGGTCTGGCTCTAAATGTGATAATTACTGTACCGGTCTCACGTGATCTAGTCATGGCAGAATTAGCATTCTAAAAATACAGTTGGCAAGGAAGGCCAAATGTTTAATTTGTGTGCCTGCACAGCTGTAGGGTGGTTTAGAAACTAGTCTTTGAGTTGAGTTGAGAGCGCGGTCTTAACCCGAAGACTCCCGGAGTCCCTGAAGAAACCCAGGGACTAGGCGGAGGCAGCAACAGGAAAACAGCATGAAAAATGGAACCAGAAAGGCAACGCAGGAAAGGCTTGCGTGAAGAGCCAAGTCTTCAATTTCCTTCGAAAGACCAAGATGGTAGGGGCCACCCGGAGCTCAGCATGGAGGATATTCCACAGCGCGGCACCCTGGTGTGGAGAAAGCCCGACCACAGAGATGTGGAGGAGGTCTCTTCTGCTCGATCCCAGGGATCTGCCCAGAACTCGTTTGGGGAAACGTGAACAGAGGTAACTCTTTATGTCTGCATCCCGAAGAGCACAGCCTAGAGGTTCTCACCAAATGTGTGTATTCTAATCCTCAAAATTCCGAAACGTTCATAACGCACATAACTCCAATCCTGTACAGTACGACGTCAGAAAACTTCCTAGAGCCTGGTTGCACAGAGTTGAGATGTTAGATACCAAACCGGCTTTATGGTAAAATATGAAGGAGTTATTAATAAGTTGGGTTTTTTATGGTGGTATCGGTTTTTCTAGGTGTAGAGTTTGGTCTCCACAAATAGCAGAACAACAGCCGAGACCATTAAGTTGGCCATAGATGGATCCAAATTCGACTGGTTCAGCGGGAACTGGTTGAATTTCCATTCATCTATGGCCGGTCCTGTTTGAAAGCAGCTTTACGGTAAAATATGAAGGCGTAATGAATAATTTTTTTTGATGGCACTGGTTCTTCTAGGTGTAAAGTTTGTTCTCCAGAACAACAATCGTAACCATTAGGTTGGCCATAGATGGATTGAATTTCTTCTGATTCATCGACTGGTCGATTTTCGATCCATCAATGACCGGTCTGGTTTGAAAGCAGCTTTATGATAAAATATGAAGAGTTATTAATAAGTTGTTTTTTTTATGGTGGTATCGGTTTTTCTAGGTGTAGAGTTTGGTCTCCACAAATAGCAGAACAACAGCCGAGACCATTAAGTTGGCCATAGATGGATCCAAATTCGACTGGTTCAGCAGAGACCTGCTGAATTTCGATTCATCTATGGCCAGTCCTGTTACGTTGGCCATAGATGGATTGAAATTCTTCCGATTCAGCAGCGACTGGCCGATTTTCGATCCATCAATGGCCGGTCTGGTTTGAAAGCAGCTTTATGGTAAAATATGAGGAGTCATTAATAATTTGGGCTTTTATGGTGGCACTGGTTCTTCTAGGTGTAAAGTTTGGTCTCCACAAATAGCAGAACAGCCAAGACCATTAAGTTGGCCATAGATGAATAAAAATCCGGCCAGTTCAGCAGGGACCGAATTAATTTTGATCCATCTATGGCCGGTCTTGTTCGACAGCAGCGTTGTGGTAAAATATGATGGAGTTATAAATAATTTTGGGTTTTTATGGTGGCACTGGTTCTTCAAGGTGTAAAGTTTAGTCTCCAGAACAACAGTCGTAACCATTACGTTGGCCATAGGTGGATTGAAATTCTTCTGATTCATCGACTGGCCGATTTTCGATCCATCAATGACCGGTCTGGTTTGAAAGCGGCTTTATGGTAAAATATGAAGAGTTATTAATAAGTTGGGTTTTTATGGTGGTATCGTTTTTTCTAGGTGTAGAGTTTGGTCTCCACAAATAGCAGAACAACAGCCAAGACCATTAAGTTGGCCATAGATGGATCCAAATTCGACTGATTCAGCAGAGACCTGCTGAATTTCGATCCATCTATGGCCGGTTCTGTTTGAAAGCAGCTTTACGGTAAAATATGAAGGCATAATGAATAATTTTTTTATGATGGCACTGGTTCTTCTAGGTGTAAAGTTTGTTCTCCAGAACAACAATCGTAACCATTACATTGGCCATAGATGGATTGAAATTCTTCAGATTCAGCAGCGACTGGCCGATTTTCGATCCATCAATGACCGGTCTGGTTTGAAAGCAGCTTTATGGTAAAATATGACGAGTCATTAATACTTTGGGTTTTTATGGTGGCACTGGTTCTTCTAGGTGTAAAGTTTAGATCTCCAGGACAACAGTCGTAACCATTACGTTGGCCATAGATGGATTGAAATTCTTTCGGTTCAGCAGCGACTGGCCAATTTTTGTGTTTTTATATCAATTTTTATTTAAACAAAAAAAAAAATAATAATAAAATACATTGATAAATAAAGGATTTTTCTATAAACAAAAAAAAATAATAATACAAAAATAATAAATAATTTAAAAATATTGGGACATAATCCAATACAGGTTATGGTGAGAAGGGTCTACAAAACCTAAACCGAGACATCTCTGAAATGATTAAAATGCTTTGGTACTAAACTGGTTAAAAGTGATGCCCTCAGGGTAGTTTCTTTAGATATTTTCGTTCTATGAACACCAAATGAGATGGGACTCACCCCTGTGATATAAGATGGAGAGCCTTCGTGTTGTTGGGGTCAGCGGTGGGGCTGGCGGTGCAGTCCTGTAGTCGGAGAACGTAGGTATCCCCATCGGTGAGGTGGACGTAGAGCGCCACGTAGATCTCCGACCCCAAGACTATTTCATTCGATACGTAGGGAGTCACACATTGTGGATCTTTGTAGGCAGCCATGGTGAGGGGGTTCAGTGCCAACCCACTCCCTCCAGATATCACCACCGTCCTGGAGAGACAAAAACCACCAGACTGGTGACATCTCACAGATATCTGCCCACCACCTACCAATACCCCACCACCATACCTCCTGCCCACCACCTACCAATACCCCACCATCATACCTCCTGCCCACCACCTACCAATACCCCACCATCATACCTCCTGTCCACCACCTACCAATACTCCCCCATCATACCCCCTGCCCACCACCTACAATACCCCACCAGCATACCTCCTGTCCACCACCTACCAATAATCCACCATTATACCTCCTACCCACCACCTCCCAATACCCCACCATCATACCACCTGTCCACCACCTACCAATACCCCACCATCATACCTCCTACCCACCACCTACCAATACCCCACCATCATACCTCCTGCCCACCACCTACCAATACCCCACCATCATACCTCCTGCCCACCACCTACCAATACCCCACCATCATACCTCCTGCCCACCACCTACCAATACCCCACCATCATACCTCCTACCCACCACCTACCAGTACCCCACCATCATACCTCCTGCCCACCACCTACCTATACCCCACCATCATACCTCCTACCCACCACCTCCCAATACCCCACCATCATACCTCCTGTCCACCACCTACCAATACCCCACCATCATACCTCCTACCCACCACCTACCAATACCCCACCATCATACCTCCTGCCCACCACCTACCAATACCCCACCATCATACCTCCTGCCCACCACCTACCAATACCCCACCATCATACCTCCTGCCCACCACCTACCAATACTCCACCATCATACCTCCTACCCACCACCTACCAATACCCCACCATCATACCTCCTACCCACCACCTACCAATACCCCACCATCATACCTCCTGCCCACCACCTACCAATACCCCACCATCATACCTCCTGCCCACCACCTACCAATACCCCACCATCATACCTCCTGTCCACCACCTACCAATACCCCACCATCATACCTCCTACCCACCACCTACCAATACCCCACCATCATACCTCCTGTCCACCACCTACCAATACCCCACCATCATACCTCCTCCCCACCACCTACCAATACCCCATCATCATACCTCCTACCCAACACATACCAATACCCCACCATCATACCTCCTGTCCACCACCTACCAATACCCCACCATCATACCTCCTACCCACCACCTACCAATACCCCACCATCATACCTCCTGTCCACCACCTACCAATACCCCACCATCATACCTCCTACCCACCACCTACCAATACCCCACCATCATACCTCCTGCCCACCACCTACCAATACCCCACCATCATACCTCCTGTCCACCACCTACCAATACCCCACCATCATACCTCCTGCCCACAACCTACCAATACCCCACCATCATACCTCCTGCCCACCACCTACCAATACCCCACCATCATACCTCCTGCCCACCACCTACCAATACCCCACCATCATATCTCCTGCCCACCACCTACCAATACTCCATCATTATACCTCCTGCCCACCACCTACCAATACCCCACCATCATACCTCCTGCCCACCACCTACCAATACCCCACTATCATACCTCCTGCCCACCACCATACCTCCTGTCCACCGCCTACCAATACCCCACCATCATACCTCCTACCCACCACCTACCAATACCCCACCATCATACCTCCTACCCAATAGCTACCAATACCCCACCATCATACCTCCTGTCCACCACCTACCAATACTCCACCATCACACCTCCTACCCACCACCTACCAATACCCCACCATCATACCTCCTACCAACCGCCTACCAATACCCCACCATCATACCTCCTGCCCACCACCTACCAATACTCCACCATCATACCTCCTACCCACCAGCTACCAATACCCCACCATCATACCTCCTGTCCACCACCTACCAATACCCCACCATCATACCTCCTGCCCACCACCTACCAATACTCCACCATCACACCTCCTGCCCACCACCTACCAATACCCCACCATCACACCTCCTGTCCACCACCCACCAATACCACACCATCATACCTCCTGTCCACCACCTACCAATACCCCACCATCATACCTCCTACCCACCACCTACCAATACCCCACCATCCCACCTCCTGTCCACCACCTACCAATACCCCACCATCATACCTCCTGCCCACCACCTACCAATACCCCACCATCATACCTCCTACCCTCCACCTACCAATACCCCACCATCATACCTCCTGTCCACCACCTACCAATACCCCACCATCATACCTCCTACCCACCACCTACCAATACCCCACCATCATACCTCCTGTCCACCACCTACCAATACTCCACCATCATATCTCCTGCCCACCACCTACGAATACCCCACCATCATACCTCCTGCCCCAACCTTTGTTTGTGGATTATATTCCCATTTCCCGGTCTGTTTTCCAGTTGTCACCAGAGGGACACAACCCAATAAATGTTCTGCAGACCAAAAACCAAAAACCCTTCTTAGGTTCCCTGGTGGGGACTCCTCACTAGACATGTGCAATTTGTTTATTTACAATTTACTTTATAACGAATTTCAACAAATTGGTTAATTTGGAAATATCCAAATTAACGCGTAACAAATTTTTCTGAATATTCATAAATTCGTAAATCTGAATATTCGAAAATTTTTAAATTCGGAAATTCTAAATCTGAAAATCCAAAATTTCGGAAAATTCGAAAAGTCGAAAGTTCCCCCAAAAAATAAAAAATAAGAACAAAAATCTGAAATAATAATAATGATAACTAACTATTAAATTATAGGTATTGGAATTTCCTTTCAAATTTGGCTGTTATATATATATATATAGATATATATATATATATATATATATATATATATAATATATATAAGCCTTTAAAATTAGCACTTTTGATTTTTCATGTTCGTGTCCCATAGACTTTAACGGTGTTCGCACAAACTTTTTGCCTGTTCGCATGTTCTGCCGAGGAGGAGGAGCCAAGGAGGAGGGGGAAGCGGAGGAGGAGGAGCCGAGGAGGAGGAAGCCAAGGAGGAGGAGCAGAGGAGGAGGAAGCCGAGGAGGAGGGAGCCGAGGAGGAGGGAGTAGAGGAGGAGGAAGCCGAGGAGGAGGAGCTTAGGAGGAAGCCGAGGAGGAGGAGCTGAGGAGGAGGGAGACGAGGAGGAGGGAGTCGGGGAGGAGGGAACCGAAGAGCCGAGGAGGAAGAAGCCGAGGAGGAGGAGGAGCTGAGGAGGAGGGAGTCGAGGAGGAGGAGCTTAGGAGGAGGGAGCTGAGGAGGTGGAAGCCAATGAGGAGGAAGCCGAGGAGGTGGAAGCCGAGAAGGAGGGAACCGAGGAGGAGGAGCCGAGGAGGAGGGAGTCGAGGAGGAGGGAGCCGAAAAGGCCAAGGAGGAGGGAGCCGAAAAGGCCAAGAAGGAGGAAGCCGAGGAGGAGGAAGCCAGGGAGGAGGGATGCCAGGCAGGAGAAAGAAGCCCAGGAGGAGGAGCCGAGGAGGAGGAAGCTGAGGGAGCCGAGGATGAGGAAGCTGAGGAGGAGGGAGCCGAGGAGGAGGAAGCTGAGGAGGAAGGAGCCGAGGAGGAGGAAGCTGAAGAGGAGGGAGCCGAGGAAGCTGAGGAGGAGGGAGCCGAGGAGGAGGAAGCTGAAGAGGAGGGAGCCGAGGAGCCGAGGAGGAGGAAGCTGGGGGTGTTCTGCTCATCCCTACTCCTCACATCCAGGACTTCTCCTACCGCTCTTCTCACAGCCATTTCTAATAAGTATTCTAGCACTTTGATGTAATTAATTCCTCTAAACAATGTATCGGTTCCTTACCGAGCGAGGGGGTATGTCCCGGTGAAGAGCGGGCAGGTGATGTTGAAGCTGATTGGATTGGCGGTGACGTTGGAGTTTACTGTCGCACTGATGTCTATGGTGTTGGTAACGAAGAGTCTGGATCCGTCTTCCTGAAATCAGAGGACAGAGATGTGAGGATGCGGGGACAGTCATGTTACATTGTATCATTTCTATCACCATTGTCTTCTGACCAGCCCAATGCCGATATGTCTCCCGGGGATTCTGCAGAAAAAAAGTGAGGCTACTTCTCCAAATGTATAAAGCCACACCCTTTATCAATATTCCACCAATGAAGTGTCCAATCCAAGAGTACCAAGTGTCCGATGACCACAGTATTATTCCTCCCAAAATACTCCAAGCTCCACTTTATGACAGACAACATCTCATCTCTAAGTAGACCATCATCTCACAACACCCACAATGGTCCCACCAAATATTAAATCAGCAATAATAAAAATGCAATTCATGCATAAAAATCGATTAATAAAATAGAAGGACGACATAAAAGTGCAATAGGATTAAATCTTGATGGTGCTTCAAATATGTTCCTAACCAATTGGGGACATCAGTCTACTAGATCAGAGCTTCTCAGCCTTTTTTTTCAGCCGAGGAACCCTTTAAAATGATAAACATTTAAAAGAAACAAAAACAAATATTCTTCCATTCGCGTCACACACGTAGGACACCCGACATTAGAGGGGATTTATTCTTACAAAGTAAATACACCTTTGCACGCTGGTCCCGACTAGTATTCCGGTGTTTCTCTTCTCTCTCCGTTTCGCTCCCTCACTTAGCCAGCTTGACCCCAGTGCTGAGGGAGAGGAGCGGAGGAGGGGCAAACTAGGGTGTCCTCGGGCACCTGACGTCCACCTTGTCCACCTATCATGTCATTGGTTCTTAGGTGCTGGCATCCGGCCCACAGAGTCCCCATAGGAACCCAAAAGGCACCCTGGTTGAAAAAGGTTGTACTAGGCTCAGCGCAGCAACTATTACAAAGTAACATTGTTTATAAACATTGATCAGATTGGAGATAGAGAGATACAAAGTAACATTGTTTATAAACATTGATCAGACGGGAGTTAGCGAGATACAAAGTAACATTATTTATAAACATTGTTCAGACGGGAGATAGAGAGATACAAAGTAACTTTGTTTATAAACATTGATCAGACGGGAGTTAGCGAGATACAAAGTAACATTGTTTATAAACATTGATCAGACGGGAGATAGAGAGATACAAAGAGATGTGACAGTTGTGTGCAGATATTCAGTTTGGCACATCCCTAGCAGATGATATGTAATCACATAGCTGGCCGGACGGAGTGACATCTCCTCTGACATACAGACATTTGTGTATCTCAGTAACAAATAGTCAAAATGGTTGTGTGCTGCCACCTAGTGGTATAAAAATTGTGTAGCTGCTGCTATCACCTATGTGTTTCCCTATCCACAGCAAGTCTAAATAATAAATCACACATGAATTGTGTACATTTGTGTATCTCAGGTGTGGATTTGTAGGCGTGGATTTGTAGGGGTGGATTTGTAGGGATGGATTTGTAGGGGTGGGTTTGTAGGGGTGGGTTTGTGGGTGTGGATTTGTAGGGGTGTATTTGTGGGAGTGGATTTGTAGGGGTGGATTTATGGGTGTGGATTTGTAGGGGTGGATTTATAGGCGTGGATTTGTAGGGGTGGATCTGGAGGGGTGGATTTGTAGGGGTGGATTTGTAGGTGTGGATTTGTAGGTGTGGATTTGTAGGTGTGGATTTGTAGGGGTGGATTAGTAGGTGTGGATTTGTAGGCGTGGATTTGTAGGGGTGGGTCTGGAGGTGTGGATTTGTAGGGGTGGATTTGTAGGGGTGAATTTGTAGGGGTGGATTTGTAGGGGTGGGTCTGGAGGTGTGGATTTGTAGGGGTGGATTTGTAGTGGGTTTGTAGGAGTGGGTTTGTAGGGGTGGATTTGTAGGCGTGGGTTTGTAGGCGTGGGTTTGTAGGCGTGGGTTTGTAGGCGTGGATTTGTAGGCGTGGATTTGTAGGCGTGGATTTGTAGGGGTGGGTCTGGAGGGGTGGGTCTGGAGGGGAGGGTCTGGATGGGTGGATTTGTAGGTGTGGATTTGTAGGGGTGGGTTTGTAGGGGTGGATTTGTAGGGGTGGATTTGTAGGGGTGGATTTGTACAGGTGAATTTGTAGGTGTTGGTCTGTAGGGGTGGATTTGTAGGGGTGGGTCTGGAGGGGTGGATTTGTAGGCGTGGATTAGTAGGCGTGGATTAGTAGGCATGGATTTGTAGGGGTGGATTTGTAGGGGTGGGTCTGGAGGGGTGGGTTTGTGGGCGTGGATTTGTAGGGGTGGATTTGTAGGCGTGGATTTGTGGGTGTGGATTTGTAGGCGTGGATTTGTAGGAGTGGATTTGTAGGCGTGGATCTGTAGGCGTGGATTTGTAGGTGTAGATTTGTAGGTGTCGGTCTGGACGACGGCTGTATTGTAGATTTATGGAGTGAATGGGATCCATCCTTACCGTTGCTATGTTCCCGCACCAGCCGGGTGTTGCTATGGCCGTCAGGACGATGACTTTCTGCCCGTTGATGGAAGATGAAGAGATGGAGTTACAGCTCTGTGATGAGTTCCTCAGATGGATAGAGGCGGGGTCATACCCGAGGGAGGAGAGCAGACATTGGCTGGCGGTAACCATCATCATATTAATATCGCAGCTCAGCGCAGGGTGGAAATCAGTACCAGCTGCAGAGACAAGGGGGCGCTATGTATTATAATACAGAACATTTCTCAGCACACTTACCAGCTTGGCCTGATAACAAACTGACCATGACTAGTTATAAAGTGACTGCACTTTACTGCTCCTCTGATCTCACTACTGATACTATAGACCTTCTGCAGTCCCTAATGATGTGAGGGAACCACAATGCAGACAAGGGGCATCAATGTATGAAGGAGAGCGGGGGAGGGGGGACTTACTCTTATCTTGGTAGAGGCGGGGGTGGCACACACACCCTCCCATGGCGCACTCCTCGTCTGTAGCGCACTCCTCGTCTGTAGCGCACTCCTCGTCTGTAGCGCACTCCGACTCGCACATGGAGGTCTCTGTAAAAGATAAACCTGATAAACCCCATAGAAGTCATTGTATGAGGGATGGAGATGACGGAGGAGGACGCTCACCTGTGCAGCACGAGGAGGTCTGGTTATAATATAACCCCGGGGGGCAGCAGAGGGAGAGATCAGCAACAGCGCACTGGACGTTCCCATCCGGGAGACAAGAGGTAAGTCCATCAGAACAGTGACAACCGATATTCTCATCACAGAACCCCCAACACAAAGAACAGACACCAATAGGGCCGAAGTCTGGGGAGGAGCCGGAGTCTGCCAAGAGATAGAGAGATGAGGGATCTTCATATCTTATCTATTATATCTAATGAGGGGGAGGGGAAGAGATACTCACAGATACATTCCGCTCCTGTGAATAGAAAATACAACAGAGATTAATTCCGAGCTCTGAGACATTGTATCACCCCTCACATTGTATCATCCCTCACATTCTATCATCCCTCACATTCTATCATCCCTCACATTCTATCATCCCTCATATTGTATCACCCCTCACATTGTATCATCCCTCACATTGTATCATCTCTCACATTCTATCATCCCTCACATTCTATCATCCTTCACATTCTATCATCCCTCGCATTCTATCATCCCTCACATTCTATCATCCCTCACATTCTATCATCCCTCACATTATATCACCCCTCACATTCTATCACCCCTCACATTCTATCACCCCTCACATTCTATCATCCCTCACATTCTATCATCCCTCACATTCTATCACCCCTCACATTATATCATCCCTCACATTATATCATCCCTCAAATTGTATCACCCCTCACATTGTATCATCCCTCACATTGTATCACCCCTCACATTCTATCATCCCTCACATTCTATCATCCCTCACATTCTATCATCCCTCACATCCTATCCCTCACATTCTATCATCCCTCACATTCTATCACCCCTCACATTCTATCATCCCTCACATTATATCATCCCTCACATTGTATC
The DNA here is from genome assembly GCA_028564925.1 of Lithobates sylvaticus. Lineage (NCBI taxonomy): Eukaryota > Metazoa > Chordata > Amphibia > Anura > Ranidae > Lithobates > Lithobates sylvaticus. Next base: position 4,162,358 of record CM053026.1, on the reverse strand, counting down.
ATCCCTCACATTGTATCACCCCTCACATTGTATCATCCCTCACATTGTATCATCCCTCACATTGTATCACCCCTCACATTGTATCACCCCTCACATTGTATCACCCCTCACATTGTATCACCCCTCACATTGTATCACCCCTCACATTATATCATCCCTCACATTCTATCACCCCTCACATTGTATCATCCCTCACATTGTACCATCCCTCACATTCTATCACCCCTCACATTGTATCACCCCTCACATTCTATCATCCCTCACATTATATCATCCCTCACATTCTATCACCCCTCACATTGTATCACCCCTCACATTCTATCATCCCTCACATTATATCATCCCTCACATTGTATCATCCCTCACATTGTATCACCCCTCACATTGTATCATCCCTCACATTGTATCATCCCTCACATTGTATCACCCCTCACATTGTATCACCCCTCACATTGTATCACCCCTCACATTGTATCACCCCTCACATTGTATCACCCCTCACATTATATCATCCCTCACATTCTATCACCCCTCACATTGTATCATCCCTCACATTGTACCATCCCTCACATTCTATCACCCCTCACATTGTATCACCCCTCACATTCTATCATCCCTCACATTCTATCACCCCTCACATTGTATCATCCCTCACATTCTATCACCCCTCACATTGTATCACCCCTCACATTCTATCACCCCTCACATTCTATCATCCCTCACATTGTATCATCCCTCACATTGTATCATCCCTCACATTCTACCATCCCTCACATTGTATCATCCCTCACATTCTATCATCCCTCACATTCTATCATCCCTCACATTGTATCACATTTATGGATTTCATTAAAGGTCGTACTATGGGCCCCATAGGAGCCCTTTGGATGTCCAGCTTGGTTGGTTTTGTCACCTTCTAGTGGGGTTGTCCTGTGTGTGGCCCAATCTGACTGATTGTATGTATACGGTGTGTACCTGACCAATCACAGGGGAGGAGTCTGTCTGTCTATCGGGGGGGGGGGATTTTATTATAGGTCATGCTATGGGCCCCAGAGGAACCCTCAGCTGTCACCTTCTCCTGAGCGCTGTCTTGTGATTGGACCAATTTATTAGCCAGTCTGTGGTGATTGGACAGATCATTTGTATGTGTATGGTGTGTATATGGCCAATCCCAGTGGAGTCTGTCTGTCTGTCTGTCTGGTGTGTTGGAAATAGTCACTTGTTTATCATTGGGGCAAGAGCAATAAAATATAATAATAATAATAATAATAATAATAATAATAATAATAATAATAATAATAATAATAAAACAATAATAATAATAATAATAATAATATAACAATAAATAATAATAATAATAATAATAAGAATAATAAGAATGAATTATAAATAATAATAATAAACAATGATAATAATAAAAATATTAATAATAATAATAATAATAATACAAATTATAAATAATAATAATAAAAAAATTATAAATGCTACATATTAATAAAATAATAATAATAAATAATAATAAATGATAAATAATAATAACATAAAAATATAAATAATAATAAATAATACCAATAAATAATAACCAATAATAAATAATAATAATAATAATAATAACAATAATAATAAATAATAATAATAAATAATACATATTTATAAAATGGCAATAATAATATTAATAATTGATAATAATTAATGATGATAATAATAATAAAAATAATAATAATAATAATAATATAAAATGCTCTGTGTATTACTATATAATATATAACATATATTTAATAATAGGTCTTTATACAGTATATGATATATACCATAAATTAATACACCGGGATATATTCTGCCCCACATATACGGTATATCACTTGGATATATAACATACGATATATAACAGAACGCACTCCTGTAATAAACGATCTGAGGTATAAAATCTCTCGCACTTTCCTATTCATTGCGAAGGGCGTGAAATGCGCAGAAGGAGTCCTTGACCCTCCCGCAAAATTGCGCGGCACGGAAGTGCGGACATGTAGGGGGCGCCATTAAGAAATAATGTCCCCGCCAAGTTTCTGCTCATTGGCAGTGCGTTTCTGTGCGATTTTACATGCGTTCCGGACACGCAGAGTGTGAGTAGAGACCCCCGCAGACAAAGCGCGATCCGGGGAACCGGCCAATGGCGATGCGTCTATAGATCCCGGGAATAGTCATGTCGTCGGTTGGTCTGACCGACTTACCTGCATGATGGATGAGAGACGCCAGGAGAAGGGCGACGCGCAGAGTCAGCGCCGCCATGGCTGACAGCAGGCGAACGATTGGCCGGATTGGGGAAGGACTGGCGCAGAGACGCAAAGTCTTGTCTTAAATACAAAGAGGAAGGGGGAGGGGTGAAATCTGATAGAAGAGACATTTCATATCTGATGATTGATTAACCCCCGCACTGCCTCTCTGATGTCACCGACAATGGAGAACATTCTACAGAGAGAGGAATGTCACCGGACCGATCACAGCGAGCGCACCTACCCCTCAGGGGCCACACTGCCAGAGGGCCTATCACATGTCTGACCACCATTAACCCTTTCCATGGAAATCATCTTCATATTTACTCCTCCAGAGTCTACATCATACAGAAGAGCACAGGGATGGTGGGAACCCCTCATAATGGGCACAGCGGGTGTACAGACCCGGGAACTCAGCACAGGGATGGTGGGAACCCTCATAATGGGCACATCGGGTGTACAGACCCGGGAACTCAGCACAGGGATGGTGGGAACCCCTCATAATGGGCACAGCGGGTGTACAGACCCGGGAACTCAGCACAGGGATGGTGGGGACCCCTCATAATGGGCACAGCGGGTGTACAGACCCGGGAACTCAGCACAGGGATGGTGGGAACCCCTCATAATGGGCACAGCGGGTGTACAGACCCGGGAACTCGGCACAGGGATGGTGAGAACCCCTCATAATGGGCACAGCGGGTGTACAGACCCGGGAACTCAGCACAGGGATGGTTGGGAACCCCTCATAATGGGCACAGCGGGTGTACAGACCCGGGAACTCAGCACAGGGATGGTGAGAACCCCTCATAATGGGCACAGCGGGAGTACAGACCCGGGAACTCAGCACAGGGATGGTTGGGAACCCCTCATAATGGGCACAGCGGGTGTACAGACCCGGGAACTCAGCACAGGGATGGTGGGAACCCATCATAATGGGCACAGCGGGTGTACAGACCTGGGAACTCAGCACAGGGATGGTGGGAACCTCTCATAATGGGCACAGCGGGTGTACAGACCCGGGAACTCAGCACAGGGATGGTGGAAACCCCTCATAATGGGCACAGCGGGTGTACAGACCCGGGAACTCAGCACAGGGATGGTGGGAACCCCTCATAATGGGCACAGCGGGTGTACAGACCCGGGAACTCAGCACAGGGATGGTGGGAACCCCTCATAATGGGCACAGTGGGTGTACAGACCCGGGAACTCAGCACAGGGATGGTGGGAACCCCTCATAATGGGCACATCGGGTGTACAGACCCGGGAACTCAGCACAGGGATGGTGGGAACCTCTCATAATGGGCACAGCGGGTGTACAGACCCAGGAACTCAGCACAGGGATGGGGGAGAACCACTCATAATGGGCACAGCGGGTCTACAGACCCGGGAACTCGGCACAGGGATGGTGGGAACCACTCATAATGGGCACAGCGGGTGTACAGACCCGGGAACTCAACACAGGGATGGTGAGACCCCCTCATAATGGGCACAGCGGGTGTACAGACCCGGGAACTCAGCACAGGGATGGTGGGAACCCCTCATAATGGGCACAGCGGGTGTACAGACCCGGGAACTCTGCACAGGGATGGTGAGAACCCCTCATAATGGGCACAGCGGTGTACAGACCCGGGAACTCGGCACAGGGATGGTGGGAACCCCTCATAATGGGCACAGCGGGTGTACAGACCCGGGAACTCAGCACAGGATGGTGGGAACCCCTCATTATGGGCACAGCGGGTGTAAAGACCCGGGAACTCGGCACAGGGATGGTGGGAACCCCTCATAATGGGCACAGCGGGTGTACAGACCCGGGAACTCAGCACAGGGATGGTGGGAACCCCTCATAATGGGCACAGCGGGTGTACAGACCCGGGAACTCAGCACAGGGATGGTGGGAACTCCTCTAGGGGGTGTCTTATATTGATCTCACAGAAGATACCACTGACGCTCCCTCTGGAGCTCGGAGTATCGAGTCGCTCGGATCACCATGTAGAATATTTCACATTTCTCATGTCTCCCTCAGATGTGAAACTTGTGATAAAAATCTGAAATGTCCTGAAGGGAGGGGAGAAATGCATTCTGGGTCCCCCTCCAGGAATCTCGGTACATAGAAGAATGAGAAGAACGATGGTGTCCCTTAGTCCCGGTTCACACTGAGGCGGCACGACTTGCAGCGCGACTGCCTCAGGCGACCCGGACACGAAAGCGACTTCTGTATAGAAGTCAATGCAAGTCGCCCCCAAAGTCGTACAGGAACCTTTTTCTAAGTCGGAGCGACTTGAGTCGCTCCGATTAGAACGGTTCCATTGTACAGAACGGGACGCGACTTGTCAGGTGGCTAAGTCGCCTGACAAGTCGTCCCAGTGTGAACCGGCTCTTAGGGAGTCCACATGTGGGAGGAGCCTGTAATTGGCCAAACAGATAAACACAACTGTCCACCATACTCACGTGAATGGCATTGTATCTACATATTGGGACATTATTTTTTTACTATTTAACATTTTTATGTGAATGAGTAACTCCTTCGCTTGGGGAGGGCTGGATATCTGGAGGCCCCCTTATTCCAAAAGGGGCTCTCCTGATTTTAAAACCCCTCCCACCAGGGATGTGAGAATGAGGCCCCTATCTTCATCGACATCGGGACCAGGTTCCCTTCCGAGGGGGAGGACTTCACTTCTTCCCCTGGCAAATTACCAGCCCAATAATGAGGGCAAGTGGCCTGGTATAGCTCAGGAGGTTGGACTGCACCCTCGCTGCTCACCCCTTCCTAACCAGCCGGGATGTATGCCTGGATACAAGTCTGGTATGGATTTTAAGGGGAACCCCAGCAAATGAAAAAAAAAAACATAAAAAATATGGCATGGCCTTCAAAAATCCAAAGCAGAGCCTTATCCGAGCATGCAGCCTGCCTGCTCCTCTCCCGAAACTGTACTAGGATTTATGCCCTCATCATTGGGAGGGTTCTTTATGGGGAGGGGGGGCGCTATTGGAATCTAGAATAAGGGGTCCCTCCCATACCCCACCCTGGCCTGGTGGGGTATGTGGGGGAATTTATTGGAATCCAGAACAGGGGGGGGGGGGGGTTGAGCTTTGTCTCTATGTTGATGGGGTGATGGGGACAAGGCTCTCATCCCCACCACCATGGCCTGGTGGATGTGGAGGTATGTGGGGGGGACCTATTGGAATCTAGAACAAGGGATCCTCCCTGCCAAAACACCTTTTCTCTATGTTGATGGGGTGATGGGGACAAGGCTCTCATCCCCTTCCACCCTGGTTTGGTGGATGTGGAGGTACGTGCGGGGGAGGGGGGGGCTTGGAGGGATCAAGGCTCTCATCCCCACCACCTGATGGTGACAAGGCTCTCACCCCCCCACCACCCTGGCCTGGTGGATGTGGAGGTATGTGGGGGGACCTATTGGAATCTAGAACAAGGGGTCCTCCCTGCCAAAACACCTTTTCTCTATGTTGGTGGGGTGATGGGGACAAGGCTCTCATCCCCACCACCCTGGTTTGGTGGATGTGGCGGTAAATGCAGGGGAGGGGGGACTTGGTGGGATCAAGGCTCTCATCCCCACCACCTGATGGGGACAAGGCTCTCATCCCCCACCACCCTGGCTTGGTGGATGTGGAGGTACTTGCGGGGGAGGGGGGACTTGGTGGGATCAAGACTCTCATCCCCACCACCTGATGGGGACAAGGCTCTCATCCCCACCACCCTGGCCTGGTGGATGTGGAGGTATGTGGGGGGACCTATTGGAATCTAGAACAAGGGGTCTTCCCTGCCAAAACACCTTTTCTCTATGTTGGTGGGGTGATGGGGACAAGGCTCTCATCCCCTTCCACCCTGGCTTGGTGGATGTGGCGGTACATGCAGGGGAGGTGGGACTTGGTGGGATCAAGGCTCTCATCCCCAACACCTGATGGGGACAAGGCTCTCATCCCCCACCACCCTGGCTTGGTGGATGTGGCGGTACATGCAGGGGAGGGGGGAATTGGTGGGATCAAGGCTCTCATCCCCAACACCTGATGGGGACAAGGCTCTCATCCCCACCACCTGATAGGGACAAGGCTCTCATCCCCCACCACCCTGGCTTGGTGGATGTGGCGGTACATGTAGGGGAGGGGGGACTTGGTGGGATCAAGGCTCTCATCCCCACCACCTTATGGGGACAAGGCTCTCATCCCCACCACCTTATGGGGACAAGGCTCTCATCCCCACCACCTGATGGGGACAAGGCTCTCATCCCCACCACCTTATGGGGACAAGGCTCTCATCCCCACCACCTGATGGGGACAAGGCTCTCATCCCCACCACCTTATGGGGACAAGGCTCTCATCCCCCACCACCTTATGGGGACAAGGCTCTCACCTAGGGTTGCCACCTTTTTCTTCAAGTCAAACCCGAACACATTAGCGGCACACAGCAATTTATTTTTATTTTATATAGTATAAACTATACATATAATTTGCTATTAAATAACATTTCTAATCAGATGAAGTTAATAACAAGAGTCCCCTTTACATCAGAGTCCACAGAGTTCCCCCTTTTACATCTGAATTTGCAGAGTTCCCTTTCACTGTAAGGGGGGACTCTGCAGACTCTGATGTAAGGGAGAACTCTGGGGACTGTAACACAAGGGATGCTCTGGGAACCCGGATTTAAGGGGGAACGCTGAGAACTCTGATGTACGGAGAGGACCCTGATGTAAGAGAGAACTCTGTGGCCTCTGGTGTAAAGGGAAACTCTGATGTAAGGGGTGCTCTGAGAACCCTGAATTACCTTAGTGTACTCACTAAGGATGAGAGGTGCAGTCAGCACCTCTCATCCAGATGCATCTGGAAGCCATAGTCCGGTCTGAATAATGTGTCCGGGTTTCAGGAAGTCTGGACGCATGATTCCAAACCCGAACTGTCCGGGTGAATCCCAGACAGGTGGCAACCCTACTCTCATCCCCCACCACCCTGGCTTGGTGGATGTGGAGGTACGTGCGGGGGAGGGGGGACTTGGTGGGATCTAGAAGCCTGCCTTGAGATTAGGTGGCCTCCAGCTAGTATCAGGCCCTCTTCATACATGAACGAGCAAGGGGTACTAAAAAAAAGTAAAAAAAAAAAAACACACAATGTGATAAAGTCATTTATTCATAAATAAACAATTAAAATTCATTGTCGATCACGTCGTCCAGCGATGTAGATCTGTCATCAATCACAATGAGCCACGCCCCGTGGATATAATGAACCCTGCCAAGGCAATCCTCCCATGCCACCAGGAACCCCATACCCTGCCAAGACAATCCTCCCATGCCACCAGGAACCCCATACCCTGCCAAGACAATCCTCCCATGCCACCAGGAACCCCATACCCTGCCAAGACAATCCTCCCATGCCACCAGGAACCCCATACCCTGCCAAGACAATCCTCCCATGCCACCAGGAACCCCATACCCTGCCAAGACAATCCTCCCATGCCACCAGGAACCCCATACCCTGCCAAGACAATCCTCCCATGCCACCAGGAACCCCATACCCCGCCAAGACAATCCTCCCATGCCACCAGGAACCCCATACCCTGCCAAGACAATCCTCCCATGCCACCAGGAACCCCATACCCCGCCAAGACAATCCTCCCATGCCACCAGAAACCCCATACCCCGCCAAGACAATCCTCCCATGCCACCAGGAACCCCATACCCCGCCAAGACAATCCTCCCATGCCACCAGGAACCCCATACCCCGCCAAGACAATCCTCCCATGCCACCAGGAACCCCATACCCCGCCAAGACAATCCTCCCATGCCACCGGGAACCCCATACCCCGCCAAGACAATCCTCCCATGCCACCAGGAACCCCATACCCCGCCAAGACAATCCTCCCATGCCACCAGGAACCCCATACCCTGCCAAGACAATCCTCCCATGCCACCAGGAACCCCATACCCTGCCAAGACAATCCTCCCATGCCACCAGGAACCCAATACCCCGCCAAGACAATCCTCCCATGCCACCAGGAACCCCATACCCCGCCAAGACAATCCTCCCATGCCACCAGGAACCCCATACCCCGCCAAGACAATCCTCCCATGCCACCAGGAACCCCATACCCTGCCAAGACAATCCTCCCATGCCACCAGGAACCCCATACCCCGCCAAGACAATCCTCCCATGCCCCCAGGAACCCCATACCCCGCCAAGACAATCCTCCCATGCCACCAGGAACCCCATACCCCGCCAAGACAATCCTCCCATGCCACCAGGAACCCCATACCCCGCCAAGACAATCCTCCCATGCCACCAGGAACCCCATACCCTGCCAAGACAATCCTCCCATGCCACCAGGAACCCCATACCCTGCCAAGACAATCCTCCCATGCCACCAGGAACCCCATACCCCGCCAAGACAATCCTCCCATGCCCCCAGGAACCCCATACCCCGCCAAGACAATCCTCCCATGCCACCAGGAACCCCATACCCCGCCAAGACAATCCTCCCATGCCACCAGGAACCCCATACCCCGCCAAGACAATCCTCCCATGCCACCAGGAACCCCATACCCTGCCAAGACAATCCTCCCATGCCACCAGGAACCCCATACCCTGCCAAGACAATCCTCCCATGCCACCAGGAACCCCATAGACTTCAGTGTGGGGTGTGGGGTACTATGTTCAGGGTTTGCAGATTTCCCACAGAGTTCAGCAAAAGTTCAACAAACCCAACTTTGCTCAATTCGCTGATCATCGTTACTCAGCACTTGTTTTAAAATATTTCAGCAAGTACACCGCTATGACCTGTTGTGTAGTGGGGGGGGGGGGGGGGCAGACTCAAGCGTAGTGATCATGAACATGGGCCACCTGCCCCCCCCCCCTTTATCAGGAGAACTCTGAGCATGTAGGGATGCCTTCGGGCTGATCCATTCTGGCCTAACCGGTATCTGTTGACAGTTCTCTGTGCACCTGCTTCAGTCCTTACATCAACATATCCTGCTTTGCCCTTTGGGCACAAGCTTGGTTTCCAAGAGACGTCCCCGTATAGAGGTCAGGAGGAGGCAGAGCCAGCACCACAAACAGAAATATCTCCCATGTATGTGTATACTGTGTGATTGTATACTGTGTGTGATTGTATACTGTGTGATTGTATACTGTGTGGCCCCATAATCTCTGATTGCCTGGGGGCCCCAAAATCTCCTATTGCCCGGGGGCCCCATGAGTTGTCAGTCCGCCCCTGGGTCACTGGTCATATTTGGTCAATGATGTCACTACTATCTCCAGGGCTCTTCCATCCCACCGGGAAGCCCGAGCCGTCCAATCGCATACACTGTGAGGAATGGAAGTTCGATCGCCTCTTCGGTGATGTCAGAAAGCGGAAGCGATGAGGATTTCTTCACTTCCGGTTTGTTAGTATAGAAGCCGTTACCGGCTTGTACAGCATCTGATTAAATCGACCAATGACGTCCTCCGAGGTCACAGGCTCCGTTCCTCTATGTGTTGTCCAACACTAGGACTTCTTCAGGCGGTGTCTCGGCGTTGCCCTGTGATGCGTCTGCACTTTATATTCTGACTTTGTTATTATCTCATTTATTTATATATTGATATTGGGAATTGATTTATAATGGAGTATCGCTGGTTACATCTAAGCTGTAAACTTGTATGACATTTTGGTTTTAGGAGATCAGTTGGATATTAGTGGATGTATTTGGTGAATGGAAGGACTCTGGGATCAGACCGTAGCCGATACTTCCTGGCATTCTCTGCAGCGCTGTGTGACGCCCCCCCCTCCCCCCGCGTTGCTGTAATGATAGCGGAGTTCAGACTTCCCGTACAACAAAATCTCACTGCTTTCCCGCTGACATCCTGACATTGTGCTGATGGAAGGACCAGACTCTTCTCCTCCAGGCTCAGCTCCCCCTGCTGGAGGTTCTCACTACTGAAGAATGGGGTCACCTCCAACACCCCACCGTGTACAGAGAGAGAGAAGGGGGTTATTATATGTGTGCAACACCCCCCCCGTGTACAGAGAGAGAGAAGGGGGGTTATTATATGTGTGCAACACCCCCCCCCCCCCCGTGTACAGAGAGAGAGAAGAGGGATATTATATGTGTGGACTTCTCTATCATTTATCTTATTTCTCCTTCTGTTAACTTTACACTCCTGTGAAAGCTGAAGACTAAACCCAGAGGGAATGTACGTTCTCAGTTTTCTGTCTGCTCAGGGCTCAGGTCTCGGCCTGCTCAGGGCTCAGGTCTCGGCCTGCTCAGGGCTCAGGTCTCGGCCTGCTCAGTGCTCGGGCTCTCGGCCTGCTCAGGGCTCGGGCTCTCGGCCTGCTCAGGGCTCGGGCTCTCGGCCTGCTCAGGGCTCGGGCTCTCGGCCTGCTCAGGGCTCGGGTCTCGTCCTGCTCAGTGCTCGGGCTCTCGGCCTGCTCAGTGCTCGGGCTCTCGGCCTGCTCAGTGCTCGGGCTCTCAGCCTGCTCAGGGCTCGGGCTCTCGGCCTGCTCAGTGCTCGGGCTCTCGGCCTGCTCAGGGCTCCGGTTCTCCGTCCTGCTCAGTGCTCGGGCTCTCGGCCTGCTCAGTGCTCGGGCTCTCGGCCTGCTCAGGGCTCGGGCTCTCGGCCTGCTCAGGGCTCGGGCTCTCGGCCTGCTCAGGTCTCGGGGCTCTCGGCCTGCTCAGTGCTCTGGCTCTCTGCCTGCTCAGGTCTCGGGGCTCTCGGCCTGCTCAGTGCTCGGGCTCTCGGCCTGCTCAGGGCTCGGGCTCTCGGCCTGCTCAGGGCTCGGGCTCTCGGCCTGCTCAGGGCTCGGGCTCTCGGCCTGCTCAGGTCTCGGGGCTCTCGGCCTGCTCAGTGCTCTGGCTCTCTGCCTGCTCAGGTCTCGGGGCTCTCGGCCTGCTCAGTGCTCGGGCTCTCGGCCCGCTCAGGGCTCGGGCTCTCGGCCTGCTCAGGTTTTGGGTCAAGCTGGTAAGCAACAGGATCATTGACGCTGTGCAGCACATCCCGTGTGCGTCCTGGTAACCTATGATGCTATCCAGGCTGTACTGTGTCATTGGTTGCTAGAAAGCCCAAACAACATACTAGCAACCAATGGAGGATGTTGCCTTCGGCACGGCCCTTTATTGAATGGAAGAGAAGCCCTGACTTTAGAATTAGGGGGGGGGGGGTACGTTTCCACTAACCACCTCTGTAAAATAGGGCCCTCTTCACCGATCCGTAATATAAAGGAGATTCTTCAACAGTCAAATCTGAGGGTCCTTGTTCTCCTAACATAAATGTAAGGGAGACCCCTATACTGATCTGCAATGTAGGAGGAAGCCCTTCTCTACTGACCTTCGATTTTAGGGGCACTTTTCCACTAACCACCAATGTAAGTTAAAGCAATCTTCACCGATCATTATAAAGGACCTTCAACTGTCAACTATTATAAGTGTATGGGGCCCCTTCCCTCTGCCCACTAATATAGGGGGCGTGTCTACAATGAAGACCAATATAAGGGGCCCCTTCCCTCTGCCCACTAATATAGGGGGCGTGTCTACAATGAAGACCAATGTAAGGGGCCTTGTCCTTCTGATCATTAATATAGGGGGCGTGTCTACAATGAAGACCAATGTAAGGGGCCCCGTCCTTCTGATCATTAATATAGGGGGCGTGTCTACAATGAAGACCAATGTAAGGGGCCCCTTCCCTCTGCCCACTAATATAGGGGGCGTGTCTACAATGAAGACCAATGTAAGGGGCCCCGTCCCTCTGACCATTAATATAGGGGGTGTGTCTACAATGAAGAACAATGTAAGGGGCCCCGTCCCTCTGACCATTAATATAGGGGGTGTGTCTACAATGAAGAACAATGTAAGGGGCCCTGTCCCTCTGACCATTAATATAGGGGGTGTGTCTACAATGAAGAACAATGTAAGGGGCCCCGTCCTTCTGACCATTAATATAGGGGGTGTGTCTACAATGAAGACCAATGTAAGGGGCCCTGTCCTTCTGATCATTAATATAGGGGGTGTGTCTACAATGAAGAACAATGTAAGGGGCCCGTCCCTCTGACCATTAATATAGGGGTGTGTCTACAATGAAGACCAATGTAAGGGGCCCCGTCCTTCTGATCATTAATATAGGGGGTGTGTCTACAATGAAGACCAATGTAAGGGGCCTATCCCTCTGATCATTAATATAGGGGGGTGTGTCTACAATGAAGACCAATGTAAGGGGCCCCGTCCTTCTGACCATTAATATAAGGGGTGTGTCTACAATGAAGACCAATGTAAGGGGTCTCACTCCTCTGATCATTAATATAGGAGGCGTGTCTACAATGAAGAACAATGTAAGGGGCCCCGTCCTTCTGACCATTAATATAAGGGGTGTGTCTACAATGAAGACCAATGTAAGGGGCCCCATCCTTCTGATCATTAATATAGGGAGGTGTGTCTACAATGAAGACCAATGTAAGGGGCCCCATCCCTCTGACCATTAATATAGGGGGCGTGTCTACAATGAAGGCCAATGTAAGGGGTCCTACTCCTCTGATCATTAATATAGGAGGCGTGTCTGCAATGAAGAACAATGTAAGGGGTCCTGTCCTTCTGACCATTAATATAAGGGGTGTGTCTACAATGAAGACCAATGTAAGGGGCCCCATCCCTCGGAGCATTAATATAAGGGGCGTGTCTACAATGAAGAACAATGTAAGGGGTCTGTCCTTTTGACCATTAATATAGGGGGTGTGTCTACAATGAAGAACAATGTAAGGGGCCTGTCCTTCTGACCATTAATATAAGGGGCGTGTCTACAATGAAGACCAATGTAAGAGGCCCCGTCCCTCGGACCATTAATATAGGGGGTGTGTCTACAATGAAGAACAATGTAAGGGGCCTGTCCTTCTGACCATTAATATAAGGGGCGTGTCTACAATGAAGACCAATGTAAGAGGCCCCGTCCCTCGGACCATTAATATAGGGGTGTGTCTACAATGAAGACCAATGTAAGGGGCCCATCCCTCCGACCATTAATATAGGGGGCGTGTCTACAATGAAGACCAATGTAAGGGGACCCATCCCTCTAACAATTAGAATAGGGGGCGTATCTACAATGAAGACCAATGTAAGGGACACCATCCCTCTGACCATTAATATAGGGGGCGTGTCTACAATGAAGACCAATGTAAGGGGACCCATCCCTCTAACAATTAGAATAGGGGGCGTATCTACAATGAAGACCAATGTAAGGGACACCATCCCTCTGACCATTAATATAAGGGGCGTGTCTACAATGAAGATCAATGTAAGGGGCCCTGTCCTTCTGATCATTAATATAGGGGGCGTGTCTACAATGAAGATCAATGTAAGGGGCCTGTCCCTCTGACCATTAATATAGGGGGCGTGTCTACAATGAAGACCAATGTAAGGGGACCCATCCCTCTACCAATTAGAATAGGGGGCGTATCTACAATGAAGACCAATGTAAAGGGCCCGTCCCTCTGACCATTAATATAGGGGTGTGTCTACAATGAAGAACAATGTAAGGGGTCTGTCCTTTTGACCATTAATATAGGGGGTGTGTCTACAATGAAGAACAATGTAAGGGGCCCATCCCTCCGACCATTAATATAGGGGGCGTGTCTACAATGAAGACCAATGTAAGGGGTCTGTCCTTTTGACCATTAATATAGGGGGTGTGTCTACAATGAAGAACAATGTAAGGGGCCCTGTCCTTCTGATCATTAATATAGGGGGCGTGTCTACAATGAAGATCAATGTAAGGGGCCCCATCCCTCTAACAATTAGAATAGGGGGCGTATCTACAATGAAGACCAATGTAAGGGGACCCATCCCTCTAACAATTAGAATAGGGGGCGTATCTACAATGAAGACCAATGTAAGGGACACCATCCCTCTGATCATTAATATAGGGGGCGTGTCTACAATGAAGACCAATGTAAGGGGACCCATCCCTCTAACAATTAGAATAGGGGGCGTATCTACAATGAAGACCAATGTAAGGGACACCATCCCTCTGACCATTAATATAAGGGGCGTGTCTACAATGAAGATCAATGTAAGGGGCCCTGTCCTTCTGATCATTAATATAGGGGGCGTGTCTACAATGAAGATCAATGTAAGCGGCCTGTCCCTCTGACCATTAATATAGGAGGCGTGTCTACAATGAAGACCAATGTAAGGGGACCCATCCCTCTAACAATTAGAATAGGGGGCGTATCTACAATGAAGACCAATGTAAAGGGCCCGTCCCTCTGACCATTAATATAGGGGTGTGTCTACAATGAAGAACAATGTAAGGGGTCTGTCCTTTTGACCATTAATATAGGGGGTGTGTCTACAATGAAGAACAATGTAAGGGGCCCTGTCCTTCTGACCATTAATATAGGGGTGTGTCTACAATGAAGACCAATGTAAGGGGCCCCGTCCTTCTGATCATTAATATAGGGGGTGTGTCTACAATGAAGACCAATGTAAGGGGCCTATCCCTCTGATCATTAATATAGGGGGGTGTGTCTACAATGAAGACCAATGTAAGGGGCCCCGTCCTTCTGACCATTAATATAAGGGGTGTGTCTACAATGAAGACCAATGTAAGGGGCCCCATCCTTCTGATCATTAATATAGGGGGAGTGTCTACAATGAAGAACAATGTAAGGGGCCCTGTCCTTCTGACCATTAATATAAGGGGCGTGTCTACAATGAAGACCAATGTAAGGGGTCTCACTCCTCTGATCATTAATATAGGAGGCGTGTCTACAATGAAGAACAATGTAAGGGGCCCCGTCCTTCTGACCATTAATATAAGGGGTGTGTCTACAATGAAGACCAATGTAAGGGGCCCCATCCTTCTGATCATTAATATAGGGAGGTGTGTCTACAATGAAGACCAATGTAAGGGGCCCCATCCCTCTGACCATTAATATAGGGGGCGTGTCTACAATGAAGGCCAATGTAAGGGGTCCTACTCCTCTGATCATTAATATAGGAGGCGTGTCTGCAATGAAGAACAATGTAAGGGGTCCTGTCCTTCTGACCATTAATATAAGGGGTGTGTCTACAATAAAACCAATGTAAGGGGCCCCATCCCTCGGAGCATTAATATAAGGGGCGTGTCTACAATGAAGAACAATGTAAGGGGTCTGTCCTTTTGACCATTAATATAGGGGGTGTGTCTACAATGAAGAACAATGTAAGGGGCCTGTCCTTCTGACCATTAATATAAGGGGCGTGTCTACAATGAAGACCAATGTAAGAGGCCCCGTCCCTCGGACCATTAATATAGGGGGTGTGTCTACAATGAAGAACAATGTAAGGGGCCTGTCCTTCTGACCATTAATATAAGGGGCGTGTCTACAATGAAGACCAATGTAAGAGGCCCCGTCCCTCGGACCATTAATATAGGGGTGTGTCTACAATGAAGACCAATGTAAGGGGCCCATCCCTCCGACCATTAATATAGGGGGCGTGTCTACAATGAAGACCAATGTAAGGGGCCCCATCCCTCGGAGCATTAATATAAGGGGCGTGTCTACAATGAAGATCAATGTAAGGGGCCCTGTCCTTCTGATCATTAATATAGGGGGCGTGTCTACAATGAAGATCAATGTAAGGGGCCTGTCCCTCTAACAATTAGAATAGGGGGCGTATCTACAATGAAGACCAATGTAAGGGACACCATCCCTCTGACCATTAATATAGGGGGCGTGTCTACAATGAAGACCAATGTAAGGGGACCCATCCCTCTAACAATTAGAATAGGGGGCGTATCTACAATGAAGACCAATGTAAGGGACACCATCCCTCTGACCATTAATATAAGGGGCGTGTCTACAATGAAGATCAATGTAAGGGGCCCTGTCCTTCTGATCATTAATATAGGGGGCGTGTCTACAATGAAGACCAATGTAAGGGGACCCATCCCTCTACCAATTAGAATAGGGGGCGTATCTACAATGAAGACCAATGTAAAGGGCCCGTCCCTCTGACCATTAATATAGGGGTGTGTCTACAATGAAGAACAATGTAAGGGGTCTGTCCTTTTGACCATTAATATAGGGGGTGTGTCTACAATGAAGAACAATGTAAGGGGCCCATCCCTCCGACCATTAATATAGGGGGCGTGTCTACAATGAAGACCAATGTAAGGGGCCCCATCCCTCGGAGCATTAATATAAGGGGCGTGTCTACAATGAAGATCAATGTAAGGGGCCCTGTCCTTCTGATCATTAATATAGGGGGCGTGTCTACAATGAAGATCAATGTAAGGGGCCTGTCCCTCTGACCATTAATATAGGGGGCGTGTCTACAATGAAGACCAATGTAAGGGGACCCATCCCTCTAACAATTAGAATAGGGGGCGTATCTACAATGAAGACCAATGTAAAGGGCCCGTCCCTCTGACCATTAATATAGGGGTGTGTCTACAATGAAGAACAATGTAAGGGGTCCTGTCCTTCTGATCATTAATATAGGGGGCGTGTCTACAATGAAGATCAATGTAAGGGGCCCCATCCCTCTAACAATTAGAATAGGGGGCGTATCTACAATGAAGACCAATGTAAGGGGACCCATCCCTCTAACAATTAGAATAGGGGGCGTATCTACAATGAAGACCAATGTAAGGGACACCATCCCTCTGACCATTAATATAGGGGGCGTGTCTACAATGAAGACCAATGTAAGGGGACCCATCCCTCTAACAATTAGAATAGGGGGCGTATCTACAATGAAGACCAATGTAAGGGACACCATCCCTCTGACCATTAATATAAGGGGCGTGTCTACAATGAAGATCAATGTAAGGGGCCCTGTCCTTCTGATCATTAATATAGGGGGCGTGTCTACAATGAAGATCAATGTAAGCGGCCTGTCCCTCTGACCATTAATATAGGAGGCGTGTCTACAATGAAGACCAATGTAAGGGGACCCATCCCTCTAACAATTAGAATAGGGGGCGTATCTACAATGAAGACCAATGTAAAGGGCCCGTCCCTCTGACCATTAATATAGGGGTGTGTCTACAATGAAGAACAATGTAAGGGGTCTGTCCTTTTGACCATTAATATAGGGGGTGTGTCTACAATGAAGAACAATGTAAGGGGCCCTGTCCTTCTGACCATTAATATAAGGGGCGTGTCTACAATGAAGACCAATGTAAGAGGCCCCGTCCCTCGGACCATTAATATAGGGGTGTGTCTACAATGAAGACCAATGTAAGGGGCCCTGTCCTTCTGATCATTAATATAGGCGGTGTGTCTACAATGAAGACCAATGTAAGGGGCCCATCCCTCGGACCAATATAAGGGGCGTGTCTACAATGAAGACCAATGTAAGGGGCCCTGTCCTTCTGACCAATAATATAGGGGGCGTGTCTACAATGAAGACCAATGTAAGGGGCCCATCCCTCTGACCATTAATATAGGGGGTGTGTCTACAATAAAGGCCAATGTAAGGGGCCCATCCCTGTGACCATTATTATAGGGAATGGAACCGCCCCCTTCCCCGCCCCTGAAGAACAGACAGACACAAATGGATCAGCATACAAAATGTTTATTGTGTGTTGCAGGCAGCTGGAGGCAAAGTCTCTATCTGCAATGTACAAAGGTAGAAAACTGTAGAAACAGCCCTTGAAATCAGGAAAGATCACCTCTGGAACTCCCCAAATCCACAAGTCTGCGCCAGGAAAGGGAGGGGGGGAGGGGACACAACATGCATACTCCATACCACTACATGTCCTAATCCCCGCACTGGATCTCTGCAATTCCTATTCCCTATCGGCACACGCCGCATAGCCACCCTAGGGGGCGCTGGAAGAACATGGAACCTGCACTGCATACTACACGGCAGTGCGCACATCTCTTAGTGGGTGTACAAACGCAATATAATGCTCCACGTTTGGTGAAACTTTGGAGTCTGTTCATAAAAAAATAATAATACAATGTAACAATTCTAGAGAACGCTGGAGGGAAATCAGCATTGGTAAGCATCGGCTCCATTGACCTGCTAAT
This sequence comes from Lithobates sylvaticus, assembly GCA_028564925.1. Lineage (NCBI taxonomy): Eukaryota > Metazoa > Chordata > Amphibia > Anura > Ranidae > Lithobates > Lithobates sylvaticus. The sequence goes on along the minus strand of CM053026.1, from coordinate 4,144,103 downwards.
TCCCTCTAGTGTTCTCCAGAGTGGTTAGATTGTCAGCAGATAAATGCAATCATTGGTAAGCATCCTGTAGAAAGAGGAGACAGCCTGGCCGCTGCACACCTCGCCCAGCCTGAATGATTAGCAGGTAAAAGCAGCCCCAGCTCGATTATTACAGGCCACGCCCTCAACGTGTTTCGCCCCACCCCTGGGCTGGGCCGGGCGAGGTGTGCGGCGGCCAGGCTATCTATTCCTATTCCTGCCGTGTGCATTGGGTCTGGATAGGCCTCTCCACAGCCTGCACCCTTGCTGGTCAGCAGCATCCAACTCATCCCCCAAGCATTTATCGTGGGTCATTGGTAAGCATCAGCTCCATTGACCTGCTAATTCCCTCTAGTGTTCTCCAGAGTGGTTATATTGTCAGCAGATAAATGCAACCATTGGTAAGCATCCTGCAGAAAGAGGAGACAGCCCGGCCGCCGCACACCACCCCCAGCCTGAATGGTTAGCAGGTAAAAGCAGCCCCAGCTCGATTCAGGGCAGCGAAAGGCCACGTCCACAACATGTTTTGCCCCTGGGCCGGGCGAGGTGTGCGGCAGCCAGGCTCTCTCTTCCTATTCCTGCAGTGTGCTTTGGGTCTGGATAGGCCTCTCCTCAGCTCATCCCCTGAGCATTGATCATGGGTCATTGGTAAGCATCGGTTTCACTGATCTGCCTATTCCCTCTAGTGTTCTCTCAAGTTGTTATATTGTAACTCCTGTTACAAAGCCATATGTAATTCCAATGATCCTCAGATCCATCTAGTGGCCGTAATGCAGTATTTCGCTACTGCCCATAATCAATGTTCGTTCAGAAGAGAAAATAGCCTGAAGAACGTTCATTTGTGCCCAGAATGAATGTAAATGAAGATTTTCTGGATGAATGGCTATGCCAAATTTTTTTATAAACAGACTCCATTCGCTCCGCTAAACTCCTCACATTTATCGGTCTGACACAGGAAGCTACAAAAACGGCAGAACAACAAGACAAGTGCAATGTAAATAAGAAAAAAAAAAGTCTTTATAAAAAGGATCTACAAAAACAGGTCCAGCTGGAAAATCTCCCTTCCCGAAAAATATTATTGTCAGTCTTCGATCGATCGGAACCCTGCTACGTCCAAGGCCGAACTCTGAACCAAGTCAGCACACTGCAAGCCTCGGCTTAGATTCCATGTACCACACACAGGCTCTGGAACTATCCCTCACACCAACTCAACAAATAGACAGGATTCTGCCCGTTGGTGCAGCAGAACTGAACACAGACCGATCACACACACCACCACAAAATCTGTCAAGCAGATGAAGAGTTAAACCAAAAACACATTGGCTTTCCCATGGTGCTCTGTGGTATCCTTTTTCATATCATTTAGAAACATTATTTGATAGAGAGCTAAAAGTTCTTCTTTATGACTAAAGGGAACCCGTCCTAAAAACAAACCATACAGACACCAACTTCAAGCCCCAATATAAACCTACCTTGGGCCTGGAACAGGTTTGATCCCACCCCCATCTTCCATTCAGTCTGATGCTGGTCGTGGACTCTCCGTCTGCCCCCCCCCCCCGTGACAGCGCTGGGTGCCTGGGTCACCAATCACATGAGAGGAGGGGGTGGATCACATGACCCCCCCCCCCCATACCTAGCAGTACAGGGTATATTTCTTTACTCCTGGCGTGGGTGGGGGGGGGGGGGGGGGGTATAAAATCTGCTGGCAGCGCCACCAGTACAGATTTCCAGAGCTGTAAATCTAGTTCTTGAATTTACCCCCCCCCCCCCCATTGGTCTGATTCCCAACACCAACCCTTAATCCCAATTTCAGCTTGACAAACACCAACACCCCCCCGCCCTCCGGCGTCTCCACCCACAATTCTTTCCTTTATCTTCTTTTGGCAGGCGTGTCTGGTCCGGTCATGTGATGTGCTGGGTCCTCCTCTTCCTCCAGTGGTTGGTGGATTCTGAATGCTGCTGAGAATGACCCTATATAATACAGCGATCGTTCCCAGCAGCATTCTCCTGGGAGAACAGCTTGATGACACCCCCCCAGGGAGGGCAGGTCACTGACACCCCGGGGGAACACTCCGAGGGAGGGCAGGTCCGTGACACCCCGGGGGAACACTCCGAGGGAGGGCAGGTCCGTGACACCCCGGGGGAACACTCCGAGGGAGGGCAGGTCCGTGACACCCCGGGGGAACACTCCGAGGGAGGGCAGGTCCGTGACACCCCGGGGGAACACTCCGAGGGAGGGCAGGTCCGTGACACCACGGGGGAACACTCCGAGGGAGGGCAGGTCCGTGACACCCCGGGGGAACACTCCCAGGGAGGGCAGGTCCGTGACACCCCGGGGGAACACTCCGAGGGAGGGCAGGTCCGTGACACCCCGGGGGGGAACAATCCCAGGGAGGGCAGGTCCGTGACACCCCGGGGGGGGAACAATCCCAGGGAGGGCAGGTCCGTGACACCCCGGGGGGAACAATCCCAGGGAGGGCAGGTCCGTGACACCCCGGGGGAACACTCCCAGGGAGGGCAGGTCCGTGACACCCCGGGGGAACACTCCCAGGGAGGGCAGGTCCGTGACACCCCGGGGGGGAACACTCCCAGGGAGGGCAGGTCCGTGACACCCCGGGGGAAACACTCCCAGGGAGGGCAGGTCCGTGACACCCCGGGGGAAACACTCCCAGGGAGGGCAGGTCCGTGACACCCCGGGGGAAACACTCCCAGGGAGGGCAGGTCCGTGACACCCCGGGGGAACACTCCCAGGGAGGGCAGGTCCGTGACACCCCGGGGGAACACTCCCAGGGAGGGCAGGTCCGTGACACCCCGGGGGAACACTCCCAGGGAGGGCAGGTCCGTGACACCCCGGGGGGAACACTCCCAGGGAGGGCAGGTCCGTGACACCCCGGGGGAAACACTCCCAGGGAGGGCAGGTCCGTGACACCCCGGGGGAAACACTCCCAGGGGGGGCAGGTCCGTGACACCCCGGGGGAAACACTCCCAGGGAGGGCAGGTCCAAGACACCCCGGGGGCACACTGCCAGGGAGGGCAGGTCCGTGACACCCCGGGGGCACACTGCCAGGGGGCAGGGTCCGTGAACCTGCCCCAGGGGGCAGGGTCCATGACACCCCAGGGACACGCCCCCAGGGAGGCAGGTCTATGACACCCTCCCAGAGGGCTGTTCCTTGACACCCCAGGAGGCAGGTCCATGACACCCAGGGTCTACAGGAAAAGAGAGTTGAATGAAGTTGGTCATCATTCAATCCAGAAGGGGAGCGGCGCTTGAGATGAGGTAAGTATTGCAGCCGGAGCTGACTTTTTTTTTTTTTTTAACATGCAGGTCAGAATTTTTTTGTAGAAAATGCTAGAATTTAGCTTTGAATTTTAGGTCAAAATGACCCCATCAATGCGACTCCAGAGGCAAAGCGCCATCCCTGAAATATTATGCATTTAAAAAAACGTTGTTGCCAAAATTACCAGCGACGTAAAACCTGCGCCAAAAAAGAAAAGCGCAGGTTGCCACGCAATGCGGAAGGGTTGTGCCCATCACTCACTGTCTTTTTCAACTCAAGCGATACCCATAATGCAATGCAGGAGGTGCCTGCGTTACATTGTGTAATGCGGGGGTGAGATGGGCAGAGCTTACACAGCAATATATGTACACGGGGCAATATTTTAATAGCCCGATGCTCCCCGGGTTATAGTATTTATGCCAAGAACAGGTGCTCTTTAATTGCTAAAATAAAAAGAGAGCGCCCAAAAACGCGGCTTGGTGTCTCTGCACCCTACAGCCATCATATAAAAGTACATAAAAGAGGTCAGAAAAATTCAGACATTATTACAGGACTTGGAGATAGAACTTCGTAGAACACATAATTCCGACAAAAAACATTTTACAAAAAAAAAAAAAAAAATGAAAATCGCAGATCTGATCCTCTCTCCGAGTCCATCTTCAGCAGCTAAAATTTCCGATAACCGCCCCAAAAAAAAATGCAAATGGCGCTTCTCTGCGACCATCCTTAGGGTTTCCTCTATAGTGCATGTCTAGAAAACGTCAATAAGTCGCATGAAAAACCCGACACGCTGGTTGTACCCAAGTCGATCGATGGGGATTCATCTTCTGTCTGTAAAATGATGTCAATATCTTAGGGGGTACCTGAGCTCCGGGATGACCCTCAAAGGGGGGTACACGTTGGGACGTTCCAGTGTGGAGAACGGCTCCACTAGGCCAAGGGAAGTAGAAATGACCTTACTCCTTTAGTAAATCAGCCTTATGCCGCGTACACACGGTCAGAATTCTGATCGGAAAAAGCTCTGATGGTTATTCCGACGGAATGTCGCTGAAACTGTCTTGCCTACACACGCTCACACCAAATTCCGATGGTCAATAACACCACGCCTTAAAAAACGTTCGACTGCACTATAAAAGGGAAGTTGAATGCTTCTGAGCATGTGTCGGATAGTTTAGGAGCATGCGTCGGAATTTTGCGTGTCGGCATTGCAAACACACGATCGGAAAATCCGATAGAAAGGTCCGTCGGAAAAATTAAGAACAGGTTCTCAATCCAAAGTCCGTCGGAAATTCCGACAGAAAAAGACCGATGGGCGTACACACGGTCGGAAAATCCGATGAAAAGCTCCCATCGGACTGTTTCCATCAGAAATTCCGACCGTGTGTACGCCGCATTAGAGTCTCAATATTTTATGTAACAGAGGTGATCCCAGCACACAGGGCTTTGTGCACCAATGGAAATTCACCTCTGCGAAAGAGAACTGCCCCGACAGGAATCCTTTAATAGTCTAGACCAGCCATTCTCCACCTCTAGTTCCTCCAGCGATTGGTAGGGGTTCCGTAAAATGTGGCCAATTGACCTCCCACTTGATGGTGCCATCAAAGTTCTGAGGACCAATGCCCCTTGGCAAGGCCAGCTCCACGACGCCAATAATCTTTTTAACTGTCTATAAGGGTGGCATTCCGGCCATCATTGTAAAGGCGGCATTATTCCCCACTGGTCTCAAATGTAGGGGGCATTTTTTTTTCACTCCCCCCTGATTAATGGACTTTAGCAAAGGGTTCCTTTGAGACCTGAAAATGATTTCAAGGGATCCTCCAAGGAAAAAAAGTTGAGAAAGTCTGGACTAAACTGAACGTTCTCTAGTATAAAAGACAACTGTAATGCCGCGTACACACGGTGGGAATTTCCAATGGAAACAGTCTGATGGGAGCCTCTCATCGGATTTTCCCACCGTGTGTACGCCCATCGGTCTTTTTTTGTCTGAATTTCCGACGGACTTTGAATTGAGAACCTGTTCTTAATTTTTCCGACGGAAAACCTTTCTATCCACTTGCTTACCGGGGCCTATTTTGGCCTATTTCCCTTCATGTAAACATCATCATTTTTTTTGCTAGAAAATTACTCAGAACCCCCCAAACATTGAGTACGTTTTTTTTTAGCAGACACCCTAGGGAATAAAATGGCGGTCATTGCAACTTTTTATCTCACACGGTATTTGCGCAATCATTTTTCAAACGCCTTTTTTTTGGAAAAAAAAACGGTTTCATGAATTAAAAAATAACAAAACAGTAAAGTTAGCCCAATTTTTTTATATAATATGAAAGATGATGTTACGCCGAGTAAATAGATACCGAACATGTCACGCTTTAAAATTGCGCACAACCGTGGAATGGCGCCAAACTTCGGTACTTAATAATCTCCATAGGCGACGCTTTAATATTTTTTACTGGTTACCAGTTTAGAGTTACAGAGGAGGTCTAGTGCTAGAATTGTGTGGTTTGAGCGGCGTTTACATATGCGGGCGGGACTTGCGTGTGCGTTAGCTTCTGATCGCGAGCTACAGGGGCGTTTTAATTTTTTATTTATTTATTTATTTTTTTTTATTTTACTTCATTTTTTTTATTTTTACACTTTTTAAAAAAAAAATGAATCACTTTGTAAACATCCTTTGTAATAGGAATGTATGTGACAGGTCCTCTTTATGGAGAGATGTGGGGTCAATAAGACCCCACATCTCTCCTCCAGGCTGGAAAGCATGAGATCGGTAAAAAAAATTTTTACCGATCTCATGCTGACAGCTGCGATCGCGGCTTTGTTTACTTCCGGGTACCGGGCGTGACGCCATAACGTCGCGCCCGGGCCTCCGACGGTCATAGAGATGACTGGTGACCATCTGGTCACCGGAAATCTCTATGCTCGTCATCCGGCGGCGAGCGATTCTTTCTCCGGGCCCCCGATGGCACGGGAGAGCCCGGAGAAGCACCCGATGGTGGCGGGAGGGGGGGACATCCCTTCCCACTGCCTATAAGAACGATCAGGCGGTGGAACTGCCGATATGATCGTTCTTATGGTGCACAGAATCGCCGGCCGGAAAGAATGATATCTGAATGATGCCAATAGCTGCACCCATCATTCAGATATCACCACTCAAAGTCAAGGACGTCATATGACGTCCTTGGTCGGCAAGTGGCTATAGGATTTTCCAATCGTGTGTATGCAATTCCGACGCGCAAAATTCCGATGCATGCTCGGAAACAATGCGACGCATGCTCGGAAACAATGCGACGCATGCTCGGAAGCATTATAGTGCAGTCGAATGTTTTTTAAGGCGTGGTGCTATTGACCGTCGGAATTTGGTGTGACCGTGTGTAGGCAAGACAGTTTGAGCGAAATTCCGTCGGAATTCCGACGGGAAAACCATCAGAGCTTTTTCCGACGAGAATTCCAACCGTGTGTATGTGGCATAATAGAAAAAAAATAAAACGAAGCGGGAACTGTGAGGTGCAACTTGACCTCTACATGGACAAACACACCCATCTCTAGATCATAAATACTGTAGGCAATACCAAGCTGGGAAATAACTCATCTCCACATACAGCTACACTACATGTTCAAAAGGCTGTGGACACCTGACCACCACATCTACATGAGTTTACTGGATACCCTATTCCAAACCCATGGTCCTTCAATATGGAGTTGGCCTCCCTCCCACCCCTTGCAGCGGAAAGCCTCCACAAGACTTTGGTGGGAATTTGTAAACTCAAGTACCGATGTTGGGTGAGAAGACCTGGCTAGCACTTGGATATCCAGTTGCTCTCAAAAAGGTGTTCAGTAGGGTTGAGTAGTAGCACACTCGAGTTCTTCCACACCAAACCATGTCTTTATGGAGCTGGCTCCACTCTTCATATAGAGTGGACATTCTTTGTGGCCATAACTTCCTCCACTCTTCTAGGAAGACTTCCTACAAGATTTTGGAGGGTGCCTGTGGGAATTTGTGAACATTTGTGTGGTCAGGTACTGATGTGGGATGAGAATACCTGGCTCACACATTGGGCATAAAAAAAGAAAAAAAAAAAAAAAAAAAAGGAGACCTGGCTTCCAGTCAATGTTCCAATTCATCACAAAAGGTGTTCAAGTGGGGTTGAGGTCAGACCTCTGTGAAGGACCTCGCGTTCCTCCACACCAAACTGGCCATGCCATGTCTTTATGGAGCTGGCTCCACTCCTCATATATAGAGTGGACATTCTTTGTGGCCATAACATCCTCCACTCTTCTAGGAAGACTTCCCACAAGATTTGAGGGTGCCTGTGGGAATTTGTGCCCATTAGTGAGGTCAGGTACTGATGTTGGACAAGACGACCTGGTTCACAGTCAACATTTCCAATTCATCCCAAAAGGTGTTCAGTAGGGTTGAGGCCAGGGCTCTGTGCAGGACACTCGCGTTCCTCCACACCAAACTGGTCACACCATGTCTTTATGGAGCTGGCTCCACTCTTCATACAGAGTGGACATTCTTTGTGGCCATAACATCCTCCACTCTTCTAGGAAGACTTCCCACAAGATTTTGGAGGGTGCCTGTGGGAATTTGTGCCCATTGGTGAGGTCAGGTACTGATGTTGGACAAGACGACCTGGCTCACAAATCAACATTTCCAATTCATCCCAAAAGGTGTTCAGTAGGGTTGAGGCCAGGGCTCTGTGCAGGACACTCAAATTCCTCCACACCAAACTGGTCACACCATCTCTTTATGGAGCTGACTTTGTACACAGAAGGGGGCACAATCATGCTGGAACAGAAAATGGTCTTCCGTAAAACTGTTACCACCAGGTTGGAAGAGCACAATTGACTTTGTATCATGTAGTATTAACTGTATACCTGCACTAAATCACTTGGGAGTGAGGTCCACATACCTTTGGCTATAAAGTAGGTGTGGTGGTTAGGTCTTGCCAAACCTTTAGCCATCTAGTGTATGTTAGTCATGTATAATTGCCACTAGGACATAAAGAAAAGGATCCCACCAAGGCTTTCATCACACTAGATATGGAGTTTTCCTGAGCTGCTCGTTGAGGACAATAAAAGGTCTTCGGGAGAAAAAAAAGATCTATTTTTTTTGGTCTGGGAATAGTTGAAAAACGGCGGCAAAAAAATTGCCTGCATTTGACTTCAATATGTTGCTTGCTTTTTGATTGATCATACAAAAAAAAAAAAAAAACCTGATGCAGAAGAGACAAAAGGTCTACATTAATCCCCCGTTAATTGGCATAAACTGATTAAAAATGAATGGGGCAAAAATGCAGCAAAAATAAAATGGTTCCTCTCTCGACTGAAAAATAACGACAGGATTAGAAGGGACAGACATTCACAGGAAAACTTTCCAAGATTCCTTCATAAACTAGCAAAACATATCTACAAAATACACGTGAGCTATTGTGCAGTAATTAGACTAAAGCCCCATACACACGGTCGGAAAATCCGACCACCAAATCCATCGGATTTGGTCCGACGGATTTAGTCCGACACTGGTGTTGCATACACACGGTCGGACAAAGTTGTCGGAAAATCCGATCATTCTGAACGTGGTGACGTTTGTTGCCTACGACGGGACTATGTAGAGGCTAGTAGCCAATAGCTTTGGTCTTGTAATGTGATCTGAGCATGCGTGGCACTTTGTCCGTCGGAATGCGCTACACACGATCGGAATTGGTGTGATCGGACTTTGTTGTCGGAATATTTATAGAGCAGGAGATAGAACTTTGTCCGTCGGACAATCCGATGGAAACTGTCCGATGGTGCCTACACACGGTCGGAACTTCCGACAACATTGTCCGATAGGACAGAATCCATCGGAAAATCCGACCGTGTGTATGGGGCTTAACTGTACTATCAAAATAAAATGCGGTCATCCACATTACAAAGAAACGGTGCATGGTGAGTTTTGGAAACACCAACTGGAATTGTCTAATCTACAGCGGAAGGACCTTCTAAAAATGCCAATCTATATCATAATGGACCTTCTAAACTGGTAGTCAATGTTACTGAAAAAAAAAAAAAAAACAAGATCACTTTCACATCAAAAGGTGACCTACAAGTGGGGCCCACTCTAAAAGGTGGTGCGCTAGTGATGTGACCGTCCGCTAGGCCATGTACAAGCGGTAATGTGAACGTGTGATGCCATTAGGAGACCATGCGCACCATCAAATACAGAAACCAACTCAACAATCTGAATGTCTACTCAAAAAAGGAGGAAATCTCACTTGAGAGAATAGACAAGGGATTGCGTGGGCCACAACAAAGCAAACCAATAGTGGTCATGTGCAGGATCTCTGCATGCAGCAAACCATGGTAGCTAGTGGTTGAGTGGCTTTAACAAGTAATTCCACGTCATATAAAAAAAGGGGACATTTTGGGCCAAGCTGGCCTAAAACATTAGATGGCACTCAAACATACTTACAGCAGTTAAGCATAGCACTATATAGACCAGGGGTCTTCAAACTATGGCCTCCAGTTGTTCAGGAACTACAATTCCCATCATGCCTAGTCATGTCTATGAATGTCAGAGTTTTACAATGCCTCATGGGATGTGTAGTTCTGCAACAGCTGGAGGGCCGTAGTTTGAGGATCCCTGATATAGACTGATTATCCTAGGAGTTAATCCTACATACTGAAACCTCAAATATCATGATCTCATCACAATAGACTATTGGCCAATAGATATCCCCCCCTTCCTCAGTACCCCCCCCCCCCCCCCCCCCCCCCCCCCCCCAAAAGCGAAGACTGGCCTGAACTATCTGCTGATGTCGAAGCTCATCCAGAACTCTACCATGACTCAATCCCACCAAAATTTGTAACATTGGACAACCATCTAATATCAAAGCTTCTTCATTGCAAAAAAAAAAAAAAATTACACATTTTTCACACCCACTACAAAAAAGGCACACAATGTTCCCTTATATATGAGCTTATAGGAGATAAAAAAAAATAATATATAATATATATATAAAAAACAAAAAATGAACCACAAATAACCAATAAGTATTGTGAGAGGGTGGTGAAGGAGCAAGGAGGGGGTGCATCAGAAGGAAAGGAGATCATTTGTCCAGTTCCGTCGGGTTGGAAAAGGCACGAAGGTCGTGTTGCAGGATTTTCTCTTTATTTTTTTTGCAGGACGGGTTTTGTGCTGTAAACATGTGAGAGAGAGCGAGCGGTCATCTATGAAGAGGGGACTGTACCTCTCCCCCATGTGACCGGGAGAAGGGCCATGGCTGGTGTCTTGGCAGCTCGGGTGAAGGGTTGAGGCAGTTTAGCAAAAAAGATGCAACAAGAGCGTTCTAGAAAAAGATTTCCCTTCTGTGCAGAGAGGTTTAGCCCCCCTGAAGAGAGCGTCAAAGGCCACGGCATGCACCATTCCAAATCTTGTCCCTCAGGTGAGACCAAACTTCGAGAAAGTGAAAAAAAAAAAAAAAGTCAGCATGCACGCAACCAAAATCTCTCCCCCCAGCTGAGACCATAGGAGAGCCGGCGAGGACCTTGCACCAGACCCTTTTTCCTTCAGGTGAGGCCAGATCTCAAAAAAAAATAAAAAAAAGGAGCGCAAAAAAGAAGGCCACAACCTGCTACTTAACCACAACCTCTCTCTGCTACAATGCTGTGCCCATTTATCCATCAAAGGAAAGCTTCTCCACACAAAAAGGCTGGAGATCCGAGGGCAAGTCAAGAAAGTTCTGCAGGGCTAGACCTCCAGTGTGCGTGAAGCCATCACATTTCTGCATGCAATAAGGCAACGGTACCCAGTGAGAGAGGAAACAAAGAGCTCCACAAGATACTCAGAGAGAGAGAGCGGCCCTGCTGAGGTCGGGTCTCCATCACTTCATCCAATCACTGCTGACAGCGGAGGTCAAGTTCTCCATTACTCCATGCAATTGCTGCTGAAAATGGGGGTTGGGTCTTTACTTCCTCCGTGCAATCACTGCTGACAGCCGAGGTTGGGTTTCCACTCTTCCATGCCATCATTGCTGACAGCAGAGGTTGGGTTTCCACTCTTCCATGCCATCATTGCTGACAGCAGAGGTTGGGTTTCCACTCTTCCATGCCATCATTGCTGACAGCAGAGGTTGGGTTTCCACTCTTCCATGCCATCATTGCTGACAGCAGAGGTTGGGTTTCCACTCTTCCATGCCATCATTGCTGACAGCAGAGGTTGGGTTTCCACTCTTCCATGCCATCATTGCTGACAGCAGAGGTTGGGTTTCCACTCTTCCATGCCATCATTGCTGACAGCAGAGGTTGGGTTTCCACTCTTCCATGCCATCATTGCTGACAGCAGAGGTTGGGTTTCCACTCTTCCATGCCATCATTGCTGACAGCCTAGGTTGGGTTTCCACTCTTCCATGCCATCATTGCTGACAGCAGAGGTTGGGTTTCCACTCTTCCATGCCATCATTGCTGACAGCCGAGGTTGGGTTTCCACTCTTCCATGCCATCATTGCTGATAGCAGAGGTTGGGTTTCCACTCTTCCATCCCATCATTGCCGACAGCCAAGGTTGAGTTTCCACTCTTCCATGCCATCATTGCCGACAGCAGAGGTTGGGTTTCCACTCTTCCATGCCATCATTGTTGACAGCCGAGGTTGGGTTTCCACTTTTCCATGCCATCATTGCTGACAGCAGGAGGTTGGGTTTCCACTCTTCCATGCCATCACTGCTGACAGCCAAGGTCGGGTCTCTATTGCTCCATGCAATCGCTGCTAAAAATGGAGTTTGGGTCTTTACTCCCTCCATGCAATCACTGCTGACAGCGGAAGATGGAGTCTCCTCTCCTCTATGCAATCACTGCTGACAGCGGAAGATGGAGTCTCCTCTCCTCTATGCAATCACTGCTGACAGCGGAGGTTGGGTCTCCAATACTTCATGCAATCACTACTGAAAATGGAGGTTGGGTCTTTACTTCCTCCATGCAATCATGTGACAACAGTCCTCCTAAAAACTTCTCTATATATATAAAAAAAAAAAAAAAAATTCTCAAAACCAGTGAAGTGTAAACATATCTGACCTACACACTGATACCAGGTATCGTTATACGGAGAAGTCATCTATATTTGACGGTACGACCTAAAAACGACCACATGCAGTCACTATTCAAGGCAAATGACCAACGAAAGGTTCCTCAACACCAATTATGGTTTCATAGACTTGTGCCTAGAGCAGTGAGGAAGATGGTTTCAAGTATCGAGGAGCGTGTGCATGAGAATGAGGGACTATGGTCATGTGACAAGAAGGCGAAGTGAAGAGGCAATGGGGGAGGACCACAATTCATCAAAACAGGAGGTCCTCCTCATCCTCATTTTTTTTTGGAGTTAAAGCTCACAAAGAAACTCTCATGGAAAGATTTGGCACATGCTACAAGCCAAGAGGAACCCAATTCACAGAAAACAACGGCTCCAAATCGGCACAACCACGTCACAGCAAGGCAGAGCCTGCCCCGTCCATGCAAAATAGAGAGCCAAATAAATGCACCGGGGGGGGGGGGGGTATACAGTACCGCAAAGCGGATACTTACATGCATCATTACACCATGTAACAAGGACACTGAACACTGATAAACACACATGTAGCGGGTACAGACGGGTCATATATAACGAGGCAGGGGTAAAAGATGCAGGGAGGCGCTGTGATGTCGTGAATGATGTAACAGGTGAAATCTTAGGAGGCTGTTTATAAAGATCATGTGATTAATTTACTTCATTTTTCTTCAGTCCATAAAAGTAAAAAAAAAAAAAAACATATAAAGTATATCTAAAGCCAAAAAAAATAAAAATAAATAAAAAAATAAAAGTTCTTGCATTCTGTGCTCCGTTTAAGAGATTTTACCTCACTTCCTGTGCTGCAGACAGGAAGTGAGAGGGAATCTTTACAAAGCGAGATGAAATCCCCTCTAAAGACAGCGGTCACCGGAGCAGGTGTCCCCATTGGAAGACCTTCCCCCTCCATATTTTGGTGACAACTCAAAATTGTGAGTTTCCTGTTCCTTTCAAACCTTGCGACAATTGTCACCCAGATAGAGGGGTTCAAATATGGGTGGTCACCTGGACAGATGGGAGGGGTTCAATCTAGGGGTGGCCACTGGGACAGATAGAGGGGGTCAATCTAGGGGTGGCCATTGGGACAGATAGAGGGGGTCAATCTAGGGGTGGTCACCAGGACAAAGAGGGGCGAATCTAGGGGTGGTCGCCAGGACAAAGAGGGGCGAATCTAGGGGTGGTCGCCAGGACAAAGAGGGGCGAATCTAGGGGTGGTCGCCAGGACAAATAGAGGGGCGAATCTAGGGGTGGTCGCCAGGACAAATAGATGGGCGAATCTAGGGGTGGTCGCCAGGACAAATAGATGGGCGAATCTAGGGGTGGTCAGAACAGGACAGTTAGTGGGGTGACCAATAGCAATACAAATCTGACAGGTCTGACCACTGGCAAAAGCTTTGCTGGAACATCCCCAGTGTACCCTTATATAATCCCACCCACTCCATGGGACTCTACTTCTGTAGAAAGCAAGATGAAGAAACAGAGGAGAGGGACCCGAGTCCTGTTCTGTATTACAACATATGGAGTCACTGGTAAGTCAAAACTCCTATTACTTCACTAGTCCAGTATTGGGCAAAGGAATGGAAGTCAGACCATGGGACATCCCCAATAAACTGAGGAGCTGGCAACCAAAACAGTCAGCTTGAAACACCTTGCGGCCCATCCACTGGAGACAAGGCCCATCCACCGGAGTCCCATGGAAAGGCCCACCACCTGGAGTCCCATGGAAAGGCCCACCACCTGGAGTCCCATGGAAAGGCCCATCCACTGGAGTCCCATGGAAAGGCCCACCAACTGGAGTCCCATGGAAAGGCCCACCACCTGGAGTCCCATGGAAAGGCCCACCACCTGGAGTCCCATGGAAAGGCCCACCACCTGGAGTCCCATGGAAAGGCCCACCACCTGGAGTCCCATGGAAAGGCCCACCACCTGGAGTCCCATGGAAAGGCCCACCACCTGGAGTCCCATGGAAAGGCCCACCACCTGGAGTCCCATGGAAAGGCCCACCACCTGGAGTCCCATGGAAAGGCCCACCACCTGGAGTCCCATGGAAAGGCCCACCACCTGGAGTCCCATGGAAAGGCCCACCACCTGGAGTCCCATGGAAAGGCCCACCACCTGGAGTCCCATGGAAAGGCCCACCACCTGGAGTCCCATGGAAAGGCCCACCACCTGGAGTCCCATGGAAAGGCCCACCACCTGGAGTCCCATGGAAAGGCCCACCACCTGGAGTCCCATGGAAAGGCCCATCCACCGGAGTCCCATGGAAAGGCCCATCCACCGGCGTCCCATGGAAAGGCCCATCCACCGGCGTCCCATGGAAAGGCCCATCCACTGGCGTCCCATGGAAAGGCCCATCCACTGGTTTTGGCTTTAGATGCACTTTAGAGTTGCAATAAGGAAAAAAAAAAAATAATAATATCGAGACCAATATGGCACCTCAACCAACCTACTTTTCCCATTTTCCCCGGACTGAAAATATATTTCCCATGATAAAAAACAAAAAAACACCAGATTGATCTTGATGAACAGCCCCCTGAGAGGTCCATGCGGCTAAGCCGAACTCATGGGGAGTTGGAGGCCAAGGTATGGAAATATGACCACCCAACGGGCTTTATACCACATAGGATGAGGCGTCCTTCTGCATCAGCATGCTGCATTGTATAGCGATACCGAGTACCTCTGCTTAGCCCTTAGTGCTCTTTAAGCTGCATAATAAATGTGAGTCTCTCCGCTCGGAATAAAAACACTGAGCTGTAGGTAATACTGAGTTACTATGTAAACGGGTCGTGTGCGAGGATACCGAGTATCTCTACGCGTTTCAAGCGCTGTGATCTACGCGAGTGCGTCGCCGTCTTCCGGGGGCGGCAGACACTCTGTGATGCAGTGCACCTCCCAGCCATATCAACATTTCTTAGGCTCCGCCCACGAGGAGCCCAGAACTGGACTGGGATCCGCCAAGCCACGTGAACTGGTGCAGTTTTGTGTCGGGGGAGCTTTTTGTTATAGAGCGCCCACTTAAAAACGGACAGGCGAGTCCAGAACTAGATTGTCGAGAACTCTGTAGTGAATGGATAGTTTGTAGAGATTTTGGTGCCCCCCCCCGCCCCGTTGAAGGTTGGGAGTGGTTATCTTGAGCCGCGTGGCTCCCCGAGCAAGACAGGCCCACCGAGTATAGTGCAATAATACTTCCATCTGGCTTGGTCTGCAGGGTGGAGAGTTGGCACAGGGGAGTCGCCCTCTGGCCTCACAGAGAAGCTTTTATCTTCTGCCAGCAGGAGGGTCCCACGTCTCCGACCACCACAGAAGGCACAGGGAGAGTCTCCGGGTCCCATGTCTCCGACCACCACAGAAGGCACAGGAAGAGTCTCCGGGGCTCAGGAAATGGAGGAAGAGGAAGGGCGCCAAAAACACCACTTGTTCTTGCTGTGCTGCTTGCGGATGAGTTCCTCCTCCTTTTCGCGCTCCTTCTTGCAGCGGAGGTAACGGTCTTCTTCCTTCAGGTACCACACCGGGGGCCAGCGCAAGCGCTCAAAGTGGCCTTTGTTTTCTGGGGAGACACAGAGTACACACCACTGTTAAAAGCTGATCTCCTGACTCGCTCAATCCCTCTCTCACCACTCCGCCCTCCTTAACTGGTCCCTGGAAAAAATGCCCTTTTTACTCACCTAAAACCAAACGGGCACAAGGCACTCCAATCCGGATTCTCCTCTCCAGCTTAATTGGGAGGCCCAAGTCACTGGCTGTGTGACAAGGACACTTCCTACTGGCTGTCCAGCTGTGGGGGTACTCTCAGGATCCAGAAGAGAAGTCTACAGCGAAAGCTGTGGGGTTCTCTCGGGATCCAGTAGAGAATTCTGCAGCAGTTCTCTCATAACCCAGAAGAGAAGTCTGCAGCGGCCGCTGTGGGGTCATCTCAGGATCCAGAAGAGAAGTCTGCAGTGGCAGTGGTGGGGTTCTCTTGGGATCCAGAAGAGAAGTCTGCATCAGCAGTGGTTCTCTCCAGATCCAGAAGAGAAGTCTGCAGCGGCAGTGGTCCTCTCCAGATCCAGAAGAGAAGTCTGCAGCGGCAGTGGTCCTCTCCAGATCCAGAAGAGAAGTCTGCAGCGGCAGTGGTCCTCTCCATATCCAGAAGAGAATTCTGCAGCGGCAGTGGTCCTCTCCAGATGCAGAAGAGAATTCTGCAGCGGCAGTGGTCCTCTCCAGATGCAGAAGAGAAGTCTGCTGCGGCAGTGGTCCTCTCCAGATGCAGAAGAGAAGTCTGCTGCGGCAGTGGTCCTCTCCAGATGCAAGAGAGAAGTCTGCTGCGGCAGTGGATCTCTCCAGATGCAGAAGAGAAGTCTGCAGCGGCAGTGGTCCTCTCCAGATGCAGAAGAGAAGTCTGCAGCGGCAGTGGTCCTCTCCAGATGCAGAAGAGAGAAGTCTGCAGCGGCAGTGGTCCTCTCCAGATGCAGAAGAGAAGTCTGCTGCGGCAGTGGTCCTCTCCAGATGCAGAAGAGAAGTCTGCTGCGGCAGTGGTCCTCTCCAGATGCAAGAGAGAAGTCTGCTGCGGCAGTGGACCTCTCCAGATGCAGAAGAGAAGTCTGCAGCGGCAGTGGTCCTCTCCAGATGCAGAAGAGAAGTCTGCAGCGGCAGTGGTCCTCTCCAGATGCAGAAGAGAGAAGTCTGCAGCGGCAGTGGTCCTCTCCAGATGCAGAAGAGAGAAGTCTGCAGCGGCAGTGGTCCTCTCCAGATGCAGAAGAGAGAAGTCTGCAGCGGCCGCTGTGGGGTCATCTCAGGATCCAGAAGAGAAGTCTGCAGTGGCAGTGGTGGGGTTCTCTTGGGATCCAGAAGAGAAGTCTGCATCAGCAGTGGTTCTCTCCAGATCCAGAAGAGAAGTCTGCAGCGGCAGTGGTCCTCTCCAGATGCAGAAGAGAAGTCTGCAGCGGCAGTGGTCCTCTCCAGATGCAGAAGAGAAGTCTGCAGCGGCAGTGGTCCTCTCCAGATGCAGAAGAGAAGTCTGCAGCGGCAGTGGTTCTCTCCATATCCAGAAGAGAAGTCTGCAGCGGCAGTGGTTCTCTCCAGATCCAGAAGAGAATTCTGCAGCGGCAGTGGTCCTCTCCAGATGCAGAAGAGAAGTCTGCTGTGGCAGTGGTCCTCTCCAGATGCAGAAGAGAAGTCTGCAGCGGCAGTGGTCCTCTCCAGATGCAGAAGAGAAGTCTGCTGCGGCAGTGGTCCTCTCCAGATGCAGAAGAGAAGTCTGCTGCGGCAGTGGTCTTCTCTGGATCCAGAAGAGAAGTCTGCAGCGGCAGTGGTCCTCTCCAGATGCAGAAGAGAGAAGTCTGCAGCGGCAGTGGTCCTCTCCAGATGCAGAAGAGAGAAGTCTGCAGCGGCAGTGGTTCTCTCCAGAAGAGAAGTCTGCAGCGGCAGTGGTCCCCTCGAGATCCTGAAGAGAAGTCTGCAGCGGCAGTGGTCCCCTCGAGATCCTGAAGAGAAGTCTGCAGCGGCAGTGGTTCCCTCCAGATCCTGAAGAGAAGTCTGCAGCGGCAGTGGTTCTCTCCAGATCCAGAAGAGAAGTCTGCAGCGGCAGCGGTTCTCTCCAGATCCAGAAGAGAAGTCTGCAGCGGCAGTGGTGCTCTCCAGATCCAGAAGAGAAGCTGCAGAGGCAGTGGTGCTCTCCAGATCCAGAAGAGAAGTCTGCAGCGGCAGCGGTTCTCTCCAGATCCAGAAGAGAAGTCTGCAGCGGCAGTGGTTCTCTCCAGATCCAGAAGAGAAGCAGCAGAACAGGTAAACTAAATGGCCAGACTTGGCTGGTTTACCCCGGCCAAAAGTCCAGCTTCTTCGCCCAGAAATCATTCATCTGAATGAATTACTGGCTTGTTGCCCCTCCCAAATAAGCCAGAGGGGAACCCAAGTGACACCCTTCACCATTTATGGTCAAGGAGGTCAACAAGCCAGGAAAGTAAGTGACGTCACTGACCAAATATGGTCAATGATGTCACTTCCTTGCCTGGTTTGTGGACACTCAGTAGCTGTCCCGGGAAAACCCACTGGGAGAGCATCGCTGGGATGGTTTGGTGGGTGACGTGGATCTACATTGCTGGGTGATGCGATTGATGATGGATTTACACTTTGCAACATTTCTTTTCAAATCTTTTGAGAATGTGGCCAGGTCGGGCAAAAATCGGAGTGGCAGCGAACGTGCACCACCTACCACCTGCCCCATACCAGCCCACAAACCCTCAACAGCCATGTTGGAGGAAAAGGGCCTCATCCCCACAACCCTGTGCCAGTGGATGTGGGGGGTCTACAGGGCACATAGTGGAATCTAGGGAGGTCCCCTTTACAATAAGTGCCGCCGGATACCTACCCCCCCCTAGGTGGGTTCATGGTCACCTGGTCCCCTTCCAGACTTACCCGGTGGCATGTACTTCATCTCCCGGGGGAACTTGCGGCACACGGCGTTGTAGTTGGTACAGATGTAATGGAGGCACCAGTCAGCCAACTGCTTGGCATTGTGGAACTGCGAAGAGACAACAAGAGGGCTAAGAGGGTGAGAGATGAGGGGGGGGGAGGAGCCTCAAACACCAGACAAAGCCTATAGGTCGGTGCCAAACTCCAACCGAAACTTTATTTTCAGTACAACGAAGAACGCTTACAACTTCTGGTGTGTTCATAGCGGAGATTTCACTTATTTTGAACTTCTCTGTAGACTCCTCTCCGGGATTTCTCTTAATTCTGTACTTTTCTATAGACTCCTCCCCCTCCCGCTCTCCTCTCCAGGATTTCTATTCTGTACTTTTCTATAGACTCCTCCCCCTCCCCTCTCCGGGATTTCTATTATTCTGTCCTTTTCTATAGACTCCTCTCCCTCCCGCTTTCCTCTCCGAGATTTCTCTTATTCTGTACTTTTCTATAGACTCCTCCCCCTTCCCGCTCTCCTCTCCGGGATTTCTCTTACTCTGTACTTTTCTATAGAATCCTCTCCGGGATTTCACTTTTTCTGTATGTAACGGAACCGCCCCACACTCCGCTTGAGTGCTTCTTCCGTCAGTACACCGCTCCAGTCTGAATATAGATATCAGATATTATAGCCGCCTATTGCAACCAAGAACTAGGCAGGACTCGTTTGACTGCAAACCTGGAACTTTTATTGAACAAACTTACACAGAATATATACCCCACAGGAGGACACTCCCCCTCTCCTGATCATATCACCCTAACAATACAAGGAATATAAATTAACATAAGCTAATTAAATAATCACTTAAACCAGCCTAGGTGACTCAGTGCCCACCCAGACAGACAAAAAATTAGTGGCAACCATTGGCTCTTGCTGCCATCAGTCAAATCCTGTGAGGAGGGAGAGGTAGTTGGGGACAATTGCGCTGTACGTCTATAGGAGGCACTCTACACAGCTCGGGAGCGTGCCCACACTTGTGCTGCCATAGCAAGCAGCTTGCTATGGGGGCACACACATAAGAGGAGGAGTGGACAGCACCTTCATAGGGGAAGCTACCCCTTCCCCCTAAAGCTGCCCCGTCCCCCTAAAGCTGCGTGTCACCCTTTTAGGGGAAGCTGCCCCGTCCCCCCTATCATAGGGGGGGGGGAAGCTGCCCCGTCCCCCCTATCATAGGGGGGGGGGAAGCTGCCCCGTCCCCCCTATCATAGGGGGGGGGGGGGAAGCTGCCTCGTCCCCCCTATCATAGGGGGGGGGGGGGAAGCTGCCTCGTCCCCCCTATCATAGGGGGGGGGGAAGCTGCCCCGTCCCCCCTATCATAGGGGGGGGGGGAAGCTGCCTCGTCCCCCCTATCATAGGGGGGGGAAGCTGCCTCGTCCCCCCTATCATAGGGGGGGGAAGCTGCCTCGTCCCCCCTATCATGGGGGGGGGAAGCTGCCTCGTCCCCCCTATCATAGGGGGGGGGGAAGCTGCCTCGTCCCCCCTATCATAGGGGGGGAAGCTGCCTCGTCCCCCCTTGGTATGCATAGCTAATAACAGAGCTTTGCTGAGTATTTCATCATCTTGGAGATAAGAAGAATAGAGGAGAATAGAGAAGCCCAAGGATGGCACTGACCTGAGCGATCTCCAGGTACAGGAGGACCTGCCCGTCTATATCCATCCCCTGCACATAGCAGGCCAGGAGCTCGTCCACCGTGTGTTGTTCTGCAAGAGAGAAGACACGTTACAACCATGCCCCAGTGCCTGATGGGAAAAAAAATGGCGGTTTTCTGAAGAAAACATTAACTAAAAAGTAACAGAATAATGAGAAGTTTAATGAATCTATTTCCAAACTATACATATTATATCTCCATGTATGAGGAGAGGAGGAGGGGGGGGGGGGGGGGAGGAGGGGGGGGGGGGGGGGGGGGAGAAGAGGAGGGGGGGGGGGAGGAGGAGGGGGGGCCTGGCAAACGCCGCTGGAAAGTCTGTATTGATCGCACATGATTGAGTCTGGAGGTCGTATAGATAATCTATATAGAGGACAAACACAAACTGGGACACAAACACCCCCGACACACAGCGATCAGCACAAAGCTTCTGCTAGAGGGACCAACATATACAGAGGGCTGCAGAGTATTACCCCTCCCCCTCCCCCCGCACAGCACTGCAGAGCATTACAAGCTCACAGAGCGATGCACAATGTGGTAGTTGGGTGTTGCAGAACATAAACCCAACCAAGTTCTCCTCTCCTGAAATACTCTCTTTCCTCTATAAACTCTCCTCTCCTGAAAGACTCACTCAAATCTCTGCAATAAAGGTCTATACACAAAAGGCAGCAGCCAAGAGATCTCCTCACCGGTCAGGGCCTGTAAGTGGGGAAGACAAAGCCGGTTGCTCAGCACCAAGAGCTCCATAGAGCCGAGTTGGGGCCCCGGACAGAAGTGGCCCAGGTAGAGATACTCCAGGACGGCACGCAGGCAGGAAGTGGAAGTGCCAGGCAAAGAGACCTGAGGGACAGAGCAAAGAATTACATTCACCGATAATAGCTGCTCATCATTCAACATCTCCGGCCTACACCTCCTACTGTTCCATCACACCCTCTGCCCGTACCATGAGCTCCAGCCTACACCCTCCTACTGTTCCATCATAGTACACCCTCTGCCCATACCATGACCTCCGGCCTACACCTCCTACTGTTCCATCATAGTACACCCTCTGCCAATACCATGACCTCCAACCTACACCTACTACTGTTCCATCATAGTACACCCTCTGCCCATACCATGACCTCCAGCCTACACCTCCTACTGTTCCATCACAGTTCCATCACCCTCGGCCCATACCATGTTCTCCAGCCTACACCTCCTACTGTTCCATCATACCCTCGGCCCATACCATGAGCTCCAGCCTACACCTCCTACTGTTCCATCATAGTACACCCTCTGCTCATACCATGACCTCCAACCTACACCTCCTACTGTTCCATCATAGTACACCCTCTGCCCGTACCATGACCTCCAGCCTACACCCTCCTACTGTTCCATCATAGTACACCCTCTGCCCATACCATGACCTCCGGCCTACACCTCCTACTGTTCCATCATACCCTCGGCCCATACCATGAGCTCCAGCATACACCTCCTACTGTTCCATCACACCCTCAGCCCGTACCATGAGCTCCAGCCTACACCTCCTACTGTTCCGTCACACCCTCAGCCCGTACCATGAGCTCCAGCCTACACCTCCTACTGTTCAATCACACCCTCAGCCCGTACCATGAGCTCCAGTCTACACCCTCCTACTGTTCCATCACACCCTCAGCCCGTACCATGAGCTCCAGCCTACACCTCCTACTGTTCATCATAGAACACCCTCTGCCCATACCATGACCTCCAACCTACACCCCCTATTGTTCCATCATAGTACACCCTCTGCCCATACCATGACCTCCAACCTACACCTACTGTTCCATCATAGTACACCCTCTGCCCATAGCATGATCTCCAAACTACACCTCCTACTGTTCCATCACCCTCGGCCCATACCATGATTTCCAGCCTACACCTCCGACTGTTCCATCATAGTACACCCTCTGCCCATACCATGACCTCCAAACTACACCTCCTACTGTTCCATCACCCTCGGCCCATACCATGATTTCCAGCCTACACCTCCGACTGTTCCATCATAGTACACCCTCTGCCCATACCATGACCTCCAAACTACACCTCCGACTGTTCCATCATAGAACATTCTCTGCCAATACCATGATCTCCAACCTACCCCTCCTATTGTTCCATCATAGTACACCCTCTGCCCATACCATGACCTCCAACCTACACCTCCTACTGTTCCATCATAGAACACCCTCTGCTCATATGGTGATCCCCAACCTACACCCCCTAGTGTTCCATCATAGAACACCCTCTGCCCATACCATGATCTACAACTTACATCTCACACTGTTCCATCATAGTACACCCTCTGCCCATACAGTGACCTCCAACCTACAACTCCTATGGTTCCATCATAGAACACCCTTATGGGTGTCCAGTGTGCCCCTGTGCCTTTATGGAGGGGTGGGCTGCCCTCTGCCTATCCATTATAATGCATGCGTTTCCACTGTGGAGACTCTTAAAATGTATAGTTAGGAATACAGAAAATACTGGGGTATATTGATAGGGGTCTGTAGCTTATGAATGTATTTGCAAATGTGTGCAGACTAATCCCGTTTTTAGCGTATACTGTTAGACAGTATAATTTGGTTGGTTGCAGACCGGTCGGTAAGTGGAGCTTGGAATTTCTTTGGTTTTGTTTTGCATGTGTTGCCCTTCCATGTGCTCCTTACTGCAAAGACTAGTTATAGGTGAGGGCAGTGGCCATTTGTTTGTACCCTCTGCTCATACTGTGATCCCCAACCTACACCCCCTAGTGTTCTATCATGGAACACCATCTGCCCATACCATGACCTCCGGCCTACACCGCCCCATTGTTTCATCATAGGACACCCTCTGTCCATACTGTGACCTCCAACCTACACCCTACTGTGCCATCATGGAACACCCTCTGTCCATACTGCGACCTCCAACCTACACCCCCCTACTGTGCCATCATGGAACACCCTCTGTCCATACTGTGACCTCCAACCTACACCTCCCTACTGTGCCATCATGGAACACCCTCTGTCCATACTGCGACCTCCAACCTACACCCCCCTACTGTGCCCTCATGGAACATCCTCTGCCCATACCATGACCTACACCCCCCTACTGTGCCATCATGGAACACCCTCTGTCCATACTGTGACCTCCAACCTACACCTCCCTACTGTGCCATCATGGAACACCCTCTGTCCATACTGCGACCTCCAACCTACACCCCCCTACTGTGCCATCATGGAACACCCTCTGTCCATACTGTGACCTCCAACCTACACCTCCCTACTGTGCCATCATGGAACACCCTCTGTCCATACTGCGACCTCCAACCTACACCCCCCTACTGTGCCCTCATGGAACATCCTCTGCCCATACCATGACCTCCACCCCCCCTACTGTGCCATCATGGAACATCCTCTGCCCATACCATGACCTCCACCCCCCCTACTGTGCCATCATGGAACATCCTCTGCCCATACCGTGACCTCCGGCCTACACCCCCCCCCTCCATTGTTCTGTCATAGAACACCCTCTGCCTGTGACACTCTACTGCTGTCAGAAAACTGATCTGCGCTGAGGGAAACCAAGACTCCCCGTATCTGATCTTCCAACAAGATTACAAAGTTCCACTTTAAGAGCAGTTACACTTTGTATGAACCCAAGTTCTTCTGCTAATGGGACTGCTGGCCCGGAAAACTCCTCACTTTACATCTATTTATTTCACCAGAGAGGAGTCCTTGAACGGTCATGAAGACACATCAGTGAGATGGATATCAGATATACGATCCGAGATAAAGGTCGGGAGGCAATTCTGGTTAGCTCTATCCTCAGCTACGCCATCTCAGACCACCAAGGGCAAATTTACCCTCAAGCCTTCCCTTCAGCCTTACACAGCTCTACAGGTTCCTGTCCTGGACTGAAACTGCAGGAGGAGATTGCGGGGGTCACCTGCAGAGTGTGAACCCAGAAGCACTCAGCTCTGAGAGCTTCCAGGTTCACAGCAGTCAAAATCCCACCTGAAAATCTGGTTTAGACTGTGGACCAAGATCAGCGCTGTGCTCGGTCGTCTGAAGCAGAGGGGGCAGGGGAGAAATCAGGGATCTAATAGACCCCAGATGTCTCCATAAAGAGAACCGGTCACCTGCCCAAAGCCATTACATAGGGAGCTTGTAATAACATATCAGTTAAAAATGCTTATGAAAAGAAAAAGGTTAAATTCAGGGGAGGTTTAAACCACCCCCTCATCATTCCATGTACACTCATATGAATGCAATTGCACTTTAGGGTGCGCACATGTATGTGAACAATTGCACGGCACATATTGGGTATTGCACCGCACATCACTGTGAGAGAAGAAATTCAAGGGCTCTCATTTACAGGTTCATGAGTGACCTTAAACCCTGCTTTTTTTTTTTTTTTAAATACTGTATTTTCTACCCTACGCGTTACGTCGCGAGTCCCTAAAGACATTGTATCTGACGAAACACGTAGGGCAGTACTAAACAAGGAAATTATCTGCATACCTCCCCTTTTTTTTCTCCCAGTACAGGGGGTCCCCGACTTACGAACGCCCGACCTACGAACAACCCCTACTTACGAACGGGGACCCTCCGCAATTTTTTGCTGATTTTCGCCGTCTTTTGGCCGTTCTGCGCATGAGCGGCCATACGGAGCCTCGGAAAATGCCGGAAATGTCCGTAATTTGCCGCGCATGCGCAGAACGGCATTAGACGGAACATCGGAAATGTCCGGAAATCTCCGTATTTGTCGGTCTGCGCATGCGCGGCCGACTTACGAACATTTCCGACTTCCGTACAGGCGGGCAGTCATTAACGAGTTCGTAACTCGGGGACCCCCTGTACAGCGCAATGGTTTTTACATTTATGTGAACTAGTCCTCCCAGTCCTCCTACGCGTTACAAAGTCTTTTAGGGACTCGAGACGTAACGCATGGGAGGACTGGGAGGACTAGTTCACATAAATGTAAAAACCATTGGGCTGTACTGGGAGAAAAAAAAAAAAAGGGGGAGGTATGCAGATAATTTCCTTGTTTAGTACTGCCCTACGTGTTTCGTCAGATACAATGTCTTTTAGGGACTCGAGACGTATATGACGAAACTCGTAGGGCAGTACTAAACAAGGAAATTATCTGCATACCTCCCCTTTTTTTTTTCTCCCAGTACAGGTGGTTTTTACATTTATGTGAAT
Organism: Lithobates sylvaticus; assembly: GCA_028564925.1. NCBI lineage: Eukaryota > Metazoa > Chordata > Amphibia > Anura > Ranidae > Lithobates > Lithobates sylvaticus. The sequence goes on along the minus strand of CM053026.1, from coordinate 4,118,444 downwards.
AGCTTTATATATGTTAATACATTTGATTGAGTGATATTTACAATATGTGGAGCGTTTTGGCTCTTCTTTATTTTCTCATGTGTACTTTCAAAGGGCGGTAAGATAGTTACATAGTAGGTGAGGTCGAAAAAAGACACAAGTCCATCAAGTCCAACCTATGTGTGTGATTATATGTCAGTATTACATTGTATGGTGAATGAGAGTAGCGATACTATAGATCCGGTGACCGGAGTGCGCCAGTCTCAAGCGTTACATAACTTCTCATTTAAGGGGGTCATATCCTTTTGGTAAGCCTGCGTTCAGAAAATATAGAAGGTTCCGGTGGTTTCTGAAGTAAAAAAAAAATGCTGATTTTAACAATGAAAAAATAAAAATGAAAGAAAAGCTCAGAAGGAAAGTAGTGAAGGACAGCCGGAGACATCATGACTATGGATGGGGACCGCTTCCAGGACCCCACAGAATCTTCAAGGACACTCATGGCACAGTATATACTCTGTATACTCTATTGATGCAATTCAACAAATCCACCCGGCCAGTGACCCTTTCCCGTATAAGGCACACTCTTTCATTGCTACCTTCAAAACAAAAATAAAAACAAAAACGTACCCCTGGTGTGAAGCTCTCTCGGAAGAAGCCTCGGAACAACGCCACCATCCAGTCACAGTTGGCAATCAGCAGAGGCTTGTGGGCCGGGACCGAGCCGTCATCCACTGTAAACAAAACATCTACGGAAGAGGAGAGAAGGACCAGAAAGATATCAGATTCCGGAGGAAAGAACAAAAAGGAACTGGGCAGCATGGCCACCGATAGGCAGCAGCATGGCCACCGATGGGCAGCAGCATGGCCACCGATGGGCAACAAGTTCCACCTCTCACTAGACCTCCTCGTTGTAGACCATATCCAAGTAGCTACAGGCCTTTGTTCCACTGCAATCGATCGATCTAGTGGTGGTCACATTCACCTGGACCTTGGATGCACATATTGCGCAAGGCAGACTCATGGCTGCACTCATGGGCAAGGCCAACTACAGGAACCTTCGCTTCCCCCAAGTACTACAGACACACACACACACTGCACTCCACCATGACTAAGACCCGATCGAAGGTGAAATGTGTCAGTGCAGGGGCAGAAGTTTCAATGAACATTGTACAATAAAACTTGTTGGAAAAAAAATAAAAAAAAAGTTGCAGTGTGTATCCTGTGTATGTTAATGGAGTTGTTCTGTAATATTGAAGACCTTACACCAGTGGTCTCCAAACTGCGACCCTTTCCTTGCCTTTATTCAGCCCTTTTCCTCCCAATGATATGAGGCCCCACTACTCCTGACACCAGGGATGGGGGGACACCAGTCCTCCCACTGACACCAGGGATGGGGGGACACCAGGGATGGGGGGACACCAGTCCTCCCACTGACACCAGGGGTGTGGGGGGGGGGGGGTTACTAGTCCTCCCACAGACACCAGGGGTGGGGGGGGGGGGTTACTAGTCCTCCCACAGACACCAGGGATGGTGGGGGGGGGGGGTTACTAGTCCTCCCACTGACACCAGGGATGGGGGGGGGGGGGACACTAGTCCTCCCACTGACACCAGGGATGGGGGACACTAGGCCTCCCACAGACACCAGGGATGGGGGACACTAGGCCTCCCACAGACACCAGGGATGGGGCACACTAGGCCTCCCACAGACACCAGGGATGGGGCACACTAGGCCTCCCACAGACACCAGGGATGGGGCACACTAGGCCTCCCACAGACACCAGGGATGGGGCACACTAGGCCTCCCACAGACACCAGGGATGGGGCACACTAGGCCTCCCACAGACACCAGGGATGGGGCACACTAGGCCTCCCACAGACACCAGGGATGGGGCACACTAGGCCTCCCACAGACACCAGGGATGGGGGACACTAGGCCTCCCACAGACACCAGGGATGGGGCACACTAGGCCTCCCACAGACACCAGGGATGGGGCACACTAGGCCTCCCACTGACACCAGGGATGGGGCACACTAGGCCTCCCACAGACACCAGGGATGGGGCACACTAGTCCTCCCACAGACACCAGGGATGGGGCACACTAGGCCTCCCACAGACACCAGGGATGGGGGACACTAGGCCTCCCACAGACACCAGGGATGGGGGGGGACACTAGGCCTCCCACAGACACCAGGGATGGGGGGGGGGGGGGACACTAGGCCTCCCACAGACACCAGGGATGGGGGGGGGACACTAGGCCTCCCACTGACACCAGGGATGGGGGGGGGGACACTAGGCCTCCCACTGACACCAGGGATGGGGGGGGGGGGGACACTAGTCCTCTCACTGACACCAGGGATGGGGGGGGGACACTAGTCCTCCCACAGACACCAGGGATGGTGGGGGGACACTAGGCCTCCCACAGACACCAGGGATGGTGGGGACACTAGTCCTCCCACAGACACCAGGGATGGGGCACACTAGGCCTCCCACAGACACCAGGGTTGGGGCACACTAGGCCTCCCACAGACACCAGGGATGGGGCACACTAGGCCTCCCACAGGGGGGGGGGGGACACTAGTCCTCCCACTGACACCAGGGATGGGGGACACTAGGCCTCCCACAGACACCAGGGATGGGGGACACTAGGCCTCCCACAGACACCAGGGATGGGGGACACTAGGCCTCCCACTGACACCAGGGATGGGGGGGGGGGCACTAGTCCTCCCACTGACACCAGGGATGGGGGGGGGACACTAGGCCTCCCACTGACACCAGGGATGGGGGGGGACACTAGGCCTCCCACAGACACCAGGGATGGGGGGGGACACTAGTCCTCCCACTGACACCAGGGATGGGGGGGGGTACTAGTCCTCCCACTGACACCAGGTATGGGGGGGGGGTACTAGTCCTCCCACTGACACCAGGGATGGGGGGGGGGGCACCAGGCCTCCCACTGACACCAGGGATGGGGGGACACCAGTCCTCCCACAGACACCAGGGATGGGGGGGGACACTATTCCTCCCACAGACACCAGGGATGGGGGGGGACACCAGTCCTGCCACTGACACCAGGGATGGGGGGGGCACTAGTCCTCCCACTGACACCAGGGATGGGGGGACACCAGTCCTGCCACTGACACCAGGGATGGGGGACACCAGTCCTCCCACTGACACCGGGGATGGGGGGGGGGATACTAGTCCTCCCACTGACACCAGGGATGGGGGGGGGGATACTAGTCCTCCCACTGACACCAGGGATGGGGGGGGGGGGTACTAGTCCTCCCACTGACACCAGGGATGGGGGACACTAGTCCTCCCACTGACACCAGGGATGGGGGGGGGGGGGACACCAGTCCTCCTGCTGACACCAGGGATGGGGGACACTATTCCCGCCCCCTACTGTCCACAAGTGCTAGGTAATTTATTTTTACTCGATGCTGGGGCCTTTTCTACTTCCACTGGCCACAGTCTGGCCCCCTAAAGTCTGAAGGACAGGCCCCTAGTTTACAAAGTTTGGAGACCCCCGTCCTTACGCCATCAACCAAGTATCTTCTTCAGCTTGGGAACATACCCAACATTCGTAGCAACCATGTATGGCTGGCCCATATACCTATAAACTTAACCTAAAAATGGAGATACGGCTGTTCAAACATTGGATTCACATTGTTACCATTAATATACAAAAATATTACAAATTACAGGAGAGAAGAGCCCAAGAACGAGCCACAATGCCCTTGGTACAGTACCTGAGAAGAGGCCGCGGTTCAGGCATTCTCTGATCCGGTTGGCTCTCCGCACATGAAAGGCTTTGGTGATCTCCTGGTTCATGAAGCCTTCTTTGTTCAGCAGGTTGGACACCATCATGCGCAGGTCGAAGACTTCTAGGGCTTCGGCTATGGTAGCGATCTGCATGAGGTCCGCCCTGCACTGGTTCAGGTGCCCCGTGTACAGGTACTCCAGCACGGCTCGCAATGGCTCCACCTGAATGAGCGAATCCATCTGCACCACCAGCATCGGCCTCTCCCGCTGGGTCAGAGGATCTTCAACAACGTTCATTTGTACATCAATAAACCCTCTTCCCCACTCTTCCAGCTTCCTGCCCCACCCAAGAGGAGGCGTCTCACCCACCTGAATGGCATCAACATCAGAAGAGGTCCTGAAAGTGCACGGGGGGTTCCCAAGTTGTCCATTTAAGGCCTCGTGTTTGCAGTCCGCCATCATGCTCCTAGTCCAGGAAGGTCCGGCCACGGCTCCACCGGGTACCCTGAAGAAGATGTCATGTTTGGAAGGATCCTGCTTCTCCTCCTCCACATCCATGGGCATCAACTCCAAGGTGAAGAGGTCGTAGAATTTGGAGCAGGCCGTGGCCAAGTAAACTTTGTGGGCAAATATCTTTTGCCCGTCCTGCAGCAGAAACACCACATCGGCACACAGAGGGGTGGAGAAGAGAGCAGCGGGGCCCTGGCCGCTACACTGCGGGGTATCGGGGAGGTGGATGATGGGGGGAGGTGGCTTAGGGGGCAGGAACGGGGCTTGGAGTAGTGGACGCTGAACCTTCTTCAGGTGGGATTTCCAAAACTGCAAGTGCCTCCGGGAAATGAGCGCAGCCCGGATTGCATTATCGAAGACATCCTTCACCCCGAACTGGGCCACCACACTGGTCTCGTAGTATGGAATCCCCAGTTCCTTGGCCACTTCATGCCCGATCTCTGGAGAAAGAATATCCGTGGGTTTTATGGGCCTAGAAAAAGGGAGGAGATCACCATCAAACCATGAAGAAGCTTAGGACCATGTGACACAGACAATAAAAACATCGAACCCTAGGGGGAGGGGGGGAGGAAAATATTGATTTACGCTACAAGGAGTATGCAAAAATGGGAATGGAAGTGCCAAGAGATTTCATCGCTACTTTTATAAAAGCATGATCGCACACAGGAATTTGGGGTAAAGACTCTAAGGGAAGTGACCCCCCTACCACATCCCCTACCCTGATCTGGGCCAAGTGACCCCCTCCCATTTTATGGGGCAAGTGACTCCCTATTACTGTTGTAGGGGAAGTGAACTCTGACCACCACCTCAACCCTTTTCTAGGAGAATTCACCCCCTGTCACCTCTACTACCCTGATTTGGGCAAGTGATCCACTCCCACCTCTCCTACCCCTTTTCTGGGGCAAGTGACCCACTCCCACCTCTCCTACCCCTTTTCTGGGGCAAGTGACCCACTCCCACCTCTCCTACCCTTTTCCGGGGCAAGTGACCCACTCCCACCTCTCCTACCCCTTTTCTGGGGCAAGTGACCCACTCCCACCTCTCCTATCCCTTTTCTGGGGCAAGTGACCCACTCCCACCTCTCCTACCCTTTTCTGGGGCAAGTGACCCACTCCCACCTCTCCTACCCCTTTTCTGGGGCAAGTGACCCACTCCCACCTCTCCTACCCCTTTTCTGGGGCAAGTGACCCACTCCCACCTCTCCTACCCCAATAAATACCTAAACATCCTACCTAATTTTAAAAAATCTCCTAAAAACTCCTAAATACTAAATCCTAAAAATACTTACTAAACCTAAAACTAAAACTGAAAAATAATACCTTAAACCTCTATCCATCCTAATACCTCCTAATAAAATAACCTAAAATACTATAAACCTACCTTCCTACCAACTACCTACCTAAACTAATCCTATCCTTAAAATCCTACTCCCTAAATAAAGATCCTAATAACCTCTCCTAATCCTTACTAAAACTAATCTAAAAAATAAAATAAAACTTCACTCTCCTTCCTACTATTTAAAAAAAAAAATAAATAAACTAGACCTCCTACTCCAAAAATTTACCCCTCTTCCTATACTAAAGCGCTATAAACCTAAAAAAAACTATAAAATTACCTAAACCTAAATAAAACTACCTAATCCTAATACAACTCCTAAATACCTAACTCCTTCACTAAATAAAACCTCCACCTCTCCTAAAAAAAACCTACCTTAAATATCCTACTAAATAAATATAAAAAAATCCTTAATTTCTGGGGCAAGTGACCCACTTCACCCTCTCCTACCCCGGATCTGGGGAAAGTGACCCCTTCCCACCTCAAGTGACCCACTCCCACCTCTCCTACCCTTTTCTGGGGCAAGTGACCCCGTCACCTCTCCTACCCCTTTTCTGGGGCAAGTGACCCACTCCCACCTCCCCTGCCCCGATACCCCCTAGTACCCCCCCTACCCTGTGTTCTGGGGGGGGGGGGTGTGAACCCATACCAACTCCCCATTACTGTTCTGGGAGACATAACTGGTACCTCCCCTATCCTTTTCTGGGACACGTGGCCCCCTAGCACCTCCCCTATCCTTTTCTGGGACAAGCAACCCCCTAGCACCTGCCCTACCCTTTCCTGGGACAAGCGACCCCCTAGCACCTGCCCTACCCTTTCCTGGGACAAGCGACACCCCTAGCACCTGCCCTACCCTTTCCTGGGACAAGCGACCCCCTAGCACCTGCCCTACCCTTTCCTGGGACAAGCGACACCCCTAGCACCTGCCCTACCCTTTCCTGGGACAAGCGACCCCCTAGCAACTGCCCTACCCTTTCCTGGGACAAGCAACCCCCCCTATCACCTGCCCTACCCTTTCCTGGGACAAGCGACCCCCCCTATCACCTGCCCTACCCTTTCCTGGGACAAGCGACCCCCCCTATCACCTGCCCTACCCTTTTCTGGGACAAGCGACCCCCTAGCACCTGCCCTACCCTTTCCTGGGTAAAGCTACCCCCTAGCATCTGCCCTACCCTTTCCTGGGACAAGCGACCCCCTAGCACCTGCCCTACCCTTTCCTGGGTAAAGCTACCCCCTAGCATCTGCCCTACCCTTTCCTGGGACAAGCGACCCCCCTAGCACCTGCCCTACCCTTTCCTGGGACAAGCGACCCCCCTAGCACCTGCCCTACCCTTTCCTGGGACAAGCGACCCCCTATCACCTGCCTTACCCTTTCCTGGGACAAGCCACCCCCTAGCACCTGCCCTAACTTTTTCTGGGACAAGCGACCCCCTAGCACCTGCCCTACCCTTTTCTGGGACAAGCAACCCTCTAGCACCTGCCCTACCTTTTTCTGGGACAGGTGACCACCTAGCACCTCCCCTACCATTTTTTGGGGGACAAATTACCCCCTAGAACCTCCTCTACCCTTTTGTGGGACAAGTAACCACCCCCTTCCACTCCCCCTTCCCTGTTCTGAGGCAAATGACCCCCTACCACCTCCCATACCAACTACTAGGATAAGTGACCCCCTTCCACCTCCCCTACTATTTTCTGGGACAAGTGACCCCTTACCACGTCTCTATTACTATTCTATGGGAAATTAAATCCTACCATCTCCCCTTTCCTGTTCTGGGGCAAGTGACCCCTCTACCACCTCCCATACCTACTACTGGGGTAAGTGACCCCCTACAACATCCCCCCACCCTGTTCCTGGGGCAACTGACAACCTAACACCTCCCCAAATCTCTCAATTGCGGAGTTTAGCATAGTTTTGTGCCCAGACAGGTGTTCCCATTTCTCAACAGACAGCACAGTGGTTAGTACTTTTGCTTTGCAGCACCAGGGCCACTGATCCAAATACCAACCATGACACTACCTGCATGGAGCTTCTTTGTTCTCCCTGTGCCTGCGTGTCTTTCCTCCAGCTACTCTGGATTCCTCCCAAAGACACGCAGGTAAGTAAACTGGCCCGTGTGTGTGTGTGTGTGTGTGTGTGTGTGTGTGTGTGTGTGTGTGTGTGTGTGTGTGTGTGTGTGTGTGTGTGTGTGTGTGTGTGTGTGTGTCGTGTGTGTGTGTGTGTGTGTGTGGTAGGGACCTTCAAATAAAAGCTCCTTGAGGGCAATGACCTAAATTGTCGGCCCTATATAAAAAGGTATTCAATATTCCAGAGCTGTAGAGGGAAATAACTGCTAGTGTCCTACATTACAGCTCGAGTCCCCATTGAGGACTGAAAATCAAAGATGTTACCGATCATGTGATCATTAGGTCAGCTAGCACGAGGGAATTGCATGCAGGCTGGAGGCTTCATTGAATAATTAAGTCTGATGATAATAGTGTTCATTTGTTCAATGCTGTAATTGTCCAATACAATTACAGTACTAAAATGTATTTATAATTTTAGCACCTTTGTAGCAAATTAAAGCCTTAGATATCCTTTAAAAAATAGAAAATTTAGGCAAATTAGAGATATTTTCAAGTTAACAGGTGTAGGTTTGACTTAGGCACCAATGACCTCTTGTCATGACAGCACTGAACTGAGGGGCTGCCACCTTTTCTGTGGGTTTGTATTGACACGGGTGCCTTGTTAAGGGGGAGCCCTGTAAACAGACCATCAGCCCAACTGTTTGGTAAGAAGAAGTTCGGAAGACAGAGATTTTTTGAATGCAGAGACACACACATGAAGGGGTGACTTACTTAGCCAAGGGGCGACGTGCGCGGTTCACAGCATCCAAATCGGCATATCGTAGGTCCAGCTGGCACCCGACCAGCACCACAGGGGTCCGAGGACAGAAGTGTTTGATCTCCGGGAGCCACATGGTCTTGACGTGGCGCAGAGAGTACGGATTGGCCAATGAGAAACACAGAACCACGACATCCGATCTGTGGAGAAGACATTATGAGTTAGAGGGACAGAAGAGGAGAGGTGTCCCAGGTGGGATTATCGAGGATCCTTGTACGTCATGAAAACCCTGCCCATTGGAGGTCAAAGTCATGTGTTAGAAGGACAGAAGAGGAGAGGTGTCCCAGGTGAGGTTTTGGGGATCCTCATATGTCATGAAAACCCTGCCCTATGGGAGGTCAAAGTCACGTGTTAGAGGGACAGAAGAGGAGAGGTGTCCCAGGTGAGGTTTCGGGGATCCTCATATGTCATGAAAACCCTGCCCTATGGAGGTCAAAGTAACGCGTTAGAAGGACAGAAGAGGAGAGGTGTCCCAGTTGGGGTATTAAGGATCCTCGTATGTCATGAAGACCCTGCCCTATGGGAGATCAATGTCACGTGTCTGAAGGACAGCAGTGGAGAGGTGTCCCAGGTGGAATATTGAGGGTCCTCGTATGTCATGAAGACCCTGCCCTATGGGAGATCAATGTCATGTGTCTGAAGGACAGAAGAGGAGAGGTGTCCCAGTTGGGGTATTAAGGATCCTCGTACGTCATGAAGACCCTGCCCTATGGGAGATTAGTGTCACGTGTCTGAAGGACAGAAGTGGAGAGGTGTCCCAGGTGGGATATTGAGGGTCCTCGTATGTCATGAAGACCCTGCCCTATGGGAGATCAATGTCACGTGTCTGAAGGACAGAAGTGGAGAGGTGTCCCAGGTGGGATATTGAGGGTCCTCGTATGTCATGAAGACCCTGCCCTATGGAAGATCAATGTCACGTGTCTCAAGGACAGAAGTGGAGAGGTGTCCCAGGTGGGATATTGAGGGTCCTCGTATGTCATGAAGACCCTGACTTATGAGGTCATGTATAAAAAGATGGAACAGGTGTCCTGCCTTTACACTAGAGGTCTACAAAGACTGTAGAACCGATTTACAGAGCGAGCCCCTCTTACACACCGGTTATTCCCCATCTTCCAATCTCATTCACAGCTTTTTATAGAGCAGTTGAAAAGGGCCTTCAACTCCAAACAGAGGAGTTGGGATAAGGGGAAAACGGTCATGCAGGATAGGGGGCGCTCTGCTGGCACAAGTATGGACGCCATGCCACCGCTGCCTGGGCTGTGCTTAGGAACACGGATTTTCACTGTTATGTTTTTCAGTCCTATGGGGGGGGAAGTGTTGGTCGTTGGTAGATCGCCAATATTACGGTGCTGAGGTTTGGGCATGGCTTTCCCTGGTGGAGGATATGATTTGTAGTCATCTGGGAGAGGTGTTGGCCATCAGTAGATCATCAATATCACAGTGCTGAGGTTTGGGTATGGCGAGTATACAAAGGGTTCTGGAGGGGTGGAGCAGAGAACGGAGACTGAAGGTCCTCTGCTCAGTGAAGACCAAGGGGGGCTTTAGTAGGCTCTTGGCCTTTTGTCGGCATCGATTAATTTGCATTCTGCTCCTTTGTATCCTGTGACATGCAAGTCTTCTCAAAATGTTTTCTTGATAGTTTATTGTAAATATATTATTACATTTTTTTTCCTTTCAGTGGCTTCTACTACATGGTGAATGCACGTTTTGTAATATATTGTAAACACTATGTTATGTGCACTATATGTACTTATATTGTATTGTCATATTCCAGAAGTGGAAAATCTGTCCCTGATGAAGATTGTTTATAATTAATCGAAAACGCGTCGGACACCCACCTATGGAGGATTTTCATTCATGTAGTGAAACTATACCACATTTTTGTCACTGATATATTTATATAATTGTACTTGTTAAAATATTTATTCTATATATTGTTATTAATAAATACTTTTCTTTTTAAATATTATTCCATATACTTTTTTCAATAATTGCCTTTAAAATCCCAAATTTTTGAGGTTCTTACTTCCAAAACATATTGTGACAGACCTAGCCGGGACAGAGGCTGTTGGAGGGGACTGAATGCGAGCCTATTGCCTTGTGATTACGGGCCCTGGCATTTGGGGGAACGGTGCTCTTTGTGAGCTGTATGCCTGGGGACCGCTCAGCTGGTTTTACTTGGATTTAGGTCCATGCTGGCCCCCCCAAGACACATAGACTGGATATATATGTATATATAATGTGTGCTGTCCCATGCATTATGGGACACACACTGTCAGATGCTACTCCAGCCAGCCTGTCTGTTGCCTTGTGTAATGTAGATGAGGCTGGTCTGGCTTGTAAGGAGTATTCCACACAATGTTGTTGTGCTAATTAGCCCTGTGTTAATGTTTATGGTAATGTCTATTGAATAGTCATTCAAATGAGCTAGGAGCCTTAAAGTCTTACCCTGAAAAGTCTTCTCTCAGTCAACTAGTCTGTGTCAATGATTAGATAATTAACTTATGCTAATTATGTTAGGTACTGGTCATCTGGCTGTATATGTGTGTGTGACGTGTCAAATAAAAGTTAATTCCTGATGTACTCCAAGAACTAGTGTTGTCTAATTCTTGGGGGTTCCTACAACCAGATCCATTGGACTCATGTTCCAGGACTTAGGAAGCATTTACAGCGGACACCTTGAGTACAGGATCCGTCACACATATGTTCTAGGCATGATGGCAATTTACACATCAAATTCTATGAGTCAAACCTTTTTCTTTTGACCAAGGGCTGAGCGATCAGCGATCACATCATCGCTCGGTTCCTGATCCTAGAGCCGGAGGGAGACAGCTGCAGCATTGGACCAATGCTGCAGTCATGGAGGAGTGTATGTGTGTTTGTCCCGCCCCAAAACTAAAGAATATTTTCTCCTCACAGGGCTGAGTAGGCACCAAAACACAGAAGAGCGTATGCACAGACCCCAAGGGCTGCACAACAAGTGCCAAAGGGCTGTACATGAGAGGGGGGGGGGGGGGGGGGGGCCGTGGGGGGGGGGGGGGGGGTCTCGGAACGCACAGTCCAGTCCGTCTGCAACTGGAGCAGCGAGGAGGAAGAGACTTGTGTATCAGATCTCTGCAGAGGAACCAACTGACCTGAGACAGGAAGCATCAGACACAGAGAGGAAGCAAGAGACGTAGGGGGCCACAAGGCACACGGTGATATACACAAAGGCAGTGAGACAAATGCTTAAAAAGGTGACAGGAGTTCTGTTCAGGACACGCTCGTAACATTTCCACCATCTACGTGGGAGACCACAAACTGGCTGCATTGCTTTTCATGCACAAATCAACACTTTTCTGTATTTAAAATGAATTTGTAACTGATAAAAAGAAAAGAGAGGGATGGGTGAGGCTGAGGATTTAAGTCCAGCTCACACGTTGGCATGTCAACTCTGAGGGTTTTTATTTGACTTTTCAGTATGGGATTGCCACTGTTATTTTAGACTCTGGAGGACGTCTCTGTGGGTTTTATCTGACTTTTCAGGATGGGTTTCCCAGTGCCAGCTTAGACCAGCGATGGGGAACCTTGGCAGCCCAGATGTTTTGGAACTACATTTACCCATGATGCTCATGCCCTCTGCGGTGTAGTTGAGCATCATGGAAAAATGTAGTTCCAAAACATCTGGGGTGCCAAGGTTCACCATCACTGGCTTAGACTCTGGAGGACGTCTCTGGGGGTTTTATCTGACTTTTCAGTATGGGTTTCCCATTTTCAGCCTAGACTCTGGAGGACGTCTCTGTGGGTTTTATCTGACTTTTCAGTATGGGTTTCCTATTTTCAGCCTGGACTCTGGAGGACTTCTCTGGGGGTTTTATCTGACTTTTCAGTATGGGTTCCCCACTGTCAGCTCAGATTCTGGGGGCCATCTCTAGATGTTTTTACCTGACTTTTTAGCTCAGAGTCTGGGGGGAAGGTAGTGAAGTGTCATCTATCTCATCAGAATGCATGTGCTTCCACTGTGGAGCCTCTTATAAGTTAGCGAAAGGACTACAGATACCAGGGTGCCTTGGCGGGGGGGGGGGGGGGGTCTGTAGCTTACAAATGCATTTGCAAATTTGTGCAACTAAACCTCTGTTTTAAACGCATACTGTTAGACAGGTTAATGTGGTTGGTCGCAGGCTGGTCGGTGAGTAGAGCTTGGAATTCTCCTTGGATTTTTTTTCTTGGTCCTTTTTTTGCAAAGTGTTTTTATCTGACTTTTCAGTATGGGTTCCCCATAATCTGCTCAGACCCAGAGAAACGTTACTAGTTGTTTTGATATGACTTTTCAATACGTGTTCTCTATGGTCAGCTCAGGATTCTGGAGGACATCTCTGGATTTTTATATCTGACTCAGTATGGGCTTCCCGTTATTTCATCCCCTGGGGCAAGTCGGAGTGTTTTTATCTGACCGATTTTTTAGTATGTGCTCCCCATTATCAACTCAGACTCTGGAGGCTGTTTCAGAGTCAATTAATCTGGGGGGGGGGGGTCAGCCTTTTTTTTTATATGAAAGACATTCCTGTTGGGCATCAGGAGAGGGATCCTGGAAGGGGCATCCCTGGGTGTTTTTATCTGACTTTTTGGCTCAGACCCTGGGAGGTACCTTACTAGGTGTATTTATCTGACTTTTTGGCTCAGACCCTGGGAGGTACCTTACTAGGTGTATTTATCTGACTTTTTGGCTCAGACCCTGGGAGGTACCTTACTAGGTGTATTTATCTGACTTTTTGGCTCAGACCCTGGGAGGTACCTTACTAGGTGTATTTATCTGACTTTTTGGCTCAGACCCTGGGAGGTACCTTACTAGGTGTATTTATCTGACTTTTTGGCTCAGACCCTGGGAGGTACCTTACTAGGTGTATTTATCTGACTTTTGACTATGTGTTCCCCATTGATAGCTCAGATTCTGGGGGACGTCTCTGGGTGTGGTCATCTGACTTTTTTTTGTATATGTTCCCCCACTGTCAGCTCGGACTCTGGGGAACATTTTAGGATAATTTTATCTGACTTTTCTTTATCAGCTGTCAGACTCTGGAGGACATCTCAGTTTTTTTTTATCTTACTTTTCAGTAGAAGTTCCCCATCGTCAGTTCAGATTCTGGGAGACGTCTTTAGGTGTTGCTATCTGAGGTTTCGGTATGTGTTGCCCACTATCAGCTCAGATTCTGGAGGACATCTCTGGGGGGTTTTATCTGACCTTTCAGTACGGGTTCACCATTGTCAGTTAAAATTCTGGGGGACATCTTTGGGTGTTTTTATCTGACTTTTCTTTAGGTGTTCCCCACTGTCAGCAGTTCCAGTTGGTAATGTATGGTGACCACCGACAGGTCTAAGCGCTGAATAGTTGGTGGTAACTCAAGATAGGAGTAGTAGGCAGGTATGGTATGTGGCTCATCCCCAAAGGTGTTACCGATAAAGAGAAATGAGACCATATAGCGTGATACCGTCAGGCAAAATGTAATTTAATAAACAAACAAAGGAATGGGTACTCACATGTACAAAGATTTAGTAGGCATGTATAAAAAAGGAATTGGCAGCAGTGGCATCAGCAATTCGTATCCCGACGAGTTTCGCCTTAATGAGGCATCATCGTATGCCTCATTAAGGCGACACGCGTCGGGATACGAATTGCTGATGCCACTGCTGCCAATTCCTTTTTTATACATGCCTACTAAATCTTTGTACATGCGAGTACCCATTCCTTTGTTTATTAAATTACATTTTGCCTGACGGTATCACGCTATATGGTCTCATTTCTCTTTATCGGTAACACCTTTGGGGATGAGCCACATACCATACCTGCCTACTACTCCTATCTTGAGTTACCACCAACTATTCAGCGCTTAGACCTGTCGGTGGTCACCATACATTACCAACTGGAACTGCTGCCCACGTCGGTGTATTGCAAACACCACACAGCAATTTTGACTCATACGGCGTAAGCCCATCTGAGTCCACTTTAGTCGGTAAGCCTTCCCATAATCGGTGACGGAATACATCAGACAAGCCGCACAAATCACCTAATGTTTTAATATATTCACTTTTGTTACTATATGGTGTATTATTTATTAATCCATTTTCACTATAATTATTTATTGTCTAAAGATATGAGACAATATTGTTTAGTTTGTGATAGTTTTTGAGGTCACGCCCTCCTTACACAATCAGTTTCATGCAATATTTGTATTATATTGGATGTTATCTATAGAACACATTTCCATCACTGGTTATTCATATTGATTTGGGTAATATGTTTTTTTGATATTATCTCTTAATTGTGTTTAATAATCACTATTGAGCATTTGAGCGCCGCACTTATTTTCATTCACATTTTTCCATTTAATTTACTAGTGTCGTGCAGGCTGCTGGATCTATTTATGTTTAGATAGCGCGGTTTTTCTCCCCCCCTTTTTTCTGTTCCCCACTGTCAGTACTGACTGAGGACTTCTCTGACCTTTCAGTATGGGTTACCCCCATTTGTCTGCTCAAATAAAAAATATCCAGAGATGTCCTCCAAAGGCTGAGCAGACAAATTGGTAACTCATACTGAAAATGTCAGCTAAAACCCCCCAGAGACATCCTTAAGCCTCATACACACGATCGGACCATGGACCAACTTTCCCGTGGATTTTTGTCCAAAGGGCGTTGGCCCCGAGTTGGTATTGCATACACACGGCAGGACTTTTTCAGCCAACTTTCACCAAATCACTTGGTTTTTCTGCTCTTTACCGCCTCCTTTGGTCAACTTCTGTATTGTTGTCTGATCTTTTGCATTGGTTCTGCATTGGTTTGTACAAAAGTCCGATGGTTTTGTGTACACACGGTCGGACTTTGCTCCATCGGACTTTTGTTGGCAGAAAGTTGGTCCGTTCGCACAGCCAACAAAAGTCAGATGAAACCTGGAAAAAGTTGGTCCGATGGAGCGTACACACGGTCGGATGTTGGTCCAAAACAGCTAATTTGCATGTTGGTTGTCAAAAAGTCCGATCGTGTGTACGGGCATTTAGTTGGAGCCGACAGTGGGGAACACAAAGAAAAGTCAGATAAAAACCCCCAAAGTCTGACTTTTCAGTATGGGTTCCCCATTGTCAGTTCAGATTCTGGGGGAGAAGTCATTGGGGTTTGTTATCTGACTTTTCATCATGCGTCTCCCAGCCATATCTGTCCACGACTCCGACCTTCCACCAGCCCACAGAACCAACGAGACTACATTTCACTTGGGTGCACAATTTGCTGTGTTCACCGCCTCTGGACTCAGAGCTGCGTTCTGTGCGATGGCCAAATACAAAACGGTCCGATTACGGACGTTGTCCCGGGACACAAACCTATCCGCGTCCGGGTTCGGTCATACGCTCTCTTCGCATGTGGTCACATGTAAAAACGGCGGCGGCCCCAAACATTGATGTGTACAGAATACAAAATCTGGACAGCCTCCGCTGTTCGCACAGAGTGCGTGCGCAGCAGTTAGATCCGCCGACAAGAATCCACAGATTCTCCACATGGAACGCCTATTAGAAAGGAACCCTTAACCTGACTGGTTCCTCTGAATTTGGGGCCCCGTATCTTGGGGCCACTTGGTGCTAGGAACCCCAAATTGGGTTTGCGAACCCAGTGGAACTAGCACTACAACATATCCAACATGGGGTTCCTAGCACCAAGTGGCCCCGAGATACGGGGCCCCAAAGTCGGTTCGGAAAATGTTAAGCACCAGAGAATGCCATTTTCCGAAACCGACTTTGGGGCCCTGTATCTCGGGGCCACTTGGTGCTAGGAACCCCAGCTTTTGATAAGTGGCCCAGAGATACGGGGCCCCAAAGTCGGTTCGTAAAATGTCATTCTCTGCTGCAAAAAAAATTGCTTAACATTTTCCAAACTGACTTTGGGGCCCCGTATCTCTGGGCCACTTATCCAAAGCTGGGGTTCCTAGCACCAAGTGGCCCCAAAATACGGGGCCCCAAAGTCGGTTCGGAAAATGTTAAGCAATTTTTTTGCAGCAGAGAATGACATTTTCTGAAACCGACTTTGGGGCCCCTGTATCTCGGGCCACTTGGTGCTAGGAACCCCAGCTTTGGATAAGTGGCCCCAAAGTCGGTTCGGAATATGTCTGTGTTTCTCTGCTGCAAAAAAAGTGCTTAACATTTTCCGAACTGACTTTGGGGCCCTGTATCTCGGGGCCACTTATCCAAAGCTGGGGTTCCTAGCACCAAGTGCGGGATTCCAACATGGGGTTCCTAGCACCAAGTGGCCCCCGAGATACGGGGCCCCAAAGTCGGTTTGGAAAATGTTAAGCACTTTTTTTTGCAGCAGAGAATGACATTTTCCGAAACCGACTTTGGGGCCCCTGTATCTCGGGGCCACTTGGTGCTAGGAACCCCAGCTTTGGATAAGTGGCCCCGAGATACGGGGCCCCAAAAGCCGGTTTAGGAAAATGTCCTTCTCTGCTGCAAAAAAAGTGCTTGACATTTTCCAAACCGACTTTGGGGCCCCGTATCTCAGGGCCACTTGGTGCTAGAAACCCACATGTTGGAACCCCGCACTTGGTGATAGGAACCCCATCTTTGGATATGTTGTAGTGCTAGTTCCAATGGGTTTGCAGACCAAATCTGGGGTTCCCAGCACCAAGTGGCCCCCCGAGATACGGGGCCCCAAAGTCGGTTCGGAAAATGTCAAGCACTTTTTTTGCAGCAGAGAAGGACATTTTCCGAAACCGGCTTTTGGGGCCCCGTATCTCGGGCCACTTATCCAAAGCTGGGGTTCCTAGCACCAAGTGGCCCCAAAATACGGGGCCCCAAAGTCGGTTTCAGAAAATGTCCTGCTCTGCTGCAAAAAAAAAAAAAAAAGTGCTTAACATTTTCCAAACCGACTTTGGGGCCCCGTATCTCGGGGCCACTTGGTGCTAGGAACCCCATGTTGGAACCCCGCACTTGGTGAAGGGGAACCCCATCTTTGGATATGTTGTAGTGTTGGTTCCACTGGGTTTGCACACCAAATCTGGGGTTCCCAGCGCCAAGTGGCCCCAAAGAGATACGGGGCCCCAAAGTCGGTCAACTGTGTCCATCTGCAGCAATGTCATTTCGGGGACCCTTTGGGTGCAGAGACCCCAAATTTTGCATGCAGCTAGGGGGGGGGGCATCTAGGAAATATTAACTACTGAGTTTGTAGTTCGGGGGACCTATGGCTGCAAATGGGCACAGTGAGGCTGCAAATGGGCACAGTGAGGCTGCAAATGGGCATTGTTGACCCTCTTTTTCCACTTACAGTAGCTGCGCATTTCTCACCCTAGGCTTATACTCGAGTCAATACGTTTTCCCAGTTTTTTGTGGTAAAATTAGGAGCCTCGGCTTATATTCGGGTCGGCTTATACTCGATTATATACGGTAAGTAGACTGTTCTCGTACAGCTGAACTAAAATTGTTATTCCTGATTTTTCCCACCTTCCGAAAACCTCCAAGAACTGAAAGTTGGGGCGGGGGGGGGGGGGGGGGTCTATCATTATCCCAGATCGGATTACATTTAGTGGGGTACGAAATACCCATCATTTTTTTTTTTTGACTGTATCCCATATTTTACACATTAACTTACAGGTGGGCATATCGGCACAGAAAACACCCCCTCTTGCCCCCGTCTAGAACATGGGGTGGTGACAACCCTTAAATACATAGGAAGATAACAGTGGAGCAGGAAGGGGGAGGGGGACCAACCAGCAAAATGCTGTATTTGTGAGGAAATCCATCCTTTGGGTTGTGTTGTAATTATGATGAAGAAATAACCGTCTCTCAGAAGTTTATGATGGGGATAGAAGGTTGCAACGCGGTTCGGCCTTACATACAGGTCACCCTGACCTCATACATTTCCCAATTGTAAATTGATCAACCATCCCAGTTTACATAACCAGCTAATTGTGAAGCAGAAACCAAAAAGAAATTTACAAAATTGGAGGGTAGATAAAGAGACACAACGCTGCAGTAAAGGAATTCCTCGTATACCCGAATGAGAGACTAAGCAAAATGCCATCGTCTTCCCCAAGGTGGGAGGAGCCATCAAACAATCTCCTACAAGGAAGTTGTGGAGGACGTTTACCCAGCTGGACACCACTAAGAGTTGTATAGGAGACAATCGTTCATAGATATCCGGCTCGTTCACCTAAAATTAGGGAGGCACCGATGCCACTGAGTACCGATACTGGACATCATGTACTCGCCGATACCAATTACCGATACCCATCGCCTATGAAGAGGGGTGGTTTGGGAGGTGGCGGGGGGGGGTTGTTGTTTGGGAGCCGGGTGAGGGCAAGGTAGTTGAGGGTGGGGTGAAATAGGGATTGGTACAGGAGACAGTCAAAGACGGCGGGCACGGTACAGGAGACAGTCAAAGACGGCGGGCACGGTACAGGAGACAGCCAGGGGACTGCAGGCACGGTACAGGAGACAGCCAGGGGACTGCAGGCACGGTACAGGAGACAGCCAGGGGACTGCAGGCACGGTACAGGAGACAGCCAGGGACTGCAGGCACGGTACAGGAGACAGCCAGGGGACTGCAGGCACGGTACAGGAGACAGCCAGGGTACTGCAGGCACGGTACAGGAGACAGCCAGGGGACTGCAGGCACGGTACAGGAGACAGCCAGGGGACTGCAGGCACGGTACAGGAGACAGCCAGGGGACTGCAGGCACGGTACAGGAGACAGCCAGGGGACTGCAGGCACGGTACAGGAGACAGCCAGGGGACTGCAGGCACGGTACAGGAGACAGCCAGGGGACTGCAGGCACGCTACAGGAGACAGCCAGGGGACTGCAGGCACGCTACAGGAGACAGCCAGGGGACTGCAGGCACGGTACAGGAGACAGCCAGGGGACTGCAGGCACGGTACAGGAGACAGCCAGGGGACTGCAGGCACGGTACAGGAGACAGCCAGGGGACTGCAGGCACGGTACAGGAGAC
The DNA here is from genome assembly GCA_028564925.1 of Lithobates sylvaticus. Taxonomy (NCBI): domain Eukaryota; kingdom Metazoa; phylum Chordata; class Amphibia; order Anura; family Ranidae; genus Lithobates; species Lithobates sylvaticus. The sequence goes on along the minus strand of CM053026.1, from coordinate 4,099,015 downwards.
AGCCAGGGGACTGCAGGCACGGTACAGGAGACAGCCAGGGACTGGGAAGGCAGGGAAGGCACTGTCCGGAGGGGAGGACGAGGCGGTCCGCTCCCAAGCGACGTCACTTCCGGTATCGGAGCATTTTTGCGAGTATCTGTACCGGCGCGGATACTGTAAATACCGGCGCGGATACCGGTATCGGTGCATCCCTACTTAAAATCCTAAACTTTGTAGGAATCCAAATACATCACCTACATCTATGGACATTCTATAATGAATATCATAATGTGCCCAATATGCCTAAAAGGAAATTATTACATTTTGGGCAATCGTTTATTGAAAAATCATACCATCTATGCAGATATCTAACGGAGCCCATCGTTTAGACTCCAGGAATTGTTTATACAGCTAAAATCTATCTACATATTCATGGAGTCTGTCCAAAGTTCATTTCAAACATTTCCGAGAGACAGAATTCCGTGATATTTTAAAATACATATGATTATAAAAGTTATTCAAATTATATATTATATTCCAGGACACAGATACAACTATGACTTTAGTGTCTACTGACCCAATAATTATTCTGTCATAAAAAGGTAAAAATATAATATTTTGATGTACAAATTAGAAGTAAGAATTGTTTTAAGATACCAATCATTGTTATCAATCATTGTTATCAATCATTGTTATGAAAGACATATAAAATTGTGACTACATCTTCATAAAGATACACATATACCGTGTGTTGTTCCAAGATAAATATGTATTCATAGGATATATACAAGAATTATACGTTTATCCATATAGATAATCATTTTATGTGATATTGATTCACCAAATTATCAATTGAGTGTATTGTACCGGTTACCAGAGTACTTAACCACTTCCCGCCCCGCCTATAGCAGAATGACATCCGGGCGGTGGTTCAGTTATCCTGACTGGGCGTCATATGAAGTCCAGCAGGATAACAGCCGCCGCGCGCCCGTGGGGGCACCATCATTTCTCCTGTATCATGTCGGCAGTCTCGGATAATGAACATAGGCGGCACCTGAGGTTCCCATATCAATACAGTTGACCTCCCCGGGTCTACACTGACCATTATAGATCCCCCCCCATGTATGAGATGGAGGGGGAGGGGTAACACGGCTGTAATATACAGATGATAAAATAACGAGCCGCCATCCCTCCCCCGCTCCTGGCCAGCACAACAGACCTGTGTACTGGTCTATACAGCAGGAGAACTAGTGAGAAGGAAGGACTGTATGGAGGACTATATGGACAGAGAGGGACGTAAAGGACTGTATGAGGACTATATGGACAGAGAGGGACGTAAAGGACTGTATGGAGGACTATAGGGACAGAGAGGGACGTAAAGGACTGTATGGAGGACTATATGGACAGAGAGGGACGTAAAGGACTGTATGAGGACTATAGGGCCAGAGAAGGACGTAAAGGACTGTATGAGGACTATATGGCCAGAGAGGGACGTAAAGGACTGTATGAGGACTATATGGACAGAGAGGGACGTAAAGGACTGTATGAGGACTATATGGACAGAGAGGGACGTAAAGGACTGTATGAAGACTATATGGACAGAGAGGGACGTAAAGGACTGTATGAGGACTATATGGACAGAGAGGGACGTAAAAGGACTGTATGAGGACTATATGGACAGAGAGGGACGTAAGGACTGTATGGAGGACTATAGGGACAGAGAGGGACGTAAAGGACTGTATGGAGGACTATAGGGACAGAGAGGAATGTAAAAGGACTGTATGGAGGACTATAGGGACAGAGAGGGACGTAAAGGACTGTATGGAGGACTATAGGGACAGAGAGGAATGTAAAAGGACTGTATGGAGGACTATAGGGACAGAGAGGGACGTAAAGGACTGTATGGAGGACTATATGGACAGAGAGGGACGTAAAGGACTGTATGGAGGACTATATGGACAGAGAGGGACGTAAAGGACTGTATGGAGGACTATATGGACAGAGAGGGACGTAAAGGACTGTATGGAGGACTATATGGACAGAGAGGGACGTAAAGGACTGTATGGAGGACTATAGGGACAGAGAGGGACGTAAAGGACTGTATGGAGGACTATATGGACAGAGAGGGACGTAAAGGACTGTATGGAGGACTATAGGGACAGAGAGGAGTGTAAAAGGACTGTATGGAGGACTATAGGGACAGAGAGGAATGTAAAAGGACTGTATGGAGGACTATAGGGACAGAGAGGGACGTAAAGGACTGTATGGAGGACTATAGGGACAGAGAGGGACGTAAAGGACTGTATGGAGGACTATATGGACAGAGAGGGACGTAAAGGACTGTATGGAGGACTATAGGGACAGAGAGGGACGTAAAGGACTGTATGGAGGACCATATTGATAGACCCATCCCCCTTTATCTCACGAAACCTTCTCACGGCGGACAAGCCGGGTTATTCCCTCGCTGCTCACCTCCCGTAGGCGAATCGCCGGTCCTTGTGATGGTCCCCGAAGGTGTCCCAGAGCCGTAGGGAGACGCTGACCTCGTCCACCACATCGCGGGATCGCTCCAGAACCTGAGAATAGGAAACAAAACAATCGATGGTCTGCAGACTTTTCTATCACATCCCTTTAACTAGGCTCCTCCCACACAGGGCGGTAACAAGATCAACAGACTGACAATTATCAGGGCAAAAAAAATATCCAACACTGAAGAGTAATGTAGAGCGCCCCGACCCTCCATCTTACCTCCTGGCAGACGCGGTATTGGTCGATGGCCCACACGGTGGGGACGTGGGTAGCTAGGAGCTGGTACTGGGTGAGGGTGGCATTACAGGCACGGGCGCAGATCAGTCGCGTCTTCCCCACCGCGTTGTCTCCGACTACCACACATTTGATGGTCTCGACATTGGGGCGCTCATAGTCCAAGTCTATATCCATGAAGATGAGTCTACGGAGAGACGAAACGTGTTAGAGAGGCGCCTTAGGAATCTGATGTACACCCAGCGATCGCCAGGACCGCCCACAGCGACCGCTAGGACCGCCCACAGCGGACTCGGTCGTTCATTACATGCACTTCCCAGTCTAATCCTTCCCCTTCACTGCTGCCAGTCCCATCGTACATTACGGAAAAGGGGGGGCATCACACCCAACAGGGAGGGGAGAGGGGGGTAACATGACAGCCGGGAGGAAGGAGGTGGACCATGACAGTCAAGAGCAAAAGGGGGGGGGGCCATGACAGCCGGAGGAGACAGCCAGGAGAATGGAGGGGGTGGGGGACTGGTGGATGACAGCCGGGAGCAAGGGGGACCATGGCAGCCGGGAGGAAGGGGGGCCAGGAAAGCCTTCAGGAAGACGAAAGCAGGGCTGAAAGGGGGAGGGTGAAGACAAAAGCCCAGGAAAAAAAGGGGGAGAGGACGACAGCCCAGGAAAAAAAGGGGGAGAGGACGACAGCCCAGGAAAAAAAGGGGGGGGGAACGACAGCCCAGGAAAAAAAGGGGGGGGAACGACAGCCCAGGAAAAAAAGGGGGGGGAACGACAGCCCAGGAAAAAAAAAGGGGGGGGGGGGAAGAGGATGAAAGCCTTCAGGAAGACGAAAGCAGGGCTGGAGGGGGAGGGTGAAGACGACAGCCCAGGAAAAAAAGGGGGGGGGAAGAGGGCGACAGCCCAGGAAAAAAAGGGGGGAAGAGGACGACAGCCCAGGAAAAAAAGGGGGGAAGAGGACGACAACCCAGGAAAAAAGGGGGGAGCAAAAGACGACAACCCAGGAAAAAAGGGGGGAGCAAAGGACGACAACCCAGGAAAAAAGGGGGGAGCAAAGGACGACAACCCAGGAAAAAAGGGGGGAGCAAAGGACGACAACCCAGGAAAAAAGGGGGGAGCAAAGGACGACAACCCAGGAAAAAAGGGGGGAGCAAAGGACGACAACCCAGGAAAAAAGGGGGGAGCAAAGGACGACAACCCAGGAAAAAAGGGGGGAGCAAAGGACGACAACCCAGGAAAAAAGGAGGGAGCAAAGGACGACAACCCAGGAAAAAAGGTGGGGGGGAAGGACGACAGGCCAGAAAAAAGGGGGGGGGAGGAGGACAGCCCAGAAAAAAGGGGGGGGAAGGAGGACAGCCCAGAAAAAAGGGGGGGAGGAGGACAGCCCAGAAAAAAGGGGGGGAGGAGGACAGCCCAGAAAAAGGGGGGGGGGAAGTACGACAGCCCAGAAAAAAAAGGGGGGAAAGGACGACAGCCCAGAAAAAAAGGGGGGGGAAGGACGACAGCCCAGAAAAAAAAGGGGGGGGGAAGGACGACAGCCCAGAAAAAAAAGGGGGGGGGAAGGACAACAGCCCAGAAAAAAAGGGGGGGGGAGGACGACAGCCCAGAAAAAGGGGGGGGAAGGACGACAGCCCAGAAAAAAGGGGGGAACCATGACAGTTGGGGGGGGGGGGGGAGACAATGGCAGCCCAATAGAAGGGGGGCATGACAGCAAGGAGGAAAAGGGTGGGGTTGGGGGACCATGAAAGCTGTAAGGAAGGGGGGACCATGATAGCTGGGTGGAAGTGGGGGGGAGATGAGAAGAATGACAACTAGGAGAAAGGGGAGGGGGGACAGAATGACAGCTGGGAGGAAGGGAAGAGGAGGGGGAGAGACCGCGACAGCCGGGAGGGAAAGAGCGCGACAGCCGGGAGGGAGGGGAGAACATGACAGCCCAGGAAAAAGGGTGGGGAGGAGAAGAGGAGGACAGCCCAGGAAAAAGTGGGGGGGAGGGGACGACAGCCCAGGAAAAATGGTGGGACCATGACAGTTGGGGGGAAAGACAATGGCAGCCCGGATGAAGGGGGTGGGGTTGGGGGACCATGAAAGCCGTAAAGAAGGGGGGGGGGACCATAATAGCTGGGAGGAAGAGGGGGGGAGAAGAAAAATGACAACTAGGAGGAAGGAGAGGGGGGAAGGAATGACAGCCGGGAGGAAGGGGGAAGGAGGAGCATGACAGCCGTGAGGAAGGGGGAAGGAGGAGCATGACAGCCGTGAGGAAGGGGGAAGGAGGAGCATGACAGCCGGGAGGAAGGGGAAGGAAAAACATGACAGCCCAGGAAAAAGTGGGGGGGGGGGAGGAGGACGACAGACTAGGAAAAAAGGGGGGAAGACGATGACAGAACAGGAAAAGGGGGATGGACGACAGCCAGAGAAAAAAGGGGGACCATGACAATCGGAAGGAGGGGGGGACCATGGCAGCAAGGAGGAAAGGGGTGGGGGGACCATGGCAGGCGGGAGGAAGGGGAGGGAGGACCATGAGAGGCGGGGGGAAGGGGAGGGGGGGGACCCATGACAGGCGGGAGGAAGGGGAGGGGGGGGGACCCATGACAGGCGGGAGGAAGGGGAGGGGGGGGACCCATGACAGGCGGGAGGAAGGGGAGGGGGGGGACCCATGACAGGCGGGAGAAAGGGGAGGGGGGGGACCCATGACAGGCGGGAGAAAGGGGAGGGGGGGGACCCATGACAGGCGGGAGAAGGGGGAGGGGGGGGGAACCCATGACAGGCGGGAGGAAGGGGAGGGGGGGGAGACCCATGACAGGCGGGAGGAAGGGGAGGGGGGGAGACCCATGACAGGCGGGAGGAAGGGGAGGGGGGAGACCCATGACAGGCGGGAGGAAGGGGAGGGGGGAGACCCATGACAGGCGGGAGGAAGGGGAGGGGGGGGACCCATGACAGGCGGGGGGGAAGGGGAGGGGGGGGGGGGGACCCATGACAGGCGGGGGGAAGGGGAGGGGAGACCATGACAGGCGGGGGGAAGGGGAGGGAGGACCATGACAGGCGAGGGGAAGGGGGAGGGAGGACCATGACAGGGGGGAGGAAGGGGAGGGGGGGGGCCCATGACAGGCGGGAGGAAGGGGAGGGGGGGACCCATGACAGGCGGGAGGAAGGGGAGGGGAGACCATGACAGCCGGGAGGAAAGGAAGGGGAGACCATGACAGGCGAGGGGAAGGGGAGGGAGGACCATGACAGGCGAGGGGAAGGGGAGGGAGGACCATGACAGGCGAGGGGAAGGGGAGGGAGGACCATGACAGGCGGGAGGAAGGGGAGGGGGGGGGACCCATGACAGGCGGGAGGAAGGGGAGGGGGGGGAACCCATGACAGGCGGGAGGAAGGGGAGGGGGGGGGAACCCATGACAGGCGGGAGGAAGGGGAGGGGGGGGGGAACCCATGACAGGCGGGAGGAAGGGGAGGGGGGGGGAACCCATGACAGGCGGGAGGAAGGAGAGGGGGGGAGACCCATGACAGGCGGGAGGAAGGGAGACCCATGACAGGCGGGAGGAAGGGGAGGGGGGGAGACCCATGACAGGCGGGAGGAAGGGGAGGGGGGGAGACCCATGACAGGCGGGAGGAAGGGGAGGGGGGGGGGGGGGAGACCCATAACAGGCGGGAGGAAGGGGAGGGGGGGGGAGACCCATGACAGGCGGGGGGAAGGGGAGGGGGGGAGACCCATGACAGGCGGGAGGAAGGGCAGGGGGGGAGACCCATGACAGGTGGGAGGAAGGGGGAGGGGGGGAGACCCATGACAGGCGGGAGGAAGGGGAGGGGGGGAGACCCATGACAGGCGGGAGGAAGGGGAGGGGGGGGAGACCCATGACAGGCGGGAGGAAGGGGAGGGGGGAGACCCATGACAGGCGGGAGGAAGGGGAGGGGGGAGACCCATGACAGGCGGGAGGAAGGGGAGGGGGGAGACCCATGACAGGCGGGGGGAAGGGGAGGGGGGGACCATGACAGGCGGGAGGAAGGGGGGGGGGAGGGGGGACCATGACAGGCGGGAGGAAGGGGAGGGGGGACCATGATAGGCGGGGGGAAGGGGAGGGGGGGACCCATGACAGGCGGGGGGAAGGGGAGGGGGGGACCCATGACAGGCGGGGGGGAAGGGGAGGGGGGGACCCATGACAGGCGGGGAGGGAAGGGGAGGGGGGGACCCATGACAGGCGGGGGACCCATGACAGGCGGGGGGAAGGGGAGGGAGGACCATGACAGGCGAGGGGAAGGGGAGGGAGGACCATGACAGGTGGGAGGAAGGGGAGGGGGGGGGGGACCCATGACAGGCGGGAGGAAGGGGAGGGGGGGGGACCCATGACAGGCGGGAGGAAGGGGAGGGGGGGACCCATGACAGGCGGGGGACCCATGACAGGCGGGGGGAAGGGGAGGGAGGACCATGACAGGCGAGGGGAAGGGGAGGGAGGACCATGACAGGTGGGAGGAAGGGGAGGGGGGGACCCATGACAGGCGGGGGGAAGGGGAGGGAGGACCATGACAGGCGAGGGGAAGGGGAGGGAGGACCATGACAGGTGGGAGGAAGGGGAGGGGGGGGACCCATGACAGGCGGGAGGAAGGGGAGGGGGGGACCCATGACAGGCGGGAGGAAGGGGAGGGGAGACCATGACAGCCGGGAGGAAGGGGAGGGGGGGGACCATGATAGGCGGGAGGAAGGGGAGGGGGGGACCATGACAGGTGGGGGGAAGGGGAGGGGGGGACCATGACAGGCGGGAGGAAGGGGAGGGGGGGACCATGACAGGCGGGAGGAAGGGGAGGGGGGGACCATGACAGGCGGGAGGAAGGGGAGGGGGGGACCATGACAGGCGGGGGGAAGGGGAGGGGGGGACCCATGACAGGCGGGAGGAAGGGGGAATACAGAGGATGGAGATGACAGTACTGGGTGTACAGCTCGGATCTCTCACTGTATATATAGAGTATATAGAGGACGGGGATGACACTCACCTCGCTCCCCCCGGTCTCTCTCATCCTCTCCTCCTCTCTCGGGGTCTTCTCTGTTCTCTTCTCCCCTCTCAGCTGCGGCCCCGTTACTCGCTCCTCACAGCCAATCAGCGACATCCCTCCCCGGGCAACCAATCACAGCCGCGACAGCTGACTGTCAGCCAAACGCTAAAGAGGACCGTGCGTATCCGGACCCGCCCACTACACCCATCCCCACCAGTCACCGGCCGCAGAGAGGAGACACCGCCCATATTTTTATTTTTTCCACTTCTAAACAAGAGAATGCCGCCCCGCCCACCATTCCGGGCACATTTTGAGAGGTTACGCCCACTACACCCAGAACTGACCAATCATAAACGGCGACGCTAAGAGGACCACTTCTGTCAACGAAAAGACTGGAACGTCCATTATTAACAGATCGTCACGTGACCCGCCAGATGTTGAAGAGCCCGAAGCCCCGCCCACATCGTCCACGTGGATCGGAGAGATAAATACCAAAATGATTACAGTCCGCACAGCGCCACCTAGAGGCCTCTCCATTATATATCACCGCACAGCGCCACCTAGAGGCCCCTCCATTATATATATATATATATATATATCACCGCACAGCGCCACCTAGAGGCCTCTCCATTATATATATATATATATATCACCTCCACCCCTCATCACCTCCTAGTGTCCTCTCCATTATATATATATATCACCTCCACCCCTCATCACCTCCTAGTGTCCTCTCCATTATATATATATATATATCACCTCCACTCCTCATCACCCCCTAGTGTCCTCTCCATTATATATATATATACCCTCACCTCCACTCCTGTGTCACCCCCTAGTGTCCTCTCCATTATATATATATATATATCACCTCCACTCCTCAACACCCCCTAGTGTCCTCTCCATTATATATATATATATATCACCTCCACTCCTCATCACCCCTAGTGTCCTCTCCATTATATATATATATATCACCTCCACTCCTCATCACCCCCTAGTGTCCTCTCCATTATATATATATATATATATCACCTCCACTCCTCATCACCCCTAGTGTCCTCTCCATTATATATATATATATATCACCTCCACTCCTCATCACCCCTAGTGTCCTCTCCATTATATATATATATATCACCTCCACTCCTCATCACCCCCTAGTGTCCTCTCCATTATATATATATATATATCACCTCCACTCCTCATCACCCCCTAGTGTCCTCTCTCCAATATATATATATATATATCACCTCCACTCCTCATCACCCCCTAGTGTCCTCTCCATTATATATATATATATATATCACCTCCACTCCTCATCCACCCTCCCCCTAGTGTCCTCTCCATTCATATATATATATATATATATCACCTCCACTCCTCATCACCCCCTAGTCATTATATATATATATATATATCACACCCCCTAGTGTCCTCTCCATTATATATATATATATATCACCTCCACTCCTCATCACCCCCTAGTGTCCTCTCCATTATATATATATATATATATATCACCTCCACTCCTCATCACCCTCCTCCACCCCTAGTGTCCTCTCCATTATATATATATATATATCACCTCCACTCCTCATCACCCCCTAGTGTCCTCTCCTCCACTCTCATCACCCCCTAGTGTCCTCTCCATTATATATATATATATCACCTCCACTCCTCATCACCCCCTAGTGTCCTCTCTCCATTATATATATATATATATCACCTCCACTCCTCATCACCCCCTAGTGTCCTCTCCATTATATATATATATCACCTCCACTCCTCATCACCCCCTAGTGTCCTCTCCATTATATATATATATCACCTCCACTCCTCATCACCCCCTAGTGTCCTCTCCATTATATATATATATATCACCTCCACTCCTCATCACCCCCTAGTGTCCTCTCCATTATATATATATATATCACCTCCACTCCTCATCACCCCCTAGTGTCCTCTCCATTATATATATATATCACCTCCACTCCTCATCACCCCCTAGTGTCCTCTCCATATATATATATATATATCACCTCCACTCCTCATCACCCCTAGTGTCCTCTCCATTATATATATATATATATCACCTCCACTCCTCATCACCCCTAGTGTCCTCTCCATTATATATATATATATATCACCTCCACTCCTCATCACCCCTAGTGTCCTCTCCATTATATATATATATATCACCTCCACTCCTCATCACCCCTAGTGTCCTCTCCATTATATATATATATCACCTCCACTCCTCATCACCCCCTAGTGTCCTCTCCATTATATATATATATATATCACCTCCACTCCTCATCACCCCCTAGTGTCCTCTCCATTATATATATATATCACCTCCTCTCCTCATCACCCCCTAGTGTCCTCTCCATTATATATATATATATCACCTCCACTCCTCATCACCCCCTAGTGTCCTCTCCATTATATATATATATATATATCACCTCCACTCCTCATCACCCCCTAGTGTCCTCTCCATTATATATATATATATCACTCCACTCCTCATCACCCCCTAGTGTCCTCTCCATTATATATATATATATATATCACCTCCACTCCTCATCACCCCCTAGTGTCCTCTCCATTATATATATATATATATATCACCTCCACTCCTCATCACCCCCTAGTGTCCTCTCCATTATATATATATATATATATCACCTCCACCCCTCATCACCCCCTAGTGTCCTCTCCATTATATATATATATATCACCTCCTCCTCATCACCCCTAGTGTCCTCTCCATTATATATATATATATTCACCCCCTCAGTGTCCTCTCCATTATATATATATATATCACCTCCACTCCTCATCACCCCCTCTCCAGTGTCACCTCTCCTCATTATATGTCCTCTCCATTATATATATATATATCACCTCCACTCCTCATCACCCCCTAGTGTCCTCTCCATTATATATATATATATATCACCTCCATCACCTCCTAGTGTCCTCTCCATCACCTCCATCACCCCTAGTATTATATATATATATATCACCTCACCTCCACCCCCTCATCACACCCCTAGTGTCCTCTCCATTATATATATATATATACCTATATCACCCCCCTAGTGTCCTCTCATTATATATATATATATCACCTCTCCTCATCACCCCCTAGTGTCCTCTCCATTATATATATATATATCACCTCCATCCTCATCACCCCCTAGTGTCCTCTCCATTATATATATATATATCAACTCCACTCCTCATCACCCCCTAGTGTCCTCTCCAAAATATATATATATATATATATCCTCACCCTCATCATAGTGTCCTCTCCATTATATATATATATCTCACATCCACTCCTCATCACCCCCTAGTGTCCTCTCCATTATATATATATATATATCACCTCCACTCCTCATCACCCCCTAGTGTCCTCTCCACTATATATATATATATATCACCTCCTCCTCATCACCCCTAGTGTCCTCTCCATTATATATATATATATCACCTCCACTCTCATCACCCCCTAGTGTCCTGTCCATTATATATATATTTATCACCTCCACTCCTCATCACCCCTAGTGTCCTCTCCATTATATATATATATATCACCTCCACTCCTCATCACCCCTAGTGTCCTCTCCATTATATATATATATATATCACCACCACTCCTCATCACCCCCTAGTGTCCTCTCCATTATATATATATATATATATCACCACACCTCCTCATCACCCCCTAGTGTCCTCTCCATTATATATATATATATATCACCTCCACTCCTCATCACCACCTAGTGTCCTCTCCATTATATATATATATCACCTCCACTCCTCATCACCCCCCTAGTGTCCTCTCCATTATATATATATATCACCTCCACTCCTCCTCACCCCCTAGTGTCCTCTCCATTATATATATAACCTCCACTCCTCATCACCCCCTAGTGTCCTCTCCATTATATATATATATATCACCTCCACTCCTCATCACCCCCTAGTGTCCTCTCCATTATATATATATATATATATCACCTCCACTCCTCATCACCCCCTAGTGTCCTCTCCATTATATATATATATATCACCTCCACTCCTCATCACCCCTAGTGTCCTCTCCATTATATATATATATCACCTCCACTCCTCATCCACTCCTCTCCTCTCCATTATATATATATATCACCTCCACTCCTCATCACCCCCTAGTGTCCTCTCCATATATATATATATAATCACCTCCACTCCTCATCACCCCCTAGTGTCCTCTCCATTATATATATATATATATCACCTCCACTCCTCATCACCCCTAGTGTCCTCTCCATTATATATATATATATATCACCTCCACTCCTCATCACCCCCTAGTGTCCTCTCCATTATATATATATATATCACCTCCACTCCTCATCACCCCCTAGTGTCCTCTCCATTATATATATATATATATCACCTCCACTCCTCATCCCCTCCTCTCCATCACCCCCATCACCCCCTAGTGTCCTCTCCATTATATATATATATATATCACCTCCACACCTCATCACCCCCTAGTGTCCTCTCCATTATATATATATATCACCTCCACTCCTCATCACCTCCTAGTGTCCTCTCCATTATATATATATATATATATATATCACCTCCACCCCTCATCACCCCCTAGTGTCCTCTCCATTATATATATATATATATCACCTCCACTCCTCATCACCCCCTAGTGTCCTCTCCATTATATATATATATATCACACCTCCACTCCTCATCACCCCCTAGTGTCCTCTCCATTATATATATATATCACCTCCACTCCTCATCACCCCCTAGTGTCCTCTCCATTATATATATATATATATCACCTCCACTCCTCATCACCCCCTAGTGTCCTCTCCATTATATATATATATATATCACCTCCACTCCTCATCACCCCCTAGTGTCCTCTCCATTATATATATATATATATCACCTCCACTCCTCATCACCCCCTAGTGTCCTCTCCATTATATATATATATATAACCTCCACTCCTCATCACCCCCTAGTGTCCTCTCATTTATATATATATATCACCTCCACTCCTCATCACCCCCTAGTGTCCTCTCCATTATATATATATATCACCTCCACTCCTCATCACCCCCTAGTGTCCTCTCCATTATATATATATATATATCACCTCCACTCCTCATCACCCCCTAGTGTCCTCTCCATCACCTCCATCCTCATCACCACCTAGTGTCCTCTCCATTATATATATATATATATCACCTCCACTCCTCATCACCCCCTAGTGTCCTCTCCATTATATATATATATATATCACCTCCACTCCTCATCACCCCCTAGTGTCCTCTCCATTATATATATATATAATCACCTCCACTCCTCCTCACCCCCTAGTGTCCTCTCCATTATATATATATATATATATATCACCTCCACTCCTCATCACCCCCTAGTGTCCTCTCCATTATATATATATATCACCTCCACCCCTCATCACCTCCTAGTGTCCTCTCCAATATATATATATATATATATCACCTCCACCTCCACCCCCTAGTCCTCATCACCCCCCTCCTCATCACCCCCTAGTGTCCTCTCCATTATATATATATATATATATCACACCTCCACTCCTCATCACCCCCTAGTGTCCTCTCCATTATATATATATATATATCACCTCCACTCCTCATCACCCCCTAGTGTCCTCTCCATTATATATATATATATATATCATCACCTCCACCCTCCACTCCTCATCACCCCCTAGTGTCCTCTCCATATATATATATATATATCACCTCCACTCCTCATCACCCCCTAGTGTCCTCTCCATTATATATTATATATATATATCACCTCCACTCCTCATCACCCCCTAGTGTCCTCTCCATATATATATATATATACCTCCACTCCTCATCACCCCCTAGTGTCCTCTCCATTATATATATATATATATCACCTCCACTCCTCATCACCCCCTAGTGTCCTCTCCATTATATATATATATATCACCTCCACTCCTCATCACCCCTAGTGTCCTCTCCATTATATATATATATATATCACCTCCACTCCTCATCACCCCCTAGTGTCCTCTCCATTATATATATATATATATATATCACCTCCACTCCTCATCACCCCCTAGTGTCCTCTCCACCTCCATCCTCATACCCCTAGTGTCCTCTCCATTATATATATATATATATCACCTCCACTCCTCATCACCCCCTAGTGTCCTCTCCATTATATATATATATCACCTCCACTCCTCATCACCCCCCCTAGTGTCCTCTCCATTATATATATATATCACCTCCACTCCTCATCACCCCCTAGTGTCCTCTCCTTTATATATATATATATCACCTCCACTCCTCATCACCCCTAGTGTCATCACTCCACTCCTCATCACCCCCTAGTGTCCTCTCCATTATATATATATATATATACTCATCCTCATCACCTCACTCCTCATCACCCCCTAGTGTCCTCTCCATTATATATATATATATATATCACCTCCACTCCTCATCACCCCCTAGTGTCCTCTCCATTATCCATATATATATATCACCTCCACTCCTCATCACCCCCTAGTGTCCTCTCCATTATTATATATATATATATCACCTCCACCCCACATCACCCCCTAGTGTCCTCTCCATTATATATATATACCTCCACTCCTCATCACCTCCAGTGTCCTCTCCATTATATATATATATATCATCACCACTCCTCATCACCCCCTAGTGTCCTCTCCATTATATATATATATATATCACCTCCACTCCTCATCACCCCCTAGTGTCCTCTCCATTATATATATATATATATCACCTCCACCCCTCATCACCCCCTAGTGTCCTCTCCATTATATATATATATATATCACCTCCACTCCTCATCACCCCCTCTCCATAGTGTCACTCTCATCATTATATATATATATATCACCTCCACTCCTCATCACCCCTAGTGTCCTCTCCATTATATATATATATATATATCACCTCCACTCCTCATCACCCCCTAGTGTCCTCTCCATTATATTATATATATATCACCTCCACCCCTCATCACCCCTATCCTCTCCATTATATATATATATCACCTCCACTCCTCATCACCCCCTAGTGTCCTCTCCATTATATATATATATATCACCTCACTCCTCATCACCCCCTAGTGTCTCTCCATTATCATCACCCCTAGTGTCCTCTCCATTATATATATATATATATATATCACCTCCACTCCTCATCACCCCCTAGTGTCCTCTCCATTATATATATATATCACCTCCACTCCTCATCACCCCTAGTGTCCTCTCCATTATATATATATATATATCACCTCCACTCCTCATCACCCCTAGTGTCCTCTCCATTATATATATATATATATCACCTCCACTCCTCATCACCCCCTAGTGTCCTCTCCATTATATATATATATATATATATCACCCCCTCCACTCCTCATCACCCCCTAGTGTCCTCTCCATTATATATATATATCACCTCCACTCCTCATCACCCCCTAGTGTCCTCTCCATTATATATATATATATATCACCTCCACTCCTCATCACCCCCTAGTGTCCTCTCCATCACCTCCACTCCTCATCACCCCCTAGTGTCCTCTCCATTATATATATATCTCACCTCCATCCTCATCACCCCTAGTGTCCTCTCCATTATATATATATATATATATCACCTCCACTCCTCATCACCTCCTAGTGTCCTCTCCATTATATATATATATATATATCACCTCCACTCCTCATCACCCCCTAGTGTCCTCTCCATTATATATATATATATATCACCTCCACTCCTCATCACCCCCTAGTGTCCTCTCCATTATATATATATATATATCACCTCCACTCCTCATCACCCCCTAGTGTCCTCTCATTTATATATATATATATCACCTCCACTCCTCATCACCCCCTAGTGTCCTCTCCATTATATATATATATATCACCTCCACTCCTCATCACCCCCTAGTGTCCTCTCCATTATATATATATATTATATCACACCCCTCCTCATCACCCCCTAGTGTCCTCTCCATTATATATTATATATATCCACTATATATCTCCATTATATATAATATATATCACCTCCACTCCTCATCACCCCCTAGTGTCCTCTCCATTATATATATATATATATCACCTCCACTCCTCATCATCACCCCTAGTGTCCTCTCCATTATATATATATATATATATCACCTCCACTCCTCATCACCCCCTAGTGTCCTCTCCATTATATATATATATATCACCTCCACTCCTCATCACCCCCTAGTGTCCTCTCCATTATATATATATATATACCTCCACTCCTCATCACCCCTAGTGTCCTCTCCATTATATATATATATATATCACCTCCACTCCTCATCACCCCCTAGTGTCCTCTCCATTATATATATATATATCACCTCCACTCCTCATCACCCCTAGTGTCCTCTCCATTATATATATATATATCACCTCCACTCCTCATCACCCCCTAGTGTCCTCTCCATTATATATATATATATCACCTCCACTCCTCATCACCCCTAGTGTCCTCTCCATTATATATATATATATAAATTTACCTCACCTCCACTCCTCATCACCCCCCTAGTGTCCTCTCCATTATATATATATATAATATCACCTCCACTCCTCATCACCCCCTAGTGTCCTCTCCATTATATATATATATATCACCTCCACTCCTCATCACCCCCTAGTGTCCTCTCCATTATATATATATATATATCACCTCCACTCCTCATCACCCCCCCTAGTGTCCTCTCCATTATATATATATATATCACCTCCACTCCTCATCACCCCCTAGTGTCCTCTCCATTATATATATATATATCACCTCCACTCCTCTCCATCACCTCCCCCTAGTGTCCTCTCCATTATATATATATATATATATCACCTCCACTCCTCATCACCCCCTAGTGTCCTCTCCATTATATATATATATCACCTCCACTCCTCATCATAGTGTCCTCTCCATTATATATATATATATCACCTCCACTCTCATCACCCTCCCCCTCATCACCCCTAGTGTCCTCTCCATTATATATATATATATATATATATCACCTCCATCCTCATCACCCTCCTCATCATCACCCCTAGTGTCCTCTCCATTATATATATATATCACCTCCACTCCTCATCACCCCCTAGTGTCCTCTCCATTATATATATATATATACCCTCCACTCCTCATCACCCCTAGTGTCCTCTCCATTATATATATATATTCACCTCCACATCCTATCACCTCCACTCCTCATCACCCCTAGTGTCCTCTCCATTATATATATATATATATATCACCTCCACCTCCACTCCTCATCACCCCTAGTGTCCTCTCCATTATATATATATATATCACCTCCACTCCTCATCACCCCCTAGTGTCCTCTCCATTATATATATATATATATATCACCTCCACTCCTCATCACCCCTAGTGTCCTCTCCATTATATATATATATATCACCTCCACTCCTCATCACCCCCTAGTGTCCTCTCCATTATATATCACCTCCACTCCTATATATATATATATATCACCTCCACTCCTCATCACCCCCTAGTGTCCTCTCCATTATATATATATATATATCACCTCCACTCCTCATCACCCCCTAGTGTCCTCTCCATTATATATATATATCACCTCACCTCATCACCCCCTCCTCATTATATATATATATCACCTCCACTCACTCCACTCATCACCCCCTAGTGTCACCACCTCCATCACCCCCTAGTGTCCTCTCCATTATATATATATATCACCTCCACTCCTCATCACCCCCTAGTGTCCTCTCCATTATATATATATATATACCTCCACTCCTCATCATCCCCCTAGTGTCCTCTCCATTATATATATATATATCACCTCCACTCCTCATCACCCCTAGTGTCCTCTCCATTATATATATATATATATATCACCTCCACTCCTCATCACCCCCTAGTGTCCTCTCCATTATATATATATATCACCTCCACTCCTCATCACCCCCTAGTGTCCTCTCCATTATATATATATATATCACCTCCACTCCTCATCACCCCCTAGTGTCCTCTCCATTATATATATATATATATATCACCTCCACTCCTCATCACCCCCCTCTCCATTATATAGTATCCCTCCACTCCATCACCCCCTAGTGTCCTCTCCATATATATATATATATCACCTCCACTCCTCATCACCCCCTAGTGTCCTCTCCATTATATATATATATATCACCTCCACCTCATCACCCCCTAGTGTCCTCTCCATTATATATATATATATATCACCTCCACTCCTCATCACCCCCTAGTGTCCTCTCCATTATATATATATATATATCACCTCCACTCCTCATCACCCCCTAGTGTCCTCTCCATTATATATATATATATATCACCTCCACTCCTCATCACCCCTAGTGTCCTCTCCATTATATATATATATATATATCACCTCCACTCCTCATCACCCCCTAGTGTCCTCTCCATTATATATATATATATATATATACCTCCACTCCTCATCACCCCCTAGTGTCCTCTCCATTATATATATATATATATACCTCACCTCCACACCCCCTAGTGTCCTCATCACCTCCCTAGTGTCCTCTCCATTATATATATATATATATATCACCTCCACTCCTCATCACCCCTAGTGTCCTCTCCATTATATATATATATATATATCACCTCCACTCCTCATCACCCCTAGTGTCCTCTCCATTATATATATATATATATATATATCACCTCCACTCCTCATCACCCCTAGTGTCCTCCTCTCCATTATATATATTATATATATATCACCTCCACTCATCACCCCCTAGTGTCCTCTCCATTATATATATATATATATATATCACTAGTGTCCTCTCCATCACCTCCACTCCTCATCATATATCCTCTCCATTATATATATATATATATCACCTCCACTCCTCATCACCCCTAGTGTCCTCTCCATTATATATATATATATATATCACCTCCACTCCTCATCACCCCTAGTGTCCTCTCCATTATATATATATATATATCACCTCCACTCCTCATCACCCCCTAGTGTCCTCTCCATTATATATGTCCTCTCCATTATATATATATCACTCCTCCACTCCTCATCACCCCCTAGTGTCCTCTCCATTATATATATATATATATCACCTCCACTCCTCATCACCCCCTAGTGTCCTCTCCATTATATATATATATATCACCTCCACTCCTCATCACCCCCTAGTGTCCTCTCCATTATATATATATATATATCACCTCCACTCCTCATCACCCCCACCCCCTAGTGTCCTCTCCATTATATATATATATATATACTCCACCTCACTCATCACCCTCATAGTGTCCTCTCCATTATATATATATATATATATCACCTCCACTCCTCATCACCCCCTAGTGTCCTCTCCATTATATATATATATATATACCTCATCCTCATCACCCCCTCCTCTCCATTATATATATATATATCACCTCCACTCCTCATCACCCCCTAGTGTCCTCTCCATTATATATATATATATATCACCTCCACTCCTCATCACCTCCCTCAGTGTCCCATTATATATATATATATATCCATCTCATCACCTCCATTATTATATATATATATATCACCTCCACTATATATATATATCACCTCCACTCCATCATCCTCTCCACCACCTCCAGTGTCCTCTCCATTATATATATATATATCCTCATCACCCCCTAGTGTCCTCTCCATTATATATATATATCACCTCCACACCTCATCACCCCCTAGTGTCCTCTCCATTATATATATATATATATCACCTCCACTCCTCATCACCCCCTAGTGTCCTCTCCATTATATATATATATATATATCACCTCCACTCCTCATCACCCCCTAGTGTCCTCTCCATCTCCATTATATATATATATATATATATCACCTCCACTCCTCATCACCCCCTAGTGTCCTCTCCATTATATATATATATATATATATCACCTCCCACTCCTCACTCCTCATCACCCCCCCTAGTGTCCTCTCCATAGTGTCCTCTCCATTATATTATATATATATATCACCTCCACTCCTCATCACCCCTAGTGTCCTCTCCATTATATATATATATATATATATCACCTCCACTCCTCATCACCCCCTAGTGTCCTCTCCATTATTATATATATATATATCACCTCCACTCCTCATCACCCCCTAGTGTCCTCTCCATTATATATATATATATCACCTCCACTCCTCATCACCCCCTAGTGTCCTCTCCATTATATATATATATATCACCTCCACTCCTCATCACCCCCTAGTGTCCTCTCCATTATATATATATATATCACCTCCACTCCTCATCACCCCTAGTGTCCTCTCCATCTCCATTCATCACCCCCTATATTATATATATATATCACCTCCACTCCTCATCACCCCCTAGTGTCCTCTCCATTATATATATATATATATATTCACCTCCACTCCTCATCACCCCCTAGTGTCCTCTCCATTATATATATATATATATATCACCTCCACTCCTCATCACCCCCTAGTGTCCTCTCCATTATATATATATATCACCTCCATCACCTCCACTCCTCATCACCCCTCCTACCCCCTAGTGTCCTCTCCATTATATATATATATATATATCACCTCCACCTCCTCATCACCCCTAGTGTCCTCTCCATTATATATATATATATATCCCTCCACTCCTCATCACCCCCTAGTGTCCCTCCACTCTCCATTATATATATATATATATCACCTCCACTCCTCATCACCCCCTAGTGTCCTCTCCATTATATATATATATATATATCACCTCCACTCCTCACTCCTCATCACCCACCTCCACTCCTCATCACCCCCTAGTGTCCTCTCCATTATATATATATATATCACCTCCACTCCTCATCACCCCCTAGTGTCCTCTCCATTATATATATATATATATATCACCTCCACTCCTCATCACCCCCTAGTGTCCTCTCCATTATATATATATATATCACACCTCCACTCCTCATCACCCCTAGTGTCCTCTCCATTATATATATATATATATCACCTCCACTCCATCACCCCCTAGTGTCCTCTCCATTATATATATATCACCTACTCCTATCACCTCCACTCCATCACCTCACCCCCTAGTGTCCTCTCCATTATATATATATATATATCATCACCTCCACTCCTCATCACCCCCTAGTGTCCTCTCCATTATATATATATATATATCACCTCCACTCCTCATCACCCCCTAGTGTCCTCTCCATTCCATATCACCCCTATATATATATATCACCTCCACTCCTCATCACCCCTAGTGTCCTCTCCATTATATATATATATATATCACCTCCACTCCTCATCACCCCTAGTGTCCTCTCCATTATATATATATATATATCACCTCCACTCCTCATCACCCCTAGTGTCCTCTCCATTATATATATATATATATCACCTCCACTCCTCATCACCCCCTAGTGTCCTCTCCATTTATTATATATATATATCACCTCCATCCTCATCACCCCTAGTGTCCTCCCATTATATATATATATCACCTCCACTCCTCATCACCCCCTAGTGTCCTCTCCATTATATATATATATATATATCCCTCCACTCCTCATCACCCCCTAGTGTCCTCTCCATTATATATATATATCACCTCCACTCCTCATCACCCCCTAGTGTCCTCTCCATTATATATATATATATCACCTCCACTCCTCATCACCTCCTAGTGTCCTCTCCATTATATATATATATATATCACCTCCACTCCTCATCACCCCCTAGTGTCCTCTCCATTATATATATATATATCACCTCCACTCCTCATCACCCCCTAGTGTCCTCTCCATATATATATATATCACCTCCACTCCTCATCACCCCTCCTCTCCATATATATATATATATCATCATATATATATATATATATATCACCTCCACTCCTCATCACCCCCTAGTGTCCTCTCCATTATATATAAATATATCACCTCCACTCCTCATCACCCCCTAGTGTCCTCTCCATTATATATATATATCACCTCCACTCCTCATCACCCCCTCCATCCTCTTCATTATATATATATATCACCTCCTCTCATCACCCCCTAGTGTCCTCTCCATTATATATATATATATATCACCTCCACTCCTCATCACCCCCTAGTGTCCTCTCCATTATATATATATATATATATCACCTCCACTCCTCATCACCCCTAGTGTCCTCTCCATTATATATATATATATCACCTCCACTCCTCATCACCTCCTAGTGTCCTCTCCATTATATATATATATATATCACCTCCACTCCTCATCACCTCCTAGTGTCCTCTCCATTATATATATATATATATCACCTCCACTCCTCATCACCCCCTAGTGTCCTCTCCATTATATATATATATATATCACCTCCCCTCCTCACCCCCTCCCTCATTATATATATATATATCACCTCCACTCCTCATCACCCCCTAGTGTCCTCTCCATTATATATATATATATATCACCTCCATCCTCATCACCCCCTAGTGTCCTCTCCATTATATATATATATCACCTCCACTCCTCATCACCCCCTAGTGTCCTCTCCATTATATATATATATATATCACCTCCACTCCTCATCACCCCCTAGTGTCCTCTCCATTATATATATATATATATATCACCTCCACTCCTCATCACCCCCTAGTGTCCTCTCCATATATATATATATATATATCACTCCACTCCTCATCACCCCTAGTGTCCTCTCCATATATATATATATATATCACCTCCACTCCTCATCACCCCCTAGTGTCCTCTCCATTATATATATATATATATATCACCTCCACTCATCATCACCCCCTAGTGTCCTCTCCATTATATATATATATATCACCTCCACTCCTCATCACCCCCTAGTGTCCTCTCCATTATATATATATATATATATATCACCTCCACTCCTCATCACCCCTAGTGTCCTCTCCATTATATATCTATATCACCTCTCCTCATCACCTCCTAGTGTCCTCTCCATTATATATATATATATCACCTCCACTCCTCATCACCCCTAGTGTCCTCTCCATTATATATATATATATATCACCTCCACTCCTCATCACCCCCCTAGTGTCCTCTCCATTATATATATATATATATCACCTCCACTCCTCATCACCCCCTAGTGTCCTCTCCATTATATATATATATATATATCACCACCACTCCTCATCACCCCCTAGTGTCCTCTCCATTATATATATATATATATCACCTCCACTCCTCATCACCCCCTAGTGTCCTCTCCATTATATATATATATATATCACCTCCACTCCTCATCACCCCCTAGTGTCCTCTCCATTATATATATATATCACCTCCACTCCTCATCACCTCCTAGTGTCCTCTCCATTATATATATATATCACCTCCACTCCTCATCACCTCCTAGTGTCCTCTCCATTATATATATATATATATATATCACCTCCACTCCTCATCACCCCCTAGTGTCCTCTCCATTATATATATATATATATCACCTCCACTCCTCATCACCCCCTAGTGTCCTCTCCATTATATATATATATCACCTCCACCCCTCATCACCCCCTAGTGTCCTCTCCATTATATATATATATATATATATCACCTCCACTCCTCATCACCCCTAGTGTCCTCTCCATTATATATATATATATCACCTCCACTCCTCATCACCTCCCTAGTGTCCTCTCCATTATATATATATATATATCACCTCCACTCCTCATCACCCCCTAGTGTCCTCTCCATTATATATATATATATCACCTCCACTCCTCATCACCCCTAGTGTCCTCTCCATTATATATATATATATATCACCTCCACTCCTCATCACCCCCTAGTGTCCTCTCCATTATATATATATATATCCATCTCCATTATATATATATATATATATATCACCTCCACTCCTCATCACCCTCATCACCCCCTAGTGTCCTCTCCATTATATATATATATATACCTATCCATCCTCTCCATTATATATATATATATCACCCCACTCCTCATCACCCCCTAGTGTCCTCTCCATTATATATATATATATATATCACCTCCACTCCTCATCACCCCACTAGTGTCCTCTCCATTATATATATATATCACCTCCATCCTCATCACCCCCTAGTGTCCTCTCCATTATATATATATATATATCACCTCCACTCCTCATCACCCCCTAGTGTCCTCTCCATTATATATATATATATATCACCTCCACTCCTCATCACCCCCTAGTGTCCTCTCCATTATATATATATATCACCTCCACTCCTCATCACCCCCTAGTGTCCTCTCCATTATATATATATATCACCTCCACTCCTCATCACCCCCTAGTGTCCTCTCCATTATATATATATATATATCACCTCCACTCCTCATCACCCCTAGTGTCCTCTCCATTATATATATATATATCACCTCCACTCCTCATCACCCCTAGTGTCCTCTCCATTATATATATATATCACCTCCACTCCTCATCACCCCCTAGTGTCCTCTCCATTATATATATATATATATATCACCTCCACCCCTCATCACCCCCTAGTGTCCTCTCCATTATATATATATATAATCACCTCCACTCCTCATCACCCCTAGTGTCCTCTCCATTATATATATATATATCACCTCCACTCCTCATCACCCCTAGTGTCCTCTCCATTATATATATATATCACCTCCACTCCTCATCACCCCCTAGTGTCCTCTCCATTATATATATATATCACCTCCACTCCTCATCACCCCTAGTGTCCTCTCCATTATATATATATATATCACCTCCACTCCTCATCACCCCCTAGTGTCCTCTCCATTATATATATATATATATATCACCTCCACCCCTCATCACCCCCTAGTGTCCTCTCCATTATATATATATATATATCACCTCCACTCCTCATCACCCCCTAGTGTCCTCTCCATTATATATATATATCACCTCCACTCCTCATCACCCCCTAGTGTCCTCTCCATTTTATATATATATCACCTCCACTCCTCATCACCCCCTAGTGTCCTCTCCATTATATATATATATATATCACCTCCACTCCTCATCACCTCCTAGTGTCCTCTCCATTATATATATATATATATCACCTCCACTCCTCATCACCCCTAGTGTCCTCTCCATTATATATATATATCACCTCCACTCCTCATCACCCCTAGTGTCCTCTCCATTATATATATATATATCACACCTCCACTCCTCATCACCCCCTAGTGTCCTCTCCATTATATATATATATATATATATATCACCTCCACTCCTCATCACCCCCTAGTGTCCTCTCCATTATATATATATATATCACCTCCACTCCTCATCACCCCCTCATTATATACACCTCCTAGTGTCCTCTCCATTATATATATATATCACCTCCACTCCTCATCACCCCCTAGTGTCCTCTCCATTATATATATATATATCACCTCCTCATCACCCCCTAGTGTCCTCTCCATTATATTATATATATATATCACCTCCACTCCTCATCACCCCCTAGTGTCCCATTATATATATATATATCACCTCCACTCCTCATCACCCCTATGTCCTCTCCATATATATATATATATATCACCTCCACTCCTCATCACCCCCTAGTGTCCTCTCCATTATATATATATATCATCCACTCCTCATCACCCCCTAGTGTCCTCTCCATTATATATATATATATCACCTCCACTCCTCATCACCCCTAGTGTCCTCTCCATTATATATATATATATATATATCACCTCCACTCCTCATCACCCCTAGTGTCCTCTCCATTATATATATATATATATCACCTCCACTCCTCATCACCTCCTAGTGTCCTCTCCATTATATATATATATCACCTCCACTCCTCATCACCCCCTAGTGTCCTCTCCATTATATATATATATATCACCTCCACTCCTCATCACCCCCTAGTGTCCTCTCCATTATATATATATATATCACCTCCATCACCCCTCCCACTCCCCATCACCCCCTAGTGTCCTCTCCATTATATATATATATATCACCTCCACTCCTCATCACCCCCTAGTGTCCCCCTATATATATATCACCTCCACTCCTCATCACCCCCTAGTGTCCTCTCCATTATATATATATATATCACCTCCACTCCTCATCACCCCCTAGTGTCCTCTCCATTATATATATATATATATCACCTCCACTCCTCATCACCTCCTAGTGTCCTCTCCATTATATATATATATATATATATCACCTCCACTCCTCATCACCCCCTAGTGTCCTCTCCATTATATATATATATATATCACCTCCCCTCCTCATCACCCCCTAGTGTCCTCTCCATTATATATATATATATATCACCTCCACTCCTCATCACCCCCTAGTGTCCTCTCCATTATATATATATATCTATCACCTCCACTCCTCATCACCTCCTAGTGTCCTCTCCATTATATATATATATATATCACCTCCACTCCTCATCACCCCCTAGTGTCCTCTCCATTATATATATATATCACCTCCACTCCTCATCACCTCCTAGTGTCCACTCCATTATATATATATATATATCACCTCCCCTCCTCATCACCCCCTAGTGTCCTCTCCATTATATATATATATATATATCACCTCCACTCCTCATCACCCCCTAGTGTCCTCTCCATTATATATATATATATCACCTCCACTCCTCATCACCCCCTAGTGTCCTCTCCATTATATATATATATATATCACCTCCACTCCTCATCACCCCCTAGTGTCCTCTCCATTATATATATATATCACCTCCACTCCTCATCACCCCCTAGTGTCCTCTCCATTATATATATATATCACCTCCACTCCTCATCACCCCCTAGTGTCCTCTCCATTATATATATATATCACCTCCACTCCTCATCACCTCCTAGTGTCCTCTCCATTATATATATATATCACCTCCACTCCTCCTCACCCCCTAGTGTCCTCTCCATTATATATATATATCACCTCCACTCCTCATCACCCCCTAGTGTCCTCTCCATTATATATATATATATATCACCTCCATGAATCCACCCTGAAGAAGGAGTATAAGACTCCGTAACGCGGAGGCGTTTCCAATGCACATAAATGATCTGACTGTTTTATAAATGGATTTTTGAACGTGCATACTAGACATGTGCACAACAAAAAAATTCGTTTATTTTCGTTTATTTTTTTTCGTTTCCGAAAAAAAAATCGTTTTTTTTTTCATTTCGTTTTTTTTCATTTCGTTTTTTTTTAATTTCGTTTTTTTTCATTTTGTTTTTTACGTTTCCGTTGATTCGTACATTCGTAAGTCGTCGGTGTTCGTATTCGTAACGAGTCGTACATTCGTAAGAGTTATTTTTTCGTTGATTCGTTTTTTCGTTAGTTTAATTTTCGGACGCATTCGTATTTATTCGTACATTCGGAACATTCGTAACATTTGTAGATTTGTAATCGGAGCATAATTCATAATTTGATGTAATGTGTATGCTATTATTACATTTTAATAATTTACGAATCGAAAAAAAAAGTTGCGAATCGAAAAAAAAAAAGTTACGAATCGAAATTTTTTTTACGAATGTACGAATTTTTTTGTTCAATAGAGACACGGAAAATTATGAATCGAAAAAAAAAAAAAAAAAAAAGTTACGAATCGAAAAAAAAAGTTACGAATCGAAAAAAAAAAAGTTACGAATCGAAAAAAAAGTTACAAATGTACGAATTTTTTTGTTCAATCCATTCGAAGCACGTTTAGCAGCACCATTGTAAGGGACACGGAAAATTACCAATTCAACAAAAAAAAGTTACGAATGTACGAATTTTTTTGTTCAATAGAGACACGTAAAATTACAAATCGAAAAAAAAAAAAAAAAAAAAAGTTACGAATCAAAAAAAAGTTGCGAATCGAAAAAAAAAAAAAGTTACGAATCGAAAAAAAAAAAGTTACGAATCGAAAAAAAAGTTACGAATGGACGAATTTTTTTGTTCAATCCATTCGAAGCACGTTTCGCAGCACCATTGTAAGGGACACGGAAAATTACCAATTCAACAAAAAAAAAGTTACGAATGTACGAATTTTTTTGTTCAATAGAGACACGGAAAATAACAAATCTAAAAAAAAAAAAAAAAAAAGTTACGAATCAAAAAAAGTTACGAATCGAAAAAAATTAACTTACGAATCGAAAAAAAAAGTTATGAATCGAAAAAAAAAAAGTTACGAATCGAAAAAAAAAGTTACGAATGTACGAATTGTTTTGTTCAATAGAGACACGGAAAATTACAAATCGAAAAAAAAAAAAAAAAAAAAAGTTACGAATCAAAAAAAAGTTGCGAATCGAAAAAAAAAAGTTACGAATCGAAAAAAAAAAGTTACGAATCGAAAAAAAAGTTACGAATGGACGAATTTTTTTGTTCAATCCATTCGAAGCACGTTTCGCAGCACCATTGTAAGAGACACGGAAAATTACCAATTCAACAAAAAAAAAGTTACGAATGTACGAATTTTTTTGTTCAATAGAGACACGGAAAATTACAAATCGAAAAAAAAAAAAATAAAAATAGTTACGAATCGAAAAAAAAGTTACGAATCGAAAAAAAAAGTTACGAATCGAAAAAAAAGTTACGAATGTACGAATTTTTTCGTTCGTTTTCGTTTTTAGGATTTTCTTCATTAGTACATTCGTTGTTTCTAATTTGTTTTTTTCGGATTTTCGTTGTTTTTTGGATTCATTCGATTCGAATGATTCATTAATTGGATTCGTACGATTCGTTCATTCGTACGAGAACGAACGAAAATAACGAAAAAAAACGAAAAACAAAAAAAAAAAAACGAAACGAATTGCACATGTCTAGTGCATACGTACTTTGACTTAGTCGGTAGGATTGTGCGTTCGAAAAGACAAAATGCATATATATTGCGTGTAATGCATGTTTGCATAAAGGGATTATTGCAACGTTTCCCCTTTTTATATCTACTTCTCTTTTTTGATACATTGTTTAAATAACGATACTCAACGTACCTTCCCAAATCTTGTTGTAAGTCTCACAGTTCATGCCTATAAAGTCCCGCCTACTTGAGAGGAAATTTACATATATGCAGAGAGAGATACAGAAAACAATGATGGGAAGGAATCGGACATTTTGGATGTGTGGAATGAAGCCAGAAATCACCTCGGTTGTGAAGGGTAGATGGGTAACATTTCTCTGTGACGCCGGGGCTTGTAGGACCCGGATACACCCGCTGGATATGCCCCCAGGGGTAAAGGAAAAAGGTGTAGTACATGTAAAATAGACATGTGCAATTCATTTAGTTTTTTTTCGTTTTCCGTTAAAATTCGTTATATTCGTTCATTCATTATCGTACGAATGAACGAATGATTCGCTAAAAATTTTAACGAATAATGAATTATCGAATCGAACGAATATGAAAAACAACGAAAATCCGAAATAACCAAATTAGGAACAACGAAACTACGAAAGAAGAAAATTCGAAAAACGAAAATCAAAATGAACGAAAAAATTCGTACATTCGTAACTTTTTTTTTTTGATTCGTAATTTTCCGTGTCCCTTACAATGGCGCTGCTTAACGTTCTTCGAATGGATTGAACGAAAAAAATTTGTAACTTTTTTTTTGCGATTCGTAATTTTCCGCGTCTCTTACAATGGCGCTGCTTAACGCGCTTCGAATGGATTGAACGAAAAAATTCGTACATTCGTAACTTTTCTTTTTTCGATTCGTAATTTTCCGTGTCTCTTACAATGTAATAATAGCAGCATACACATTACATAAAATTATGAATTATGCTCCGATTACGAATCTACGAAAACAATGTTACGAAAGTACGAATAAATCAATCTAACGAAAGAACGAATGTAACTAAATCTACGAAAATACAAATGCGTCCGAATTTCGAATAAACGGAAATTAAACTAACGGAAAAAACGAATCAACGGAAAAATAACTCTTACGAAAATACGAATCGTTACGAATCAACGGAAACGAACCGAAACTAAACAAATTTTTCTATTGTGTGCATGTCTAATGTAAAATCTTCCAATGGGTTGAGGCACCAGGCGGACGGGTCTGAAGGCCTCACTGTGGAAGATCCACAGACAGGTAAAAAGTGTATAATTGTAATTTCCATGAAATGTCCTGTAAAGTTGTTGGGCGGAGACATGTTGCGCGCTCGTGGTATTTCTGTCGTGCCAGTGGAGGAGGGGCCTCAAAGCCCATTGGCTGTGTGAAAAACAAATCACAGCCGTGGATAATGAGCCCCGATACTGGTACAGCTTGGATTTGCAAACTGAGCGATTAAATATACCCAAAACCTTGGCAGAGATACCGTATATACTCGAGTATAAGCCGAGTTTTTCAGCACATTTTTTTGTGCCCCCCTCGGCTTATACTCGAGTCAAGCACTTTTCTGCAGCAAAAAAAAAAAATTTCCGACCCGACTTTGGGGCCCCGTATCTCGGGGCCACTTGGGTGTGCCAAATTTGGTGTGCCAACCCAGTGTACCTAGCACTATAACATATCCAAAGATGGGGTTCCTAGCACTAAATGGCCCCGAGATACAGGACCCCAAAGTCGGTTCAGAAAATGTCATTCTCTGCTGCAGAAAAGTGCTTGAGATTTTCTGACCCGAATTTGGGGCCCCATATCTCGGGGACACTTGGTGCTAGGAACCCAAATGTTGTATTCCAACCCAGTGGAATTAGCACTACAACATATCTAAAGATGGGGTTCCTAGCACTAAGTGACCCCGAGATACAGGGCCCCAAATCGGTCAACTGTGTCCATCTGCATGGGCACAGTGAGGCTGCAAATGGGCATTGTTGACCCTCTTTTCCACTTCCAGTAGCTGCGCATTTCTCACCCTAGGCTTATACTCGAGTCAATACGTTTTCCCAGTTGTTTGTGGTAAAATTAGGTGCCTCGGCTTATATTCGGGTCGGCCTATACTCGAGTATATACGGTAATTGAAGGAGAGCCGGTGCGGAGAGGGTACAAGGTCCAGACAAACCTACAGAAAGACCTCCTGGGCCCGATAAGTCTTATGAGAAACAGATAATGAGTCTCACTAACACTGAAGTTCTCTTAAAACACTAGGCATGAGCACAACAAAAAAATTTGTTTATTTTCGTTTAGTTTTTTTGTTTCCGTTGATTCGTACATTCGTAAGTCGTCGGTGTTCGTATTCGTAACGATTCGTACATTCGTAAGAGTTATTTTTTCGTTGATTCGTTTTTTCGTTAGTTTCATTTTCGTTTATTCGTTTATTCGAAATTCGGACGCATTCGTAGTTATTCGTAACATTCGTAACATTCGTACATTTGTAATCGGAGCATAATTCATAATTTTATGTAATGTGTATGCTATTATTACATTTTAATAATTTACGAATCGAAAAAAAAAAGTTACGAATCGAAAAAAAAAGTTACGAATGTACGAATTTTTTTGTTCAATCCATTCGAAGCACGTTAAGCAGCGCCATTGTAAGAGACACGGAAAATTACCAATTCAACAAAAAAATAAAAAGTTACGAATGTACGAATTTTTTCGTTCATTTTCGTTGTTCCTGTTTTCGTTTTTCGGATTTTCTTCATTCGTACATTCGTTGTTTCTAATTTGTTTTTTTTTTTGGATTTTCGTTGTTTTTCGGATTCGTTCGGTTCGAACGATTAGTTCATTCGTACGAAAACGAACGAACAAAAAAAAAAGAAAAAAAAAGAAAAACAAGAAAAAAAAACTAAACGAATTGCACATGTCTATAAAACACCTATACTGTGATAAGGAAGGAAATAGCGTGGCTACTTGTCTTCCTACCACAGCCTCAGGGGCGTAACTATAGGGGGTGCAGCAGTCGCGAGCGCAGCCGGTGCCCTGTGCTCCATATGGCCGCTGGCAGCATAGGCAGTTAGGCACCGGGCGCACGGGTGGCTGGAGGTGACTAGCAGAGCTCCATGCTCCACTACCGCACTGGCTGCTCTTTAGCTGTGTCCTCTGCCGCTCCTCCGGGTCCCCCTCTCCTGCTCCATGCAGTGCTGCTCAGTCCGGTGTCTGTCCTCCCCAGCCAGAGTCCCGCCCCCTGAGTCCTCCCCAGTCCCGCCCCCTGAGTCCTCCCCAGTCCCGCCCCCTGAGTCCGGCTCACACTGCACTGCATGCTTCTCCCGGCCAAACAAACCTTAAGCACACAGATGCAGTGCAGCCCTATGATAGCCGGCTCCCCAAAGGGCACCGCAGGCTTGTCTGCCAGCACCCCCCCTCCTCCCCGTCATACACAGATGTTGACAGGTCTTTCTGGGAGATATGTCCCCTAAGGACAGGGACCCCATCTCCCCTGGGGACAGGGCCCAGTTCTCCCTAAAGGACAGGGACCCCTTCTCACCTGGGGACAGGGACCCCATCTCCCCTGGGGACAGGGCCCAGTTCTCCCTAAAGGACAGGGACCCCTTCTCACCTGGGGACAGGGACCCCATCTCCCCTGGGGACAGGGCCCAGTTCTCCCTAAAGGACAGGGACCCCTTCTCACCTGGGGACAGGGACCCCATCTCCCCTGGGGACAGGGCCCAGTTCTCCCTAAAGGACAGGGACCCCTTCTCACCTGGGGACAGGGACCCCATCTCCCCTGGGGACAGGGCCCAGTTCTCCCTAAAGCACAATGACCCCATCTCCTCTGGGGACAGAGCCAACTTCTCCGCAGAGGACGGGGACCTCATTTTCCATGGGGACAGGGACCCCTTCTCACCTGAGGACAGGGAACCCTTCTCACCTGACAGGGACCCCTTCTCACCTGAGGACAGGGACCCCTTCTCACCTGAGGACAGAGACCCCTTCTCACCTGACAGGGACCCCTTCTCACCTGAGGACAGGTACCCCTTCTCACCTGACAGGGACCCCTTCTCACCTGAGGACAGGTACCCCTTCTCACCTGAGGACAGGGACCCTGTCTCACCTGGGGACAGGGAACCCTTCTCACCTGAGGACAGGGACCCCTTCTCACCTGAGGACAAGGACCCCATCTCCCCTAAGGTCAGTGACCCCATCTCTCTCCTGGGGACAGGGACCCAATTTCCCTTTCCCTTCTTCCTCTTTGTCTCAAAGGTGTAACATCATAGGTCTGTTTAGACCTCTGATATCTCACCAAAGTCCCCCAACGGGACTCCTAAAATTTTTTAAAAAATAATTTAAAAAACTGCTGATACCAGTGGTGGAACTACAGGGCTCACAAAAGTCGTACCTGTGACCGAGCCCTGGAGTTCCACCACCGGACTCGGAGGGAAGGGCCTCGGCTGGGGTTCAGGGGGGCCCTTCATGGTTTCTTGCACCGGGGCCCTGAAGGTTCTAGTTACACCACTGCACAGCCTATTCTGCAAACATATAGGCAGGATACTGTACCTCATGTTACGGTCACCCGGGACCCCGAGGTATCATGACATGAGCTAGGAGAACTTATCACAGTCTGGGGCCAACCGACAGACGAGGAACTGAAATCCGGAGGGATTCGGAGGTACAGATTAGCGTGGTTTGTAGCGTTACACCCAGAACTCACGTGAATAAAATTTGTGACAAAAGACAGGAGTAGAACTCTTGATAAAGGAATTATTATAAAATGTCATCATTGAATGCCCGGATTCACCATGCAGCACGCCCCTTGTCAGTGCCGATCCTGACCTCCCTGGGGCCCTAAGCAAAATTCTGCTAAGGGGCCCTCTACCTGACCCGTGATGCCGTGAGCTATGGAAACCATTTGCCACACAGTCACACCTGACACTTCAGCGCTCCCAATACAATCCTCCCTCCTTTAAACAAAACAGTCAAAGAATAAGTACAACAATATAGAACAGAATGAGGTCCCCAGAGAGCCCCCCCTACATCAGGATCCCCAGAGAGCCTCCCCCTATATTAGGGTCCCCAGAGAGCCCCCCTTACATCAGGGTCCCTAGAGAGCCTCCCCCTACATTAGGGTCCCCATAGAGCCTCCTCTTACATCAGGGTCCCCAGAGAGCCCCCCCTTTACATCAGGGTCCTCAGAGAGCCTCCCCCTACATTAGGGTCCCCATAGAGCCTCCTCTTACATCAGGGTCCCCAGAGAGCCCCCCCTTTACATCAGGGTCCTCAGAGAGCCTCCCCCTACATTAGGGTCCCCAGAGAGCCCCTCCTTACATCAGGGTCCCCAGAGAGCCCCTCCTTACATCAGGGTCCCCAGAGAGCCCCCCCTTACATCAGGGTCCCCAGAGAGCCCCCCCTTACATCAGGGTCCCTAGAGATCCCCCCTACATTAGGGTCCCCAGAGAGCCTCCCCTTACACCAGGGTCCCCAGAGAGCCCCCCTTAAATCAGTGCCCTCAGAGAGTCTCCCCCTACATTAGGTTTCCCAGAGAGCCTCCCCCCCTTACATCAGGGTCCCCAGAAAGCCCTTCCTTACATCAGGGTCCCCAGTGAGCCTCCCTACTTACATCAGGGTCCCCAGAGAGCCTCCCCTTACATCAGGGTCCCCAGAGAGCCTCCTCCTTACATCATGGTCCTCAGAGAGCCCCTTCTTACATCAGGGTCCCCAGAGAGCCTTCCCCTTACATCAGGGTCCCCAGAGAGCCACCCCCCTTACACCAGGGTCCCAAGAGAGCCTCCCCCTTACATTAGTGTCCCAATAGAGCCTTCCCTCTTACATTAGTGTCCCCAGAGAGCCCCTCCTTACACAGGGTCCCCAGAGAGCCTTCCCTCTGACATTAGTGTCCCCAGGGGGCCCCCTCTTACATCAGTGTCCCCAGAGGGCCCCGTCCTTACATTAGTGTCCCCAGAGGGCCCCCTCTTACATCAGTGTCCCCAGAGGGGCCCCGTCCTTACATCAGTGTCCCCAGAGAGCCCCGTCCTTACATCAGTGTCCCCAGAGGGCCCCGTCCTTACATCAGTGTCCCCAGAGGGCCCCGTCCTTACATCAGTGTCCCCAGAGGGCCCCGTCCTTACATCAGTGTCCCCAGAGGGCCCCGTCCTTACATCAGTGTCCCAGAGGGCCCCGTCCTTACATTAGTGTCCCCAGAGAGCCCCCCTCTTACATTAGTGTCCCCAGAGGGCCCTGTCCTTACATTAGTGTCCCCAGAAGGCCCCGTCCTTACATTAGTGTCCCAGAAAGCCCCCCTCTTACATTTGGGCCCCCAAACAGCTGACTCCCCCCTTGCAGAGGTTCCCCTGTACCTGGCTGGTGGAGGTGGGAGGCGGTGATCGGCAGCTATATGGTGTCCACAGGCAGGGGGATCTCCCTGGGACTTGTAGTTCTATCTCTGAATGTATACAGCGGAGAGGGGAGGGGCCTCTGACCCGGTGTTCTATCACCAAGTGTCCGGCTGTCACTAGGTGTCCGAAGTGTACTGCGCATGCGCAGTATGGAGCAGAAGGATTTTTGGAAATTGTCGGAAGATGAACGGCGCCTGCGCCGTGAGTCGAGGTGAAGCCCCCACCATCCAAGCGGACATAGGGTTAGTCAAACTTAGAGGGCCCCTCGCGGGCTCGCTTCGCTCGCCACGCTTCGGGCACGGCCTCGCTGCGCTCGGCTCTTTTATATTCTAACTCTATGTCCACTTGGATGGTGGGGCTTGAAAGTGGACTCACGGCGCAGGCGCCGCTCATCCTCGGCAATTTTCGGAATCAGGGTGTCCTGTGTACTGCGAATGCGCAGTACACAGCGGACACTTCGTGGTGGGGGGCGGCTAATGATACAACACCGGGCATCAGCAACAGTGTTCAAGCAGAGTGAAAGTGAAACTGATACCTGCCTGGGTCAGAGGCCCCTCCCTTCTCCTCTCCACTGCATACACTGAGAATACTACAAACCCCAGGGAGATCCCGCCGCTCACTCAGGCACCATAGAGCTGCCGATCGCCGCCTTCCACCTCCTCCCACCTCTCCTCACTGCACTCTAAACGGCCAGTCAGAGGTGCAGGGGGGATGCTGGGTCTCCCTATAGTGTGCCTATAGGGCCGATCCGCTCTGGGTGTCATCATTGAATGGCCGGATTCACCATGCAACACGCCCCTTGTTCCCGGTAAGGAAGCAGAAGGGAGGAAAAGATGGGTGGAGACTCGTGCAGGATTTACAGGCGGTCAATAGGGCCGTATTACCGAGGCCCCGGTGGTCCCAGACGGGCCGCATGTCCTCCTGAACGACCTCCACCCACAGGACAAGGTATCTTCTGTC
The DNA here is from genome assembly GCA_028564925.1 of Lithobates sylvaticus. Lineage (NCBI taxonomy): Eukaryota > Metazoa > Chordata > Amphibia > Anura > Ranidae > Lithobates > Lithobates sylvaticus. Next base: position 4,062,878 of record CM053026.1, on the reverse strand, counting down.
ACCGATATCAGTAACGCTTCTTTTCCATTCCCTTACACAAAAACAGTCAGTTGTGGGTTGCCTTTACATACAAAAACAAAAAAGTACACATACACCAGATTACCCCCCCAGGGTGATTGTGAAAGTCCAACTATCTTCTCACAAGAAATGTCCAATAATTTGTCTTGGTTTGTACCTCCCAGCGGGAGCCAAATTCTCTGGTATGTGGACAGTGGCGGTGCGTGCATAGAGGGCGCAGGAGCGCCGCCCCCTCTCTCCTGCACCGCTCTATCACCAATAGATAGATTCGTGCATTGCATGAATCTATCTATTGTCACCGGTGCCGCCCCCTATTCAGGTGTCCGGCCCCTTGTCGGGCGCCGGGCATCTGAATTACAGCGGGGGGGGGGGGGGTGTTTCTTTGGAAGCGCCATATTAGAGCTGTAAGCTCTAATAGGGGACCTGATTAGAGCAGTGTGCTCTAATAGGCTTCCATAAGTGTAAACAGCGGGCGCACTGCTGTGCGTTCGCTGATTACACAGTATTGTGTTAGAGAAGCGAATACATCGCTTCCCTAACACAGACCCGCCTCTCAGCCAATCAGGTTGCCGGGTCTGTTACCTGTCACCTGATTGGCTAAAGTCACAGGCGCTGTGATTGGATGCTAGGCGTCCAATCATAGCAGAAGACAGGAGGAGCGCGGGAGAAGACATCGGACGATGAGGGGACACCGCTCACCGCCTGACGCCGTCACCAGCTGCACACCGAGACAAGGCAAGTGCAGAGGGCAGGCAGGGGGCACAGTGGCAGCACTTAAGGGGCACAGTGGCAGCACTTGGGGCACAGTGGCAGCACTTGGGGCACAGTGGCAGCACTTGGGGCACGTTGGCAGCATGTGAGGCACAATGGCAGCACTTGGGGCACAGTGGCAGCACTTGGGGCACAGTGGCAGCACTTGGGGCACTGTGGCAGCACTTGGGGCACAGTGGCAGCGTTTAATGGGCACAGTGGCAGCATTTAATGGGCACAGTGGCAGCGTTTAATGGGCACAGTGGCAGCGTTTGATGGGCACAGTGGCAGCGTTTAATGGGCACAGTGGCAGCGTTTGATGGGCACAGTGGCAGCGTTTGATGGGCACAGTGGCAGCATTTAATGGGCACAGTGGCAGCGTTTGATGGGCACAGTGGCAGCGTTTAATGGGCACAGTGGCAGCATTTAATGGGCACAGTGGCAGCGTTTGATGGCACAGTGAGGCTGTTTGTTTGCGCCCCCCCAAAAATTTTGAGCACCAGCCGCCACTGTATGTGGATGACATTCTGGTAGCGGCTCCTTCGGAGCGACAATGTAACATTGACACCTTGGCTCTGATGCATTTCCTAGCAGAACAAGGTGGCAAATTACAACCGTGGAAAGAAAAGGTGAAATTCCTGGGTTATATTTTATCTCAAGAAGTCTGACATTTGGATGAGATCCGAAAGGAGGCCGTCCTTCCAGCCCCCAAACCACGTACCAAAAAAGAAATGATGTAATTTCTTGGCATGGCAAATTTCCGTAGAGCATGGATGGCAAATTATGCTACGGAGGTGGCGCCCCCTTCTGATCTCATCTATGGTTTCCGGAGGTGGCGCCCCCTTCTGATCTCATCTATGGTTTCCGGAGGTGGCGCCCCCTTCTGATCTCATCTATGGTTTCCGGAGGTGGCGCCCCCTTCTGATCTCATCTATGGTTCCGGAGGTGGCGCCCCCTTCTGATCTCATCTATGGTTCCGGAGGTGGCGCCCCCTTCTGATCTCATCTATGGTTCACTAATGTCTGCAAAAGATTCCATCCGGTGGAATGTGCAAGCAGAGGATCCGTTTACAAAGGTAAAGCACCTCGTTGTGGGTTCCTCTGTGCTTGGCCTTCCCAATTACAGAAAAACCTTTTATCAGATTGTAAGGAACGGGAACATGACTTCTGTTCTCACCCAGGTTTATGGCGACAACTAGACATGTGCAATTAGTTTAGTTACGAATTTGTTTTCCGTTCAAATTCGTTATATTCGTTCATTCGTTATCGTACGAATGAACGAATGATTTAGTAAAAATTTTAACGAATAACAAACTATCGAAACGAACGAATATGAAAAACAACGAAAATACGAAATAATTAAATTAGAAACAACGAAACTACGAATGAATGAAAATCCGAAAACGAAAACAGAAACAACGAAAATACCGAACAAAGATTCAAAAACAACGAAAATCAAAATGAACAAAAAAATTCGTACATTCGTAACTTTTTTTGTTTTGTTTGTTGATTCGTAATTTTCCGTGTCTCTTACAATGGCGCTGCTTAACGTGCTTCGAATGGATTGAACGAAAAAATTCGTACATTCGTAACTTTTTTTGTTTTGTTTGTTGATTCGTAATTTTCCGTGTCTCTTACAATGGCGCTGCTTAACGTGCTTCGAATGGATTCGTAAATTCGTTACTTTTTTTTTGGTTAGTTGATAAACGTGGTTGGGTCGGAGGGACCGTTTTGGTGGATTTTTGAGTTAAATTCTGACTTGTGAGAGAGAAATTCTTTGTTTCTTAAACATATAAATAGCATACACATTACATAAAATTATGAATTATGCTCCGATTACGAATCTACGAAAACAACGTTACGAAAGTACGAATAAATCAATGTTACGAAAGTACGAACGTAACTAAATCTACGAAAATACGAATGCGTCCGAATACAAAATATAACGAAAATACGAATTTCGAATAAACGAAAATTAGACTAACAGAAAAACGAATCAACGAAAAAATAACTCTTACGAGTCCGAATACGAACAAGTCCGAATACGAACACCGACGACTTACGAAATTACGAATCGTTACGAATCAACGGAAACAAACAGAAACGAAACTAAGCGAATTTTTCTAGGGACAAGCACAAACCAATTGCATTCTATTCAACTAAATTAGATCCAGTGGCCTGGAGATTGCCCCACTGTGTACAAGCTGTAGTAGAATCCTCATTGGCCAATACGGTCCTCTGTACTGATTGTTCTGTTCCACCCCCTGGTTCTTAAAGTCCCACATGCCATTTCAGTAATCCAACTACAAGAGAAAATCTCCTATTTATCTCCAGCCAGGCATCTATCCTGTATTTTTTTTGTTAAATTTGATAAATTGAAACAGTGTTACATATATATATATATATTGCAGGCATTTATCACTGTTAAGGTTCTGACGGGCATTCTAAACCAATGAGCTTTATATCCTTCTCTACGGGTGACCCCTATTTTCGGTGGAGATCTTCATCTGAGTGCTGGCCCTCATTAGGGCAACACCCCAATGGGAGTTCCCCGATGATATTTGCCTTTGGACCCTTATGAGAGGTAGGGTTTGATGCAGTACTGTCGGGGGTCTGTCTTTACTGTTATAGTGGGGTGTGGGGGGAGGGGGTGGGATTTGGGAGGGGGGTGTTGGTGGGGGTTGTTTTTTTTTTTTTTTTGTTTCTTCTCGGGTATTTATTATGTACATGGAACTTTCTTTTATCATTTAGGTCATGCCTAGTGCCTTCATTTATGTTGGATAAAATGTTATGTATCATCTCTCCGATTTATGATATATTAATCTCTTTATGTCTTTCTTTCTATACACCCAAGGTTCAGTTTACTGCAAAAAGTTTGCTTTGATGTTTTCATTTATTCGATCATGTCAACTTTCCTGATGAAGCCACTTAGGCGAAACATGTAGAAGCTCGTTGAACATTTGATCATGTATAAATAAATGCCATATTATCTCTGCCTGTTATAGGAACAGGTGTACAGTGGTGTGAAAAAGTGTTTGCCCCCTTCCTCATTTCCTGTTCCTTTGCATGTTTGTCACACTTAAGTGTTTCGGAACATCAAACCAATTTAAACAATAGTCAAGGACAACACAAGTAAACACAAAATGCAATTTGTAAATGAAGGTGTTTATTATTAAAGGTGAAAAAAAATCCAAACCATCATGGCCCTGTGTGAAAAAGTGATTGCCCCCTAAACCTAATAACTGGTTGGGCCACCCTTAGCAGCAACAACTGCAACCAAGCGTTTGCGATAACGTGCAATGAGGCTTTTACAGCGTCCTGGAGGAATTTTGGCCCACTCATCTTTGCAGAATTGTCCTAATTCAGTTACATTAGAGGGTTTTTGAGCATGAACGGCCTTTTTAAGGTCATACCACAACATCTCAATAGGATTCAGGTCAGGACTTTGGCTAGGCCACTCCAAAGTCTTCATTTTGTTTTTCTTCAGCCATTCGGTGGTGGACTTGCTGGTGTGTTTAGGATCATTGTCCTGCTGCAGAACCCAAGTTCGTTTCAGCTTGAGTACACGAACAGATGGTCGGACATTCTCCTTCAGGATCTCTTGGTAGACAGCAGAATTCATAGTTCCTTTTATCACGGCAAGTCTTCCAGGTCCTGAAGCAGCAAAACAGCCCCAGACCATCACACTACCACCACCATATTTTACTGTTGGTATAATGTTCTTTTTCTGAAATGCAGTGTTCCTTCTACGCCAGATATACTTGGACACACACCTTCCAAAGAGTTCCACTTTTGTCTCATCGGTCCACAGAATGTTGTCCCAAAAGTCTTGGGGATCATCAAGATGTGTTGTGGAGAAATTGAGACGAGCTTTGATGTTCTTTTTGCTCAGCAGTGGTTTTCTCCTTGGAACTCTGCCATGCAGGCCATTTTTGCCCAGTCTTTTCCTGATGGTGGAGGCATGAACGCTGACCTTAACTGAGGCAAGTGAGGCCTGCAGTTCCTTGGACGTTGTTGTGGGGTCTTTTGTGACCTCTTGGATGAGTCGTCGCTGCGCTCTTGGGGTAATTTTGGGCGGCCGGCCACTCCTGGGAAGGTTCACCACTGTTCCATGTCTTCGCCATTTGTGGATAATGGCTCTCACTGTGGTTCGCTGGATTCCCAAAGCTTTGGAAATGGCTTTATAACCCTTTCCAGACTGATAGATCTCAATTACTTTCTTTCTCAATTGTTCCTGAATTTCTTTGGGTCTCGGCATGATGTGTAGCTTTTAAGGATCTTCTGGTGGACCTTACTGTGTCAAGCAGCTCCTATTTAAGTGATGCCTTGATTGTGAACAGGTGTGGCAATAATCAGGCCTGGGTGTGGCTAGAGAAATTGAACTCAGGTGTGGACAACCACAGTTATAGTATGTTTTAACAAGGGGGGCAATCACTTTTTCACACAGGGCCATGATGGTTTTGATTTTTTTTCACCTTTAATAATAAACACCTTCATTTACAAATTGCATTTTGTGTTTACTTGTGTTGTCCTTGACTATTGTTTAAATTGGTTTGATGTTCCGAAACACTTAAGTGTGACAAACATGCAAAGGAACAGGAAATGAGGAAGGGGGCAAACACTTTTTCACACCACTGTATGTACCCAGGATTGTAGATATATGTGTTTTCATTTATTTTTATTCACTTTTTTCTATTTTTCACTAAAAGTATTTATAAAAATTAGTCTGTTTACCAGAATAAGTAATATGATTGTCCTCAAAACGTACCCATAAAATCCCATATCCTCACTCTTGTTATCATCTAATATAAAGGGATGTTGGTACTTTAATATGGATTAATAATAGGTTAACTGATCTCCAACCATACTTCCAATTATACTCTTGCCCTTCTGGAAAATGTACAAAAACCAGCCCAAGTGGCTATTTGTAAATGTGCGGCACACAGAAAGGGAACAGATCCAATTACTCTAGGTAGGGAACGCACTAGCAGACAAGACCGCAAAGGAAGCTGCTAAAGGACAGCAAATTACACACATATACTATACAGGTCCCCAAGAAAATGAAGAGGTACGGAAAGCTATTGATAAAAAAAATGGTTATCAGAAATGCAGAAAACATCACCGGTAGGTGAAAATCAAAAGTGGTTATCTAACAGGGCAACGCTGGTCAATGGTATATACACAAGTACAGAAGGTGAACCCATCCTACCTACATCACTATTTATATATGCTGCGTTATTGAGCCATGGGCAAGCCCATATCTCCAAAGGAGGGACGGTACAGGTGATCAACAAGGTGTTCACAACATCTGGGTTTACGAACTACCGTATTTATCGGCGTATAACACGCACCCCAAGTTTAGGAGGGAATTTTAAGGAAAAAAAGTTTTAGGAGGGAAGTTTAGGGGGAAAAAAAAAACTTACATTTAAGTGTCATTTGCAGCTTGCCCAGCGTCATTTGCAGCTTGCCCAGCGTCATTGCAGCCTTACCCAGCGTCATTTGCAGCTTGCCCAGCGTCATTTGCAGCCTTACCCAGCGTCATTTGCAGCCTTTCCCAGCGTCATTGCAGCCTTACCCAGTGTCATTTGCAGCCTGCCCAGCGTCATTGCAGCCTTACCCAGCGTCATTTGTTGCCTTGCCCAGCGTCATTTGCAGCCTTGCCCAGTGTCATTTGCAGCCTTGCCCAGTGTCATTTGCAGCCTTGCCCAGCGTCATTTGAAGCTTGCCCAGCGTCATTTGCAGCCTTGTCCAGCGTCATTTGCAGCTTGCCCAGCGTCATTGCAGCCTTACCCAGCGTCACTTGTTGCCTTGCCCAGCGTCATTTGCAGCCTTGCCCAGTGTCATTTGCAGCCTTGCCCAGTGTCATTTGCAGCCTTGCCCAGCGTCATTTGAAGCTTGCCCAGCGTCATTTGCAGCCTTGTCCAGCGTCATTTGCAGCTTGCCCAGCGTCATTGCAGCCTTACCCAGCGTCACTTGTTGCCTTGCCCAGCGTCATTTGCAGCCTTGCCCAGTGTCATTTGCAGCCTTGCCCAGTGTCATTTGCAGCCTTGCCCAGCGTCATTTGAAGCTTGCCCAGCGTCATTTGCAGCCTTGTCCAGCGTCATTTGCAGCTTGCCCAGCGTCATTGCAGCCTTACCCAGCGTCACTTGTTGCCTTGCCCAGCGTTATTTGCAGCCTTGCCCAGTGTCATTTGCAGCCTTGCCCAGTGTCATTTGAAGCTTGCCCAGCGTCATTTGTAGTTTGCCCAGTGTGATTTGCAGCATTGCCAGCATCATTTGCCTTGCCCACATTTAAATTTCCCGCCGCGAGACAAACCGCGCATGCGCCGCCGAAAAAGACGGGGCCGCCGCCGAAAAAGACAGAGCCAACTGTTAGGCTCCGCTCAGAGTCCCGCCTCCCTGCTGTTTCGGGAGCGAGCGCAGGGAGGCGGGACTACGAGCGGAGCTGAACAGTCGGCTTCGGCCTTTTTCAGCCGCGGTTCGGCATTTTTTTTGGCCGCGGTTCGGTCTTTTTCGGCCGCGGTTCGGTCTTTTTTCGGCCGCGGTCGCCATTTTTTGGCGCCGCTCGCTTTTTTTGTCATTTTTTTGGGGGGTATCGGCGTATAACACGCACCCACGACTTTCCCCGATTTTAAGGGGGGAAAAGTGCATGTTATACGCTGATAAATACGGTACTCTTCTAGAAATGTTTGCCTCACATGTCCGCGTTGTAACAGATACCATGCTCAAGCTGCCCTAAGACCCTTAAGGGGGCATTTCCCACAACCCCCTTATCCCTTTCACACGATATGCATGGATTTTATTGAACTGAACAAATGTGAGAATATAAAGTTCTGTCTGATTATCGTTGACATGTTTACAAAATGGGTGGGAGCTTTTCCTACGACACGCCCACATGGGCAGTCAGTAGCCAAAGTACTAATCAAAGAGGTGATTCCACATCAAGGGATCCCCTCTGTGATTTACAGAGACAACGGCTCCCATTTTGTAAACCGAACAATACAACAAATTGGTAAACGGTACAATATTGACCTAAAAAAAAAAAAACACTGAGTCTACCCACCCACAATCTGTGGGCACAGTGGAGAGACACAACGGTACCTTAAGCGCTTCCCGACCGCCTCACGCCGATATACGTCGGCAGAATGGCACGGCTAGGTAAAACCACGTACAGGTACGTGGCCCTTTAAAAGCCTAGCCGTGGGTCGCGCGACCCGGTCGGGAGCTCCGTGACCCCGGCCGCGGGACCAGCGGACCCGATCGCCGCTGGTGTCCCGCGATCGGGTCACAGAGCTGAAGAACGGGGAGAGGTCTGTGTAAACAAACCTCTCCCCGCGCTTCCTACTCTGCCTGTCATTGATCGTCTGTTCCCTGTCATCGGGAAAGCTGATCAATGATGTCAGATGTCAGCCCCGCCCCCTAATGTAAAAAAAAACACATGTCACAGCCCATAACCTCTCCCCTCCCCTAGTGGTTAACCCCTTCACTGCCAGTGTCATTTATACAGGAATCAATGCATTTAAATAGCACTGATTGCTGTATAAATGACAATGGTCCCAAAAATGTGTCAAAAATGTCCGATGTGTCCGCCATAATGTCGCAGTCACAATAAAAAAAATCGCTGATCGCCACCATTACTAGTAAAAAAAAAAAATATTAATAAAGATGCTATAAAACTATCCCCTATTTTGTAAACGCTATAACTTTTGCGCAAACCAATCAATAATCGCTAATTGCGATTTTTTTAACCAAAAATATGTAGAAGAATACGTATCGGCCTAAACTGAGGAAAAAAATTTTTATATATTTTTGGGGATATTTATTATAGCAAAAAGTAAAAAATATTGCATTTTTTTCAAAATTGTCGCTCTATTTTTGTTTATAGCGCAAAAAATAAAAACCGCAGGGGCGATCAAATACCACCAAAAGAAAGCTCTATTTGTGGGAAAAAAAGGACGCCAATTTTGTTTGGGAGCCACGCCGCACGACCGCGCAATTGTCAGTTAAATCGACGCAGCGCCGAATCGCAAAAAGGGGCCTGGTCCTTTGGCTGCCAATTGGTCCGGGGCTGAAGGGGTTAAAGGGTAAACTAAGAAAATTGATGGAGGAAAGAGGGAGAAAATGGGTTCAGTGTTTGCCAATGGCATTGTTGAGCACAGGAGTTACCCCTACTGCTAAAGGACTAACACCTTATGATATGCTGTATGGTAAACCCTATTATATTCCACAACGAGCCCCCGTTCCTCTCCCTGAAGAGGAAACACACTTGACTTGTATAATAAGAATGTTTTCAGAAAATATTACCGGAATGTGTAAATGAAAAAAAGCTACCCTATGAGTAAAATGCAAAGTATCCCCCCATCAGTACAAGCATTACCCGGAAATGTTACTTGTTTCTCTATCAATGACAGGAACGGTACAAATGTTGGCCCCCCATCTCCTGGATACTGTGCAACTACAATCCTTACTACAGACCAGTGGCGGTGCATAGAGGGCGCAGGAGCGCCGCCCCCTCTCTCTCCTGCACCGCTCTATCACCAATAGATAGAGTCATGCATTGCATGAATCTATCTATTGTCACCGCTGCCGCCCCCTATTCAGGTGTCCGGCCCCTGATCGGGCGCCGGGCATCTGAATTACAGTGGGGGGGGGGTGTTTCTGGAAGCGCCCTATTAGAGCTGTAAGCTCTAATAGGGGACCTTATTAGAGCGGTGGGCTCTAATAGGCTTCCCTAAGTGTAAACAGCGGGCGCACTGCTGTGCGTTCGCTGATTACACAGTATTGTGTTAGGGAAGCGAATACATCGCTTCCCTAACACAGACCCGCCTCTCAGCCAATCAGGTTGCCAGGTCTGTTACCTGTCACCTGATTGGCTGAAGTCACAGGCGCTGTGATTGGACGCTAGGCGTCCAATCATAGCAGAAGACAGGAGGAGCGCGGGAGAAGAAGACATCCGACGATGAGACACCGCTCGTCGCCTGACGCCGTCACCAGCTGCACACCGGGACAAGGTAAGTGCAGAGGGCAGGCAGGGGGCACAGTGGCAGCACTTGAGGGGCACAGTGGCAGCACTTAAGGGGCACAGTGGCAGAACTTGGGGCACAATGGCAGCACTTGGGGCACAATGGCAGAACTTGGGGCACAATGGCAGAACTTGGGGCACAATGGCAGAACTTGGGGCACAGTGGCAGCACTTGGGGCACAGTGGCAGCGTTTGATGGGCACAGTGGCAGCACTTGGGGCACTGTGGCAGCGTTTGATGGGCACAGTGGCAGCGTTTGATGGGCACAGTGGCAGCGTTTGATGGGCACAGTGGCAGCATTTAATGGGCACAGTGGCAGCGTTTAATGGGCACAGTGGCAGCATTTAATGGGCACAGTGGCAGCGTTTGATGGCACAGTGAGGCCCCCCAAAAATTTTGAGCACCAGCCGCCACTGCTACAGACATTAACCCCTTCAGCCCCGGACCAATTGGCAGCCAAAGGACCAGGCCCCCTTTTTGCGATTCGGCACTGCGTCGCTTTAACTGACAATTGCGCGGTCGTGCGACGTGGCTCCCAAACAAAATTGGCGTCCATTTTTTTCCCACAAATAGAGCTTTCTTTTGGTGGTATTTGATCGCCCCTGTGGATTTAATTTTTTGCGCTATAAACAAAAATAGAGCGACAATTTCGAAAAAAAATCTATATTTTTTACTTTTTGCTATAAAAAAATATCCCCCAAAAATATATAAAAAAAACATTTTTTTTCCTCAGTTTAGGCCGATACGTATTCTTCTACATATTTTTGGTAAAAAAAAAAATCGCAATTAGCGATTATTGATTGGTTTGCACAAAAGTTATAGCGTTTACAATATAGGGGATAGTTTTATAGCATTTTTATTAATAATTTTTTTTTTTTTTACTAGTAATGGCGGCGATCAGCGATTTCTATTGTGACTGCGACATTATGGCGGACACATCGGACATTTTTGGGACCATTGTCATTTATACAGAAATCAGTGCTATTTAAATGCACTGATTTCTATGTAAATGACAGTGGCAGTGAAGGAGTTAACCACTAGGGGGCGGGGAGGAGTTAGTGTGACATGTGTGTGTTTTTTTTTTTACATTAGGGGGCGGGGCTGACGTCTGACGTCATTGATCGGCGTTCCCGATGACAGGGAACAGCCGATCAATGACAGGCAGAGTAGGAAGCGCGGGGAGAGGTTTGTTTACACAGACCTCTCCCCGTTCTTCAGCTCTGTGACCCGATCGCGGGACACCAGCGGCGATCGGGTCCGCTGGTCCTGCGGTCACGGAGCTCAGGACCGGGTCGCGAGCGCGCGACCCACGGCTGGGCAATTAAAGGGGACGTACAGGTACGTGCTTTTGGCCAGCCGTGCCATTCTGTTGACGTAAATCTACAGGAGGCGGTCCTGAAGTGGTTAAGTACCAACTAAAATGGTTTCAGGAAGAAAAACGGCAATTGGCTGATGTTTGGTGGCTGTGTGGGGACAGGAGACTTGTGCGGCGTACACGCGGTCGGAATTTCCGATGGAAACAGTCCGATGGGAGCTTTCCATCGGATTTTCCGACCGTGTGTGTGCCCATCTGTCTTTTTCTGTCGGAATTTCCGACGGACTTTGAATTGAGAACCTGTTTCTCAATTTTTCAGACGGAAAACCTTTCGGATTTTCCGATCGTGTGTATGCAATTCCGACGCGCAAAATTCCGACGCATGCTCAGAAGCATTAAACTTCCCTTTTATAGTGCAGTCGAACGTGTTTTATGCCGCTGTGTTACTGACCGTCAGAATTTGGTGTGACCGTGTGTAGGCAAGACAGTTTGAGCGAAATTCCGTCGGAATTCCGACGGGAAAACCATCAGAGCTTTTTCCGACGAGAATTCCAACCGTGTGTACGCGGCATAAGGCCCAGACTACCACCTAGATGGGAGAGTAGTTGTGCCCTTACCCGATTGCTGCTTCCCTTTTATATAGTTCCTATGAGTAACGAATCAATGAAACTACCAGGTAAATACTATTTTAAGCGAGAAACACCACAAGGACCATTTGACAACCGAGTGTATATAGACGAAATAGGTGTTCCAGGAGGAGTTCCGGATGAATTTAAAGCGCAAAGTCAAGTAACAGCAGGACTGACCTCACTCTTCATATGGGTCCAAGCCAATAAGAACGACTTGATAAACTACATCTACTACAACCAGCCGAGGTTTGTGAATTACACTAGACATGTGCAATTCGTGTAGTTACGAATTCGTTTTCCGTTCAAATTCGTTATATTCGTTCATTCGTACGATAACGAATGAACGAATATAACGAATTTGAACGGAAAACTCCTAACGAATAACGAGCGATCGAAACGAACGAATATGAAAAACAACGAAAATACTAAATAATTAAATTAGAAACAACGAAACTACGAAAGAATGAAAATCCGAAAAACGAAAACAGAAACAACGAAAATACCGAACAAAGATTCGAAAATAACAAAAATCGAAATGAACGAAAAAATTCGTACATTCGTAACTTTTTTTTTTTTGTTTGTTGATTCGTAATTTTCCGTGTCGCTGCTTAACGTGCTTCGAATGGATTCGTAAATTCGTTACTTTTTTTGGTTAGTTGATAAACGTGGTTGGGTGTGGTTGGGTGTGGTTGGGTGTGGTTGGGTGTGGTTGGGTCGGAGGCTCTGTGTTTTGGTGGATTTTTGAGTTAAGTTCCGACTTGTGAGAGAGAAATTCTTTGTTTCTTAAACATGTAAATAGCATACACATTACATAAAATTATGAATTATGCTCCGATTACGAATCTACGAAAACAATGTTACCAAAGTACGAATAAATCAATCTAACGAAAGTACGAATGTAACTAAATCTACTCAAATACGAATGCGTCCGAATACAAAATATAACAAAAATACGAATTTCGAATCAACGAAAATTAGACTAACGGAAAAAACGAATCAAAAAAAATAACTCACTTATGAAAATACGAACACCGACGACTTACGAAAATACGAACACCGACGACTTACGAAAATACGAACACCGACGACTTATGAAAATACGAACACCGACGACTTATGAAAATACGAACACCGACGACTTATGAAAATACGAACACCGACGACTTATGAAAATACGAACACCGACGACTTATGAAAATACGAACACCGACGACTTATGAAAATACGAACACCGACGACTTATGAAAATACGAACACCGACGACTTATGAAAATACGAACACCGACGACTTATGAAAATACGAACGAGTCCGAATACGAACACCGATGAATTACGAATCGTTACGAATCAACGGAAACGAACAGAAACAAAACGAAACTAAACAAATTTTTCTATTGTGCACACGTCTAAATTACACCAGAGATGCTATAAAGAGGCATAGCAGCAAAATTGGACGCCACGCCATTGGACAGCGCGGCAGAACCGTATATCGCTGGATATGTTGCTGGTAGAAAGGGGCGGGGTATGCAAAATGTTTGGCACCTTCTGCTGCACTTTTATTCCAAACAATACGGCACCTGATGGAAGTATCACCAAGGCCTTACAAATGCTATCCGAAGAATTAGCTGAGAACTCTGGTGTAGAGAACCTCCCTAACAGGACTCTTTGAAAAAAGGTTTGGTAAGTGGGGTGATCTTGCAGAAAGTTTGCTCATCTCTATTGTCATGGTGGCAGCCGCGGTTCTTACATTGTGTGAATGTTGCTTCATTCCCTGTATTAGGGGAATTCTTCAAAGACTGATTGACACATCTTTAACCAAAACTTTGCTCCTCCAGAGCAACTCGGAACTATACTCGGAACCCGATGATGAATTTACAACCCTCGCTCGGGACTCATCTGTCTGAATGATAATACCCGGTAAAACAAAAGGACCTGGATATTTGAATTATTGACAGTATGAGTATAAAAGGAGGGAGATGTTAGAGAAATTATACTTTTTATGTCATCTATGAAAAAACCTCATTTGATATTAATATGGTTTTATTTGATATAGCTTAGTTATAATATGCTTAGACTTGCATCATTTGAAAACTCATGATGTTTGCAAATAAACTTAGGGAGTTTTCCAAGTCAGTATCCTATATAACAATTGTGAATGTAAAAGTCTGTGACGGAAATTTCCACCTTTCCAGAAAGGACCGGAATATAATGGACTGAAGGGAAATGTAATGTAGGGCCGCACATGACAGTGTGTCATGTGACACACTTTGGCTATGAGAGAGTTAATAGTTTGAGGGGTGGGTCTGTATGGGGCTAGGAGGAGCGGCCATATAAAAGGGAGGGGCGGAGCTGGGAAGGCAATGCGGCCTTTGTGCGGGCGGCGGAGCAAGGAACCGAGTGGGTCATGGAAAAAATTGCAGCGGTGCTGGAGGGAGTGAGAAGAGGCACAGAAGACCGGGCAGCGGTGGTGGATTTTCAAGTAGGCGGGGCAGGGCCGCGCGGCCGAGTGTCCAGGTCGCCGGAGCGGTACTCTCCAGGGGCCACAGCAGGGCCATCCAGACTGGTAAGAAGCCCCAGGGGGGAGCGATCCACCCCCCCCGCCAAGAGAGTGCAGAGGGACAGCGCTGGAGGGTCACACAGACAGGCAGGACGCAGGCCTAGTGCAGTGGGGGGGGGGGGGCTTGGGCCTACCAGGAAGAGGATCCCCAATGGAAGGTGGCAGTGCTGCAAAAGCCTCAACGGCCCCGGCAACTCTACACGAGGTGGGGGGCGGTAGAAACACTGGGGGAAGGGTGGTGGGGGGGCCGCAGCGAAAGGGAAGAAGATGGCCGGCGCACCAGGCTCTTCAGGGACCACGTCCACCCCAGCAGCTCTACACGAGCAGGGGGGAGGGGATTCACAGGCCACTCGGGCAACGGCCAGGAGGGGGGTCACAGCCCCCGGACGTGCCTTTACAGCGAACCCCCGGCGGCTCTGCACGAGTCGGGGGGGGAGGACAGAAGGGTCAGTGGTGCATCGGAAAGGGGGGGGGGACTTACTCAGCAGCAAGCGCGAGGGATGGCGGGACGCCACCAGCAAGCACAGCAGGGACTCGTGTCGGCAGAAGCGGAGCCCGAACTGGCCCGCCTGCAGGGGGGAGTTCTGTTCAGCCAGGGACCGGCCAGCAGCCCAACGGAGGAGCGGGAGGAAGGAGACATAACACTTACAGGAGCCCCTCTCCTAGGATGCGTGCCTTGTCTTTTCCGCAGGAGGAAGATTCTCGGTCGGAGGGCGAATTGTCGGAAGAGGAGGAGGAGCTCAGTCGCCCTATCCCGCCGGTGGAGGCCCGTACAGTGGCTGTGGGAATCCCGCCCGGTCAGCCCGGTAAGTCCACTGACAATAGTTCTTTTGCTAAAGTCTTACAGTCTCTGTTGGGGACAGGTACAAGTGGGGGGAGTCCAAGGCTACCTCCCGCGTCGTCGTTGGCAGTGACGGACCAACCGCGAGCGGTGAGCGGGAGGGCGGAAAGTGGGTCTGGGCAAATGCAGGAATTATTGGATGGGTCAAGGGTGTTGATAGGCCGTTTCGGAGAGAGGGTTGATGCTCCAACAGGAGGGGTAAGTACGAAGGTTGGAGAAACAGAGGTTGGTGTAGCGGTCGGGGGAGGGGTAGCGGCCGACGCTACGGCTGAAAGTCGGCTGGCCACGGTGGATGTGGGATCGGATAAGGTGAGTGAGACGGACAAAGGGACGAAGGAACAGACGGCGAGGGACGATATAGTGCGAATGGCCGATGCGGCAAAGTGTGAGGTATACGTCTGTTTTGAGGGACCCCTCGGGGCTCATTTAAAACAGGAGGGCAGGGAGAAGATTTGGAAGGGGGAGTATGTGGAGATTTTCTCCTTGCTGCCCCTGGAAAAATTCAACCTACAGGGGGTTAAACCGGATAGCAGCAAGAAAGACGATGAGGAAAAAAGGAGGTATAGGCTCATTCCTCGGACTTTCGCCAATTGGCTCCTATTTTGGCGGGGGTGATTGGGGAGAAGAACCCCGAACATTGTTCGGCTTTGTTCTGCTACATGGACGCAATTGGGGAGGCTTATCAGGTTTACGGGGGAACAGCGTGGCTGCGGTACGAGGAGCAGTTCCGCCAGCGTAGGGCTGTTCGTCCGGCGTTGGGACGGGGGGATCACAAAGATATCAGCCTCTGGATGAAGCTGATGGTGTCGGCCAAGACGCCGGCGCAGACATTTCAAGGGGGGGCCGGAGGTAGCCATGCCTCGGGATCTTCGGCCGGTAAGAAGTGGGGGGTGTGTTGGCAATTCAATGAAGGGGCCTGTAAATTTGGAGGAACCTGTAAATTCAAACATGAATGTTCAGGGTGCAGGGGGGGGCCACACACTCGCCAGATGTTTTAAGAAAGGAAAGCGGGCTGGAGAATTTGGGCACAAGAGGGATGACGCCGGTGATGTGGGAAAGGATGCAGCCTTTCCTAAATAGATACCCGGACAGGGCGGCGGCGGTATTGTTGAGCAGGGGGTTCAGGGAGGGTTTTCAAGATTCCATGCACACTGTCAGTGATTCCGCCACTGGCCAAGAACTTGAAATCCGCCCTGCAACACCCGGAGGTAGTGTCTGAGAAACTGGCCAAGGAAGTGGGGTTGGGTAGGATTGCGGGACCATTTAAAGTTAAGCCATTAGAGGATTTGGTGGTGTCCCCGTTAGGGGTGGTACCCAAAAAAGAGCCGAATAAGTTTCGGCTCATCCATCATTTATCGTTTCCCAAGGGGGGCTCTGTTATATCCTCTGAGTTGTGAGAGACACAAGACTCTGGTCTGGGACAATGGATGTTTATTTCAGTACTCACTGTACACTGCAACCTGCATCTCAGGACAGTACATCTTATTATGCTTCCTTACATGTGCTCTAAGATGGCTACTATGCCCCTTGACCCTTGTCATCACTCCTGGGTGGAGCCAGCCTTAAAGTGACAGTACATGTGGAACCCTTCAGGTATAACAGGCTCGGTCAATGATTTTATAGACCCGGAAGCGTGCACGGTGTCTTACACGTCGTTCGATGCCGCGGTGCGTTGGGTGCGGCGGTATGGAAAAGGGGGCGCTAATGGCGAAATCTGACGTGGAAGCAGCATTTCGGCTATTACCGGTGCACCCGGAGAGTTTTCGGTTATTGGGATGTTCCATTTTGGAATGGGTGGTGAGGGATGTGACAGGGATCGATTCCGTCATCCATTATCTGGATGATTTTTTGTGCGTGGGTCCTCCTACTTCCAATGTGTGTGCGATACTGTTGTCCACGTTGCAGCACATTGCGGACAAATTTCGGGTGCCGTTGGCAGCTGATAAAACGGAGGGCCCGTGGACAGAGTTGAGTTTTTTGGGCATAGTGATAGATTCCATGGCCATTGAATGTAGGTTGCCGGATGAGAAGGTAGGGGATCTGAGGAGGATAGTGGGGGAAACCTATGGGTGTAAAAAGGTTCACGTTACAATCCTTGTTGGGAAAGCTGAATTTTGCGTGCAGGATTATCCCGATGGGTAGGATATTTTGTAGGCGGTTGTCGGCAGCGACTAGGGGTGTGCGGGCACCGACACATTTCATTAGGAACATAGAGAGGACTTAAGGATATGGGATCAGTTCCTGGAAGGGTACAATGGGAGGGCGGTTTGGATGTCGGGAACGGTAAGTAATTTCGATGTGGAGGTGGTGACAGACGCCGCTGGATCTACAGGCTATGGGGCTTTCTTTCAGGGACAGTGGAGTGCGGAACCTTGGCCGCAGTCATGGTTAAAGGTGGGTTTTCAGAGAAATTTGGTACTGCTGGAACTGTTTCCGGTGGTGCTGGCTTTAGAGTTATGGGGAGAGTCGTGCAGGAACCTCAAGTTGAGGCTGAACTGCGATAACATGGGGGTGGTTCAGGTGATTAACAACATGTCTGCGGCTTCACCGCCTGTCATCAGATTGATGAGACATTTGGTGTTGTGTTGCATGCGGTTGAACATCTTTCTGTATGCTGTGCACATCCCGGGCGTGGAGAACACGTTAGCTGACGCCTTGTCTCGCTTTCAGTGGGACAAGTTCAGGGAGCTGGCACCGGCAGCACGAGCGGAGGGTGTTCCATGCCCGGGCTGGATGTGGGAGTTAGCATTGGAACCGCGGCAGAGTGGATATGGAGGTCTGTAAGTGAGTCGACGTGGTCAGCATATTCCAAAGTGTGGAAGGAATGGACTGACCTTCAGTTTACGGCTAAGACCGGGGGGGAAGACCCTGGGGACAGGTTATTGTTGCTTGATCTGGTGGCCAGAGATATGGAAACGGGCAAATCAGTGTCGGCGATTGAGAAGAGGATGGCGGGGCTCGCGTTCTGGTTCAAATTGAGGAGAAGGGAGGATTTGACAAAGGACTTCTGGGTGAAGCAGGCAATAAAGGGTTATCGGAAGTCGCATAGGAGTAAGGACAAGCGGCGCCCCATCACATTTGGGAACTTGGTAGACATAGGAGGACAGCTAAAAGGGGTGTGCCAGTCGGGGTACGAGGTGAAGTTGTTTTTAGTTGCGTTTGCATTAGCATTCTTTGGAGCGTTCCGGATTGGGGACTTGGTTAGCCCCTCAAAAGAGGTTTGATGGTTCAAGGGGCTTGATGGTTAGAGATGTGGAATTAAGGGACGATAGGGTTACTGTCAGGTTGAGAAAATCAAAAACGGACCAAAGAGGAAGAGGGACGCAGGTGAGTTTGTATGCTGTACAGGGGTGCAGGGTTTGCCCTTTAATGATGGTGACGAAGTTTCTGGCAGTAAGACCAGGGGGGGAGGGTCCGCTGTTATTGCATGCGGATGGACGGTACTTGTCCAAGTTTCAATTTGTGGCGGTGCTAAGAAAGTGTTTGGGGAGGCTGGGATTGGATAGTCACGCCTACGCGTCACACTCCTTCTGCATTGGGGCAGCTACAGTAGCCGCCAGGTGTGGGTTGAATGAAGCGGATGTGCGAAAGTTAGGGAGATGGGAATCTCAGCGATTCCATAGTTATGTTGGGCCACAGTTGGTGTGTGAATAAAAAAAAAAAAAAACAATAAATATAATAAACAAACAACATAAAGGGTTGGTTAGTATGAGGGGGTACTGCATAATGTGGAAGTATTGTGGGGTTGTGTTTGTGTAACGTTGTACTTGTTGTTACAGATGCAGGGCGACAACTCCTCGTATGGATCCTCGGGCATTCCTACGTGTGCTGGGGAGCCAGGAGGGGGGACGTGAGACCAGGTGGGAGACAGCTGGGCATCTCCAGGAGGGAGGCAGTTATCCGGTGGTTAGGTAGGCCGGGCATGATGTGGGGCAGGGTGGTGCCGGAGGTGGAGAGGTATGCCTGGTTGGACCGACCACCTGATGTGCTGGTCATTCATGCCGGCGGGAATGATTTGGGTGTACGGACGGTGAGGGATTTAATAGCGGATATTAAGGCAGACCTGATGTTCCTCCGCACCACTTTCCCGGGTACCATATTAATATGGTCTGACATGGTGGCAAGAACGACTTGGCGCATGGCCAGATCTGTGTACAGGATCAACAAAGCCAGGATTAGGATAAATAAAGTGGTGGGACGGTTTATAGCTTGGCAGGGTGGCCTAGTGATTCGCCACCGGGAGTTGGAGGTAAATGTGGGGATGTACTTGAGACGGGATGGAGTACATCTTACAGATGTGGGCATAGAGCTATGGTCATTGGGATTGCAGGAGGGAATTCAGTCGGCCCTGCGGGTGTGGAGGTGCCATCAAGGGCGAGGTGGTCCCCCTTTTCAGGCTGTGGCATTGTTTATTTTGTTGGTCAGTGATGGCAGCAGTTATACAGGTGGTAAGTGGGTGGGGGGCTCATCAATAGATGGCCCCTCCTGGTACATCAAACGTTGTTGGTGTTTAATGGTATTGTGCACTGCGGGAATGTGGGTTATCGGGCGGTACGGTAGAGACCCATGGGTTTCTTTATCTCCCGCAGTGCCCCCTTGTGTTGATATCGGTTGATATCAGTTTGTGTTATAAGCACTTAGCTCTGTCACTGACCAATAAATATAGGGTCAAAAATTTGGTTCAAATGAACAGATTTGGGACTTTTAGGGCGCAAAAACGCAAAAAAATATTGGATAATATTGGAAAAATAGTTTATTGAAAATCACAACATAACTTAATATTGCACTTTTGACATCAAATACTTTCAGATGGGTTCCCCATTTTGTGGGATAATATATATCTACTTATTTTCTTCAACACCATAATAATTCAAGCATCTTTACTAATTTACCCCATAGATGGATTACAAAACTGATATAGTTTTGGATATTATTTCCCTCTCTATGATGCACTCATTTCTACCCCATGCATTCAGCATTTATGTGGACTGCGGAATTCTCTCCCGGAACACCCAGGTTAGCATATGAGCTCACAAGCTCCACCCACTTCCCTGTTACGTGATGTTCATTTCTATACTATTTTACCTAGGCAGTGTAAATTCTGTGTGTTCAATGTCTGATTGTATTTCTCTATTTCAGTAAATATTATATGACATTATCTAACTCTCCTGAGGAAGCCCAAGTTTGGGTGAAACATGTTGAGAAAAAGAGCAATAAATGAAAACTTCATCCCTGTTCAGTGATGTATTGTTTTTAAATGTTTTCATAAGACATATGATGTCAAAAGTGCAATATTAAGTTATGTTGTGATTTTCAATAAACTATTTTTCATATCCAATATTTTTTTGTGTTTTTGCGCCCTAAAAGTCCCAAATCTGTTCATTTGAACCAAATTTTTGACTTTATATAAGGGATGAGGCGCTATATTTTAGCTTTCAGCAACTCAGCTCATCTTACAATAAATATAGGGGTTTAACCTGTTTTGTTTTGGTTTTCAGCAGGGGTCTGAAAGTGTTAATGTTATTGTGTTATTTATGTTTTGATTTGTTATAATAAGAAATTGGAGTTCTTATTTTGGTATTTTAATAAATAGCTGTTATGGCCATTTAACTCCATAACCGGTGTGGTCTCTTATTTATTAAGTAAGTTAAGTATATGGAGTAAGATGGTTTTCAGCTAGGGGGTCATATCTGGGCTACACTAGTCATGTTATTGTTCAGAATAAAGTTGAAAATACATCTGACTGGACATTTCCGAGGCGTCCGAGGCGTATAGAAAAAGACACACTACAATGTTAAGCCAGAAATGACCGATGGTGAACATGTAATGCAACTCATTTCTCTTGCATATGCAAATAAATGTTATCTTGTCTGGAGGACGGTCTTAGACGGTGATTTATTTCCGTAACAGTTTTTGGTTGATATTCTGTCTCTATCATATAAAATACACTTATGATAAAAATTATAGACCCTTCATTTCTATGTAAGTGGGCAAAACCTACACAATCTGCAGGGGAGACGATCAGTATTCTCCCCTCTGTATATGGGACATATCCGGCCTTTCTTCAGCCAAGCTGTAAAGGAGAGCCTAGAAAATACCTGAAAAGTAGCCGAGTGCTCCACCTACTGGCTGACAATGAGAATACAGATCAATCACACCTACCTGCAAGAAATCTATTCAAAGCTGTGTAATAAAATCCACACAAACATACGACATTCACTTCAGTTTAAAATGTATTCCATCGCTAATCTACATACAACATTTACTTCGACTCAGAGCACTTAGCAAGGTGAGGCAGCCATCTTGGCGATTGCGTTGGCCGGGAATCGAACCCGGGTCATCTGCTTGGAAAGCAGCTGTGCTCACCACTGCACCACCAACGCGAGGGTTGCATGTTTTTGTGGGAGGAAACCGGAGTACCCGGAGGAAACCCACGCAAACACAGGGAGAACATGCAAACTCCATGCAGATAGTGTCCTGGTCAGGTCTAGAAAACCGAGGACCCCAGTGCTGCAAGGCTCACCACTAAGCCTCTGTGCTGCCCATCTTAACTTCACCAACAAAGGGAAGCTAGAAAGAGAGAGGAATAGAAGGAAAGAGATATAAAAAAGTGTGGGGGTATTACCCCCCGTCATACCCCCTAGAAGGAAAGAGAGAAAAATAGGGATAGAAAGAGAGAAAAAAGTGTGGAGGTATTACCCCCGTCATACCCCCTAGAAGGAAAGAGAGAAAAAGAGGGATAGAAGGAGAGAGAGAAAAAGAGGGATAGAAAGAAAGAGAGAAAGAGGGATAGAAATTCCCTCCTAAATACACACACTTATATATATATATATATATATATACACACTTATAAATACACACACTTATATATATATATATATATATATATACACACTTATAAATACACACACTTATAAATACAAACTTGTAAATACACACACTAATAAATACACACTAATAAATACACACACTTATAAATACACACACTTATAAATATACACACTTATATATATATATATATATATATATATATACACTCCTATATACACATGAAATAGGAGTCTGATGGTTGGTCTTCGGTGTTCTCAGGATCTTCAGAGACCGGATTCCGTATCACAGTCATCGATGTGACGTCCGATCATTTGGTATCCGGGATCTCACACTCAATCCAAAACTAAAGGGAAAAAAAGAAAAAAAGGTCATATTGATTATCATAGAAGCTCCAGGCTGACATTGAACATAATCATATAACGTCCTTCAGTTTAAAGCAGGTGAAGCAATAGATGATTTCTGATTGGCTGGTAGAAGTTTCTGTGTTTAATCCATTGCTTGACTGATTAAGCTGAGGAGGAAATAGTTTGATCCAGGGAATTGCGGCAAGTGCCGGTGTGAGGTCACTGAGGAATCTGTCTTTATGAGACAAAACCTTTTTGCTGCCTTCCTCTGGAACAAACTGCTCCTGTTTTTTAAAGACTGAACCAGACAGAGGTAGGTGAGTCTGTTTCAGCCATGTAAGAAGCATAGAGAACACTTACTTCATCCAGGCGGGGTAGATTCCTGGTTCCTGGGATCATAGAGAGACTGCTCAGACCAGATTTATCATTAAAGGCATCATGGTCATCATGTCGGGGCTGTGAGGCCTTGGGTGTCTCATTCTTCTTCCAGAATCCATGAAAAAGGTGTAGAATCCTGGCTCCTAGGATCATAGGGAGACTACTCAGACCAGATTTATCATCATGGTCATCATGGCGGGGCTGTGAGGCCCCGGTTGTCTCATTCTTCAGCCAGACTCCATCATAAAGGGGTAGATTTCCGGTTCCTGGGATCATAGAGAGACTGCTCAGACCAGATTCATCATCAAAGGCATCGTGGTCATCATGGTGGGGCTCTGAGGCCTCGGTTGTCTCATTCTTCAGCCAGAATCCATCATAAAGGGGTAGATTCCCAGTTCCTGGGATCATAGCGAGACTGCTCAGACCAGATTCAACATCAAAGGCATCGTGGTCATCATGGCGGGGCTCTGAGGCCTCGGTTGTCTCATTCTTCAGCCAGAATCCATCAAAAAGGGGTAGATTCCTGGTTCCTGGGATCATAGCGAGACTGCTCAGACCAGATTCAACATCATGGTCATCATGGTGGGGCTCTGAGGCCTCGGTTGTCTCATTCTTCAGCCAGAATCCATCAAAAAGGGGTAGATTTCCGGTTCCTGGGATCATAGCGAGACTGTTCAGACCAGATTCGACATCAAAGGCATCATGGTCATCATGTCGGGGCTGTGAGGCCCCGGTTGTCTCATTCTTCAGCCAGAATCCATCAAAAAGGGGTAGATTTCCGGTTCCTGGGATCATAGCGAGACTGTTCAGACCAGATTCGACATCAAAGGCATCATGGTCATCATGTCGGGGCTGTGAGGCCCCGGTTGTCTCATTCTTCAGCCAGAATCCATCAAAAAGGGGTAGATTTCCGGTTCCTGGGATCATAGCGAGACTGTTCAGACCAGATTCGACATCAAAGGCATCGTGGTCATCATGGTGGGGCTGTGAGGCCCCGGTTGTCTCATTCTTCAGCCAGAATCCATCATAAAGGGGTAGATTCCCAGTTCCTGGGATCATAGCGAGACTGCTCAGGCCAGATTCGACATCAAAGGCATCGTGGTCATCATGGTGGGGCTGTGAGGCCCCGGTTGTCTCATTCTTCAGCCAGAATCCATCAAAAAGGGGTAGATTCCCGGTTCCTGGGATCATAGCGAGACTGCTCAGACCAGATTCATCATCAACGGCATCGTGGTCATCATGGTGGGGCTCTGAGGCCTCGGTTGTCTCAGACTCTTGGCCAGAAAAAGCACTGTAAGAGAAAAAAAGAGATTAGTAAGACAAGAAAGGAAACCAAATGGCGCAGTGTTCATGGATTATACATTCACCTTCATGTATGTAACATTTTCCCGGCATCGCCCCAATTCAGGGTATTTTACATCTAATTTGTACAAAATGAAAGCCCAATTGAATCCTTTATTTCAATCAGCCAAGTGTTGTCCAGGCACATCAAAACGTGTTCAATGTCTTCAAATATGTTTTCTTTCTAAAGCAGCCACAGACTAAGAGGAAAAGCCTGTCCCCTGCCAGCAGGTGGAAATGTTATTCTCTGTGGGGAAGAACTGGTCTCTCTACACCCACTAGCCACAGCCCGGCTCCCCGAAGGCCTGAAGGACAGTAACCTGGCCCTTTACTTAGAAAGTTTGGAGACCCCTGATTTGGCCAATAGGTTCTTTGTCGCCATGCGTTTTCCACAGCAGGCGGTGTCTCTTCGGGTGATTGGAATAAATATTATTATAGGGTCATGGGACCTGATGACGTCTCCCAAGTAAGATATTGGCGCCACTTTTGGCCTCGTCTAATAATCCAGAGCAATGATCATCTGGATGGGAAATCAGGTTAGAATATTCAGGAAACAAAGTGAATGGAGCCAAAATGGCAGCAAAACTTCCTCCCATGACCCTCTTCTTCCAAACCTGACCTGAGTGAGGGGGTGGGGGGGGGGTGGCTGGTGCTGCTCGTGTTCCTAATCTTACCATCATCACTGAATAAGTTACATTGTACACAGGAAACTGTAATGAAGATACTTACGTATTGATGGATGGGACGTTACTGGCTTTGGAGTCATCATAGTTGTCATAGTCATCCATGTCTTGGTCAATGGATGTGTCCTCCTCTCTTTGGTTTTCTATCATGGCTTTTCTTGCCCGAGCTTTCCGTAGAAGTTCTCTCTTCCTTCCTCGGGTGAGCTGTTTTCCTTCTTTCTCCCACTCTGCTTTCAATGCATAGGCTTTCTGTAAAAGTCCTTGCTTCTTCTCTCCTTCCCTCTCCTCTACTTTCTTCAGCTCCTCCACCTTACTCTCCTCATCCTTCTTCTCCATCTGGGCTTTTCTTGCCCGAGCTTTCTGTAGAAGTTCTCTCTTCCTTCCTCGGGTGAGCTCTTTTCCTTCTTTCTCCCACTCTGCTTTCAAAGCATAGGCTTTCTGTAAAAGTCCTTGCTTCTTCTCTCCTTCCCTCTCCTCTACTTTCTTCAGCTCCTCCACCTTACTCTCCTCATCCTTCTTCTCCATCTGGGCTTTTCTTGCCCGAGCTTTCTGTAGAAGTTCTCTCTTCCTTCCTCGGGTGAGCTCTTTTCCTTCTTTCTCCCACTCTGCTTTCAATGCATAGGCTTTCTGTAAAAGTCCTTGCTTCTTCTCTCCTTCCCTCTCCTCTGCTTTCTTCAGCTCCCCGCCTGTCTGCTCCTCCACCTTACTCTCCTTATTCTTCTCCTCCATCTTGGCCTCTCCTCTGGCCATCTTTCTTTGTGTCTCATCATCTGCTTTCATTGCACGGAATTTCTTCCATTCCTCCTCCGTTATTCTCTTAATTTCCGCCATCGTTTCTTTAGCTTTGTCCAGGAATTCTCTCCTCTCCTTCGCTTTTCTCTCATTCTCCATTATCATTCCCATCAATGTGTCTGGGAATTCTCCGCTCTCCTCTGCTTTCTTCAGCTCCCCGACTGTCTGCTCCTCCACCTTACTCTCCTCATTCCTCTTCTCCTCCATCTTGGCCTCTCCTCTGGCCATCTTTCCTTGTGTCTCACAGTCTGCTGGAATTGCATGGAATTTCTTCCATTCCTCCTCCGTTATTCTCTTAATTCCGGACATCATATTTATAGCTATATTCAGGAGACTCATCCTTGCTCCTCTTTTTTCTCTCCTAAAATCTCCTCTCCTATAAACTCCTCTCCTCTCTTGTATTCTCCTCTCTCCTATAAACTCCTCTCCTCTCTTGTATTCTCCTCTCTCCTATAAACTCCTCTCCTCTCTTGTATTCTCCTCTCACTGGTAATAAATCACTTTGAACCTATAAAAATGAAAGAGAAAAGGTAAGTAGTTGTTCAGATTCTGTTCAGACTCCAAAACATTTTCCTTTAGATTTGGATGGAGTGGGGGGGGCGGGGCTCGAACTTTTCCAAGGATTTCCTTGTTTCCTATGTCCTGCCTAGGGAAATTTTCCCGCACTTCCTGTCCTCTCAGAAGGAAAAGAAGTGAGGGGAAAGTCTACCAACCAAATCACAGGTGGCAGTTAAAAACAACCAACTGAGGTTCGATTTCCCTTCCCCCATCCCAAACCCCAAATTCTTACAAAGAGTTGCGGATTATTTCAATGAGTAACATTTTGAAGGTAATAAATAAGAGTGGGACCAATTAGGGGGCGGGGCTTCTATTTAAGCGTGGGTGGGGTGCACATATTAGGTCTGGACGCACACACACCCCAATGACATCGATCACTCCTGGGGCCGCCATTCACAGATAACTCTAAACCAGGGGTCTCAAACTGGCGGCCCTCCAGCTGTTGCAAAACTACAAGTCCCACGAGGCATTGCAAGGCTGACAGTTACAAGCCTGACTCCCACAGGCAGAGGCATGATGGGACTTGTAGTTCCGCAACAGCTGGAGGGCCGCCAGTTTGAGACCCCTGCAGTCAAAACTGATGGAATGTAAAGGCTTTGAGCGCCCCCCTATGGAGAATTGTGGGTGATGTTGTTGTCAAGGGAAAGGGCTGGGTGAGAGTTCAGCTGGAAATGGGCTTGTGTAACGGGCGGATGTATAACCGGAAATAACGGGATCCTCTAAGTCAGTGCAGCCAATCCCGGTGTCAGCAGCAGCGAAAAATTTAAATGTAAATCATATCTACACATCCCCGGAGGGCAACCGAACCAGAGATTCTTCATTCACAAAGCTACAACACAAGGCTGAGGACCTTCATATTAGACAGCCGGCTGCAATTTTCAAATATCATTGGGATCAGCTAAAAATAAACTGCCACTTCCCAACTGCCACTTCCAACTGCCAGTGACAGCCACCATTCAGGGAGGTTTGTAAGTGAAATCACATGACTGATAAGATCATCCCATCCCCCCTTGTGTGTGACCTGTGACCCCAGACAGCCTCGTCTCCATGGAACTGAAATCTGATTTTACCTGAAAGTTCAGTTTGGATTCAAATATAGAAAAACCAAACCCCTCCCTCATATACTGTATATACAGAATCAATTACATATATGAATGATAGAAAATGTATATATATATATACTGTATTTAAATAATATATTATAATATATATATATTTTTTAATAAATATTTATCTCTTATGTTATGGAGGCTCTGATCAATCTGATATTTAATATATAAAATCCTCTCTGTAATATCAATCAATAATAATGATCAATAATGAGAGCTCTGGAGGGATTTTCTTTCTCATCAAATTAAAAAAAATATATATATTTTTGATATATTTTTGTAAATGAATATAAATGAGAAGCAGGGAATTGTGGGAAATGTGTGATGTCGGATTATTCTGGGTATGTTGGGTGGACTCAGGAGAGGAGAAAAGTTGAACCTACCTTCACGGTGCTCAGGTACAAATGATACCCAGCAGAGGGCAGCACCTCCTTATGTGACAGTCTCCCCACTGTGATGTCACAAGCTGTATTCACCCTAATAGACTGAACTTGTTTACCAAAACAAGTGGTTTACATCTTGTGACATCACAGTGGGGAGGTAAAACAAGGTCAGTCTATTATGGTGAATACGGTAAAACTGTTAGGCAGTGGGAGCTGATATTGTGGTAAACAAGGTCAGTCTATTATGGTGAATGTGGTAAAACTGTTAGGCAGTGGGAGCTGATATTGTGGTAAACAAGGTCAGTCTATTATGGTGAATGCGGTAAAACTGTTAGGCAGTGGGAGCTGATATTGTGGTAAACAAGGTCAGTCTATTATGGTGAATGCGGTAAAACTGTTAGGCAGTGGGAGCTGATATTGTGGTAAACAAGGTCAGTCTATTATGGTGAATGTGGTGAATTGTGGGTGATGTCGTTGTCAAGGGAAACTGCTGGGTGGGAGTTCAGCTGGAAATGGGCTTATGTAACGGGCAGATGTATAACCGGAAATAACGGGATCCTGTAAATCAGTGCAGACGGGTACAAATCAGATGTACACATCCCCGGGGGGGGGGGGGGGGGGGGGGGGGCAACCGAACCAGAGAGGCTTCATTCACAAAGCTACAACACAAGGCTGAGGACCTTCATATTAGACAGCCGGCTGCAATTTTCAAATGTCATTGGGATCAGCTAAAAATAAACTGCCACTTCCCAACTGCCACTTCCAACTGCCAGTGACAGCCACCATTCAGGGAGGTTTGTATCTGAAATCCCATGACTGGTAACAAGGATTATCCCATCCCCCCTTGTGTGTGACCTGTGACCCCAGACAGCCTCGTCTCCATGGAACTGAAATCTGATTTTACCTGAAAGTTCAGTTTGGATTCAAATATAGAAAAACCAAACCCCTCCCCCATATACTGTATATACAGAATCAATTAATTACATCTATGAATGATAGAAAATTGATATATACTGTATTTAAATTATTATATTATAATATATATATTTTTTAATAAATATTTATCTATCATGTTATGGAGACTCTGATCAATCTGATATTTAATATATAAAATCCTCTCTGTAATATCAATCAATAATAATGATCAATAATGAGAGCTCTGGAGGGATTTTCTTTCCCATCAAATTAAAAAAAATATATATATTTTGATATATTTTTGTAAATGAATATAAATGAGAAGCAGAGAATTGTGGGAAATGTGTGATGTCGGATTATTCTGGGTATGTTGGGTGGACTCAGGAGAGGAGAAAAGTTGAACCTACCTTCACGGTGCTCAGGTACAAATGATACCCAGCAGAGGGCAGCACCTCCTTATGTGACAGTCTCCCCACTGTGATGTCACAAGCTGTATTCACCCTAATAGACTGAACTTGTTTACCAAAACAAGTGGTTTACATCTTGTGACATCACAGTGGGGAGGTAAAACAAGGTCAGTCTATTATGGTGAATACGGTAAAACTGTTAGGCAGTGGGAGCTGATATTGTGGTAAACAAGGTCAGTCTATTATGGTGAATGTGGTAAAACTGTTAGGCAGTGGGAGCTGATATTGTGGTAAACAAGGTCAGTCTATTATGGTGAATGCGGTAAAACTGTTAGGCAGTGGGAGCTGATATTGTGGTAAACAAGGTCAGTCTATTATGGTGAATGCGGTAAAACTGTTAGGCAGTGGGAGCTGATATTGTGGTAAACAAGGTCAGTCTATTATGGTGAATGTGGTAAAACTGTTAGGCAGTGGGAGCTGATATTGTGGTAAACAAGGTCAGTCTATTATGGTGAATGCGGTAAAACTGTTAGGCAGTGGGAGCTGATATTGTGGTAAACAAGGTCAGTCTATTATGGTGAATGTGGTGAATTGTGGGTGATGTCGTTGTCAAGGGAAACTGCTGGGTGGGAGTTCAGCTGGAAATGGGCTTATGTAACGGGCAGATGTATAACCGGAAATAACGGGATCCTGTAAATCAGTGCAGACGGGTACAAATCAGATGTACACATCCCCGGGGGGGGGGGGGGGGGGGGGCAACCGAACCAGAGAGGCTTCATTCACAAAGCTACAACACAAGGCTGAGGACCTTCATATTAGACAACCGGCTGCAATTTTCAAATATCATTGGGATCAGCTAAAAATAAACTGCCACTTCCCAACTGCCACTTCTCAACTGTCACTTCCCAACTGCCACTGACAGCCACCATTCAGGGAGGTTTGTAAGTGAAATCCCATGACTGATAAGAAAGATCATCCCATCCCCCCCTTGTGTGTGACCTGTGACCCCAGACAGCCTCGTCTCCATGGAACTGAAATCTGATTTTTACCTGAAAGTTCAGTTTGGATTCAAATATAGAAAAACCAAACCCCTCCCCCATATACTGTATATACAGAATCAATTACATCTATCTATGAATGATAGAAAATTGATATATACTGTATTTCAATATATATTTTACTATATATATATATATATATATATATATATATATATATATATATATATATATATATATATATATATATATATATATGTATATACTGTATTTCAATTATTATATTATAATATATATACTTTTATATAAATTTCGAGACTCTGATCAATCTGATATTTAATATATAAAATCCTCTCTGTAATATCAATCAATAATAATGATCAATAATGAGAGATCTGGAGGGATTTCCTTTCCCATCAGATGTATTAATTATTTTTTCTATATATATATATTTTTGTTAATGAATATAAATGAGAAGCAGGGAATTGTGGGAAATGTGTGATGTCGGGTTATTCTGGGTATGTTGGGTGGACTCAGGAGAGGAGAAAAAGGTGAACCTACCTTCACAGTGCTCAGGAACAAATGAGGGCAGCACCTCCTTATATGGCAGTTGGCTCCTCCCACCTGTGATGTCACAAGCTGTAAACAACTTGTTCTGGTAAACAAGGTCCGCCTATTATGGTGAATACGGTAAAACTGTTATATACTGGGAGCTTATATTGTGGTAAATACGGTAACTATGGTGGTAACTACGGTTACACCTGTAAATCACGTTCCAGAAATCAGAGAGGATTGTGGGTAATTGATAACGCACGGCGGTCTTCTAGCGCAAGGACTCCTCTGTGTTCTCTATGACTGGCTGCCCTGTGCTGGCTTCTAAATAAAGGATTTATTATAAAAACTGTCATCTGCAGCAGCCAATGAGAGCTCTGCAGACACAGGGGGTGGACGGGGACCGGTTGCTATGGTCACCATCTATGTATTGGGACTTTATTGATCATCTATTAGCTGTCATTAGGTGGAGGAGGGGAGAGGAAGGCAGCGCGTCGTCTCATCAATCGCTCCCCAGTGGCGGATTATAACTCCTCCCAGTTATGGCGGCTGCATTCCAATCCGGATGGACTCTCTATGAATAGACGTGCAGAACTCCCCCCACTCCCATAGGATTCCTCTAGGTGGAGGACGGCAGCCATGGAGGTACGGTGGGATCCTTCTGTCCCCTCTAACACCTTGTCCATAGGCGGCCCTCAAGGGCCAGGCTCCGCCCACTCCCATAGGATTCCTCTAGGTGGAGGACGGCAGCCATGGAGGTGCGGTGGGATCCTTCTGTCCCCTCTAACACCTTGTCCATAGGCGGCCCTCAAGGGCCAGGCTCCGCCCACTCCCATAGGATTCCTCTAGGTGGAGGACGGCAGCCATGGAGGTGCGGTGGGATCCTTCTGTCCCCTCTAACACCTTGTCCATAGGTGGCCCTCAAGGGCCAAGCTCCACCCACTCCCATAGGATTCCTCTAGGTGGAGGACGGCAGCCATGGCTGTACGGTGGGATCCTTCTGTCTCCTCTAACACCTTGTCCATAGGCGGCCCTCAAGGGCCAGGCTCCGCCCACTCCCATAGGATTCCTCTAGGTGGAGGACGGCAGCCATGGAGGTATGGTGGGATCCTTCTGTCCCCTCTAACACCTTGTCCATAGGCGGCCCTCAAGGGCCAGGCTTACATTTGGTTACATTTTGGTTACATTTGGTTGCCATGGTTATGGTAACCACCCCTTGCCTTATTATGGGCTAAGTTTACCTATTACATTAAAGTGGCCCCTGAAGTGTTACATATGTAGCACCCTCTACCATAGGTAGGTGTTAGAGGTGAGGATTTTTGTGATAGCTGTCAGGCAGGTCAATTTAGGCAGGCCTATGCTGCATGCTAGGCCTGCTTGTTTTGATCTGGGGGGCAGGGAGTGGTTAGTGTAGCAGTGGGTGTGATCACCTGTGCTTCATTCTTTGGGCGCCTCCCCTGATTTCAGGGAGAATGTTCTGGAAGAGGGGCAGGGCTGAGGATTGGAGTGACAAGGAGCTCATTTGAGGAGCCCTGACCAATCCCCCAATTGGAATTGGCAGATGGCAGGCCTCCTACATAAGCTAGGGTCCAGCCTACTGGAGGGGAGTTGTCGGCTGGGAGAAGTAAAGAATGGAGTGTTAGGCTGCAGCAGGAGGCCCATCCCCCATCTGGAAGCCTCTCTCCCTACAGGGTCATGGAGGAGGTATTCCAGAACAGAGGAGCTAGGGAAGCAGCCATGTCTGGGTAAATTCTTCACCAAGGACTCCGGGCAGGAGAAGTTCGGCGAGTGAGCCACACTGGATATCTGGAAGAGGCATGCCAGGGGAGCTGGGTGCGAGGCCAGAGGAGAGACTGTGGGGTTTTGTGTCAAATCGATGTGGCCTGCAGGCACAGGATTTGCAAGTCGGGCTAGCTGGGATCAATAGTCCACCAACTATCTAATGCTGCTAAACTATTAGGCCATCAAGAAGGGGTCCTGCAGGCTCCTGGCCTATAAAAGCTCAGCGAAGTCCTACAACCGCCAGGGAGTGTTCAGAGCGGTCCCTGGTGCCGTGCAAAGATGATGGGGAGGAAAGACTGACATTGTACGGTAAAGTTTGTGCAGGAGGAGAAGAGTCCTGGGAGTAATAGTCTGCAGGAGTTGGTGCAGAGGAGAAGTGAAGTTAGAGACTGTAAATGCTAAAGTCCATCATCTATTCATATAGTTAGTTCTATAGTTACATAGTTAACCACTTCAGCCCCGGACCAATTGGCAGCCAAAGGACCAGGCCCCTTTTTGCGATTCGGCACTGCGTCGCTTTAACTAACAATTGCGCGGTCGTGCGACGTGGCTCCAAAACAAAATTGCCGTCCTTTTTTTCCCAAAATAGAGCTTTCTTTTGGTGGTATTTGATCGCCCCTGCGGTTTTTATTTTTTGCGCTATAAACAAAAATAGAGCGACAATTTTGAAAAAAATGCAATATTTTTTACTTTTTGCTATAATAAATATCCCCAAAAAATATATAAAAAAACATTTTTTCCTCAGTTTCGGCCGATACGTATTCTTCTACATATTTTTGGTAAAAAAAATCGCAATTAGCGATTATTGGTTGGTTTGCGCAAAAGTTATAGCGTTTACAAAATAGGGGATAGTTTTATAGCATTTTTATTAATATTTTTTTTTTTATTAGTAATGGCGGCGATCAGCGATTTTTATTGTGACTGCGACATTATGGCGGACACATCGGACATTTTTGACACATTTTTGGGACATTTGTCATTTATACAGCAATCACTGCTATTTAAATAGCACTGATTCCTATGTAAATGACAGTTGTAGTTAGGGGGTTAACCACTAGGGGGCGGGGAGGAGTCAGTGTGACGTGTTGTGTTTTTTTTTACAGTAGGGGGGCGTGGCTGTACGTCTGACGTCATTGATCGGCGTTCCCAATGACAGGGAACCGCCGATCACTGACAGTCAGTGTAGGAAGCGCGGGGAGAGGTTTGTTTACATAGACCTCTCCCCGTTCTTCAGCTCCGTAACCCGATCGCGGGATACCAGCGGCGATCGGGTCCGCTGGTCCCGCGGCCGGGGTCGCGAGCGCGCCGCTAGCGGCGCGCAGCGCGACCACGGGCAGGCACATGCACGATCACGTACCGGTACGTGATTCTGCCTGCCCGTGCCATTCTGCTGACGTATATATGCAGTGGCCGGTCGGGAAGTGGTTATATAGTTACATAGTTATATAGTTAGTTATATAGTTACATAGTTATATAGTTACATAGTTATATAGTTACATATTTACATAGTTATATAGTTACATAGTTATATAGTTACATAGTTATATAGTTACATATTTACATAGTTATATAGTTACATAGTTATATAGTTACATAGTTATATAGTTACATAGTTATATAGTTACATATTTACATAGTTATATAGTTACATAGTTACATAGTTATATAGTTACATATTTACATAGTTATATAGTTATATAGTTATATAGTTACATAGTTACATAGTTACATAGTTATATAGTTACATAGTTATATAGTTACATATTTACATAGTTATATAGTTACATAGTTATATAGTTACATATTTACATAGTTATATAGTTACATATTTACATAGTTATATAGTTACATAGTTATATAGTTAGTTATATAGTTACATAGTTACGGTACATATTTGGTGAGGTTGAATAAAGACACCAGTCTATCCAGTTCCACCTCCTGTACAGAAGCCCGAAGCCCATCCACACCGGCCCTAAGGGTCCCATCTGGGGGTTGGATTTATAATTAAAGCTGAACTCCCGGAATGAGACAAAATCTGCCCTTCTAGTAGGGGCCCCATGCACTGTTAGGGCACTACAGATTTGTTCCGGATGCACGTTTCGTTGCGTTTTTCATGTGTTTCCGGGTTCATTCCAGATGCTTTTTTTCCCCTGTTTTTTTTTTCCCTGTACCGGGTCTGGGGCGTTTTTGATGCATTTTGCCGCGTTCCAGTGAAGGAAAATCGCAGCATGTTTTACTTTTTTTTCTGGAACTGACCACACTGATGTGCGGCGAGGATGGGAAGTGTCATCATAATGGGGGATTTTTATTATCCAGACACAGACTGGGCGGAGGGAACCGCGCATTCATCTGAGGCTCGCCAGTTCCTAAATGTCTTGCAGGACAATTTCATGGGTCAGATGGTAGACGCACCAACTAGAAATAAAGCGTTACTGGATCTGCTGATTACCAACAACACAGACCTGATCACGGATGTGGAAATACGGGCCAACTTTTTTTTTTTTTTTCTCTCTTTTTCTCCTTTATCGCTCTCTTTATTTTCTCTTTGCTTTGTTTTGCTTTTTGTGTATTTATCTGCCGCTAGAGGTGGAGCCAAGACTCTTTCTTGGAAAGAAAAAGGAGAAACCGTGTTATTTTGTTATAGCTTGTATTGGAAGATCGCTGAACTATTCTCCAAGATAAGACAGTTAGTGTGAAACAGTAAAAACATGACTAACAATTAGACATGTGCACAACAAAAAAATGTGTTTATTTTCGTTTCGTTTTTTTCGTTTCGTTTTTTCCGTTTCGTTTTTTTCGTGTTCATATTCGTAACGATTCGTATTTTTGTAAGAGTTATTTTTTCGTTGATTCGTTTTTTCGTTAGTTTAATTTTCGTTCATTCGTTTATTCGAAATTCGGACATATTCGTATTTATTCGTACATTCGTAACATTCGTAACATTCGTAGATTCGTAATCGGAGCATAATTCATAATTTTATGTAATGTGTATGCTATTATTACATTTTAATAATTTACGAATCGAAAAAAAAAGTTACGAATCGAAAAAAAAAAGTTACGAATCGAAAAAAAAAGTTACGAATGTACGAATTTTTTCGTTCAATCTATTCGAAGCACGTTAAGCAGCGCCATTGTAAGGGACACGGAAAATTACCAATTCAACAAAAAAAAAGTTACGAATGTACAAATTTTTTCATTCAATCTATCCGAAGCACGTTAAGCAGCGCCATTGTAAGGGACACGGAAAATTACCAATTCAACAAAAAAAAAAAGTTACGAATGTACGAATTTTTTCGTTATTTTTCGTTGTTCCTTTTTTTGTTTTTTCGGATTTTCTTCATTCGTACATTCGTTGTTTCTAATTTGGTTTTTCGGATTTTCGTTGTTTTTCAGATTCATTTGATTCGAACGATTCGTTCATTCGTACGAAAACGAACGAACGAAAAAAACGAAAAAAAAAAACGAAAAAAACAAAACGAATTGCACATGTCTACTAACAATGTGAAGAATAAGAAATATAATTGATGTGATATATTAGATAACAGAAGTTCTGGGATATAATACTGATTTCAGAAGAATTTATAAAAAAATAAATACGGGGCAACTTAGGGAACAGCGATCAGATTGTTTTACTGCATTGTAAAGTTTTTTTTGTGTATTTTTTGTAAAAAACCTTTAGTAAATATTAGAAAAAAAAATAATTATTTTTAAATGCATGTTCAGTCTCGGGGGGTGCACCCCCTTATTCCTGGCACACAGAGGGCTTCCTCACTCCATCAGACCGCAGTCACATTCTCCTCACCTCATATACAACGCAGGGCTACTAGCCCTACACTGAACCCCATGAAGCCGAGGGACCGCCCACGGGGACGGTGCTGGACCCCAGAATAAGGGTCGTAATACACGTCACCCCTGAACCCCCACAATAAACAAAGTATTTAAAGTGGGGTGCCCCTTAAAAAAAATAATTAAAAGTCAGCAGCTACAAATACTGCAGCTGCTGACTTTTAATAATCGGACACTTACCTGTCCCAGGGTCCAGCCATGCGTTCCCCCCTCCGCTCGGCGGCGCCGGCATTCTTACTGTGGGCACCCACTGCGCATGCGCCGCGTGCCGTGATTGGCCGCGCAGTCATCTGGGACCCGTCACGTGTCTCAGATGACTGACAGGAGGGAGGGGGGGAGAGCTGAGCCCTTCCTGCGCCGAGGGGAAGTGATGTCAGTGCCCGGGCACTGAAGGAGGCAGACTACCAGGGACTCCCTAGCAACAGCCATTTAGAGGTGGGGTAAAAAAAAAGATTTTTCCAAATTTTTTTTTATTTTTTAGGAATTTTAATCAATTTTTTTTTTTTTTAGTGCAACACCACTTTAACCCTTACAGTGTGAGGAGGGGGGACACTGCACGGGTAGAGTCTGTTTCATTCCCAGAGTTCTGCTTTAACCACTTACTTACTGGGCACCTTTACCCCCCTTCCTGCCCAGGCCAATTTCCAGCTTTCAGCGCTGTCACACTTTGAATGACAATTACATTTATAGGCAGCACTGAAGGGCACTGATAGTTGGCACTGATAGGTGACACAGATGAGCAGCACTGAAAGGCACTGATAGACGTTATCTGTCTCCTTGGCAGTATTGGGGAAGCGTGGGTTCTTTAGTGTCCTTGACAACCCAGCAACCAGGCACTTCTTGGGATGCCAGCTTGTTGGCCCTCCTCCGAAGAGTCCTCCCCCCGGTCGCCTACACGAGCTGCGGTGCCCCTCCAAGATTGAGAGCGCACCCGGACGCCTTGAATCCTCCCTCAGTTACTGCGCCTCGGACCAGCAGGAAGCAGGAAGGGGGGGTAAAGGTGCCCAGTAAGCAAGTGGTTAAAGCGGAACTCTGGGAATGAGACAGACTCTACCCGTGCAGTGTCCCCGACTCGGGAACAGATGGATCCTTGCCCCAGACCAAGCGGGTCCGTGGGGCTGGTCAAACCAACCATGTTGCGGGGCGGCACACGCTCCCATGGCCGGGACCCCTCGCGGGGCTACCCCGGTCCACTATCAGGAACAGGCAGCTATGGCCTAATGACCCCCGAACACGTGACTCCAGCATCTTAAGTATCCTTCCCCAGACTCCTCAGCGGGGCCAAACGCACCCACTGATTGGCTACGGGGAATGCCGATACCAAAGCATCCAACCAGGCCTGGTTCTAAACCGTCATGTGCACCTTACCGCACACATGAACAGGCAGAACCACAACACAGCCCACTACACAACCTACACAATTAACCCTCAGAACCCCACTACTGTTCTGAGAGAAAAATAACAAAATTTACACATAGCGGACACCTTGCAAAAGTGTCGCCGATACATATACATATATATATATATATATATATATATATATATATATATATATGATCTCCCCCGGGGCTGAGGTGAGGAGTCCATCCAAACCAGAGATGGCAGCCAGGTGAGCAGCGGGTAACCATGTCACAGCCATGTGTATCTGATATGTGCTTGATAATCCACACTGCTCTGCAAGGATGTGAATTGAATAGACTGTTAATGGAATTGAACATTTGCCTGTGAGTGAGTGGAAGTAATGAATGGTATGTAATTACTGCAGTAATATGTAGTATACTAGCCAAGGGGACTACAGCCAGGGAAAATGTGTGGTGTGCCCACAACAGGTGAATCCAAAACCAACCCACCATATGGTGGTGAACTGTGAAACGAAAATAGACCCAAAGATGTTGTGTATAGGTATGCAGGGCCGTTTTTAAGGCAGGGCAAAAGGGGCAGCTGCCCTGGGCCCTGTCATTGTTGTGGGGCCCAAAGCAGCTGCCTCATACTTGCCAACTATCCTGGTTTAAATTCTCTCGTCCCGTGGGACTGCCACAAAATAAAAAAATACTGGGAGACCATCTTAAAATATATAAAAGATATCACCTCCGTGGAGGTGAAATGGGATCCCTGGGTTGTTCTCATGCACGCAACGACGCAGGGAATCAGCCAATACACAAGCTCTCTGGTCCCCCACCTTCTTAACGCAGCAAAGGGGGCGATCCCGAGATGTTGGATGGATCGGGAAAGCCCGCCTCTGTGGCTATGGGTGGACGAGGTTGAATCTGCATACACAATGGAGTGTGTGATAAATTGCACTGGGGGGGGGGGGGGGTAGAGAAACAATGAAAGAGAAGTGGGAAGGCTGGAGAAAGTTTAAAAAAACATGGAGCTACTCGGAGGCCCTGAGGACCCAACCATAGTTGCCCAAGGGGATAAAGTCTCAACAGCAAGTACCCACATTTAATTTAAAAAAAATATATAAAAAAAATAAAAAAAAAAGCGCCGTATGTCAGTAGCGGAGGGGTGAGGGCGGGGGGAGGACGAGGGGATGATTACACTAGCAGGGGATAAATCAAAAATCAAAAAAAAAATAAATAAAAAAAAAGGGCAAACAAGCCAGAGTGAATAGATAAGAGAAAGCCTTTCCCGGGAGGCTGGAAAACGAGGAGGGGAAAACGGGCCTAACCTAGACTCGGATCATGGGGCAGATCGGAAACAACTGGGCCCACTACCCTTACTGCTTTGACCTGTGTATGCCTACGACGGAAAATTTAAACTGAATAAACCCCCCAGGGGAAAAGAAAAAAAAATAAAATTCTCTCGTCCCTTGAGGTTTTAGTCCTGTGCTGTGTCCCAATATCTCAGTGTGAAGTGCTGCTACTAATGCTGCCCAGCTCTGCCCTATTGTTGTGTACAGATGACTCACCTGCAGACCCTGTGTTTACATGTACATTACCAACATTCATATGTAAATAGTGGTGGCATTCATATGTAAATAGCGGCGCCCAGTGGCATTAGGATGTATATCATGCCTCCCTGAGGTCATATTCACAGTAATCTCTAGCAACCAATCAACAAGCAGAAATCATGTGCTGTAACCTCTAGCAACTAATCAGTGAGCCGTAATGTGTGCTGTAACCTCTAGCAACCAGTCAGTGAACGGTAATGATACACTGTAACCTCTAGCAACCAGTCAGTGAGCGGTAATGATACACTGTAACCTCTGGCAACCATTTGCAATAGCTGTCTGATCTGATTCAGTATACTGATTTTGAGTCTAGCTGCTATTTATTGTATGTCTCAGAGAAGGTGGAGAGCGAAACTGCATGGGGGGGCCCCAAGAAAAGTTTTGCCCAGGGTCCAGTCAATATTAAAGACAGCCCTGTAGGTATGAGGTGAAGCTCAATTACCTTGTGTGTAATTCTGTGGCTGTCGGCTTGCCTAGAGGCCTGTGAATGGTCCAAGTGGAATGGTTAGCCGGCCAGTCCGAGCAGCTTGTATCTCCAGTAAGGGGCGTGTCCCCACCAACGTCATGAAGCCCCTAATGGGTGGAAAAAAAAGATGTGTTACACTGAGCAGGGCATCCAATCATGACGCCGAGTTGGGCATCACCAGGTGGGGCCGCATTGTAAGTCCTTTTTTTGAGAGATTGTTCTCCATTTAAAGGGTATCCTATATTTATAGATATCACTGATTTAATTTCAGAGCATTTTACTCCTGATGATTGGCATGAGCCATGAAACGTGCGCCAAGTATACATCCAACTGATGCCCAGACAAGTTTGGCTCGCCATGGGCAGTTGCACGTTTACTGAACTATTATGAATGGATGAGTGTTTTTATGCAACTGCATTGATAACCATCTTGTATTTTATTCTGTATAATAACTGTATACTGAAACAAGTGTATCATAGTAAATCGTGTCCTGTATTACAGATTGACACTTTTTATGATGTGATTTGCAATTAATAAACAATTCAATGAATTATATGAATAAGGTATCCATTCAGTGACATGCCTCATACAAAGTCCCATTTTCTCTCTCTTTTTGAATGCTCAATACATGTTTGCTGCTGCTAAAATCAGGTTGTGTCAGGTCACATTATTATTATTATTGTAGAAGACTGGACTATAGAAGAATGGACTGTACAAGACTGGACTATGAAAGACTGGACTGTAGTAGATGGAACTGTAGAAAACTGGACAATAGAACACTGGTCTGCAGAAGACTGGACTATAGAAGAATGAATTGTAGAAGGCAAGACTGCAGAAGACTGGACTGTAGAAGACTAGACCCCAGAAGACTGGACTGTAGAAGACTGGACTATAGAAGACTGGTATGTAGAAGACTGGTATGTAGAAGACTGGTATGTAGAAGACTGGACCATAGAAGACTGGAGTATTGAAAACTGGACTATAATAGACTGGACTATAATAGACTGGACTGTAGAAGGCTGGACTATAGAAGACTGGAACATAGAAGACTAAACTGTAGAAGATGGGACTGAAGAAGATTGGACTGTAGCAGACTGAACTGTGAAAGACTGGACTGTAGGAGAATGGGCTGTACAAGACTGGATTGTAGAAGAATGGATTATACATGACTGGACTATGAAAGGATGGACTGTAAAGACTAGACCTCAGAAGACTGGGGTATAGAAGACTGGACTGTAGAAGACTGGGGTATAGAAGACTGGACTGTAGAAGACTGGACCGTAGAAGACTGGATTGTAGAAGACTGAAGTATAGAAGACTGGACTGTAGAAGACTGGAGTATAGAAGACTGGATTGTAGAAGGCTGAAGTATAGAAGACTGAAGTAAAGAAGACTGGAGTATAGAAGACTGGACTGTAGAAGACTGGACTATGAAAGACTGAACTGTAGTAGATGGAACTGTAGATGACTGGAGTATTGAAAACTGGACTTTAATAGACTGGACTGTAGAAGACAGGACTGTAGAAGAGTGGACTGTAGAAGAGTGGACTGTAGAAGAGTGGACTGTAGAAGAGTGGACTGTAGAAGAGTGGACTGTAGAAGACTGGAGTGTGGAAGACTGGATTGTGGAAGACTGGAGTGTGGAAGAGTGGAGTGTGGAAGACTGGAGTGTGGAAGACTGGAGTGTGGAAGACTGGAGTGTAGAAGACTGGAGTGTGGAAGACTGGATTGTTGAAGACTGGATTGTTGAAGACTGGAGTATAGAATGTATAGGGATGGTGGAGGACTCTGGACAGATGGATGGACATTTATTGTCTGGTGGAGATGATGGTTGGTCAGTGGGGATGGTGGAGGACTCTGGACAGATAGATGGACATTTATTGTCTGGTGGAGATGATGGTTGGTCAGTGGGGATGGTGGAGGACTCAGGACAGGTGGATGGACATTTATTGTCCGGTGGAGAGGATGGTTGGTCAGTGGGGATGGTGGAGGACTCTGGACAGGTGGATGGACATTTATTGTCCGGTGGAGAGGATGGTTGGTCAGTGGGGATGGTGGAGGACTCTGGACAGATGGACGGACATTTATTGTCCGGTGGAGAGGATGGTTGGTCAGTGGGGATGGTGGAGGACTCTGGACAGGTGGATAGACATTTATTGTCCGGTGGAGAGGATGGTTGGTCAGTGGGGATGGTGGAGGACTCTGGACAGGTGGATGGACATTTATTGTCCGGTGGAGAGGATAGTTGATCAGTGGGGATGGTGGAGGACTCTGGACAGATGGATGGACATTTATTGTCCGGTGGAGAGGATGGTTGGTCAGTGGGGATGGTGGAGGACTCTGGACAGGTGGATGGACATTTATTGTCCGGTGGAGAGGATGGTTGGTCAGTGGGGATGGTGGAGGACTCTGGACAGGTGGATGGACATTTATTGTCCGGTGGAGAGGATGGTTGGTCAGTGGGGATGGTGGAGGACTCTGGACAGGTGGATGGACATTTATTGTGCGGTGGAGAGGATGGTTGGTCAGTGGGGATGGTGGAGGACTCTGGACAGGTGGATGGACATTTATTGTCCGGTGGAGAGGATGGTTGGTCAGTGGGGATGGTGGAGGACTCTGGACAGGTGGATGGACATTTATTGTCCGGTGGAGAGGATGGTTGGTCAGTGGGGATGGTGGAGGACTCTGGACAGGTGGATGGACATTTATTGTCCGGTGGAGAGGATGGTTGGTCAGTGGGGATGGTGGAGGACTCTGGACAGGTGGATGGACATTTATTGTGCGGTGGAGAGGATGGTCGGTCAGTGGGTATGGTGGAGGACTCTGGACAGATGGATGGACATTTATTGTCCGGTGGAGAGGATGGTTGGTCAGTGGGTATGATGAAGGACTCTGGACAGGTAGGTGGACATTTATTGTCCGGTGGAGAGGATGGTTGGTCAGTGGGGATGGTGGAGGACTCTGGACAGGTGGGTGGACATTTATTGTCCGGTGGAAAGGATAGTTGGTCAGTGGGGATGGTGGCGGACTCTGGACAGGTGGATGGACATTTATTGTCCGGTGGAGAGGATGGTTGGTCAGTGGGGATGGTGGAGGACTCTGGACTGATGGATGGACATTTATTGTCCGGTGGAGAGGATGGTTGGTCAGTGGGGATGGTGGAGGACTCTGGACAGGTGGGTGGACATTTATTGTCCGGTGGAGAGAATGGTTGGTCAGTGGGGATGGTGGAGGACTCTGGACAGGTGGATGGACATTTATTGTCTGGTGGAGAGGATGGTCGGTCAGTGGGGATGGTGGAGGACTCTGGACAGGTGGAGGGACATTTATTGTGCGGTGGAGAGGATGGTTGGTCAGTGGGGATGGTGGAGAGGATGGTTGGTCAGTGGGGATGGTGGAGGACTCTGGACAGGTGGACATTTATTGGTGGAGAGGATGGTTGGTCAATGGGGATGGTGGAGGACTCTGACAGGTGGATGGACATTTATTGTCCGGTGGAGAGGATGGTTGGTCAGTGGGGATGGTGGAGGACTCTGGACAGGTGGATGGACATTTATTGTCCGGTGGAGAGGATGGTTGGTCAGTGGGGATGGTGGAGGACTCTGGACAGGTGGATGGACATTTATTGTCCGGTGGAGAGGATGGTTGGTCAGTGGGGATGGTGGAGGACTCTGGACAGGTGGATGGACATTTATTGTCCGGTGGAGAGGATGGTTAGTTGGTGGAGGACTCTGGACAGGTGGATGGACATTTATTGTCCGGTGGAGAGGATGGTTGGTCAGTGGGGATGGTGGAGGACTCTGGACAGGTGGATGGACATTTATTGTCCGGTGGAGTGGATGGTTGGTCAGTGGGGATGGTGGAGAGGATGGTTGGACAGTGGGGGACATTGGATGGTGGAGAGGATGGTTGGTCAGTGGGGATGGTGGAGGACTCTGGACAGGTGGATGGACATTTATTGTCCGGTGGAGAGGATGGTTGGTCAGTGGGGATGGTGGAGGACTCTGGACAGGTGGATGGACATTTATTGTCCGGTGGAGAGGATGGTTGGTCAGTGGGGATGGTGGAGGACTCTGGACAGGTGGATGGACATTTATTGTCCGGTGGAGAGGATGGTTGGTCAGTGGGGATGGTGGAGGACTCTGGACAGGTGGATGGACATTTATTGTCCGGTGGAGAGGATGGTTGGTCAGTGGGGATGGTGGAGGACTCTGGACAGGTGGATGGACATTTATTGTCCGGTGGAGAGGATGGTCGGTCAGTGGGGATGGTGGAGGACTCTGGACAGGTGGATGGACATTTATTGTCCGGTGGAGAGGATGGTTGGTCAGTGGGGATGGTGGAGGACTCTGGACAGGTGGATGGACATTTATTGTCCGGTGGAGAGGAGGGACATTTATTGTCCGGTGGAGAGGATGGTTGGTCAGTGGGGATGGTGGAGGACTCTGGACAGGTGGATGGACATTTATTGTCCGGTGGAGAGGATGGTCGGTCAGTGGGGATGGTGGAGGACTCTGGACAGGTGGATGGACATTTATTGTCCGGTGGAGAGGATGGTTGGTCAGTGGGGATGGTGGAGGACTCTGGACAGGTGGGTGGACATTTATTGTCCGGTGGAGAGAGGATGGTTGGTCAGTGGGGATGGTGGAGGACTCTGGACAGGTGGGTGGACATTTATTGTCCGGTGGAGAGGATGGTTGGTCAGTGGGGATGGTGGAGGACTCTGGACAGGTGGATGGACATTTATTGTCCGGTGGAGAGGATGGTTGGTCAGTGGGGATGGTGGAGGACTCTGGACAGGTGGATGGACATTTATTGTCCGGTGGAGAGGATGGTTGGTCAGTGGGGATGGTGGAGGACTCTGGACAGATGGATGGACATTTATTGTCCGGTGGAGAGGATGGTCGGTCAGTGGGGATGGTGGAGGACTCTGGACAGGTGGATGGACATTTATTGTCCGGTGGAGAGGATGGTCGGTCAGTGGGATGGTGGAGGACTCTGGACAGG
Source organism: Lithobates sylvaticus (assembly GCA_028564925.1). NCBI lineage: Eukaryota > Metazoa > Chordata > Amphibia > Anura > Ranidae > Lithobates > Lithobates sylvaticus. Next base: position 4,018,403 of record CM053026.1, on the reverse strand, counting down.
TGGATGGACATTTATTGTCCGGTGGAGAGGATGGTTGGTCAGTGGGGATGGGGATGGTGGAGGCCTCTGGACAGGTGGATGGACATTTATTGTCCGGTGGAGAGGATGGTTGGTCAGTGGGGATGGTGGAGGACTCTGGACAGGTGGATGGACATTTATTGTCCGGTGGAGAGGATGGGTGGTCAGTGGGGATGGTGGAGGACTCTGGACAGGTGGTTGGTCATTTATTGTCCGGTGGAGAGGATGGTTGGTCAGTGGGGATGGTGGAGGACTCTGGACAGGTGGATGGACATTTATTGTCCGGTGGAGAGGATGGTTGGTCAGTGGGGATGGTGGAGGACTCTGGACAGGTGGATGGACATTTATTGTCCGGTGGAGAGGATGGTCGGTCAGTGGGGATGGTGGAGGACTCTGGACAGGTGGATGGACATTTATTGTCCGGTGGAGAGGATGGTTGGTCAGTGGGGATGGTGGAGGCCTCTGGACAGGTGGAGGGACATTTATTGTCCGGTGGAGAGGATGGTCGGTCAGTGGGGATGGTGGAGGACTCTGGACAGATGGATGGACATTTATTGTCCGGTGGAGAGGATGGTCGGTCAGTGGGGATGGTGGAGGACTCTGGACAGGTGGATGGACATTTATTGTCCGGTGGAGAGGATGGTTGGTCAGTGGGGATGGTGGAGGACTCTGGACAGGTGGATGGACATTTATTGTCCGGTGGAGAGGATGGTTGGTCAGTGGGGATGGTGGAGGCCTCTGGACAGGTGGAGGGACATTTATTGTCCGGTGGAGAGGATGGTCGGTCAGTGGGGATGGTGGAGGACTCTGGACAGATGGATGGACATTTATTGTCCGGTGGAGAGGATGGTCGGTCAGTGGGGATGGTGGAGGACTCTGGACAGGTGGATGGACATTTATTGTCCGGTGGAGAGGATGGTTGGTCAGTGGGGATGATGGAGGACTCTGGACAGGTGGGTGGACATTTATTGTCCGGTGGAGAGGATGGTTGGTCAGTGGGGATGGTGGAGGACTCTGGACAGGTGGGTGGACATTTATTGTCCGGTGGAGAGGATGGTTGGTCAGTGGGGATGGTGGAGGACTCTGGACAGATGGATGGACATTTATTGTCCGGTGGAGAGGATGGTTGGTCAGTGGGGATGGTGGAGGACTCTGGACAGGTGGATGGACATTTATTGTCCGGTGGAGAGGATGGTCGGTCAGTGGGGATGGTGGAGGACTCTGGACAGGTGGGTGGACATTTATTGTCCGGTGGAGAGGATAGGTGGTCAGTGGTGTCTCAGAACGTTCTCCATTATAGGAAAGTGCTGATGATGAGCTCCATTCTCCGGCACTAATCCGAGGACACAATGGGAGATTAGACTCAGCAGAGGACGGGGGGGTCAGACAGAAGGTCACCACAATCTATACACCGGCAACTCGCTGCTCACTCAGCACTCACATTATGCCGCCATGTTGGCTGAATGCCGGGGGGGCCATTAACTCTTCCCGTGCCGGAGCAACACACAGATTATCCCAACCCACATAACCCCCATCAGATCTTTCCATGATCGAGGTAAGAATTCCTGGGAAGCTGGTGATTGTCTGTGTCTAAGCCCACAATCTTTATCGAGGAATAGAGACCAAATCAGTCAACTGGTCTGCGTTATCAGCTTAGAGTCCATACACCATACAATGTAATCATACAATCTCTCCTCCTACAGAGTCCATACACCATACAATGTAATCATACAATCTCTCCTCCTACAGAGTCCATACACCATACAATGTAATCATACAATCTCTACTCCTACAGAGTCCATACACCATACAATGTAATCATACAATCTCTCCTCCTACAGAGGCCATACACCATACAATGTGAAGGGTCATACAACCATCTGATCAGATTGTACAATTCGTGTAAAATACATGACCATATCAGATTGGCCCTCTGGGGGGTCATGAAAACATTGCAGCTGATCATCAAAAGTTTACAATTGTATAGAATTACTTTCCCTGCGGGTTAAAAGCTGACGATACACCATACAATCTGATTGCACAATCCCTTTTTTTTAGGAAGGGCCTGTGCCAATGGAGGCGCATTGAATGGATGGGTAAGGTTCCATCGTTTTGATACATTTAAAGGAGATTGTACAATCAGATTGCAGTGTGTATTGGCCACGCTTATTTACAGCAAGTAGCCTCTGAGAGATCTGATTGGACGTTCTATTGACTCATCGGATTGTATGGACATCATGTGATGGGGCTCTGCAGTCACTGTAGGAAGATTCTTACCATCGGGGGGCAGTTCATACACATGTAGGGGGCCCGGGCGTCCCGAGGGGCCACAACCAACCAATTGTTGCTGAGTCCAAACCACCACCCCCCCCCCCCCGTCCTGTCCAAATCCCCATTCATCTCTATGGCTGACAGCATCCACCCCCGCCCGCTGTTCTCAGTGCTGGGATTTGGTTGCTAGGACCGCCCATGTCCTAGCAACCAATCACGTGCTGGACCCTCCCCCTAGGCATCAGCATTCAGAAGAAGTTCCTCCTCCAAACCTATCCGGTCCCGGTGTCCAGACTTCCCGCTTCCACCTGTCCTGTAGCCGACTGACTGCAGTGGGAAGAAACAGATCCTGATGTAAGGGGGCCTCTGGGGACCCTCATGTAAAGGGGGTGACTTTGGGAATACTAATGAAAGGAGGACCCTGATGTAAGGGGTCTCTTCTGGGGAACCTTATACAAGGAGTCTCTTCTGGGGACCCTGATGTAAGGGGGATCTATGGGGTCCCTGATGCAAGGAGTCTCTTCTGGGGTCCCTGATGTAAGGGGGCCACTGGGGACCCTGATGTAAGGGGGCCTCTGGGGATAGGGTAGGTAGAGGTACAGGGGTCAGGTTCAAGTACATGGATAAGGTTCAGGGATTGGGTAGAGGGATCAGGGAAGACACCAAGGCAAGGTGTGTGAGTGTTTGCCGGGTATTTATACACATCTCCTGCAATCAGGCTCAGGTGACAGCTGATCGCAGGGGATGATGTCGGCTCCACACTGCCAGGAACCACCCGATGGTGGGCGCCAGTACTGCAGCCCAAAGATCAAATAATACCACCAGCTGGAGAGAGCTCCCCTGACAGTTCCAGACTGCCAGGAGCCACCCGCTGGTGGACATCAGTACTGCGCGCCCAATGTCTGATAATGCTACGAGCCGGTGGAACCTTTCCTGACAGTACCCCCCTTAAAGGAGCGTCCTCCAGACACTCCAACTAGCCGCTGCTGGGAAAAGTCCATGGCATCAAGCCAGGCAGCGGGCTAAGTCACACCAAGCTAAGCATATGGAAGGTCCATGGCTTTAAACTGGGCAACGGGTACAGGGATCAGATTCAAGTACATGGATTAGGTTCAGGGATCAGGTTCAAGTACATGGGTAGAGGGATCAGGTTCAGGTACAGAGATCTGGTTCAGGCATCTGGTTCAGGCATCAGGTTCAGGCATCAGGTTCAGGCATCAGGTTCAGGCATCAGGTTCAGGCATCAGGTTCAGGGATCAGGTTCAGGGATTGGGTAGAGGGATCAGGTTCAGGTACAGGGATCAGGTTCAGGGATTGGGTAGAGGGATCAGGTTCAGGGATCAGGTTCAGGGATTGGGTACAGGGATCAGGTTCAGGGATCAGGTTCAGGGATCAGGTTCAGGGATCAGGTTCAGGGATTGGGTAGAGGGATCAGGTTCAGGTACAGGGATCAGGTTCAGGGATCAGGTTCAGGGATTGGGTAGAGGGATCAGGTTCAGGGATCAGGTTCAGGGATCAGGTTCAGGGATCAGGTTCAGGGATCAGGTTCAGGGATCAGGTTCAGGGATCAGGTTCAGGGATTGGGTAGAGGGATCAGGTTCAGGTACAGGGATCAGGTTCAGGGATTGGGTAGAGGGATCAGGTTCAGGGATCAGGTTCAGGGATCAGGTTCAGGGATCGGGTTCAGGGATCGGGTTCAGGGATCGGGTTCAGGGATCGGGTTCAGGGATCGGGTTCAGGGATCGGGTTCAGGGATCAGGGCACAAGGAAGATACGAAGGCAAGGTGTGTGAGTGTTTGCCGGATATTTATACACATCTCCTGCAATCAGGCTCAGGTGACAGCTGATCGCAGGGGATGATGTCGGCTCCACACTGCCAGGAACCACCCGATGGTGGGCGCCAGTACTGCGGCCCAAAGATCAAATAATACCACCAGCTGGAGAGAGCTCCCCTGACAGTTCCAGACTGCCAGAAGACACCCGCTGGTGGACATCAGTACTGCGCGCCCAATGTCTGATAATGCTACCAGCCGGTGGGACCATTCCTGACAGTACCCCCCTTAAAGGAGCATCCTCCAGACACTCCAACTAGCCGCTGCTGGGAAAAGTCCATGGCATCAAGCCAGGCAGCGGGCAGAGGCATATTACACTGGGCAAGAAAAAAGTCCAAGGCATCAAGCCAGGCAGCGGGCTAAGTCTTCAAACCAGGCAACGGGCAGCGACACATCAAGCCGGGCAAGGGGCACATTCTATGAGCACTTGTTGAGGACAAGCTGAATAGAGCTTAAAAAAGTCTGCAGAATCAGACATCTTCTTTCTCTTCTGGACACGTCTGCTGAATGAACAATTTATATAGCGCTACAATGCGAACTGAATCGCCTCAAGGCGCTGTATTGGTGCTTTGTTGTCACCCTTCTTAGAAGAGGTTCTAGTTTTTTCCTGAAGGCCCGATGGTTTTCTTCCATGCGGATGTAGGTTGGTAGAGCGTTCCATAGCCGTGGCCCTTGGACAGCGAATCTCCGTTCCCCCTTTGATTTGTAGCGGGATTTGCGAATGAGGAGGAGGTCTTGATTAGCCGATCGAAGACTGCGATTGGGTGTGTAGTGTTTTATTTTCTCGAGAAGGTATTGAGGAGCGTCTCCATGGGCGCATTTGTGGGTGAGGCAGAGGGTCTTGAATGTGACCCGATTCTTTACGGTTAGCCAATGCAGGTTCCTCAGGGAAGGGGCGATGGATTCCCAGGTTTTTTTTCCTGTTATCAGTCTTGCCGCCGTGTTTTGGATAAGTTGTAAGCGCGCAAGTTGATATTGGGGTAATCCTATGTAGAGGGAATTTGCGTAGTCCAGTCATGAATTAATGGCTGTTCCAACTACCGCTGCTTTGTCCTCCTTTGGAATGAAGGGGAGGAGTCTGCGTAGAAGGCGGGGCAGATGGTGAGAACCACTGACTACCGATCCTATTTGGGCATCCATTGACATTTCTGAGTCAAAAATGACTCCGAGACTCTTGGCCTTGGTCCTTGGGGAGATGGTCTGTCCAAAGATGGTAGGAGGTGTCCAAGGGATCTTGGTTCGGGGGTTTTGGTTTGCGTGAAGAATAAGAAGTTCTGTTTTTGATTCGTTGAGTTTGAGGGAGCTAGCAGTCATCCAGTCGTCTATCATAGTGAGGCATTTTTCTAATTGCTGATGATGGTCTTTTTGTCCGGTGATACGAAAATATAATTGGGTGTCGTCAGCGTATGAGTGGAAGCAGAGGTCTGATCTTCTGATGATGTTGAGGAGTGGGCGAATGTAGATGTTGAAGAGCACTGGCGACAAGGGTGATCCTTGAGGGACTCCACAGGAGATTGCCCGGGATTCAGAGGTGAAGGCTCCTAGTTTCACTGTCAGAGCGATTTCCTAAGAAGGATGCGAACCATTGTAGATCTGAGTCTGTGACTCCGGCTACTTCTGTGAGGCGGATGAGTAGAGTATTGTGGTCCACAGTATCAAACGCTGCACTGAGGTCCAGCAGTACCAGGAGACATGAATCTCCGTCATCTGCTGCTTCGAGGGTGTCGTCCCACATCTTCAGGAGTGCGGTTTCTGTGCCATGGCCTGGGCGGAATCCTGATTGTAACGGGTCCAGGAGTTTGTGTGTGTCCAGGTGGCGTTGTATCTGTTGTACCACCGCTTTCCCCATAATCTTGGAGATGTTGTTCAGGCTTGTTATCGGTCTGCGGTGGTTAGGGGTCCCGAGGGTCGAGGTTGGGTTTCTGCCTGCAAGGATCTGTGAAGGAGTGTTCCAAGAGGGCGCGGCCTACATCGCGCAGAGCGTAACAGCAACCATTGACTGTGCCTAACTACGGTGTGCTGGAGAAGCTGTTTGATCGGGTCTGAGGGTCCATAACCTCTGACGGAGCCAAGCGAGGGTCCCGGTCATCTTGCGGAGCGGAGCAGCGTGACGGTGCTGGCTGGCAGCAGGGCTGAGATAACCGGAGCGGAGGTTTCCCAGGTTTCCAGGCCTGGTGTGGTGAGAGGGCTGTCGCCCAGAAGTTATTTAACGCACTTAACACACTTAGACTCATCCTACAGAGTTGCTGAGACCTGCAGTTCCACACAAAGAGGTCTCATTCATAATTCAATCAGGTCTCAAAGCCTATACTTCGTTGATAGTTGACTGACGGTTAAGGGATACCTACTGGGAAGTACCGAGCAGGGAGGGAGTGACAGGCCTCTTGTTCATTCCGATTTTATCTGGAAGGTGGCTGAGCAGATTTTTGTCAAACACCAGATGCCATCAGTAGCTGTGAACAGAGCTGGGCGACGTGCTGTTGGTGTTGCCAACCCAGAACGCCTAACAGGTCGTCACTTTATGGACTATATACCGCCAACCGCAAACAAGGCAGCACCTACCAGGATGTGCGTGTGGTTTGCTGTTCAAACAGAGATGACAAGGGAAAAAAAATCCGAGAAGAAAGCCGGTTCCATTGTCCGGATTGTGACGTCGGACTGTGTGCTGTACCTTGTTTCAAAATGTATCACACTCAGGATGTTTATTGAATTTTCTTTGTCTGACAAATTTCTTTAGTTTGTATTACATTATTGAATAAAATTATATTATTTAAAAATTTAAAATCACAATTTTGTGTTTCAAACTTTATCACATCTGGGATGTCTACTAGAGTCTTGTTTGGTCAGGTTTAAGTAAGTAATTACTAAGAATTGCAGGCCTACAATACATAGCATCAAATTTCCATGCAAAATAATTGTACCGCTTTCAGCACAAAATTCCAGACAGAATCATTATACCGCCAGGGAGGTTAAAGCAATCTACTGAGCCGGCCAGATCCACCTCTGCAGGGAGTCTATTCCACATTTTCACAGCTCTTACTGTGAAGAAACCTTTCCGTATTTGGAGATGAAATCTCTTTTCCTCCAGACGTAAACAGTGCCCCCTTGTCCTCTGTGTTGGCCGTAAAGTGAATAACTCAACACCAAGTTCACTATATGGACCCCTTATATACTTATACATGTTGATCATATCCCCCCTTATTCTCCTCTTATCAAGAGTGAATAAATTCAGTTCCTCTAATCTTTCCTCATAGCTGAGCTCCTCCAGGCCTCTTATCAGTTTGGTTGCCCTTCTCTGCACTTTCTCCAGTTCCCCGATATCCTTTTTGAGAACTGGAGCCCAGAACTGAACTGCATATTCCAGATGAGGTCTTACTAATGATTTGTACAGATGATATCTCTCTCTCTGGAGTCCATCCCTCTCTTATACAAGAAAGGACTTTGCTGGCTTTGGAAACCGCAGCTTGGCATTGCATGTTATTATTGAGCTTATGTTCTACCAAAACCTCCAGATCCTTCTCCACTATGGATCCCCCCAGATCCTTCTCCACTACGGAACCCCCCAGATCCTTCTCCACTACGGACTCCTCCAGATCCTTCTCCACTACGGATCCCCCCAGATCCTTATCCACTATGGACTCCCCCCAGATCCTTATCCACTATGGACTCCCCCCAGATCCTTCTCCACTACGGATCCCCCCAGATCCTTATCCACTATGGACTCCCCCCAGATCCTTATCCACTATGGACTCCCCCCAGATCCTTCTCCACTACGGATCCCCCCAGATCCTTCTCCACTATGGACTCCCCCCAGATCCTTCTCCACTACGGATCCCCCAGATCCTTCTCCACTATGGATCCCCCCAGATCCTTCTCCACTACGGATCCCCCCAGATCCTTCTCACTATGGATCCCCCCAGATCCTTCTCCACTATGGACTCCCCCCAGATCCTTCTCCACTATGGATACCCCCAGATCCTTCTCCACTACGGATCCCCCCAGATCCTTCTCCACTACGGATCCCCCCAGATCCTTCTCCACTATGGATCCCCCCAGATCCTTCTCCACTATGGACTCCCCCCAGATCCTTCTCCACTATGGACTCCCCCCAGATCCTTCTCCACTACGGATCCCCCAGATCCTTCTCCACTACGGATCCCCCCAGATCCTTCTCCACTACGGATCCCCCAGATCCTTCTCCACTACGGATCCCCCCAGATCCTTCTCCACTACGGATCCCCCCAGAACCTTCTCCACTATGGATCCCCCAGATCCTTCTCCACTACGGATTCCCCCAGATCCTTCTCCACTACGGATTCCCCCAGATCCTTTTCCACTATAGATCCCCACAGATCCTTCTCCACTATGGATCCCCCCAGAACCTTCTCCACTATGGATCCCCCCAGAACCTTCTCCACTATGGATCCCCCAGATCCTTCTCCACTACGGATTCCCCCAGATCCTTTTCCACTATAGATCCCCACAGATCCTTCTCCACTATAGATCCCCCCAGATCCTTCTCCACTATGGACTCCCCCAGAGCCTTCTCGACTATGGATCCCCCCAGATCCTTCTCCACTATGGACTCCCCCAGATCCTTCTCCACTACGGATCCCCCCCAGATCCTTCTCCACTACGGATCCCCCCAGATCCTTCTCACTACGGATCCCCCCAGATCCTTCACTACGGATCCTTCTCCACTATGGATCCCCACAGATCCTTCTCCACTACGGATCCCCCCAGATCCTTCCCCACTACGGATCCCCCCAGATCCTTCACTACGGATCCCCACAGATCCTTCACTACGGATCCCCACAGATCCTTCTCCACTATGGATCCCCCCAGATCCTTCACTACGGATCCCCACAGATCCTTCTCCACTATGGATCCCCCCAGATCCTTCACTACGGATCCCCACAGATCCTTCTCCACTACGGATCCCCCAGATCCTTCTCCACTACGGATCCCCACAGATCCTTCCCCACTACGGATCCCCCCAGATCCTTCTCCACTACGGACCCCCCAGATCCTTCTCCACTATGGATCCCCCCAGATCGTTCTCCACTACGGATCCCCCAGATCCTTCTCCACTACGGATTCCCCAAGTTGTACCCCCCCCCTATGTAAATAAAAAAAATCTACTTATATGTTGTGACTGAAATAAGGAATAAAAAGTGAAGTATGACGTGTACAATAAATAATAATTTTTTATTTTTCTCAATATTTTTTATTTTTTTTAGCATTTCTTTTTTTTTAAAAAATTGTGTATTGTGCCTTCCCATAGATTCGTAAATGGAGAAAAAAAGCAAACTTGCTTTGTTATATTTGTTAATTTAAAAAGTCAATAGAAAAATGTTACATAATGTTGGGCTAATAACTCAAGCAAAGATAATGTAAATAGAAAGTAAGATAGTGATATCTACAGGTCCACAAAAAGACTACGAGCCGTCATGTAATTATAGATGTAATAATCATGTGAAGAAGGTGTGTGTGGGGGGGGTGACAATGTCACACGCTCTATCGGCCATCTAAAAAATGAATAATGGCAGTATTTGATTTCAGTGACCATCTTCTCCATCGAGAGTTCTCCGTTCAAATACATACCTAATAAATAACAACAATGTGTAGCGCTAACAAAAAATAGAGCCAATAGACTCATGAAGTGAAAAGTCCGGTGTTATATAATATGGTGAATCCTTTGTTCATCCTTTTCCACTATAGATCCCCACAGATCCTTCACCACTACGGATCCCCCCAGATCCTTCTCCACTACGGATCCCCTCAGATCCTTCTCCACTAGGGATCCTCCCAGATCCTTCTCCACTACGGATCCCCCCAGATCCTTCTCCACTACGGATCCCCCCAGATCCCTCTCCACTACGGATCCTCCCAGATCCTTCTCCACTACGGATCCCCCAGATCCTTCTCCACTACGGATCCCCCCAGATCCTTCTCCACTACGGATCCCCCAGATCCTTCTCCACTACGGATCCCCCCCAGATCCTTCTCCACTACGGATCCCCCAGATCCCTCTCCACTACGGATCCCCTCAGATCCTTCTCCACTAGGGATCCTCCCAGATCCTTCTCCACTACGGATCCCCCCAGATCCTTCTCCACTACGGATCCACCCAGATCCTTCTCCACTACGGATCCCCCCAGATCTTTCTCCACTACGGATCCCCCCAGATCCTTCTCCACTACGGATCCCCCCAGATCCTTCTCCACTACGGATCCCCTCCAGATCCTTCTCCACTAGGGATCCCCCCAGATCCTTCTCCACTACGGATCCCCCCAGATCCTTCTCCACTACGGATCCACCCAGATCCTTCTCCACTACGGATCCCCCATATCCTTCTCCACTACGAATCCCCCCAGATCCTTCTCCACTAGGGATCCCCCCAGATCCTTCTCCACTACGGATCCCCCCAGATCCTTCTCCACTACAGGTTCCCCAGGATCCTTCTCCACTATGGATCCCCCCAGATCTTTCTCCACTACGGATCCCCCCAGATCCCTCTCCACTACGGATCCTCCCAGATCCGTCTCCACTACGGATCCCCCCCAGATCCTTCTCCACTACGGATCCCCCAGATCCTTCTCCACTACGGATCCCCCCAGATCCTTCTCCACTATGGATCCCCCCAGATCCTTCACCACTACGGATCCCCCCAGATCCTTCACTACGGATCCCCCCAGATCCTTCTCCACTACGGATCCCCCCAGATCCTTTCCACTACGGATCCCCCCAGATCCTTCTCCACTACGGATCCCCACAGATCCTTCTCAACTATGGATCCCCCCCAGATCCTTCTCCACTATGGATCCCCCCAGATCCTTCTCCACTATGGACTCCCCCCAGATCCTTCTCCACTACGGATCCCCCCAGATCCTTCTCCACTATGGATCCCCACAGATCCTTCTCAACTATGGATCCCCCCAGATCCTTCTCCACTACGGATCCCCACAGATCCGTCTCCACTATGGACTCCCCCAAGATCCTTCTCCACTATGGATCCCCCCTAGATCCTTCTCCACTACGGATCCCCCCAGATCCTTCTCCACTATGGATTCCCCAAGTTGTACCCCCCCTATGTGCGGCATACACATAATATCTACTTATATGTTGTGACTGAAATAAGGAATAAAAAGTGAAGTATGACGTGTACAATAAATAATAATAGATTGAAACTCATTTATTTTATTTTAAAGCAACACAAGTGTTAAAAATAGTGTATTGTGCCTTCCCATAGATTCGTAAATGGAGAAAAAAAAAGCAAACTTGCTTTGTACCCCCCCTATGTGCGGCATACACATAATATCTACTTATATGTTGTGACTGAAATAAGGAATAAAAAGTGAAGTATGACGTGTACAATAAATAATAATAGATTGAAACTCATTTATTTTATTTTAAAGCAACACAAGTGTTAAAAATAGTGTATTGTGCCTTCCCATAGATTCGTAAATGGAGAAAAAAAAGCAAACTTGCTTTGTTATAGTGAATACTTAATCCGTGGCGGTGAAAAAAAAAGCAAACTTGCTTTGTTATAGTGAATACTTAATCCGTGGCGGTGAACAAATAAAATAAATATATATATATATATATATCCGAAGTGTATTTTTTATTTTTATTGATATTTTTTATTTTTATCAATATTTTTTATTTTTATTTATTGTTTCTTTTTTTATGGTTGAACTGGATGGACTTGTGTCTTTTTTTCGGCCTAGCTAACTATGTAACTATGTAACTATGTAACTATGTAACTAAGTAACTAAGTAACTGTGTATATTCGTTATATTTGTTAATTAAAAAAGTCAATAGAAAAATGTTACATAATGTTGGGCTAATAACTCAAGCAAAGATAATGTAAATAGAAAGTAAGATAGTGATATCTACAGGTCCACAAAAAGACTACGAGCCGTCATGTAATTATAGATGTAATAATCATGTGGAGAAGGTGTGTGTGGGGGGGTGACAATGTCACACGCTCTATCGGCCATCTAAAAAATGAATAATGATCGTATTTCATTTCAGTGACCATCTTCTCCATCGAGAGTTCTCCGTTTAAATACATACCTAATAAATAACAACAATGTGTAGCGCTAACAAAAAATAGAGCCAATAGACTCATGAAGTGAAATGTCCGGTGTTATATAATATGGTGAATCCTTTGTTCAAAGAAAACTGATCATATGACATGAATCATCCTTGCGCATGAGATGTGTGTGGAGGATCTCAGGAAACACAGATTCTAGTGTGTATAGACGAGTATATAAACCCTCCAGTGGTTATGGAATGCATACGCTTACCAGCGATGTTGGACCCACCTACCATACGGCAGTGGGTCAGTAAGGCTTATGGTAACTCCTGTAGGTGGCGCCAAAGAGATGAAGGCTGGATTCTGACAGCACTCCTCCAGGTCTGGAATGGACTCCCAAATGGATATTCCCGGAATCCTCCAAGGCAGCACTCGTATGAGGCACGACACCAGGAACGAACCAAGAAGCAGGAAACGGAAAAAAGAAAAAGGGAACTCCAATAGTGTAATTCCACCACTGATTTATTGGGTGTGGGGTATAAATAATGGTACAAAAAGGGAATTCACCCAAGCAGTACAGAGCGTATACTGGTAAAATCAAGACAAAACAAAGTAAAAGCAGTATAAGGGTCTCAAAATCAGCAAATTCCGACGCGTTTCGACCAATCGGTCTTCTACTGGGGCATGTAGATGCCCCAGTAGAAGACCGATTGGTCGAAACGCGTTTTGTTTGTTAGAGTGTTGGCTGCTTTCACATATATTTTCAGGATATTCACTTTACACAGTACACTTTTGATCACAGTATAATCTTCACTATTACCACTATTATTATCACTTTCTGAGTTAGCGCAGTGTTTCCCCCACTCCAAATACATACCTGAATGCTTAAAATCAGGTTCAAGGCAATTGGTAATAATATGTATAAAGCTACTGCCTGTCCTGTGCATCAAATGTATGGTAATGTATGGTAATGGTCAAAGATACGGCCGCCGGGCAACACACGTCAAGACTTCAATCGTTTACAATCAAAATCGGTTGTCTTGTGTAGTCGTGTTAAACCTCAGTGTAGCATATAAAACATGACTCTATGCAGGGCTTGACAAATTTGCTTGGAACCTAGAAGCCAGCTAAAAAAATTAGGAGCCAGGTTTTTTTTTTTTAACGACCGACAAAACACCAACCCCCCCCCCCTTCCCGCCGGGTTCCGGTGCCCTTCACCGTGGCTGTCGGTAAAAGGGGAATATGGCCCCCCCGCCCGTCTCCAAGTCATTGCAGGGTGGAAACGACATCAAATCGTCACTTCCGCCCATAGCTCTTAAAAGGGACATTTTTTTATTTATTTTTTTTATTCTTTTCAAATGACAAATATATTATTATTTTTTATTTTTTTAATGCATTTTAGTGTAAATATGAGATGTGAAGTCTTTTTGACCCCCCGGATCTCATATTTAACCACTTCAGCCCCGGACCAATTTGCAGCCAAAGGACCAGGCCCCTTTTTGCGATTCGGCACTGCGTCGCTTTAACTGACAATTGCGCGGTCGTGCGACGTGGCTCCCAAACAAAATTGGCGTAATTTTTTCCCACACAAATAGAGCTTTCTTTTGGTGGTATTTGATCGCCCCTGCGGTTTTTATTTTTTGCACTATAAACAAAAATAGAGCGACGATTTTGAAAAAAAACGCAATATTTTTTACTTTTTGCTACAATAAATATCCCTCGAAAATATATAAAAAAACTTAGGCCGATACGTATTCTTCTACATATTTTTGGTAAAAAAAAAAATCGCAATTAGCGATTATTGATCGGTTTACGCAAAAGTTATAGCGTTTACAAAATAGGGGATAGTTTTATAGCATTTTTATTAATATTTTTTTTTTTTACGAGTCCCGCCCCCTAATGTAAAAAAAAAAAAACACACGTCACACACCATAACCCCTCCCCTCCCCCTAGTGGTTAACTCTTTCACTGCCAGTGTCATTTATACAGGAATCAATTCATTTAAATAGCATTGATTGCTGTATAAATGACAATGGTCCCAAAAATGTGTCAAAAATGTCCGATGTGTCCGCCCTAATGTCGCAGTCACAATAAAAATCGCTGATCGCCGACCATTACTAGTAAAAAAAAAAAAAAATATTAATAAAAAATGCTATAAAACTATCCCCTATTTTGTAAACACTATAACTTTTGCGCAAACCAATCAATAATCGATTATTGCAAAATAATATAGAATATTCTGTACAGACCTGTGACCACCACACCATTAGCACCTGTAAGTCTCACATCCAAAGATTCCATGACAAGTCCATGGAGGACACCTGTGAATCTCAAGTTTAACCCCTTCAGCACCGGGCCATTTTTCCCCCTTCCTTACCAGAGCACTTTTTGCGATTCGGCACTGCGTCGCTTTAACTGACAATTGCGCGGTCGTGGAGACGTTACACCCAAACAAAATTGACGTCCTTTTTTTCCCACAAATAGAGCTTTCTTTTGGTGGTATTTGATCGCCTCTGCGGTTTTTATTTTTTGCGCTATAAACAAAAGAAGAGCGACAATTTTGAAAAAAAAAACAATATTTTTTACTTTTTGCTATAATAAATATCCCATTTTAAAAAAAAAAATAACTATTTTTTTCCTCAGTTCAGGCCGATACGTATTCTTCTACATATTTTTGGTTAAAAAAAAAATCGCAATAAGCGTATATTGATCGGTTTGCGCAAAAGTTATAGCGTCTACAATATAGGGGATGATAGATTTATTGAATTTTTTTTTTACTAGTAATGGCGGCGATCTGCGATTTTATTTTTCGTGACTGCGACATTGCGGCGGACACTTCGGACACTTTTGACACATTTTTGGAACCATTCACATTTACACAGCGATCGTTGCTATAAAATTGCAATGATTACTGTGTAAATGTGACTGCCAGGGAAGGGGTTAACACTAGAGGGCGCTGCAGGGGTTAATGTGTTCCCTATAGGAGTGATTCTAACTGTGGGGGGGGAGGGGACTCACAAGGGGAGGAGACCGATCATGTGATCCTCCGTACTGGGATCACATGATCGGTCTCCTCTCCACTGACAGGATGTGGAGCTGTGTGTTTACACCCCATCATTACACACACAGCTCCACGGTCCCGCACGGTCCCGTTGTTTTAACGGGCAATCGCGGGTGCCCGGCGGACATCGCGGCCGCCGGGCACTCGCACCGGGTCCCGAGTGATGCAGCGGGCGCGCGCGCGCGCTGCCCAGGCGGCCGGGAATGCGTGGACGTCATATGACGCCCACCCAGGATGGGAGATCCACCTTGTGGGCGTCATATGACTATACGGCGGTATTGAAGGGGTTAAAGAATTGTCGTTGAAATATGCCAGCCAGGTGTCTAGGTTGGCATTTTCATCGGATGTGATAAACAAGATGTCGTCAATGTAACCGCCAAAAAAATGCTGTATCCATGGCGGCGGGCACTATCATGTCTAAAGATGCGGGGCCTCTCCCACCAACCCTGACTAGCATATTTCAAGGACAATCCTTTAACCACTTGCCGCCCGCCCTATAGGTGGATGACGGCGGCAAAGTGGTTTCAAAATCCTGACTGGGCGTCATATGACGCCCGGGGGCGCGCATTGCGGCGATCGTTGTCGCGGGGTGTCAGTCTGACACCCCGCAACTACAATCTCGGTAAAGAGTCTTCGACGGAGACTCTTTACCACGTGATCAGCCGTGTCCAATCGCAGTGTAAATAGGAAGAGCCGTTGATTGTCTTTTCCTCACTCCCGTCTGTCAGACGTGAGTAGAGGAGAGCCGATCAGCTGCTCCTCTGACAGGGGGGGGGGGGTCTGTGCTGATCGATTATCAGCGCAGCCCCCCCGAGGATGCCCAAACTGAACCACCAGGGACGCCACCAGACCACCAGGGATGCCCAGCACCAGGTATGCCACCCTAGACCAACAGGGATGCCAGTCAGTGCCCACAATGGATGCCAGTGCCCACAATGGGAATCACTGATTGGCATGCATGAATTGTTTGGCACTGATTGGCATCCATCAGTACAATACATTACACTGCAATGCCGCCTATCAGTGCCCATCCGTGCCACTTATCAGTGCCCATTCGTGCCACCTATCAGTGCCCATCCATGCTCATCTGTACCGCCTATCTATGCCCATCCATGCTGCCTATACATGCTGCCAATCCGTGCCACCTATCAGTGCCCATCTGTGTCGCCCATCAGTGCCACCTATCAGTGCCCATCAGTGCCGCCTATCAGTGCCACATATCATGCCCACACTGGACCACCAGGGACGCCACCAGACCACCAGGGATGCCCAGCACCCGGTATGCAACCCTAGACCAACAGGGATGCCAGTCAGTGCCCACAATGGGAATCACTGATTGGCATGCATGATTGTTTGGCACTGATTGGCATCCATCAGAACAATACATTACACTGCAATGCCGCCTATCAGTGCCCATTCGTGCCACCTATCAGTGCCCATTCGTGCCGCCTATCAGTGCCCATCCATGCTCATCTGTACCGCCTATCCATGCCCATCCATGCTGCCCATCCATGCCAATCCATGCCACCTATCAGTGCCAATTTGTGCCACCTATCAGTGCCCATCTGTGTCACCCATCAGTGCCACCTATCAGTGCCCATCAGTGCCGCCTATCAGTGCCACATATCATGCCCACACTGGACCACCAGGGACGCCACCAGACCACCAGGTATGCCCAGCACCCGGTATGCAACCCTAGACCAACAGGGATGCCAGTCAGTGCCCACAATGGATGCCAGTGCCCACAATGGGAATCACTGATTGGCATGCATGATTGTTTGGCACTGATTGGCATCCATCAGTACAATAAATTACACTGCAATGCCGCCTATCAGTGCCCATCTGTGCCGCCTATCAGTGCCATTCGTGCCGCCTATCAGTGCCCATCCATGCTCATCTGTACCGCCTATCCATGCCCATCCATGCTGCCTATCCATGCCAATCCGTGCCACCTATCAGTGCCAATTTGTGCCACCTATCAGTGCCCATCTGTGTCGCCCATCAGTGCCACCTATCAGTGCCCATCAGTGCCGCCTATCAGTGCCACATATCAGTGCCCATCAATGCCTCCTCATCAGTGCCACCTCATCGGTGCCCATCAGTGCCGCCTTTTCAGTGCCCATCAGTGCCGCCCCATCAGTGCCCATCAGTGAAGGAGAAAACTTACTTATTTACAAAGTTTTGAAACTGAAACAAAAAAAACATTTTTTTTCAAAATTTTCGGTCGTTATTTATTTGTTTTAGCAGAAAATAAAAATCGCAGAGGCGATCAAATACCACCAAAATAAAGCTCTATTTGTGGGAACAAAAGGATAAAAATTCTGTTTGGGTACAGTGTAGCATGACCGCGTAATTGTCATTCAAAGTGCGACAGCGCATAAAGCTGAAAATTGGTCTGGGCAGGAAGGTGTCTCCCCCCCGGTATTGAGGGGGTTAAACTTGAGATTCACAGGTGTCCTCTTTGGGTGTTTGGATGTGCGACTTACAGGTGCTAATGGTGTGGTGGTCACAGGTCTGTACAGAAAACCCACTGCGGGCAATGCCCTGCACACCCAGGCCATACCATCAGAGGGGTCCCATTTGGCCAACTCTTGAGATGAAGGGGCATACACGCAGCACCCCTGAAATTTTTCAAGAGGAAGCCAAGTACACGGCCCAAAGATTTGAAAATAGAGGATATTCAGCGACTAATATTAACAAAGCCCTTGGCACTGCCAGTGCTACCCCCAGGGATCATTTACTACAGGAAAATTCCAGTAAAAGAAATGAACACAAATCCTCTTTTTCTCAAAATCAGGCCCTCCGTCTTTTCCACCCCATACAGTGCGGAGTATACAAATATATGAGACACCCCCCTATATTATACAACCATCCCCCATACAGTCAGATCCTCTCTGGGGGCATTAGAGCAGTCTCCCGGAGGAGGGATCGCACTTTAGGTCGCTCCCCGTCGCCCAGACTTTTTTTTCTACACAACAATCACAATCTAACTGGCATCAATTTAACCACTTTCAGCCCCGGACCAATCGGCAGCCAAAGGACCAGGCCCCTTTTTTGCGATTCGGCACTGCGTCGCTTTAACTGACAATTGCGCGGTCGCGCGACGTGGCTCCCAAACAAAACTGACGTCCTTTTTTTCCCCCACAAATAGAGCTTTCTTTCGGTGGTATTTGATCGCCCCTGCGGTTTTTATATTTTTTTTGCGCTATAAACAAAAATAGAGCGACAATTTTGAAAAGAAAACGCATTATTTTTTACTTTTTGCTATAATAAATATCCCCCAAAAAATATATAAAAAAAACATTTTTTTTCCTCAGTTTAGGCCGATACGTATTCTTCTACATATTTTTGGTAAAAAAAAAATCGCAATAAGCGATTATTGATTGGTTTGTGCAAAAGTTATAGCGTTTACAAAATAGGGGATAGTTTTATGGCATTTTTATTAATATTTTTTTTTTTTACTAGTAATGGCGGCGATCAGCGATTTTTATTGTGACTGCGACATTATGGCGGACACATCGGACATTTTTGACACATTTTTGGGACCATCGTCATTTATACAGCAATCAGTGCTATTTAAATGCACTGTGTAAATGACAGTGGCAGTGAAGGGGTTAACCACTAGGGGGCGGGGAGGGGTTAAAGCGGTGTTCCGGCCGAAATTATACTTTTTAAATAAAAATACCCCTATAACACACAATCTTAATGTATTCTAGTAAAGTTACTCTGTAAACTAAGGTCTGTTTTGTTAGTTTTTAGCAGTAGTTTGTTGTTTTATAAACTTGCAGCAGGCCGTGGCCATCTTAAGTGTGGGCATCTGAAGCCAGACTGTATTTCTTCCTGGATCTCATCCTTGCAGATCTCGTACATGCTCAGTGCAGCATAAGCAGTGTAATAGGTTTCAGGTCAGGTTTCCATAGCAACGGCAGTTTGAGAGGAAGTTGCTGCCCCTTCCCAGGAGGCATTGCGAACAGGAAATGATGCGATGGGCCGCGGCCAGGGAGGAGGAAGTGAAAAATGAATACAGCACATATACAGTCTGTGCTGAAAAAAAAATAAAAAAAATATCCAATTTGTTTACAGTGCACAGTTTAGTGAGGGATGCTGAAGAGTTGTAAAAGTGGGTGGAACTCCACTTTAAGTATGTCCTGTGAGTGTTTATTTTACTGTAGGGGGGCGTGGCTTGGCGTGTGACATCACTGATTGTCTTTCCCTATGACAGGGAACAGACGATCGGTGACAGTCGCACTAGGAAGCGCGGGGAGAGGTTTGTTTACACTTACCTCTGCCCATTCTTCAGCTCTGTGACCCGATCGAGGGGCACCAGTGGCGATCAGGTCCCGCGGGTCCCGCGGCCACGGAGCTCAGGACCGGGTCGAGAGCGTGCCGCACACGCGACCCACGATGGGCGCTTACAAAAGCAACGTACCTGTACGTTGATGTGCCCAGCCGTGCCATTCTGCCGACGTAAATGTGCAGGAGGCGGTCCTTAAGCGGTTAATTGAAGGGAAATTTCAAATGTGGTAAACAAGGA
Organism: Lithobates sylvaticus; assembly: GCA_028564925.1. Classification (NCBI taxonomy): domain Eukaryota; kingdom Metazoa; phylum Chordata; class Amphibia; order Anura; family Ranidae; genus Lithobates; species Lithobates sylvaticus. The sequence continues at coordinate 3,998,646 of CM053026.1, read as the reverse complement.
TCCGCCGACTGCACCCACATAAAAAAAGGGCCAATCGGTGCAGTCCTCCCGTGTCAACAAGAAACCGTTTTTGTGGTTTCCTCGTTCATCACCTGTAATACCCCATTTCTAATATATGTGATCACTTGTATTCGCTGCCAAATCCAATATGTAGGACGTGCCGCACGCCGACTAAAAGATCGCTTGTACGATCACTTATATGACATAGAGAGCAACAAAGTCGAACAATGTAGCAAAACATTGGAACGTGGTCCACTCCAGAGATGTCTCCAGCCTCTTTATACAGGGTGCTGAGAAAGTTGTCGCCCCTAAACTTGGGGCGATAGGTTTGGAATATTATGTAAACGGGAGATATATTGGATATCCTCTCTGGACACTAGAATTCCATCAGGCTTGAATTTTGAATGGGATGTTTCCCACTATTATGATTAATCGGCTCCTGACGAGTTCTGGTTGTTCCACTTATTAAATCTTCCTCTCTGTTTGGTTTCCTCCATGGCTTATTCATTTCTCCTCTCTCTGCGATACTCGCTAGACATGTGCAATTCGTTTAGTTTTTTTTTCGTTAAAATTCGTTATATTTCGTTCATTCGTTATCGTGCGAATGAACGAATGATTCAGTAAAATTTTTAACGAATGTTTCGAATCGAATGAATAAGAAAAACAACGAAAATCCGAAATAACTAAATTAGAAACAACGAAACTACGAAAGAAGAAAATCCAAAAAACGAAAACAGGAACAGCGAAAATCAAAATGAACGAAAAAAATTCGTACATTCGTAACTTTTTTTTTTTTTGTTGAATTGGTAATTTTCCGTGTCTCTTACAATGGCGCTGCTTAACGTGCTTCGAATGGATTGAACGAGAAAAAATTCGTACATTCGTAACTTTTTTGTTTTTTTGCGATTCGTAATTTTCCGTGTCTCTTACAATGTAATCATAGCATACACATTACATAACATTATGAATTATGCTCCGATTACGAATCTACGAAAACAATGTTACGAAAGTACAAATAAATCAATCTTACGAAAGTACGAATGTAACTAAATCTACGAATATACGAATGCGTCCGAATTTCGAATACACGAAAATTAAACTAAACGGAAAAAAAACGAATCAACGAAAAAAATAACTCTTACGAAAATACGAATCGCTACGAATACGAACACCGACGACTTAACCAAATTAGAAACAACAAAACTACGAAAGAAGAAAATCCGAAAAACGAAAACAGGAACAACGAAAATCAAAATGAACGAAAAAATTTGTACATTCGTAACTTTTTTTTTTTTGTTGAATTGGTAATTTTCCGTGTCTCTTACAATGGCGCTGCTTAACGTGCTTCGAATGGATTGAACGAGAAAAAATTCGTACATTCGTAACTTTTTTTTTCGATTCGTAATTTTCCGTGTCTCTTACAATGTAATAATAGCATACACATTACATAAAATTATGAATTATGCTCTGACTCCGATTATGAATTATGCTCCATGGATTGGGGGGAGAGAGAGAGGAGGGATATAGCAGATGACCATGGATTGGGGGGGAGAGAGAGAGAGGAGGGATATAGCAGATGACCATGGATTGGGGGGAGAGAGAGAGAGAGAGGAGGGATATAGCAGATGACCATGGATTGGGGGGAGAAAGAGAGAGGAGGGATATAGCAGATGACCATGGATTGGGGGGAGAGAGAGGAGGGATATAGCAGATGACCATGGATTGGGGAGGAGAGAGAGAGAGGGGAGGGATATAGCAGATGACCATGGATTGGGGAGAGAGAGAGAGAGAGGAGGGATATAGCAGATGACCATGGATTGGGGAGAGAGAGAGAGGAGGGATATAGCAGATGACCATGGATTGGGGAGAGAGAGAGAGGAGGGATATAGCAGATGACCATGGATTGGGGGGAGAGAGAGGAGGGATATAGCAGATGACCATGGATTGGGGGGGGGAGAGAGAGAGGAGGGATAGAGCAGATGACCATGGATTGGGGGGGGGGGGAGAGAGATGAGAGAGAGAGAGGGATATAGCAGATGACCATGGATTGGGGGGAGAGAGAGGAGGGATATAGCAGATGACCATGGATTGGGGGGGAGAGAGAGAGGAGGGATATAGCAGATGACCATGGATTGGAGAGAGAGAGAGAGCAGAGGAGAGAGAGAGGAGGGATATAGCAGATGACCATGGATTGGGGGGAGGGAGAGAGAGAGAGAGAGGAGGGATATAGCAGATGACCATGGATTGGGGAGAGAGAGAGGAGGGATATAGCAGATGACCATGGATTGGGGAGAGAGAGAGAGGAGGGATATAGCAGATGACCATGGATTGGGGAGAGAGAGAGAGAGGAGGTATATAGCAGATGACCATGGATTGGGGGGAGAGAGAGGAGGGATATAGCAGATGACCATGGATTGGGGGGAGAGAGAGGAGGGATATAGCAGATGACCATGGATTGGGGGGGGGGGAGAGAGAGAGGGGATATAGCAGATGACCATGGATTGGGGGGAGAGAGAGGAGGGATATAGCAGATGACCATTGATTGGGGGGAGAGAGAGAGAGAGGATGGATATAGCAGATGACCATGGATTGGGGGGGAGAGAGAGAGAGAGAGGAGGGATATAGCAGATGACCATGGTTTGGGGGAAGAGGGAGGAGACATAGAGCATATTACCATGATTTGGAGACAAGAGAGGCACAGAGGGGTTGTATAGAGATGGGGGAAAGAAAAAAAGAGGCACAGTAAAGATGACCATGGATTGGGGGGAGAGAGAGAGAGAGGAGGGATATAGCAGATGACCATGGATTGGGGGGAGAGGGAGAGAGAGGAGGGATATAGCAGATGACCATGATTTGGGGGAAGAGGGAGGAGACAGAGCATATTACCATGATTTGGAGACGAGAGAGGCACGAGAAGGGGGAAAGAAAAAAAGAGGCACAGCAAAGATGACCATGGATTGGGGCAAGAGAAGGTACATACTTAGAAGATGACCTTAGAAGGTGGTAAGAGAGGAGGTAAAAAAAAGAAGACCCTGGCTTGGGGAAGAGTGAGAAGGCAGAAGAGATGAGCATGGATTTGGGGAAAGTGAGGAGACATATTGAACATTAGGGTTAGGAGAAAAAGGGTGGTGGGGAGATCTTTTTATATAAGTAGTGCTGGATCAGTATTATATAATGCACGGTGATGCTGGGTGATACATAAAAAAACATATTTATTTATTACACACAACATATCAGTGGAGATTTCTTGGAAGTGACCTCTCTACACCAGTTAATCAGTTGGCTCAATATTCTGCCTATACAAAGTTCCAGAATTTGTATGTAGGGTAAGAGGGAACTATTGGGGAGGGAAGAGTTTCTGAATCACTCTCTTCACATTGGGCACTAAGGACATATTGTATTTCCACAGTATGTCATCCCGGATCTGGTCCTGTCTGACGATGTCCTTCCTTCGGACATTTTTACAATGGAAAGTCTTGGCCATCTGGATCGGCACATTTTTAGATTTCCCTACGTATTTCGAAACATAATGGATGGAGGTCTGGAACACTTTCCTGGGATTCAGGATCATTTTACGAGGATTATGCATTTTTGGGTTAATGGGATTTGGGAAGGCATGGTGGAGAATATTGTCCCCGGGAACGTGAGACCACAGGTCAAATTCAGAGCGGTTGTCTGATGCGGAGAAGACTTGAGTTTCAATGAGGAAGACACTTGTGTCCGGGAACTGTTTCTGAAGATTCTCCATCATTGATGACCAGTCCCAGTCCTTGACTGGAAGAATAATTTCATCAATGTCATTGAGGAGAACAAACTTACTTTTGTACATGTTCCTGTATAGACAATCATTTAAGGTTGCAATTTGCCCAAAATAACCAATTTCCACGGTGAGTCCTGGGGTGTATATCCACTTTTTCGATGTCTGAAGATGGCGGTCTATTGGCCATGGCACCACCTCTAGAGTTCCTTCATCAATGTAATGACGTAACACCTTATCTACATCCTGGGAACAGCTGGTGTTATAGATGGTGAACTTCGAGGCCCCCAGAATCTTGTACATCTCAATACTCTGGATCATCTGGAGGACATTGTTGTAGTTTCCATACAAAGTAGAAATACAGACGGTGAAATTGGAGGAGATTGGCGGTGGTGGACGGTTCCTGACTTCAAAGAGGAGGCTCTGACTTGTGTTTGTGGAAATTATGGAAGAGAAAGACATATAAGTGTAATCACACCCAGAAGGTTCTGCACACAGGAGACTCGCCATTCCATACGGGAACCCAAAGCTGTCTCTATGAAAATCTATTTCTGCCCTGACAAAGACGTTTTGATTGGAGGAACAATGGAAGATACAGTAGAGTTCGTTCACGGACACATGGAGGATGGCGATGACCCGGACTGAGTGGCCAAGTCTAGGCTCATAATACGGAGAGATGATAAATGTTCCATTATCCAGAGCTGTAATGGTGTCTGTGGCAATGGGAAGTTCCTGAGATCTCATCTTCTGAGGTCTGATTTCTGCATGGTAGGGGTAATAAAAGACAACAACCCCTACAAATATGATCAGTGTGAAGAACACGAATCTTAAACACGTCCACATTCTGGTCCCATCAGGCGCGATCACAGCTGTATGAAGACAAGAGAGCACAGAGTCAAATATATTCAGCGGAATTTGAAGTCTGTAACACTATCACATATACCAGAGGAGCTTACACTCTAATGTATTCCTCACAGTCACACACTATTATCACTGCCAGTAATCACCAATGTGGGGGTTAATAGAACTGCCACCAGAACTAGGGGTTATTATTGGGCCCACTGACACCAATGTGTCATACAATCAACACCTCGCCCTGCAAAATCTAAAAACCAACCCCCTCATAATCATAAAACCTGCTGACAAAGGCGGAAATATAGTTATTCTTTTTTTTTCAAAACTCTTTATTCCAAATTTTTCATTACATAATAATTTACATTATACATTTTTATATACTTTTACATTTCTTTATATAATACAGATTATAATTACATTTGCTCCTTCCTTTCATTCCTTCCTCTCTCACCCTCTGTGGTCACTTAATACTATATTTTCAGATATTCCTCTATCCGTTATTAGCCATGTTCTATTCCATTTTGCCCATATTTTTTCATACCTTCGCCCGTTTCCCCTTTGTTCGTACATTATTTTTTCATAGGGTAGGACCTGATTTACTGCTCTCACCCACTGGGTTACTGTCGGGGGATATGGCTGAATCCATTTTTCTATTATTTGTTTTCTTGCCAGGAACAATACCTCCCTTAAGAAGGTATTATTATCTCTATTATCTCTCTCTTCCCTCAATATCCCCAACAAACATAATTCCATCGTAGCTATAAAAGGTTTATTCAGGACTTTTCCTATTTTCCTAGCTACTTGTTGCCAGTATTTTCCTATTTTACCACAGTACCACATTACATGAAGGAAGTCTGCTCCCCCCTGCCCACATCTAGTACATCTTGGTTCTGTCATCCTCCCCATTTTATACAATCTATTTGGAGCCAAGTATGTCTGATGTATTATATTCATCTGTATTATCCTGTTATTCATTGCAGGGGATACCTTCCAGTGGGAATTACAGGCTTCATCCCATTCATGATCGCTCATGTCTGGGATAGCCTCCTGCCATTTATCCCTTATTTTCAGTGGTTCGCCTTCTATTTTCTTCTGTAACAGGTGTGTGTAAATCTTTGCTATCAGTCCCTTGGGTCCCTGTGATTTCAGGATACCTATAAGGGGGTATTTGGATATTTTTATTTCCTCTCTTCTAAACTGTCTGTAGCACCTGCCTCAGCTGAAGGTATCTGTAGAACTGTTTACTCAATAAATTATATTGTATACACAGGTTTTCATAGGTTAGTATCACATTTTTGTCATATAGCTGACCAAAAGTTGTTATCTTATTCTGCTTCCAGAATTTACTATCCTCAAAGGCTTCCAGTTGTTCAAATTTTGGGTTGTTCCAAAGCGCAGTTTCTGTTGGGATTCCAACAAATCCCGTCAGTTTCTTAGCCTCTCTCCATACTGTCCTTGCCACTTTCAAGAGGGGAATTTTTACTCCCACTCTCCTCAAATCTTTTAATTCTAATCCCGTCATTAAGTCATCTATTTGCATTTTACTAAGAAGATATTCCTCTATCCTTGTTATTTTTTCCTGTCCTACCCATGATCTTAGATGTTTCAATTGCCCTGCCAAATAGTATAAATATAAATCCGGGAGGGCCAGTCCAGCTTCTGTCTTTGGTCTTTGTAGTTTATTAAATTTTAATTTACATCTTCCATATGCCCAAATGAACCGAGTCATCTGCGAGTTTAATTTTTTAAATATCTGTTTTGGTATTTTTACTGGGGCGTGTGCAAATACATATAAACACTTGGGTAGTATAATAGATTTTATCAGGTGAATTCTGCCTGCCATTGATATTGGTAGCTTTATCCATATTTCCAATTTTCTCTTTACATATTCTACTAGTGGGAGTATATTAGCTTCCATCTCATCTTCATGTTTCAACGTAATATTTACTCCTAAATATTTAAAGACTTCCACTATTTTTAATGGGGTCTGAACTCTCCTTTCATTACCTGTTCCCAGAGGCATCAGTGCGGATTTTTGCCAATTTATTTTTAACCCTGAGAACCTCCCGTATGTTTCTATTATTCTCATTGCTTCCGTCAGAGATGCTTGCGCATCTCCCATATATAATATAATATCGTCCGCATATAAGCCTATGTGTTCTGTTTTTTCTCCTACTGGAAATATAGTTATTCTTAACAGATCTGACTATACCCAAATGTGTCAGGATATCCTGCAAAACAAGGAATGGTACAAAAAAATTCCTATATCGTTTATTTCTCTAGCACAACAACAACTTTACACACTCATAGACTCCGCTTTCACCCAAGGGGTACTTGGCAAACACACTAGCGAATACGTTAGAACCAAATTCCCCCGAACAGCTACTTTCTATGCACTTCCTAAGATACATAAAAACCTGCCCAGACCACCAGGTAGGCCCATAGTCTCCGGCAGAGGTTCCCTTACCGATAACCTCAGTCGATATATTGATAAATTACTCCAACCACTAGTATTACAACTAGACATGTGCAATTCGTTTCGTTTTTTTCGTTTTTTCGTTTTTTTTCGTTATTTTCGTTCGTTCGTTTTCGTACGAATGAACGAATCGTTCGAATCGTACGAATACGAATAACGAATCGTAACGAATCGTTCGAATCGTACGAATCCGAATAACGAATCATTCGAATCCGAAAAACAACGAAAATCCGAAAAAAACTAATTAGAAACAACGAATGTACTAATGAAGAAAATCCGAAAAACGAAAACGAACGAAAAAATTCGTAACTTTTTTTTTTGTTGAATTGGTCATTTTCCGTGTCCCTTACAATGGTGCTGCTAAACATGCTTCGAATGGATTGAACAAAAAAATTCGTACATTCGTAACTTTTTTTTTTCGATTCGTAACTTTTTTTTTTTTTTTTTTCGATTTGTAATTTTCCGTGTCTCTATTGAACCAAAAAATTCGTACATTCGTACCTTTTTTTTTTTTTCGATTCGTAACTTTTTTTTTTTTTTCAATTCGTAACTTTTTTTCTCGATTCGTAACTTTTTTTTTTCGATTCGTAACTTTTTTTTTTTTTTTTTCGATTTGTAATTTTCCGTGTCTCTATTGAACCAAAAAATTCGTACATTCGTAACTTTTTTTTTTCGATTCGTAACTTTTTTTTCGATTTGTAACTTTTTTTTTTTCGATTCGTAACTTTTTTTTTTTCGATTCGTAACTTTTTTTTTCGATTCGTAACTTTTTTTTCGATTTTTAACTTTTTTTTTTTTTTTTTTCGATTTGTAATTTTCCGTGTCTCTATTGAACAAAAAAATTCGTAACTTTTTTTTCGATTCGTAACTTTTTTTTTCGATTCGTAACCTTTTTTTTCGATTCGTAAATTATTAAAATGTAATAATAGCATACACATTACATAAAATTATGAATTATGCTCCGATTATGAATCTACGAATGTACGAATAAATACGAATGTGTCCGAAAATTAAACTAACGAAAAAACGAATTAACGAAAAAATAACTCTTACGAATGTACGAATCGTTACGAATTTATTTGCTTTTTAGACCTCACTCTCATTAAAGATCAGGAAGGACATATCCAAAGCAATCTATACCGCAAACCTACAGCAGGAAATACTATTCTAGCTGCTTCAAGTTTTCACCCTGAACCTCTCCTTAATTCTATCCCATATGCCCAATACCTCCGTGCCCGCCGCAACTGTTCGACCGAGGCCTCTTTGGAACATGAGGCCTCTGTCCTACGTAACAGGCTCCGAGCACGTGGATACTCACATACAGTTCTCAAAATTGCATATAAAAAAGCGAAAATTAAAAACACGGACCTCTTTACTTTTCCCTTCTAAACCCAGGGAAACCAACACCCCTTTGAGAATTATTACCAACTATTGCGAACAACATTCTTCAATTACTCAGATTTTGACAAAACATTGGCATATATTGACTACAGATCACTCCTCGTCTCCCTTTGTCCCTTCACATCCATTACTCACCTACAGACGAGCCCCTTCCCTCCGTGATAAATTAATAAGAAGTGAATATACTCCAGCCCACAAACTATATAAACAGTCAAAAGGCACCTTCCCTTGTGGGAACTGCAAATACTGTAGATACCTATCCAAATCCAACAGGTCCAATATCTTACCCAATGGACAACAATTCTTCCCCCAACATTTTGTAAACTGCCGCTCGATCGGCATTGTATACCTACTCGAATGCGAATGCGGGTGTTTTTATGTAGGAAAGACCAAAATTACCCTTCTGGAAACGTATCTACCGTCACACCCTCAGTATCAACCAAAAAGACCGCGATTTACCCTTAGGGCGACACTGTGCAATCGTCCGCCAAGACTCAACCCCCCAAATTGTGTTTAAAGCACTTGATCATATTCCCCCACCCAACCGTGGGGGCGACTCTAACAAAGCCCTGCTACAAAGCGAGCTCAGATGGATATTTCATCTCAATGCAACCTCTCCCCCTGGCTTAAACGAAGCATTTAATTTCAAGCCCTACCTTGAAGGCTTTGAATCCGGGGTATGCGAACTTGACCTCTAACCTTCTAGAATTAAATACGGGTCCCCATTTGAATCCCCAACTCCTTGGTCTCATCTTTGCCATCCACCTTAATACACATGATCCCAGCTGCACACGATAATTTCCTTACATTTAGGATAGTATTCTTAACTCTGTAAGGCCCCTTTCACACTGGGGCGGTTTTCAGGCGGTACAGCGCTAAAAATAGCGCCTGTACACCGCCTGAAAAAAACCGGCCCCATTCACTCCAGTGTGAAAGCCGGCGGGCTTTCACACTGGAGCGGTGCGCTAGCAGGACCGCAACAAAAGTCCTGCTAGCAGCATCTTTGGAGCGGTGAAGGAGCCGTGTATTTACCGCTCCTATACCGCTCCTTCCCATTGAAATCAATGGGAAACCGCGGGGATACCGCCCGCAAACCGCCGCTGCAGCGGCGCTTTGCGGAGGTTTTTAACCCTTTTGCGGCCGCTAGCGGGGGTTAAAACCACCCCGCTAGCGGCCGCATACCGCGGGTAAAACGATGGTAAAGCAGCGCTAAATATAGCGCTGCTTTACCGTCGCCGCCCCGCACCGCCCCAGTGTGAAAGCAGCCTAAATCTCTGTGGTTAATATTACTACACTGTTATCCAAGTTGCACTAATACATGCATATCTCCTTATATGTATAACTATCATATTTGGGTGTTATTGTTTATGCCACTATAATGTAGACATGCGCACAACCAAAAAATTCGTTTATTTTCGTTTCGTTTTTTTTCGTTTCCGAAAAAAAATGCGTTTTTTTTCGTTTCGTTTTTTTCGTTTCCGTCGATTCGTAACGATTCGTACATTCGTAAGTCGTCGTTGTTCGGATTCGTAACGATTCGTACATTCGTAAGTCATCGTTGTTCGGATTCGTAACGATTCGTACATTCGTAAGTCGTCGTTGTTCGGATTCGTAACGATTCGTACATTCGTAAGTCGTCGTTGTTCGGATTCGTAACGATTCGTACATTCGTAAGTCGTCGTTGTTCGGATTCGTAACGACTCGTACATTCGTAAGAGTTATTTTTTTCGTTAATTCGTTTTTTCGTTAGTTTAATTTTCGGACACATTCGTATTTATTCGTACATTCGTAACATTCGTAGATTCGTAATCGGAGCATAATTCATAATTTGATGTAATGTGTATGCTATTATTACATTTTAATAATTTACGAATCGAAAAAAAAAGTTACGAATCGAAAAAAAAGTTACAATTTTTTTGTTCAATAGAGACACGGAAAAATTACAAATCGAAAAAAAAAAAAAAAGTTACGAATCAAAAAAAAAAAGTTACGAATCGAAAAAAAAAAAAGGTACGAATCGAAAAAAAAAAAAAAGTTACGAATCGAAAAAAAAAAAGTTACGAATCGAAAAAAAAAAGTTACGAATCGAAAAAAAAAAAGTTACGAATGTACAAATTTTTTGGTTCAATAGAGACACGGAAAATTACAAATCGAAAACAAAAAAAAAAAAGTTACGAATCGAAAAAAAAAAAAGTTACGAATCGAAAAAAAAAAAAGTTACGAATCGAAAAAAAAGTTACGAATCGAAAAAAAAAGTTACGAATGTACGAATTTTTTGGTTCAATAGAGACACGGAAAATTACAAATCGAAAAAAAAAAAAAAAAAAAGTTACGAATCGAAAAAAAAGTTACGAATCGAAAAAAAAAAGTTACGAATGTACGAATTTTTTTGTTCAATCCATTCGAAGCACGTTTAGCAGCACCATTGTAAGAGACACGGAAAATGACCAATTCAACAAAAAAATAAGTTACGAATTTTTTCGTTCGTTTTCGTTTTTCGGATTTTCTTCATTAGTACATTCGTTGTTTCTAATTAGTTTTTTTCGGATTTTCGTTGTTTTTCGGATTCGAATGATTCGTTATTCGGATTCGTACGATTCGTTATTCGTATTCGTACGATTCGAACGATTCGTTCATTCGTACGAAAACGAACGAACGAAAATAACGAAAAAAAACGAAAAAAAACAACGAAACGAATTGCACATGTCTACTATAATGTTATACTCAATATTCCTCCACAGGGGGCGTGTATCCCGTTCACATGCGTCTGCACCCACTTGCAATACATTGCCAACCGTTGCTTAAACCTAACGTACGGTCTCACTACTTCATACATTTTCAATCCTAAATTGGCCTTTTGCACGGACTCGACTCCTTTGGCTGCCCGGCGCGGGTAAGACAGTGCGCATGCGCGGACTTTGCCCTGCGCATGCGCACGTTTTATCCCCTTGAGGCGCACGTTGCTATCCTGCGCACCCCGCTTGCGCTCCAGCGGGCGGGGAGGGGACACTCTGCCCGCGTCGGTGACGCGGCGACGCCATGCGTGACCCCGTCCACCTAGTGCGGGACGACGCATGGCGCCGCCACCACTTCAGAGATCTCTCAGGGGATACACACAGCCTTTGAGCTGTCACTCCCCCTTACCTTGCCCTGCTCATTAGCTCTCAGCGGAGCACGCCGATCTCACGCGGCGGCACACACAGCTGTTTAGCAATTATTTACTTCATATAAAACCACACCAATGGCGGGGACAGTTACACCACTCTCCTGCCGCCGCTTTGACGCACTTCTACATAGGACGCCTGCCAACAAGGTAATTACTCCACACACCCCATTACTTATACTCAAAAATTCTTTTTACTCAGCCGCTTTCCCTAGTCTAATACTTCCTTATTTCTCCCTACATTTCCAGCCTCTCATTTACTCAGGCCGAGGTATACCCAGCCATGGCACCCTCACGGTGCAGCCAGCCGAGTGCCATGGCACCCTCACGGTGCAGCCAGCCGAGTGCCATGGCAACCTCACGGTGCAGCCAGCCGAGTGCCATGGCACCCTCACGGTGCAGCCAGCCGAGTGCCCTGGCACCCTCACGGTGCAGCCAGCCGAGTGCCATGGCACCCTCACGGTGCAGCCAGCCGAGTGCCATGGCACCCTCACGGTGCAGCCAGCCGAGTGCCATGGCAACCTCACGGTGCAGCCAGCCGAGTGCCATGGCACCCTCACGGTGCAGCCAGCCGAGTGCCCAGCAGCCTTTTGCTTTTAAAAATAGCATAGATCACCTATACTCTGTGAATACTCCAAGACCACATCCCGGTACCCCATTAATACCGGGAAATCTCCCCCCAATGCTTTGCAAGTATTAATGACCATTTGACGGTAATGACGGGCTCTACGTTTGATAGCAGCACAATAAGCATACTAATGGTTTTTAGACATGTGCAATTCGTTTCGTTTTTTTCATTTTTTTTCGTTATTTTCGTTCGTTCGTTTTCGTACGAATGAACGAATCGTTCGAATCGTACGAATACGAATAACGAATCTTAACGAATCGTTCGAATCGTACGAATCCGAATAACGAATCAATTGAATCCGAAAAACAACGAAAATCCGAAAAAAACTAAATTAGAAACAACGAATGTACTAATGAAGAAAATCCGAAAAACGAAAACGAACAAAAAAATTTGTAACTTTTTATTTTGTTGAATTGGTAATTTTCCGTGTCCCTTACAATGGTGCTGCTAAACGTGCTTCGAATGGATTGAACAAAAAAAATTCGTACATTCGTAACTTTTTTTTTTCGATTCGTAACTTTTTTTTTTTTTTTTTCGATTTGTAATTTTCCGTGTCTCTATTAAACCAAAAAATTCGTACATTCGTAACTTTTTTTTTTCGATTCGAAACTTTTTTTTTCGATTCGTAACTTTTTTTTTTTCGATTCGTAACTTTTTTTTTTCGATTCGTAACTTTTTTTTTCGATTCGTAATTTTTTTTTTTCGATTTGTAATTTTCCGTGTCTCTATTGAACCAAAAAATTCGTACATTCGTAACTTTTTTTTTTCGATTCGTAACTTTTTTTTTTCGATTCGTAACTTTTTTTTCGATTCGTAACTTTTTTTTTTTTCGATTCGTAACTTTTTTTTTTGATTCGTAACTTTTTTTTTCGATTTGTAATTTTCCGTGTCTCTATTGAACAAAAAAATTCGTAACTTTTTTTTCGATTCGTAACTTTATTTTTTTTTTTCGATTTGTAATTTTCCGTGTCTCTATTGAACCAAAAAATTCGTACATTCGTAACTTTTTTTTTTTTTGCGATTCGTAACTTTTTTTTTTCGATTCGTAACTTTTTTTTTTTTTTCGATTCGTAACTTTTTATTTATTTTTTTTCGATTTGTAATTTTCCTGTCTCTATTGAACAAAAAAATTCGTAACTTTTTTTTCGATTCGTAACTTTTTTTTTTTTCGATTCGTAACTTTTTTTTTTCGATTCGTAACTTTTTTTTTCGATTCGTAAATTATTAAAATGTAATAATAGCATACACATTACATCAAATTATGAATTATGCTCCGATTACGAATCTACGAATGTTACGAATGTACGAATAAATACGAATGTGTCCGAAAATTAAACTAACGAAAAAACGAATCAACGAAAAAATAACTCTTACGAATGTACGAATCGTTACGAATCCGAACGACGACGACTTACGAATGTACGAATCGTTACGAATCGACGGAAACGAAAAAAACGAAACGAAAAAAAACAATTTTTTGGTTGTGCGCATGTCTAATGGTTTTACTCTGTTTTATACAGTATAACTGGGAAACCACAGGAATTGTAACTGCCTTTGAAAAAGGACTTCCGTCCGAAACATGTCGGCATTTTCCTAATAAGACCGCTGTCACATCGCAAGTTACCTTTGCTAATATTGCATTATATGTACATGTTTATGGTCACATAAATGTATATTTTGATTCTATGCCAATTTGTATCGTTTTTCATTTTGTCTTTGGGCTCACTGCCCCAATTAAACTGATTTTTGTTTAAATGCAAACATTTTCTATGTCTATCTGTTTAAGCTTCTCACAGGGGTATTGGCTGTGTTGATGCACACTAGGCCTCCTTAATACATTTTCTGACACCAGTGTTGGGGGTTATTATTGCGTCCACTGACACCAGTGTTGGGGGTTATTATTGCGTCCACTGACACCAGTGTTGGGGGTTATTATTGCGTCCACTGACACCAATGTTGGGGGTTATTATTGCGTCCACTGACACCAGTGTTGGGGGTTATTATTGCGTCCACTGACACCAGTGTTGGGGGTTATTATTGCGTCCACTGACACCAGTGTTGGGGGTTATTATTGCGTCCACTGACACCAGTGTTGGGGGTTATTATTGCGCCCGCTGACACCAATGTTGGGGGTTATTATTGCGTCCACTGACACCAGTGTCGGGGGTTATTATTGCGCCCGCTGACACCAATGTTGGGGGTTATTATTGCGTCCACTGACACCAGTGTTGGGGGTTATTATTGCGTCCACTGACACCAGTGTTGGGGGTTATTATTGCGTCCACTGACACCAATGTTGGGGGTTATTATTGCGTCCACTGACACCAGTGTTGGGGGTTATTATTGCGTCCACTGACACCAGTGTTGGGGGTTATTATTGCGTCCACTGACACCAGTGTTGGGGGTTATTATTGCGTACACTGACACCAGTGTTGGGGGTTATTATTGCGTCCACTGACACCAATGTTGGGGGTTATTATTGCGTCCACTGACACCAGTGTTGGGGGTTATTATTGCGTCCACTGACACCAGTGTTGGGGGTTATTATTGCGTCCACTGACACCAGTGTTGGGGGTTATTATTGCGTCCACTGACACCAATGTTGGGGGTTATTATTGCGCCCACTGACACCAATGTTTGGGGTTATTATTGCGTCCACTGACACCAGTGTTGGGGGTTATTATTGCGTCCGCTGACACCAGTGTTGGGGGTTATTATTGCGTCCCCTGACACCAGTGTTGGGGGTTATTATTGGTTCCACTGACACCAGTGTTGGGGGTTATTATTGGGTCCACTGACACCAGTGTTGGGGGTTATTATTGCGTCCACTGACACCAGTGTTGGGGGTTATTATTGCGTCCCCTGACACCAGTGTTGGGGGTTATTATTGGGTCCACTGACACCAATGTTGGGGGTTATTATTGGGTCCACTGACACCAGTGTTGGGGGTTATTATTGCGTCCACTGACACCAGTGTTGGGGGTTATTATTGCGTCCACTGACACCAGTGTTGGGGGTTATTATTGCGTCCACTGACACCAGTGTTGGGGGTTATTATTGCGTCCACTGACACCAGTGTTGGGGGTTATTATTGGGTCCACTGACACCAGTGTTGGGGGTTATTATTGGGTCCACTGACACCAGTGTTGGGGGTTATTATTGCGTCCACTGACACCAGTGTTGGGGGTTATTATTGCGTCCACTGACACCAATGTTGGGGGTTATTATTGGGTCCACTGACACCAGTGTTGGGGGTTATTATTGCGTCCACTGACACCAGTGTTGGGGGTTATTATTGGGTCCACTGACACCAGTGTTGGGGGTTATTATTGCGCCCACTGACACCAGTGTTGGAGGTTATTATTGGGTCCACTGACACCAGTGTTGGGGGTTATTATTGCGTCCACTGACACCAGTGTTGGGGGTTATTATTGCGTCCACTGACACCAGTGTTGGGGGTTATTATTGCGTCCACTGACACCAATGTTGGGGGTTATTATTGGGTCCACTGACACCAGTGTTGGGGGTTATTATTGCGTCCACTGACACCAGTGTTGGGGGTTATTATTGGGTCCACTGACACCAGTGTTGGGGGTTATTATTGCGCCCACTGACACCAGTGTTGGGGGTTATTATTGCGTCCACTGACACCAGTGTTGGGGGTTATTATTGCGTCCACTGACACCAGTGTTGGGGGTTATTATTGGGTCCACTGACACCAGTGTTGGGGGTTATTATTGGGTCCACTGACACCAGTGTTGGGGGTTATTATTGCGCCCACTGACACCAGTGTTGGGGGTTATTATTGCGTCCACTGACACCAGTGTTGGGGGTTATTATTGCGTCCACTGACACCAGTGTTGGGGGTTATTATTGCGTCCCCTGACACCAGTGTTGGGGGTTATTATTGGTTCCACTGACACCAGTGTTGGGGGTTATTATTGGGTCCACTGACACCAGTGTTGGGGGTTATTATTGCGTCCACTGACACCAGTGTTGGGGGTTATTATTGCGTCCACTGACACCAGTGTTGGGGGTTATTATTGGGTCCACTGACACCAGTGTTGGGGGTTATTATTGGGTCCACTGACACCAGTGTTGGGGGTTATTATTGGGTCCACTGACACCAGTGTTGGGGGTTATTATTGGGTCCACTGACACCAGTGTTGGGGGTTATTATTGCGTCCACTGACACCAGTGTTGGGGGTTATTATTGCGTCCACTGACACCAGTGTTGGGGGTTATTATTGCGTCCACTGACACCAGTGTTGGGGGTTATTATTGCGTCCACTGACACCAGTGTTGGGGGTTATTATTGGGTCCACTGACACCAGTGTTGGGGGTTATTATTGGGTCCACTGACACCAGTGTTGGGGGTTATTATTGCGTCCACTGACACCAGTGTTGGGGGTTATTATTGCGTCCACTGACACCAATGTTGGGGGTTATTATTGGGTCCACTGACACCAGTGTTGGGGGTTATTATTGCGTCCACTGACACCAGTGTTGGGGGTTATTATTGGGTCCACTGACACCAGTGTTGGGGGTTATTATTGCGCCCACTGACACCAGTGTTGGGGGTTATTATTGGGTCCACTGACACCAGTGTTGGGGGTTATTATTGCGTCCACTGACACCAGTGTTGGGGGTTATTATTGCGTCCACTGACACCAGTGTTGGGGGTTATTATTGCGTCCACTGACACCAATGTTGGGGGTTATTATTGGGTCCACTGACACCAGTGTTGGGGGTTATTATTGCGTCCACTGACACCAGTGTTGGGGGTTATTATTGGGTCCACTGACACCAGTGTTGGGGGTTATTATTGCGCCCACTGACACCAGTGTTGGGGGTTATTATTGCGTCCACTGACACCAGTGTTGGGGGTTATTATTGCGTCCACTGACACCAGTGTTGGGGGTTATTATTGGGTCCACTGACACCAGTGTTGGGGGTTATTATTGCGCCCACTGACACCAGTGTTGGGGGTTATTATTGCGTCCACTGACACCAGTGTTGGGGGTTATTATTGCGTCCACTGACACCAATGTTGGGGGTTATTATTGCGTCCACTGACACCAATGTTGGGGGTTATTATTGCGTCCACTGACACCAATGTTGGGGGTTATTATTGCGTCCACTGACACCAGTGTTGGGGGTTATTATTGCGCCCACTGACACCAATGTTGGGGGTTATTATTGCGTCCACTGACACCAATGTTGGGGGTTATTATTGCGTCCACTGACACCAATGTTGGGGGTTATTATTGCGTCCACTGACACCAATGTTGGGGGTTATTATTGCGTCCACTGACACCAATGTTGGGGGTTATTATTGCGTCCACTGACACCAGTGTTGGGGGTTATTATTGCGTTCATCATGGTTATAAGAATCTAGAGGTCCATTTCTTTGCTCCTTTAGGAATGCTTATACTGGAGTCAAGCACTTTTCCGCAGCAGAAAATTACATTTTCCAACCCGACTTTGGGGCCCCCGTATATTGGGGGTATACAAATTTGGTATGTCAACATAGTGGACCTAGAGCTACAACATATCCAAAGATGGGGTTCCCAGCACCTAGTGGCCCCGAGATACGGGGCCCCAAAGTCGGTACGGAAAATGTCATTCTCTGCTGCAGAAAAGTCCTTGACATTTTTCAAACCGAATTTGGGGCCCCGTATCTCAGGGGCCACTTGGTGCTAGGAACCCCAAGTTTGGTATTCAAACCCAGAACTAGCACTACAACATATCCAAAGATGGGGTTCCTAGCACCAAGTGACCCCGAGATACGGGGCCCCCGAATTCGGTCAACTGTGTCCATCTGCAGCAATGTTATTTCGGGACCCTTTAGGTCCAGAGACCCCAAAATTTTGACTGCAGCTAGGGGGGCAATCTAGGAACCCTTAACTACCAAGTTTGAAGTTTTTGGGGACCTATGGCTGCAAATTGGCACAGTGAGGCAGCAAATGGGCACACTGAGGCTGCAAATGGGCACAGTGAGGCAGCAAATGGGCACAGTGAGGCTGCAAATGGGCACAGTGAGGCTGCAAATGGGCACAGTGAGGCAGCAAATGGGCACAGTGAGGCTGCAAAATGGGCACAGTGAGGCTGCAAATGGGCACAGTGAGGCTGCAAATGGGCACAGTGAGGCTGCAAATGGGCACAGTGAGGCTGCAAATGGGCACAGTGAGGATGCAAATGGGCACAGTGAGGCAGCAAATGGGCACAGTGAGGCAGCAAATGGGCACAGTGAGGCAGCAAATGGGCACAGTGAGGCTGCAAATGGGCACAGTGAGGCTGCAAATGGGCATTGTTGACCCTCTTTTCCACTTACAGTAGCTGCGCATTTCTCACCCTAGGCTTATACTCGAGTCAATACGTTTTCCCAGTTGTTTGTGGTAAAATTAGGTGCCTCGGCTTATATTGGGGTCGGGTATATACAGTAGTTAAAAAGAAAATAATAATAAAAATGCTATAAATCGATGCCCTATTTTGTAGACACTATACATTTTGTGCAAACCAATCAAACAATTATTGCGATTTTTTTTTTTTACCAAAAAACATGTAGAAGAATACGTATCGGCCTAAACCGAGGGAAAAATATGTTTTTTTATATATTTTTTGGGGATATTTATTATAGCAAAAAGTAAAAAATATATATATATATTTTTAAACTTGTCGCTCTTCTTTTGTGTATAGCGCAAAAAAAAAAAAAAAACGCAGAGGTGATCAAAAAAGAAACGCAGTCGTGAATAAATACCACCTAAAGAAAGTTCTATTTGTGTGAAAAAAAATGATAAAAAGGTCATTTGGTTACAGCGTTGCATGACCGCGCAATTGTCATTGAAAGTGCGAGAGCGCTGAAAGCTGAAGATCGGTCTGGGCGGGAAGGGGGAGGGGGGGGGAAGTGCGTCCCGGTATTGAAAGTTCCATTTCATAATAAGGATAATGATTTTAATATTGATGATAATTAATGATAAAACGAATGTTATTAAATCTCCGAGTCACATGATTATAATGGTGGCTGCTCGTGGCTATAAAGACCACGCGTGGCGCTCACCTTTCCCGCGCACTGATCCCGACACTCAGCTTCTTCCCGTCTCTTTTCCAAGCTTTGAGGTGACTCTTCCTGGTTTTTCGGTCTCTGGGCTCCTTTCTCGTTTCCTTCTCTCTACACCTTTGTTTGGGGATGTCGGTTGCAACATCCACACGTGGAACTTTCCACCTGCTTTCTTGGCATTATTACACCTCCCTTTTTATATTTTTTTAGTCCTCCAGCCCTCTACTTTGTGTTTCCCTTCACAGGATACCGACTGCAGATTACACGCCGTCCGCACTAATACTTGACCAGTCGGGGGCCGCACTGTCCCCGATACTTCCTTTGGCCTCCGTGCCGCCATTGGTTTTTCCTGCATTCCATTACTATTTGTCATATAGCCAATCAGTGGCGTCGCTAGGGGGGGTGGTTTTTGGGGCTATAGCCCCAAATCTGGGGACCATAGCCCCGAGTCTCTGCAGGGGTTCCCAAGGGGAGGGGAGGCTCTCTGGGGACCCTGATTTAAGGGGGAGGTTTTATGGGGACCGTAATGCAAGGGGGGCTCTCTGGAAACCCTGATGCAAAGCGGGGGCTCTCTGAGGACCCTGATGTAAGGGGAGGCTCTCTGAGGACTCTGATGTAAGGGGGGGGCTCTCTGGGGACCCTGATGTAAGAGGGAGGCTCTCTGGGGACCCTGATGTAAGAGGGAGGCTCACTGGGGACCCTGATGTAAGGGGGAGGCTCACTGGGGACCCTGATGTAAGAGGGAGGCTCTCTGGGGACCCTGATGTAAGGGGGAGGCTCTCTGGGGACCCTGATGTAAGAGGGAGGCTCACTGGGGACCCTGATGTAAGGGGGGAGGCTCTCTGGGGACCCTGATGTAAGAGGGAGGCTCTCTGGGGACCCTCTGGGGACCCTGATGTAAGGGGGAGGCTCTCTGGGGACCCTGATGTAAGAGGGAGGCTCTCTGGGGACCCTGACTGTAAGGGGGAGGCTCTCTAAGGACCCTGATGTAAGGGGGAGGCTCGCTGGGGACCCTGATGTAAAAGGGTGATCTCTGAGGACCCTTATGCAAGGGGGAGGCTCTCTGGGGACCCTGATGTAAGGGGGGGGCTCTCTAAGGACCCTGATGCAAGGGGGAGGCTCTCTGCGGACTCTGATGTAAGTGGGGGGGGGGTGGGGGGCTCTCTGGGGACCCTGATTTAGGAGGGAGGTTTTCTTGGGATCCTAATGTAAGGGAGGCTCTCTGGAAACCCTGATGTAAGTGTGGGGGGGGGGCTCTCTGGGGACCCTGATGCAAAGGGGGGGCTCTCTGGGGACCCTGATGTAAGAGGGAGGGCTCTCTGGGGACCCGGATTTAAGGGGGAGGCTCTCTGGGGACCCTGATGTAAGGGGGAGGCTCTCTGGGGACCCTGATGTAAGGGGGAGGCTCTCTGGGGACCCTGATGTAAGGGGCTCTCTGGGGACCCTGGTAAGGGGAGGCTCTCTGGGGACCCTGATGTAAGGGGGAGGCTCTCTGGGGACCCTGATGTAAGGGGGAGGCTCTCTGGGGACTCTGATGTAAGTGGGGGGCTCTCTGGGGACCCTGATTTAGGAGGGAGGTTTTTTTGGGATCCTAATGTAAGGGAGGCTCTCTGGAAACCCTGATGTAAGTGTGGGGGGGGGGGCTCTCTGGGGACCCTGATTTTAAGGGAGGGGCTCTCTGGGGACCTTGATTTAAGGGGGAAGTTTTATGGGGACCATAATGCAAGGGGGGCTCTCTCTGGAAACCTCTGAGGACTCTGATGTAAGGAGGGGGCTTTCTGGGGACGCTGATGCAAGGGGGAGGCTCTCTGCGGACTCTGATGTAAAGGGGAGGCTCTCTGGGGACCCTGATGTAAAAGGGGGGATCTCTGGGGACCCTGATGCAAGGGGGAGGCTCTCTGGGGACCCTGATGTAAGTGGGGGGCTCTCTGGGGACCCTGATGTAAGTGGGGGGCTCTCTGGGGACCCTGATGTAAGTGGGGGGCTCTCTGGGGACACTGATTTAGGAGGGAGGTTTTCTTGGGATCCTAATGTAAGGGAGATGAAAAAATATATATAAATATATAAAATGTGGCGCTTGCAGGAAAAATGCTAAAACTAGATTATATAAAATAATTAAAATAATGATAAATTAATAAAGGAAATATCATAATATATAATCGAACGCTTAAAGCAATAAAAAGTCCTGATATAAATAATTCATAAATTACATGAGAAAGTGTGGCGCTTTCATCCAGGCCAGGAAACCAATCCTGAGGGGGAAGAGGCTTCAAAGAAAGGTTCCACAGAAGCGTCTATATATTGATGTCAATATTCCAATAGGTATTAAAGCCACGTAATGGACCGTGCTATACCCATAATGTATGAAATAATTCAAATAAACACATCCGAGGTGAAGAAATATAACATAGATAAATTCGTGAAATAAATAAATATAAACAATTGTGACAATAATTAATGAACTGTGGAATTCAATAAAAATATATACCGTATATACTCGAGTATAAGCCGAGTTTTTCAGCACATTTTTTTTTTTGCTGAAAGTGCCCCCCTCGGCTTATACTTGAGTAAAGCACTTTTCTGCAGCACACAAAAAAAAAAATTCCGACCCGACTTTGGGGCCTCGTATCTTGGGGTCACTTGGGTCTAGGAGTCCCAAATTTGGTGTGCCAACCCAGTGGACCTAGCACTATAACATATCCAAAGATGGGGTTCCTAGCACTAAGTGGCCCCGAGATACAGGGCCCCAAATTCGGTTCAGAAAATGTCATTCTCTGCTGCAGAAAAGTGCTTGAGATTTTCTGACCCGAATTTGGGGCCCCCCGTATCTCGGGGACACTTGGTGCTAGGGACCCCAAATGTTGTATTCCAACCCAGTGGAATTAGCACTACAACATATCTAAAGATGGGGCTCCTAGCACTAAGTGACCCTGAGATACAGGGCCCAAAATCGGTCAACTGTGTCCATCTGCATGGGCACAGTGAGGCTGCAAATGGGCATCGTTGACCCTCTTTTCCACTTGCAGTAGCTGCGCATTTCTCACCCTAGGCTTATACTCGAGTCAATAAGTTTTCCCAGTTGTTTGTGGTAAAATTAGGTGCCTCGGCTTATATTCGGGTCGGCCTATACTCGAGTATATACGGTACTATAGTCCTAATAGTGCAAAAAATGCTAAATTAACAAATGAATGTGTAGGCAAGCATGTGAAGACAATAAACACAGCTATAAATGAATGTGAAAGTCCAAATAGTGACAATGTTTACTAAAACATCCACTGTGTTCTAAATAAATAAACATTCTGTCGGCACCTGTTTGCATGAAAAAGGATCACTACAACCACACAAGGAGTGCACCCGGGTAGAAGGAATCATTGCACAGTTGTCGGTTGTATCCTGTATGGGATCTGAAGTTTGATTGGCAACTTTTTTGCACTGGACACTTTATTGCATTTCAGTTTATTTATTTATTTAGAACACAGTGGATGTTTTAGTAAACATTGTCACAGTTTGGACTTTCACAGTTGTCGATTGTATCGTGTATGGGATCTGAATTTTGATTGGCAACCTTTTTTTTTTTTTTTCTTTTCACTGGACACTTTATTCTAGTTTATTTATTTAGAACACAGTGGATGTTTTAGTAAACATTGTCACTATTTGGACTTTCACATTCATTTATAGCTGTGTTTATTGTCTTCACATGCTTGCCTACACATTCATTTGTTAATTTAGCATTTTTTGCACTATTAGGATTATAGTATATATTTTTATTGAATTCCACAGTTCATTAATTATTGTCACAATTGTTTATATTTATTTATTTCACGAATTTATCTATGTTATATTTCTTCACCTCGGATGTGTTTATTTGAATTATTTCATACATTATGGGTATAGCACGGTCCATTACGTTGCTTTAATACCTATTGGAATACTGACATCAATATATAGACGCTTCTGTGGAACCTTTCTTTGAAGCCTCTTCCCCCTCAGGATTGGTTTCCTGGCCTGGATGAAAGCGCCACACTTTCTCATGTAATTTATGAATTATTTATATCAGGACTTTTTATTGCTTTAAGCGTTCGATTATATATTATGATATTTCCTTTATTAATTTATCATTATTTTAATTATTTTATATAATCTAGTTTTAGCATTTTTCCTGCAAGCGCCACATTTTATATATTTATATATATTTTTTCATGTACTATTGGTGTGGGAACACTTTAATGGTGGCTGCGGCATTTCTAGTTTTATTCATATTTTTACATTGATCATCCCCTTTGGTGGTTTGCGCATTTGGTCCCCCCCCCCCCTGTACTAATGTAAGGGAGGCTCTCTGGAAACCCTGATGTAAGGGGGGGCTCTCTGGGGACCCTGATGTAAAGTGGGGGGCTCTCTGGAGACCCTGATGTAAGGAGGAGGCTCTCTGGAGACCCTGATGTGTGGGGGGCTCTCTGGGGACCCTGATGCAAAGGGGGGGCTCTCTGGGGACCCTGATGTAAGGAGGAGGCTCTCTGGGGACCCTGATGTAAGGAGGAGGCTCTCTGGGGACCCTGATGTAAGTGGGGGGCTCTGTGGGGACCCTGATGTAAGTAGGAGGCTCTCTGGAGACCCTGATGTAAGTGTGGGGGGGCTCTCTGGGGACCCTGATGCAAAGGGGGGCTCTCTGGGGACCCTGATGTAAGGAGGAGGCTCTCTGGAGACCCTGATGTAAGTGTGGGGGGGCTCTCTGGGGACCCTGATGCAAAGGGGGGCTCTCTGGGGACCCTGATGTAAGTGGGGGGCTCTCTGGGGATCCTGATGTAAGGAGGAGGCTCTCTGGAGACCCTGATGTAAGTGGGGGGCTCTCTGGGGACCCTGATGTAAGTGGGGGGCTCTGTGGGGACCCTGCTGTAAGTGGGGGGCTCTCTGGGGATCCTGATGTAAGGAGGAGGCTCTCTGGAGACCCTGATGTAAGTGGGGGGCTCTCTGGGGACCCTGATGTAAGTGGGGGGCTCTGTGGGGACCCTGATGTAAGTGGGGGGCTCTCTGGGGATCCTGATGTAAGGGGGGCTCTCTGGGGACCCTGATGTAAGGAGGAGGCTCTCTGGAGACCCTGATGTAAGTGGGGGGCTCTGTGGGGACCCTGATGTAAGCGTGCTTCGAATGGATTGAACGAAAAAATTTGTACATTCGTAACTTTTTTTTTCGATTCGTAATTTTCCGTGTCTCTTACAATGGCGCTGCTTAACGTGCTTCGAATGGATTGAGCGAAAAAATTTGTACGTTCGTAACATAAAATTATGAATTATGCTCCAATTACGAATCTACGAATGTTACGAATGTACGAATAAATACGAATGCGTCCGAATTTCGAATAAACGAAAATTAAACTGGGATTTGTCAGGCTAAAGAAGATGGATATATTAAAAGCAGAGAGAGAGAGACAGAGACACAGACTCAGAGAGACAGAGACGGGGAGACAGAGAGACAGAGAGATACGAATTTGGGGGAACAAAGAGAGAGAGAGAGACACAGACACAGACCGAGAACGCGGTTCCTTTCCTTGAGAGAGAGACAGAGAGAGAGAGAGAGACAGAGACAGAGAGAGAGAGAGAGACAGACAGACAGAGACAGAGAGAGAGAGACAGGAGAGAGAGACAGAGAGAGAGACAGAGAGAGACAGACAGACATCGAGAGAGAGATAGAGACACACACCGACAGAGAGAGAGACAGACAGAGAGAGAGAGATTTACAGAGAGAGAGAGACAGAGACAGAGACAGAGAGAGAAAGAGAAAAGAAACAAATTTTTTTGTTGTGCACATGTCTGTTGTTCACCAATATTTTTTATTTTTTTATGAATTTTTTATTTCTTTATATATATATATACCTATTTTTGGGTTATTTAGTATATATTTCACGGATCGCACTCTTTTTTTATTCAGGTGATTTAACCATTTTAATACCGGGCCTATTTTGGCCTATTCTGCTTCATGTAAACATCATCAATTTTTTTTTTTGCTAGAAAATTACTCAGAACCCCCAAACATTATATTCGTTTTTTTTTTTTTTAGCAGACACCCCAGAGAATAAAATGGCGGTCATTGCAAATTTTTATCTCACACGGTATTTGCGCGATAATTTTTATAACGCCTTTTTTTTTTGGAAAAAAAAAATGGTTTCATGAATTAAAAAATAACAAAACAGTAAAGTTAGCCCAATTCTTTTTATATAATATGAAAGATGATGTTACGCCGAGTAAATAGATAAAATTGCGCACAATTGTGGAATGGCCCCAAACTTCGGTACTTAATAATCTCCATAGGCGACGCATTATTTTTTTTTTACAGGTTACCAGTTTAGAGTTACAGAGGAGGTCTAGTGCTAGAATTGTTGCACGCGCTCTAACGCACGCGGCGATACCTCGCATGTGTGGTTTGAGCGGCGTTTACATATGTGGGCGGGACTTACGTGCGTGTTCGCTTCTGAGCACGAGCTACCAGGGGAACAGGGGCGTTTTACATTTTTTTTTTATTATTTATTTATTTTATTTTACTTCATTTTTTTTTTTATTTTTACACTTTTTAGAAAAAAATAAAATTTTTGGACCACTTTTATTCCTATTCCAAGGAATGTAAACATCCCTTGTAATAGGAATGTATTGTGACAGGTCCTCTTTATGGAGAGATGTGGTCAATAAGACCCCCACATCTCTCCTCCAGGCTGGAAAGCACGAGAAAAAAAAATCCACGATCTCATGCTGACAGCCGCGATCGCCCCTTTGTTTACTTCCGGGTACCGGGCGTGACGTCATAACGGTGCGCCCCGGGCCTCCGACGGTCATAGAGTTGACCGGAAATCTCTATGCTCGTCGTCCGGCGGCGAGCGATTCTTTCTCCGGGCCCCTGGTGGCACGGGAGAGCCCGGAGAAGCACCGGATGGCGGTGGGAGGGGAGGGGGGGACGTCCCTTCCCGTTGCCTATAAGAACGATCAGGCGGTGGAACTGCCGCTATGATCGTTCTTATGGTGCACAGAATCGCCGGCCGGGAAGAATGATATCTGAATGGTGCCAATAGCTGCGCCCGTCATTCAGATACCCCCCACTCAATGTGACGTCCTTGGTATTGAAGTGGTTAATACCTGGAATATTTGCACCTTATCTTGAGATCTTTGCACTTTTTATTGTGTATTTTGTTTTTTGAGATCTTTGCACTTTATATTATTTATTAGAAGATTCTGGTATATTAGAAGTCCGAAGGCTTATTGAACCGCTTGCCGACCAAGGACGTCATATGACGTCCTTGACTTTGAGTGGTGATATCTGAATGACGGGTGCAGCTATTGGCACCATTCAGATATCATTTTTTCCGGCCGGCGATTCTGTGCACTATAGGAACGATCATAGCGGCAGTTCCACCAGCCTGATCGTTCTTATAGGCAGCGGGAGGGGACGCCCCCCCCCCCCCACCTCCCGCCACCATCCGGTGCTTCTCCGGGCTCTCCCGTGCCATCGGGGGCCCGGAGAAAGAATCGCTCGCCGCCGGATGACGAGCATAGAGATTTCCGGATGGTCACCAGTCATCTCTATGACCATCGGAGGCCCGGGCGCGACGTTATGACGTCACACCCGGTACCCGGAAGTAAATCGCGGCTGTCCGCGATCGCGGCTGTCAGCATGAGATCGGTAAAAAAAATTTTACCGATCTCATGCTTTCCAGCCTGGAGGAGAGATGTGGGGTCTTATTGACCGCATCTCTCCATAAAGAGGACCTGTCACATACATTCCTATTACAAGGGATGTTTACGTTCCTTGCAATAGGAATAAAAGTGATCCAAAATTTTTTTTTTTTAAAAGTGTAAAAATAAAAAAATTAAGTAAAAAAAAAAAAAAAATAAAAAAATTAAAACGCCCCTGTCCCCTGTAGCTCGCGCTCAGAAGCTAACGCACACGCAAGTCCCGCCCACATATGTAAACGCCGCTCAAACCACACATGTGAGGTATCGCCGCGTGCGTTAGAGCGCGTGCAACAATTCTAGCACTAGACCTCCTCTGTAACTCTAAACTGGTAACCTGTAAAAAAAAAAAAAATGAAAGCGTCGCCTATGGAGATTATTAAGTACCGAAGTTTGGCGCCATTCCGCGGTTGTGCGCAATTTTAAAGCGTGACATGTTCGGTATCGATTTACCCGGCGTAACATCATCTTTCATATTGTATAAAAAAATTGGGATAACTTTACTGTTTTGTTATTTTTTAATTCATGAAACCGTTTTTTTTTCAAAAAAAAGGCGTTTGAAAAATTATTGCGCAAATACCGTGTGAGATAAAAAGTTGCAATGACCGCCATTTTATTCCCTAGGGTGTCTGCTAAAAAAAAAAACGTACATAATGTTTGGGGGTTCTGAGTAATTTTCTAGCAAAAAAATGATAATGTTTACATGAAGGAAATCAGGCCAAAATAGGCCCGGTAAGCAAGTGGTTAAGGACCAAGCCTGTTTTTCAGATTCTGTGTTTTCATGTTTAAAACTTTTTTTTTTTGCTTGAAAATTACTTGGAACCCCCAAACATTATCTATTGTTTTTTTTTTTTTTCTAACACCCTAGAGAATAAAATGGCGGTCGCTGCAATACTTTTTTTTTCACACCGTATTTGCGCAGCGGTCTTACAAGCGCACTTTTTTTTGGAAAAAAAAAATCACTTTTTTGAATAAAAAAATAAGACAACAGTAAAATTAGCCCAATTTTTTATATTATGAAAGATAATGTTACGCCGAGTAAATTGATACCCAACATGTCACGCTTCAAAATTGCGCGCCCCGCTCGTGGAATGGCGTCAAACTTTTACCCTCAAAAATCTCCATAGGCGCCGTTTAAAAAAATTCTACAGGTTGCATATTTTGAGTTACAGAGGAGGTCTATGGGCTAGAATTATTGCTCTCGCTCTACCGATCGCGGCGATACCTCACATGTGTGGTTTGACCACCGTTTTCATATGCGGGCGCTACTCACGCATGCGTTCGCTTCTGCGCGCGAGCTCGTCGGGACGGGGCGCTTTAAAAAAAATTTTTTTTGTTTTTCTTATTTATTATTCTTGATTTTATTTATTTTTTACACAGTTTTAAAAAAAAAAAATAATTGGCTCACTTTTATTCCTATTACAAGGAATGTAAACATCCCTTGTAATAGAAAAAAGCATGACAGGTCCTCTTATATATGAGATCCGGGGGGTCAAAAAGTCCTCAGATCTCATATTTGGACTTCAATAAAAAAAAAAAAAAAAAAAATGTCATTTAAAAAAATGACATTTGTAAATTTCCCTTTAAGACGTATGGGCGGAAGTGACGTTTTTGACGTCGCTTCCGCCCTCCTATGGTATAGAGATGAGTGGCGGCCATCTTAGCGTCACTCATCTCTATACACAGGCAGGGAACGGACCCGATCGCCTCCGCCGCTGCCGACGGCTCCGGTAAGCGGCGGAAGGCGCGGGAGAGCGGCGGGAGGTGGGGGGCACCTCTCTCGCCGCCGATAACGGTGATCTCGCGGCGAATGCGCCGCGATGACCACCATTATCGGAATGCCGACCGGCGCCTGAAGAGATGGATATCTCGGTTGTGGCAGCAGCTGACGTTACCGAGATATCCCTCTTCAAAATCGGGACGTACATCGTCGTGCGCCGGTCGGAAAGTGGTTAAGTCATTTTTAACGAAGATATTTTTATGATACAAAATCAAATCGATACGACGCGGTCTATATATGCGAAACTTGTTCACGGAGACGGGCGATCGTACTTAACAGTCACATTTATTGGTTGACAGAAAACAAATATTCACACGAAATTACAATACAGATTGCATTACTTGAACATTTTGACAATTAATGGAAATGCCCTAAAAAATGGGCGTGGCCGTGCCTTGGACACAATATCACCATGACAACTTCTTCAGTAGAATCAATAACCTTATAATACTGGACGATATAACAGAACGTCCGTATTTCACACGCCGCGCCGTTACTATGCTGCAGGTAAGTAACGTTCAACAATGCGAAAACAATTTAGTAGACATGTGCAATTCGTTTTGTTTTTTTCGTTTTTTTGTTTTTTTTCGTTATTTTCGTTCGTTCGTTTTCGTACGAATGAACGAATCGTTCGAATCCGAATAACGAATCATTCGAATCCGAAAAACAACAAAAATCCGAAAAAAACAAATTAGAAACAACGAATGTACTAATGAAGAAAATCTGAAAAACGAAAATGAACGAAAAAATTCGTAACTTTTTTTTTTGTCGAATTGTAATTTTCCGTGTCCCTTACAATGGTGCTGCTAAACGTGCTTCGAATGGATTGAACACAATAATTCGTACATTCGTAAATTCGTAACATTTTTTCGATTTGTAATTTTCCGTGTCTCTATTGAACAAAAAATTTGTACATTTGTAACTTTTTTTTCGATTCGTAACTTTTTTTTTTTTTTTTTTTCGATTTGTAATTTTCCGTGTCTCTATTGAACAAAAAAATTCGTAACTTTTTTTTCGATTCCTAACTTTTTTTTTTCGATTCGTAACTTTTTTTTTTCGATTCGTAAATTATTAAAATGTAATAATAGCATACACATTACATCAAATTAAGAATTATGCTCCGATTACGAATCTACGAATGTTACGAATAAATACGAATGTGTCCGAAAATTAAACTAACGAAAAAACGAATTAACGAAAAAATAACTCTTACGAATGTACGAATCGTTACGAATCCGAACAACGACGACTTACGAATGTACGAATCGTTACGAATGCGAACAACGACGACTTACGAATGTACGAATCGTTATGAATCGACGGAAACGAAAAAAAACGAAACGAAAATAAACGAATTTTTGTTGTGCACATGTCTACAATTTAGACATTTGTTTTGTCAATAAAAAGCAACTATGCAAAAAGTAATATATACTAAAAAAATTGAATATTAGAGAAAAAATCTAAAAGGCGGTTATTGATTCTGGAGAATGATTATCAATACTAGAATATTCAATAATTAAGAGAACATACAAGATAAAATCAACATGTTATATTTACCCATTCCAAAAATGGCTATCAGTCTGGATCCAAGATGGCTGCCGGGTTCAGGAATCTCCTTGGAGGTTAAAGTATATTTCCATTCATGGCTGTCAGTCTCTCTGGGAAGATGTTTTTCTCTCCCAGTGTCCCCTCCCCCAGGGTGGGTCCCTGAGCTCTCCGGTCGGGTCCCCTGAGCTCTCCGGTCGGGTCCCCTGAGCTCTCCGGTCGGGTCCCCTGAGCTCTCCGGTCGGATCCCCTGAGCTCTCCGGTCGGGTCCCCTGAGCTCTCCGGTCGGGTCCCCCGAGCTCTCCGGTCGGGTCCCCCGAGCTCTCCGGTCGGGTCCCCCGAGCTCTCCGGTCGGGTCCCCTGAGCTCTCCGGTCGGGTCCCCCGAGCTCTCCGGTCGGATCCCCTGAGCTCTCCGGTCGGGTCCCCTGAGCTCTTCCGAGCTCTCCGGTCGGGTCCCCTGAGCTCTCCTGTCGGATCCCCTGAGCTCTCCGGTCGGATCCCCTGAGCTCTCCGGTCGGATCCCCCGAGCTCTCCGGTCGGGTCCCCTGAGCTCTCCGGTCGGGTCCCCTGAGCTCTTCTCCTCCCCTGACTATCTCTCTTGCTTCTGAAGTTCCCTCTCACACAATAAGATTATAAAACTTGTAATATGTTCAGCCCACAAGGTGTGCGTCTCTTTCCTATTGGCAGGCAGACTTAATCACCCCTCCCAGTGGTCTAAAGGTTTTTAAAGGTAATTTCACCTTCCAACCACCGGGGGTCCCACACGTGTTTTGGGGCTGCTCTGTAAAGTGATATATTTTATTTTATACTGTGTATTGTACCTTAGTGAAAATATCTATATCTTTAGTATTTGGGAATTCTACTAACCCCAGACTATCAAATACGCTTAGCATAATTATTGATCAATCACTGGCATAAAATGGTGATATATCTGCACATCATTGTATATCTGTAAACATTTTTAGTCCATTTGAAAAGGACACAAGTTATATATATATATATATTAATCAATCAACATCACATACAATTTTTATCTATCTGGATATCTGTATAACCACATGCCGACCGCGCTATAGTCAAAAGACGGCTACAGCGCGCTCGGCTTATCCTGGGAGGACGTCCTCCCAGAAACTTGCTCCCGTGCGCCCCCTGGGGCGCGCACTCGGGAACATCCGTGACCGCCGGGTCCCAAGGACCCGGCGCATCACGGATCATGGTAAACGGCCGCTGATAGCGGTCGTTTACCACGCGATCGCTCCGTCGAAAGATGGACATGTACACAAACCGGCGTCACGTCATGACGCCGGTTCCTCCCTCCCCTCTCTGTACCGATCGATACAGTGAGAGGGGAGAAGCGGAGAGGGGAGAGACGGGACCAGCGCTGTGGGCTGGATGTGTAGTGCCCACAGCGCTGGTCAATACACTGCCACCACTGTGCAATGCTCTGCCACCAACCACTGTGCAATACTCTGCCACCACTGTGCCAACGCTCTGCCACCACTGTGCAAACACTCTGCCCCCACTGTGCCAACGCTCTGCCCCCACTGTGCCAACACTCTGCCCCCACTGTGCCAACACTCTGCCCCCACTGTGCCAACGCTCTGCCACCACTGTGCCAACACTCTGCCCCCACTGTGCAACACTCTGCCACCACTGTGCAACACTCTGCCCCCACTGTGCCAAAACTCTGCCACCACTGTGCAAAACTCTGCCACCACTGTGCAATGCTCTGCCACCACTGTGCAAACACTCTGCCACCACTGTGCCAACACTCTGCCACCACTGTGCCAACACTCTGCCACCACTGTGCCAACACTCTGCCAACACTCTGCCCCCACTGTGCCAACACTCTGCCCCCCCTCTGCCAACACTCTGCCCCCACTGTGCCAACACTCTGCCCCCACTGTGCCCTGCCCCACTGTGCCAACACTCTGCCCCCCCTGTGCCAACACTCTGCCAATACTGTGCCAACACTCTGCACCCACTGTGCCAACACTCTGCACCCACTGTGCCAACACTCTGCACCCACTGTGCCAACACTCTGCCCCCACTGTGCCAACACTCTGCCCCCACTGTGCCAACACTCTGCCCCCACTGTGCCAACACTCTGCCCCCACTGTGCCAACACTCTGCCAATACTGTGCCAATACTCTGCCCCCACTGTGCCAACACTCTGCCCCCACTGTGCCAAACTCTGCCACCACTGTGCCAACACTCTGCCACCACTGTGCAACACTGTGCCACCACTGTGCAACACTCTGCTACCACTGTGCAACACTCTGCCACCACTGTGCCAAACTCTGCCACCACTGTGCCAACACTCTGCCACCACTGTGCCAACACTCTGCCAGTACTCTGCCAATAAATTTTAATAGAAACAAAGAATTTTTATTTATTTTTTTTACTGAATTTTCAGTATATTTTGATTTATAGCGCAAAAATTTTAAAACCCAGCGGTGATTAAATACCACCAAAAGAAAGCTCTACTTGTGTGAAAAAAAGGACACAAAATTCATTTGGGTACAGTGTTGCATGACTGAGTAATTGTCATTCAAAGTGTGAGAGCGCCGAAAGCTGAAAATTGGTCTGGTTAGTTTTGGTCAAAAACGTCACTTGCGCCCATACGTCTTAAAGAGGAATTTTCAAATGTCATTTTTTTAAATGACATTTTTTTTTTTTTTTTTTTTTTTTTTCATTGAAGTCCAAATATGAGATTTGAGGACTTTCTGACCCCCCGGATCTCATATTTAAGAGGACCTGTCAGGCTTTTTTCTATTACAAGGGATGTTTACATTCCTTGTAATAGGAATAAAAGTGAGCCAATTAAATTTTTTTAAAAAACAGTGTAAAAAAAAATAAAATCAAGAAAAAATAAATAAGAAAAACAAAAAAAAATTTTTTTTAAAGCGCCCCGTCCCGACGAGCTCGTGCGCAGAAGCGAACGCATACGTGAGTAGCGCCCGCATATGAAAACGGTGGTCAAACCACACATGTGAGGTATCGCCGCGATCGGTAGAGCGAGAGCAATAATTATAGCCGTAGACCTCCTCTGTAACGCAAAATATGCAACCTGTAGAATTTTTTAAACGTCATCCTATGGAGATTTTTCAGGGTAAAAGTTTGATGCCATTCCACGAGCGGGCGCAATTTTGAAGCGTGACATGTTAGGTATCAATTTACTCGGCGTAACATTATCTTTCACAATATATAAAAAAAAATTGCACTAACTTTACTGCTGTCTTGTTTTTTTATTCAAAAAAGTGAACTTTTTCCAAAAAAAAAGTGCGCTTGCAAGACCGCTGCGCAAATACGGTGTGAAAAAAAGTATTGCAACGACCGCCATTTTATTCTCTAGGGTGTTAGAAAAAAAAAACAATATATAAATGTTTGGGGTTCTAAGTTTTTTTTCTAGCAAAAAAAAAACTGTTTTAAACATGTAAACACCTAAAATCCAAAACGAGGCGGGTCTTAAAGTGGTTAAGACTTCACACAATAGGCTTTGTCGGACAAGGTGTCGGCTATCGAATTTTGTCTTGATGGTTGTAAATTGTCCAGACGGTCTTTACATGAACACAAAGGGTTCTTCCCCGTCACGGACCACCTCCAGGTGATGACGCCTAATAAGTTTTGTCCTTCTCAAACTAATCAACAAAAATAAGTAACACACCTTTTGTTTGGCGACAAAGGCCACCATTGTCGCTTTTATCATTCCAGATTAGATTATTACATTACAAACAGACAGGATAGGTTTAACCACATAACTTTATTATTAGAAAAATAATAAGCAGTTTGTATACTTATAATGTGAGGGAATGTAATGTACATACATATACCGTATTTATCGGCGTATAACACGCACTTTTCCCCCTAAAAATCGGGGGAAAGTCGTGGGTGCGTGTTATACGCCGATAACCCCAAAAAAAAAAAAAAAAGACAAAAAATGGTTGCGGCGCCGAAAAATGGCGACCGCGGCCGAAAAAGACCGAAGCGGCGGCCGAAAAAAAGGCCGAAGCGGCGGCCGAAAAAGACCGAAGCCGGCTGTTCAGCTCCGCTCGTAGTCCCGCCTCCCTGCGCGCGCTCCCGAAACAGCAGGGAGGCGGGACTCCGAGTGGAGCCGAACAGGCGGTTCGGTCTTTTTCGGCCGCGGTTCGGCCTTTTTCGGCCGCGCATGCGCGGTTTGTCTCGCGGCGGGAAGTTTAAACGTCGGCAAGACTGCAAATGACACCTGGCAAGCTGCAGATTACTCTGGGCAAGCTACAAATGACGCTGGGCAGGTTGCAGATGACGCTGGGCAAGCTGCAAATGACGCTGGGCAAGTTGCAGATGACGCTGGGCAAGCTGCAAATGACGCTGGCAAGCTGCAATGACGCTGGCAAGCTGCAAAATGACGCTGGGCAAGCTGCAAATGACGCTGGGCAAGGCTGCAAATGACGCTGGGCAAGCTGCAAATGACGCTGGTCAAGCTGCAAATGACGCTGGTCAAGCTGCAATGACGCTGGGCAAGCTACAAATGACGCTGGGCAAGGTTACAAATGACGCTGGGCAAGCTGCAAATGACGCTGGGCAAGGCTGAAAATGACGCTGGGCAAGCTGCAAATGACGCTAGGCAAGCTGCAAATGACGCTGGGCAGGCTGCAAATGACGCTGGGCAAGCTGCAAATGACGCTAGGCAAGCTGCAAATGACGCTGGGCAAGGCTGAAAATGACGCTGGGCAAGCTGCAAATGACGCTAAGCAAGCTGCAAATGACGCTGGGCAAGCTGCAAATGACGCTGGGCAAGGCTGCAAATGACGCTGGGCAAGCTGCAAATGACGCTGGGAAAGCTACAAATGATGCTGGGCAAGCTGCAAATGATGCTGGCAAGCTGCAAATGATGCGGGCAAGGCTGCAAATGACGCTGGGCAAGCTGCAGATGACGCTGGTCAGGTTGCAAATGACGCTGGTCAGGTTGCAAATGACGCTGGGCAAGGCTGCAAATGACGCTGGGCAAGCTGCAAATGACGCTGGGCAAGCTGCAAATGACGCTGGGCAAGCTGCAAATGACGCTAGGCAAGCTGCAAATGATGCTAGGCAAGCTGCAAATGACGCTGGGCAAGCTGCAAATGACGCTGGGCAAGGCTGCAAATGACGCTGGGCAAGCTGCAAATGACGCTGGCAAGCAGCAAATGACGCTGGGCAAGGCTGCAAATGACGCTGGGCAAGCTGCAAATGACGCTGGGCAAGCTGCAAAATGACGCTGGCAAGCTGCAAAATGACGCTGGCAAGCTGCAAATGACGCTAGGCAAGCTGCAATGACGCTGGGCAAGCTGCAAATGACGCTGGGCAAGCTGCAAATGACGCTGGGCAAGCTACAAATGACGCTGGGCAGGTTGCAAATGACGCTGGGCAAGCTTGCAAATGACGCTGGGCAAGCTGCAATGACGCTGGGCAGGTTGCAAATGACGCTGGGCAAGCTGCAAATGACGCTGGGCAAGCTGCAATGACGCTGGGCAAGGCTGCAATGACGCTGGGCAAGCTGCAAATGACGCTGGCAAGCTGCAAATGACGTTTAAATGTAAGTTTTTTTTTTCCCTAAACTTCCCTTCTAAAACCTTTTTTCCTTAAAATTCCCTCCTAAACTCGGGGTGCGTGTTATACGCCGGTGCGTGTTATACGCCGATAAATACGGTAATCAGAAAATGTCTATTTGCTTATGTGTATACATGTTTCTATGCAAACTCCTTACTTATTATGTAGTATTCAGATTGGCTTTCGGTTGACTCTAAAGATGGCGTCTTTACCCCCCATCCCACACATTACAGGAATGCGATAACGAGCTTCAATCAACCTTCAAGTTTCTTCATTTCTCTCGTATTGTAACCAATGAGATGTACCCATTAGACTGACATAGCAATGACGTATCTTTCTGTATAAAATATTGACACCGCCCAGAAATAAATGAGAAGTTAGGAGTGGCCGAGCGGATTGTGTCTCGGAGTGCTTACTCCTGCTGTGCATGCGCATTCATACTTTATAATTAGAAACAGCAGCAGACAACCTGGAACTAAATTGTAGTTCTCATCCTTAACAACAGAATATTAACGGACAAAATATTCACAAACAATATAAAATTATGAGTAAAAAAAAACAAATAGCAGAACCCAAACATCATCACCCTCCACCGTCTCCAAACACACAAGAGAAACATTTTTATTGGTAAATTACATAACATGAAAAAGTCACAGAATTGGCTCAATTCTTCGTTTTTCCTTGTTTGGCAAACGGCTCGATAAGTCGGTCAGTATTCACAGGAATCTCTCTATGAATGTAGAGTAAACACAAGCCATTTAACCGGGTCCTCCACCATTCGTGGACGGAGCCACGTTTTAACACGGCGGAGGGTTGAGAAAGATCTCTCTGCTGTGGCCACACTTACAGGAAGATCAGAAGTAAACTTCCGATGGTGGGGAAGAGGTCCCGGTCCCACAAGTCCAACACTTCAAGAACTGTTTTTGGAATTTCCTTATCTTGTGACAACTCTCGTTTCCACTTTGTAAGCCATAAGGCCCGTACACGCGATCGGACTTTTTGACAACCAACATGCAAATTAGCTGTTTTGGACCAACATCCGACCGTGTGTACGCTCCATAGGACCAACATCCGACCGTGTGTACGCTCCATCGGACCAACTTTTTCCAGGTTTCATCGGACTTTTGTTGGCTGTGCGAACGGACCAACTTTCTGCCAACAAAAGTCCGATGGACCAAAGTCCGACCGTGTGTACACAAAACCAACGGACTTTTGTACAAACCAATGCAGAACCAATGCAAAAGATCAGACAACAATACAGATGTTGACCAAAGGTGGCGGTAAAGAGCAGAAAAACCAAGTGATTTGGTGAAAGTTGGCTGAAAAAGTCCTGCCGTGTGTGTGCAATACCAACTCGGGGCCAACGCCCTTTGGACAAAAATCCACGGGAAAGTTGGTCCACGGTCCGATCGTGTGTATGAGGCTTTTCATATTTTCGAATTTTCAGATTTTCGTTCTTCCTTTTGAATTTTCATTTATTTTCAGATTTTTTCTAAATTTTCAAATTCTTCGAATTTACGAATATCCGGAAAAATGTGTTAAACGGTTTCAATTAATTTGGATATTTCCAAATTTCCAAATTTGTCGAAATTCAGAATGAAACAAATTGCACAAAAAAGCATTCAAAACACCAAGATCAGAGTTTCTGATTGCTTTAAGCCTCATACACACGACCTCGGACCTTGGACCAACTTTTCCGTGGATTTTTGTCCAAAGGGCGTTGGCCCCAAGTTGGTATTGCATACACACGGTCGGACTTTTTAGGCAACCAACACGAACGTAGTGACGTTTCAACGTACTGACGACACTTCAAAAGAGAACGTTCGAATACTCCAGCGCCACCTTTGGTCAACTTCTAAATTGTTGTATGATCTTTTGCATTGGTTCTGATCATGCGTGTTTGTACTTTGGACAAAAGTCCGTTGGTTTTGTGTACACACAGTCGGACTTTGGTCCATCTGACTTTTGTTGGCAGAAAGTTGGTCCGTTCGCACAGCCAACAAAAGTCGATGAAACCTGGAAAAAGTTGGTCCGATGGAGCGTACACACGGTCGGATGTTGGTCCAAAACAGCTAATTTGCATGTTGGTTGTCAAAAAGTCCGATCGTGTGTATGAGGCTATAGACTTACTTCTCCCTGCAGCAATGTCTCCATCATCTTCTGCTTACCACCAGCTAGAAGAGGGTGGAAACGAAACGCTTTGCTAATGATTGCACAGCCACAGGAACCATGGTGTCACGTTCCGGGTACGGCGGGAGACAGGAGGTGGATCCCCTATGCCAATGAGGCGATAGCACGGGTTGTATTGGAGGACCGGTTCTAATGTTGCTACTGGTTTTCACCAGAGCCCGCCGCAAGGCGGGATGGACTTGCAGCGGCGGTAGCAACCAGGTCGTGTCTTCCAATAGCAACTCGACCCCACTGACAGCTGAGACGGGCGCGGTACACAAGGATTAGGCAGAGGCGAGGTCAAACGTAGCAAAAGTTCAGGGCAGGTGGCAAAGGTTCGTAGTCAGGGGCAACGGCAGAGATCTGGATACACAGTAGGAGCAAACACAACGCTTTCAGTGGGCACTAGGGCAACACAAGATCCGGCCAGGATAGGAAGTGGGTATAAGAAGGATTCTGGGAAATGCTAATTGGGCCAGGCACTAATTGATTGTGTGCTGGCCCTTTAATTGAAGGCAAGGTCGAGCGCGCCTGGGGAGCGCACGCCGGAAGAAGCCGACGGCGAAGGTGAGGGGAACGGGATGCGATCCGCGGGCGGGCCGAGGATCGCATCCCGGAGACAGGGCAGCGCCTGCGGTCGGGGGAGCCGACCGAGGCGCTGCAGGGCAGAGGACGCCGTGAGCGCTCCGGGGTGGATGGGACACCCGGAGCGCTCGGCGTTACCCTTGGGTCTCCCCCTCTTCTTGGGCCTCCCCCTCCTCCTGGAACCCAAGAACCTGAGGATGAGATCCTTGTCAATGATGTTACCCTCGGGTTCCCAGGACCTCTCCTCAGGACCACAATTCTCCCAATCAACAAGATAGAAGCGTCTACCTCGGACGGTTCTAGAGGCGAGGATCTCTTTTAACGGAGAAGATGTCGGAGGAGCCGGTGACCGGAGCGGGAGCGGAGACCTTGGGGGGAAAAGTGATTAAGAACAAAGGGTTTGAGGAGAGAAACATGGAAGGAGTTGGGAATGCGGAGGGAAGGAGGAAGATGCAGTTTGTAGGACACGGAATTGATCCGAGCCTTGATCTTGAATGGACCGAGATAGCGGGGGCCCAACTTGTAATTGGGGATGCGGAACCTGATGTACCTGGAGGAGAGCCACACCTTATCACCAGGGGAGAATACAGGAGGAGGTCTTCTTTTGCTGTCAGCATGTCTCTTCATGCGTGAAGAGGCCAGGGCAAGTGACCTTTGGGTCTCTCTCCAGATGGACGACAGCTCTTGGGTGACTTAGTCTACAGCGGGGACTGCGGAAGAAGTGGGGATGGGTAGGGGGGGGGAAGCGGATGACGACCGTATACTACAAGAAAGGGTGATTTAGAGGAGGACTCAGATTCTTTCAGGTTGTAAGAAAATTCGGCCCAAGGCAAGAGGTCAGCCCAGTCGTCTTGTCGGGCCGAGACAAAGTGTCGCAGGTAGGCCCCAAGGGTTTGGTTGACCCTCTCCACTTGTCCATTGGACTGTGGATGATAGGCAGAGGAGAAGTCCAGTTTGACTTTCAATTGGCTGCAGAGAGCTCTCCAGAATTTAGACACAAACTGGACGCCTCTATCCGAGACGATGTGAGATGGAAGTCCATGAAGACGAAAAATCTGGAGCAAGAAATGTTTTGCCAGTATAGGTGCAGAAGAGAGACCTGGAAGCGGGACAAAATGTGCCATTTTGAAAAAACGTTCCATGGGGGATGGAGGAGCTCAGATATGGGGATGGAGGAGCTCAGATATGGGGAATGGAGGAGCTCAGATATGGGGGATGGAGGAGCTCAGTTATGGGGGATGGAGGAGCTCAGTTATGGGGGATGGAGGAGCTCAGTTATGGGGGATTGAGGAGCTCAGATATGGGGATGGAGGAGCTCAGTTATGGGGGATGGAGGAGCTCAGTTATGGGGGATGGAGGATGGAGGAGCTCAGTTAGGAGGGATGGAGGAGCTCAGTTATGGGGGATGGGGGATGGGGATGGAGGAGCTCAGTTATGGGGAATGGAGGAGCTCAGTTATGGGGAATGGAGGAGCTCAGTTATGGGGAATGGAGGAGCTCAGTTATGGGGGATGGAGGAGCTCAGTTATGGGGGATGGAGGAGCTCAGTTATGGAGGATGGAGGAGGTCAGTTATGGGGGAGGGAGGAGCTCAGTTATGGGGGATGGAGCACCTCAGTTATGGGGGAATGGAGGAGCTCAGTTATGTGGGGATGGAGGAGCTCAGTAATTGGGGATGGAGGAGCTCAGTTATGGGGGATGGAGGAGCTCAGTTATGGGGGAATGGAGGAGCTCAGTTATGGGGGATGGAGGAGCTCAGTTATGGGGGATGGAGGAGCTCAGTTATGGGGGATGGAGGAGCTCAGTTATGGGGGATGGAGGAGCTCAGATATGGGGAATGGAGGAGCTCAGTTATGGGGGATGGAGGAAATTACAAAATCGAAAAAAAAAAAAATAAGTTACGAATCGAAAAAAAAAAAAAGTTACGAATCGAAAAAAAAAAAAAGTTACGAATCGAAAAAAAAAAATTACGAATCGAAAAAAAAGTTACGAATCGAAAAAAAAAAAGTTACGAATGTACAAAATTTTTGGTTCAATAGAGACACGGAAAATTACAAATCGAAAAAAATAAAAAAAAAGTTACGAATCGAAAAAAAAGTTACGAATTTTTTTTGTTCAATAGAGACACGGAAAATTACAAATCGAAAAAAAAAAAAAAAAAAAGTTACGAATCGAAAAAAAAAAGTTACGAATCGAAAAAAAAAAGTACGAATCGAAAAAAAAGTTACGAATCGAAAAAAAAGTTACGAACACGAAAAAAAAGTTACGAATCGAAAAAAAAAAAGTCACGAATCGAAAAAAAAAATAGTTACGAATGTACGAATTTTTTGGTTCAATAGAGACACCGAAAATTACAAATCGAAAAAAATAAAAAAAAGTTACGAATCGAAAAAAAAAGTTACAAATTTTTTTGTTCAATAGAGACACGGAAAATTGCAAATCGAAAAAAAATTTAAAAAAAAGTTACGAATCGAAAAAAAAAAAAAAGTTACGAATCGAAAAAAAAAGGTACGAATCGAAAAAAAAAAGTTACGAATGTACGAATTTTTTTGTTCAATCCATTCGAAGCACGTTAAGCAGCACCATTGTAAGGGACACGGAAAAATGACCAATTCAACAAAAAAAAAGTTACGAATTTTTTCGTTCGTTTTCGTTTTTCGGATTTTCTTCATTAGTACATTCGTTGTTTCTAATTCGTTTTTTTCGGATTTTCGTTCTTTTTCGGATTCGAATGATTCGTTATTCTGATTCGTACGATTCGAACGATTCGTTATTTGTATTCGTACGATTCGAACGTTTCGTTCATTCGTTCGAAAACGAACGAACGAAAAAAACGAAAAAACAACGAAAAAAAACGAAACGAATTGCACATGTCTACTATAATGTTATACTCAATATTCCTCCACAGGGGGCGTGTATCCCGTTCACATGCGTCTGCACCCACTTGCAATACATTGCCAACCGTTGCTTAAACCTAACGTACGGTCTCACTACTTCATACATTTTCAATCCTAAATTGGCCTTTTGCACGGACTCGACTCCTTTGGCTGCCCGGCGCGGGTAAGACAGTGCGCATGCGCGGACTTTGCCCTGCGCATGCGCACGTTTTATCCCCTTGAGGCGCACGTTGCTATCCTGCGCACCCCGCTTGCGCTCCAGCGGGCGGGGAGGGGACACTCTGCCCGCGTCGGTGACGCGGCGACGCCATGCGTGACCC
The DNA here is from genome assembly GCA_028564925.1 of Lithobates sylvaticus. Taxonomy (NCBI): domain Eukaryota; kingdom Metazoa; phylum Chordata; class Amphibia; order Anura; family Ranidae; genus Lithobates; species Lithobates sylvaticus. The sequence continues at coordinate 3,956,728 of CM053026.1, read as the reverse complement.
CGTCCACCTAGTGCGGGACGACGCATGGCGCCGCCGCCGCCGCTTCAGAGATCTCTCAGGGGATACACACAGCCTTTGAGCTGTCACTCCCCCTTACCTTGCCGTGCTCATTAGCTCTCAGCGGAGCACGCCGATCTCACGCGGCGGCACACACAGCTGTTTAGCAATTATTTACTTCATATAAAACCACACCAATGGCGGGGACAGTTACACCACTCTCCTGGCGCCGCTTTGACGCACTTCTACATAGGACGCCTGCCAACAAGGTAATTACTCCATACACCCCATTACTTATACTCAAAAATTCTTTTTACTCAGCCGCTTTCCCTAGTCTAATACTTCCTTATTTCTCCCTACATTTCCAGCCTGTCATTTACTCAGGCCGAGGTATACCCAGCCATGGCACCCTCACGGTGCAGCCAGCCGAGTGCCATGGCAACCTCACGGTGCAGCCAGCCGAGTGCCATGGCACCCTCACGGTGCAGCCAGCCGAGTGCCATGGCACCCTCACGGTGCAGCCAGCCGAGTGCCATGGCAACCTCACGGTGCAGCCAGCCGAGTGCCATGGCACCCTCACGGTGCAGCCAGCCGAGTGCCATGGCACCCTCACGGTGCAGCCAGCCGAGTGCCATGGCACCCTCACGGTGCAGCCAGCCGAGTGCCATGGCACCCTCACGGTGCAGCCAGCCGAGTGCCATGGCACCCTCACGGTGCAGCCAGCCGAGTGCCATGGCAACCTCACGGTGCAGCCAGCCGAGTGCCCAGCAGCCTTTTGCTTTTAAAAATAGCATAGATCACCTATACTCTGTGAATACTCCAAGACCACATCCCGGTACCCCATTAATACCGGGAAATCTTCCCACAATGCTTTGCAAGTATTAATGACCATTTGACGGTAATGACGGGCTCTGAGTTTGATAGCAGCACAATAAGCGTACTAATGGTTTTTAGACATGTGCAATTCGTTTCGTTTTTTTCGTTTTTTCGTTTTTTTTCGTTATTTTCGTTCGTTCGTTTTCGTACGAATGAACGAATCGTTCGAATCGTACGAATCGAATAACGAATCGTTCGAATCATTCGAATCCGAAAAACAACGAAAATCCGAAAAAACTAAATTAGAAACAACGAATGTACTAATGAAGAAAATCCGAAAAACGAAAACGAACGAAAAAATTCGTAACTTTTTTTTTTGTTGAATTGGTAATTTTCCGTGTCTCTTACAATGGCGATGCTAAACGTGCTTCGAATGGATTGAACAAAAAAAAAATCGTACATTCGTAACTTTTTTTTTCGATTCGTAACTTTTTTTTCCGATTCGTAACTTTTTTTTTTTTTTTTTTTTTTTTTCGATTTGTAATTTTCCGTGTCTCTATTGAACCAAAAAAATCGTACACTTTTTTTTTCGATTTGTAACTTTTTTTTTTTTCGATTCGTAACTTTTTTTTCCGATTCGTAAATTCTTTTTTTTTGTTAACTTTTTTTTTTTTTTTTATTCGTAACTTTTTTTTTTTTCGATTCGTAACTTTTTTTTTTTCGATTCGTAACTTTTTTTTTTTTTTATTTTTTTTCGATTTGTAATTTTCCGTGTCTCTATTGAACAAAAAAATTCGTAACTTTTTTTTTCGATTCGTAACTTTTTTTTCGATTCGTAACTTTTTTTTTCATTTTCGATTCGTAACTTTTTTTTTTTTTCGATTCGTAACTTTTTTTTCCGATTCGTAACTTTTATTTTTTTTTTTTCGATTTGTAATTTTCCGTGTCTCTATTGAACAAAAAAATTCGTAACTTTTTTTTTCGATTCGTAACTTTTTTTTTTTTTCGATTCGTAACTTTTTTTTTCGATTCGTAAATTATTAAAATGTAATAATAGCATACACATTACATAAAATTATGAATTATGCTCCGATTACGAATCTACGAATGTTACGAATGTTACGAATAAATACGAATGTGTCCGAAAATTAAACTAACGAAAAAACGAATCAACGAAAAAATAACTCTTACGAATGTACGACTCGTTACGAATACGAACGGCGACGACTTACGAATGTACGAATCGTTACGAATCCGAACGACGACGACTTACGAATGTACGAATCGTTCCGAATCGACGGAAACGAAAAAAACGAAACGAAAAAAAACAAATTTTTTTCGGAAACGAAAATAAACGATTTTTTTGGTTGTGCGCATGTCTAATGGTTTTACTCTGTTTTATACAGTATAACTGGGAAACCACAGGAATTGTAACTGCCTTTGAAAAAGGACTTCCGTCCGAAACATGTCGGCATTTTCCTAATAAGACCGCTGTCACATCGCAAGTTACCTTTGCTAATATTGCATTATATGTACATGTTTATGGTCACATAAATGTATATTTTGATTCTATGCCAATTTGTATCGTTTTTCATTTTGTCTTTGGGCTCATTGCAAATTTTGTTTAAATGGATACATTTTCTATGTCTATCTGTTTAAGCTTCTCACAGGGGTATTGGCTGTGTTGATGCACACTAGGCCTCCTTAATACATTTTCTGACACCAGTGTTGGGGGTTATTATTGGGTCCACTGACACCAGTGTTGGGGGTTATTATTGCGTCCACTGACACCAGTGTTGGGGGTTATTATTGCGTCCACTGACACCAGTGTTGGGGGTTATTATTGCGTCCACTGACACCACTGACACCAATGTTGGGGGTTATTATTGCGTCCACTGACTCCAATGTTGGGGGTTATTATTGCGCCCACTGACACCAGTGTTGGGGGTTATTATTGCGTCCACTGACACCAATGTTGGGGGTTATTATTGCGTCCATTGACACCGTCCACTGACCACAGTGTTGGGGGTTATTATTGCGTCCACTGACACCAGTGTTGGGGGTTATTATTGCGTCCACTGACACCAGTGTGTTGACACCAGTGTTGGGGGTTATTATTGGGTCCACTGACACCAGTGGTTGGGGTTATTATTGCGTCCACTGACACCAGTGTTGGGGGGTTATTATTGCGTCCACTGACACCAGTGTTGGGGGTTATTATTGCGTCCACTGACACCAGTGTTGGGGGTTATTATTGCGTCCACTGACACCAGTGTTGGGGGTTATTATTGCGTCCACTGACACCAGTGTTGGGGGGTTATTATTGCGTCCGCTGACACCAGTGTTGGGGGTTATTATTCCTTGACACCGTCCACTGACACCAGTGTTGGGGGTTATTATTGCGTCCACTGACACCAATGTTGGGGGTTATTATTGCGTCCACTGACACCAGTGTTGGGGGTTATTATTGCGTCTACTGACACCAGTGTTGGGGGTTATTATTGGGTTCATCATGGTTATAAGAATCTAGAGGTCCATTTCTTTGCTCCTTTAGGAATGCTTATACTGGAGTCAAGCACTTTTCCGCAGCAGAAAATTACATTTTCCAACCCGACTTTGGGGCCCCCGTATATTGGGGGTATACAAATTTGGTATGTCAACACAGTGGACCTAGACCTACAACATATCCAAAGATGGGGTTCCCAGCACCTAGTGGCCCCGAGATACGGGGGCCCCAAAGTCGGTATGGAAAATGTCATTCTCTGCTGCAGAAAAGTCCTTGACATTTTTCAAACCGAATTTGGGGCCCCCGTATCTCAGGGGCCACTTGGTGCTAGGAACCCCAAGTTTGGTATTCAAACCCAGAACTAGCACTACAACATATCCAAAGATGGGGTTCCTAGCACCAAGTGACCCGAGATACGGGGCCCCCGAATTCGGTCAACTGTGTCCATCTGCAGCGAAGTTATTTCGGGACCCTTTAGGTCCAGAGACCCCAAAATTTTGACTGCAGCTAGGGGGGCAATCTAGGAACACTTAACTACCAAGTTTGAAGTTTGGGGGACCTATGGCTGCAAATTGGCACAGTGAGGCTGCAAATGGGCACAGTGAGGCAGCAAATGGGCACAGTGAGGCTGCAAGTGGGGGCACAGTGAGGATGCAAATGGGCACAGTGAGGCAGCAAATGCGCACAGTGAGGCTGCAAATGGGCACAGTGAGGCTGCAAATGGGCACAGTGAGGCAGCAAATGGGCACAGTGAGGCTGCAAATGGCACAGTGAGGCTGCAAATGGGCACAGTGAGGCAGCAAATGGGCACAGTGAGGCTGCAAAATGGGCACAGTGAGGCTGCAAATGGGCACAGTGAGGCTGCAAATGGGCACAGTGAGGCTGCAAATGGGCACAGTGAGGATGCAAAATGGGCACAGTGAGGCTGCAAATGGGCACAGTGAGGGCTGCAAATGGGCACAGTGAGGCAGCAAATGGGCACAGTGAGGCAGCAAATGGGCACAGTGAGGCTGCAAATGGGCACAGTGAGGCAGCAAATGGGCACAGTGAGGCTGCAAATGGGCACAGTGAGGATGCAAATGGGCACAGTGAGGCTGCAAATGGGCATTGTTGACCCTCTTTTTTTTCCACTTACAGTAGCTGCGCATTTCTCACCCTAGGCTTATACTCGAGTCAATACGTTTTCCCAGTTGTTTGTGGTAAAATTAGGTGCCTCTGCTTATATTCGGGTCGAGTATATACAGTAGTTAAAAAGAAAATAATAATAAAAATGCTATAAATCGATGCCCTATTTTGTAGACACTATACATTTTGTGCAAACCAATCAAACAATTATTGCGATTTTTTTTTTTTACCAAAAAAACATGTAGAAGAATACGTATCGGCCTAAACTGAGGGAAAAATATGTTTTTTTATATATTTTTTGGGGATATTTATTATAGCAAAAAGTAAAAAATATATATATATTTTTTTAAACTTGTCGCTCTTCTTTTGTGTATAGCGCAAAAAATAAAAAAAACGCAGAGGTGATCAAAAAAACGCAGTCGTGAATAAATACCACCCAAAGAAAGTTCTATTTGTGTGAAAAAAAATGATAAAAATGTCATTTGGGTACAGCGTTGCATGACCGCGCAATTGTCATTGAAAGTGCGAGAGCGCTGAAAGCTGAAGATCGGTCTGGGCAGGAAGGGGGGGAGGGGCGGGGAAGTGCGTCCCGGTATTGAAAGTTCCATTTCATAATAAGGATAATGATTTTAATATTGATGATAATTAATGATAAAACGAATGTTATTAAATCTCCGAGTCACATGATTATAATGGTGGCTGCTCGTGGCTATAAAGACCACGCGTGGCGCTCACCTTTCCCGCGCACTGATCCCGACACTCAGCTTCTTCCCGTCTCTTTTCCAAGCTTTGAGGTGACTCTTCCTGGTTTTTCGGTCTCTGGGCTCCTTTCTCGTTTCCTTCTCTCTACACCTTTGTTTGGGGATGTCGGTTGCAACATCCACACGTGGAACTTTCCACCTGCTTTCTTGGCATTATTACACCTCCCTTTTTATATTTTTTTTAGTCCTCCAGCCCTCTACTTTGCGTTTCCCTTCACAGGATACCGACTGCAGATTACACGCAGTCCGCACTAATACTTGACCAGTCGGGGGCCGCACTGTCCCCGATACTTCCTTTGGCCTCCGTGCCGCCATTGGTTTTTCCTGCATTCCATTACTATTTGTCATATAGCCAATCAGTGGCGTCGCTAGGGGGGGTGGTTTTTGGGGCTATAGCCCCAAATCTGAGGACCATAGCCCAGAGTCTCTGCAGGGGTTCCCAAGGGGAGGGGAGGCTCTCTGGGGACCCTGATTTAAGGGGGAGGTTTTATGGGGACCGTAATGCAAGGGGGGCTCTCTGGAAACCCTGATGCAAAGCGGGGGCTCTCTGAGGACCCTGATGTAAGAGGGAGGGGCTCTCTGGGGACCCTGATGTAAGAGGGAGGCTCTCTGGGAGACCCTGATGTAAGGGGGAGGCTCACTGGGGACCCTGATGTAAGAGGGAGGCTCTCTGGGGACCCTGATGTAAGGGGGAGGCTCTCTGGGGACCCTGATGTAAGGGGGAGGCTCACTGGGGACCCTGATGTAAGGGGGAGGCTCTCTGGGGACCCTGATGTAAGAGGGAGGCTCTCTGGGGACCCTGATGTAAGGGGGGGCTCTCTGGGGACCCTGATGTAAGAGGGAGGCTCTCTGGGGACCCTGATGTAAGGGGGGAGGCTCGCTGGGGACCCTGATGTAAAAGGGTGATCTCTGAGGACCCTTATGCAAGGGGGAGGCTCTCTGGGGACCCTGATGTAAGGGGGAGGCTCTCTAAGGACCCTGATGCAAGGGGGAGGCTCTCTGCGGACTCTGATGTAAGTGGGGGGCTCTCTGGGGACCCTGATTTAGGAGGGAGGTTTTCTTGGGATCCTAATGTAAGGGAGGCTCTCTGGAAACCCTGATGTAAGTGTGGGGGGGGGCTCTCTGGGGACCCTGATGCAAAGGGGGGGGCTCTCTGGGGACCCTGATGTAAGAGGGAGGCTCTCTGGGGACCCTGATTTAAGGGGGAGGCTCTCTGGGGACCCTGATGTAAGGGGGAGGCTCTCTGGGGACCCTGATGTAAGGGGGAGGCTCTCTGGGACCCTGATGTAAGGGGGAGGCTCTCTCTGGGGACCCTGATGTAAGGGGAGGCTCTCTGGGGACCCTGATGTAAGGGGGAGGCTCTCTGGGGACTCTGATGTAAGTGGGGGGCTCTCTGGGGACCCTGATTTAGGAGGGAGGTTTTCTTGGGATCCTAATGTAAGGGAGGCTCTCTGGAAACCCTGATGTAAGTGTGGGGGGGGGGGGCTCTCTGGGGACCCTGATGCAAAGGGGGGGCTCTCTGGGGACCCTGATTTTAAGGGAGGGGCTCTCTGGGGACCTTGATTTAAGGGGGAAGTTTTATGGGGACCATAATGCAAGGGGGGCTCTCTCTGGAAACCTCTGAGGACTCTGATGTAAGGGGGGGCTTTCTGGGGACCCTGATGTAAAAGGGGGAGGCTCTCTGCGGACTCTGATGTAAAGGGGAGGCTCTCTGGGGACCCTGATGTAAAAGGGGGATCTCTGAGGACCCTGATGTAAAAGGGGGATCTCTGAGGACCCTGATGCAAGGGGGAGGCTCTCTGAGGACCCTGATGTAAGTGGGAGGCTCTCTGGGGACACTGATGTAAAAGGGGGGATCTCTGGGGACCCTGATGTAAGTGGGATCTCTGAGGACCCTGATGCAAGGGAGAGGCTCTCTGGGACCCTGATGTAAGTGGGGGCTCTCTGGGGACACTGATTTAGGAGGGAGGTTTTCTTGGGATCCTAATGTAAGGGAGATGAAAAAATATATATAAATATATAAAATGTGGCGCTTGCAGGAAAAATGCTAAAACTAGGTTATATAAAATAATTAAAATAATGATAAATTAATAAAGGAAATATCATAATATATAATCGAACGCTTAAAGCAATAAAAAGTCCTGATATAAATAATTCATAAATTACATGAGAAAGTGTGGCGCTTTCATCCAGGCCAGGAAACCAATCCTGAGGGGGAAGAGGCTTCAAAGAAAGGTTCCACAGAAGCGTCTATATATTGATGTCAGTATTCCAATAGGTATTAAAGCAACGTAATGGACCGTGCTATACCCATAATGTATGAAATAATTCAAATAAACACATCCGAGGTGAAGAAATATAACATAGATAAATTCGTGAAATAAATAAATATAAACAATTGTGACAATAATTAATGAACTGTGGAATTCAATAAAAATATATACCGTATATACTCGAGTATAAGCCGAGTTTTTCAGCACATTTTTTTTTTGCTGAAAGTGCCCCCCTCGGCTTATACTTGAGTAAAGCACTTTTCTGCAGCAACAAAAAAAAAAAATTCCGACCCGACTTTGGGGCCTCGTATCTTGGGGCCACTTGGGTCTAGGAGTCCCAAATTTGGTGTGCCAACCCAGTGGACCTAGCACTATAACATATCCAAAGATGGGGTTCCTAGCACTAAGTGGCCCCGAGATACAGGGCCCCAAATTCGGTTCAGAAAATGTCATTCTCTGCTGCAGAAAAGTGCTTGAGATTTTCTGACCCGAATTTGGGGCCCCCGTATCTCGGGGACACTTGGTGCTAGGGACCCCAAATGTTGTATTCCAACCCAGTGGAATTAGCACTACAACATATCTAAAGATGGGGCTCCTAGCACTAAGTGACCCTGAGATACAGGGCCCCAAATCGGTCAACTGTGTCCATCTGCATGGGCACAGTGAGGCTGCAAATGGGCATCGTTGACCCTCTTTTCCACTTGCAGTAGCTGCGCATTTCTCACCCTAGGCTTATACTCGAGTCAATAAGTTTTCCCAGTTGTTTGTGGTAAAATTAGGTGCCTCGGCTTATATTCGGGTCGGCCTATACTCGAGTATATACGGTACTATAATCCTAATAGTGCAAAAAATGCTAAATTAACAAATGAATGTGTAGGCAAGCATGTGAAGACAATAAACACAGCTATAAATGAATGTGAAAGTCCAAATAGTGACAATGTTTACTAAAACATCCACTGTGTTCTAAATAAATAAACATTCTGTCGGCACCTGTTTGCATGAAAAAGGATCACTACAACCACACAAGGAGTGCACCCCGGGTAGAAGGAATCATTGCACAGTTGTCGGTTGTATCCTGTATGGGATCTGAAGTTTGATTGGCAACTTTTTTGCACTGGACACTTTATTGCATTTCAGTTTATTTATTTATTTAGAACACAGTGGATGTTTTAGTAAACATTGTCACAGTTTGGACTTTCACAGTTGTCGATTGTATCGTGTATGGGATCTGAATTTTGATTGGCAACCTTTTTTTTTTTTTTTCTTTTCACTGGACACTTTATTCTAGTTTATTTATTTAGAACACAGTGGATGTTTTAGTAAACATTGTCACTATTTGGACTTTCACATTCATTTATAGCTGTGTTTATTGTCTTCACATGCTTGCCTACACATTCATTTGTTAATTTAGCATTTTTTGCACTATTAGGATTGTAGTATATATTTTTATTGAATTCCGCAGTTCATTAATTATTGTCACAATTGTTTATATTTATTTATTTCACGAATTTATCTATGTTATATTTCTTCACCTCGGATGTGTTTATTTGAATTATTTCATACATTATGGGTATAGCACGGTCCATTACGTTGCTTTAATACCTATTGGAATACTGACATCAATATATAGACGCTTCTGTGGAACCTTTCTTTGAAGCCTCTTCCCCCTCAGGATTGGTTTCCTGGCCTGGATGAAAGCGCCACACTTTCTCATGTAATTTATGAATTATTTATATCAGGACTTTTTATTGCTTTAAGCGTTCGATTATATATTATGATATTTCCTTTATTAATTTATCATTATTTTAATTATTTTATATAATCTAGTTTTAGCATTTTTCCTGCAAGCGCCACATTTTATATATTTATATATATTTTTTCATGTACTATTGGTGTGGGAACACTTTAATGGTGGCTGCGGCATTTCTAGTTTTATTCAGATTTTTACATTGATCATCCCCTTTGGTGGTTTGCGCATTTGGTCTCCCCCCCCCCCTGTACTAATGTAAGGGAGGCTCTCTGGAAACCCTGATGTAAGTGGGGGGGGTGGGGGGGACTCTCTGGGGACCCTGATGTAAGTGGGGGGCTCTGGGGACCCTGATGTAAGGAGGAGGCTCTCTGGGGACCCTGATGTAAGGAGGAGGCTCTCTGGGGACCCTGATGTAAGTGGGGGGCTCTCTGGGGATCCTGATGTAAGGAGGAGGCTCTCTGGAGACCCTGATGTAAGGTGGGGGGGGGGATCTCTAATGTAAGGAGGAGGCTCTCTGGGGACCCTGATGGGGGGGCTCTCTGGGGACCCTGATGTAAGTGGGGGGTGTGGGGGGGCTCTCTGGGACCCTGATGTAAGTGGGGGGCCTCTGGGGACCCTGATGTAAGTGGGGGGCTCTCTGGAGACCCTGATGTAAGGTGGGGAGGCTCTCTGGGGACCCTGATGTAAGTGGGGGGCTCTGTGGGGACCCTGATGTAAGTGGGGGGCTCTCTGGGGATCCTGATGTAAGGGGGGCTCTCTGGGGACCCTGATGTAAGGAGGAGGCTCTCTGGAGACCCTGATGTAAGTGGGGGGCTCTGTGGGGACCCTGATGTAAGCGTGCTTCGAATGGATTGAACGAAAAAATTTGTACATTCGTAACTTTTTTTTTCGATTCGTAATTTTCCGTGTCTCTTACAATGGCGCTGCTTAACGTGCTTCGAATGGATTGAGCGAAAAAATTTGTACGTTCGTAACATAAAATTATGAATTATGCTCCAATTACGAATCTACGAATGTTACGAATGTACGAATAAATACGAATGCGTCCGAATTTCGAATAAAACGAAAATTAAACTAACGGAAAAGCTAATCAACGAAAAAATAACTCTAACGAAAATACGAATCGTTACGAATACGAACACCGACGACTTACGAATTTACGAATCAACAGAAACGAAAATAAACAAATTTTTTTGTTGTGCACATGTCTATTGTTCACCAATATTTTTTATTTTTTTTATGAATTTTTTATTTCTTTATATATATATATACCTATTTTTGGGTTATTTAGTATATATTTCACGGATCGCACTCTTTTTTTATTCAGGTGATTTAACCATTTTAATACCGGGCCTATTTTGGCCTATTCTGCTTCATGTAAACATCATCATTTTTTTTTTTGCTAGAAAATTACTCAGAACCCCCAAACATTATATACGTTTTTTTTTTTTTAGCAGACACCCCAGAGAATAAAATGGCGGTCATTGCAAATTTTTATCTCACACGGTATTTGCGCAATAATTTTTCAAACGCCTTTTTTTTTTGGAAAAAAAAAATGGTTTCATGAATTAAAAAAAATAACAAAACAGTAAAGTTAGCCCAATTTTTTTTTATATAATATGAAAGATGATGTTACGCCGAGTAAATAGATAACATGTCACGCTTTAAAGTGGCGCACAATCGTGGAACGGCGCCAAACTTCGGTACTTAATAATCTCCATAGGCGACGCTTTAATTTTTTTTTACAGGTTACCAGTTTAGAGTTACAGAGGAGGTCTAGTGCTAGAATTGTTGCACGCGCTCTAGCGCACGCGGCGATACCTCAAATGTGTGGTTTGAGCGGCGTTTACATATGTGGGCGGGACTTACGTGCGTGTTCGCTTCTGAGCACGAGCTACCGGGGGGACAGGGGCGTTTTACATTTTTTTTTTATTATTTATTTATATTTACTTCATTTTTTTTTTTAATTTTTACACTTTTAAGAAAAAAATAATAATTTTTGGACCACTTTTATTCCTATTCCAAGGAATGTAAACATCCCTTGTAATAGGAATGTATTGTGACAGGTCCTCTTTATGGAGAGATGCGGGGTGGTCAATAAGACCTCCACGTCTCTCCTCCAGGCTGGAAAGCACGAGAAAAAAAAAATCCACGATCTCATGCTGACAGCCGCGATCGCGGCTTTGTTTACTTCCGGGTACCGGGCGTGACGTCATAACGTTGCGCCCCGGGCCTCCGACGGTCATAGAGTTGACCGGAAATCTCTATGCTCGTCGTCCGGCGGCGAGCGATTCTTTCTCCGGGCCCCTGGTGGCACGGGAGAGCCCGGAGAAGCACCGGATGGCGGTGGGAGGGGGGGGGGGGGGGGGGACGTCCCTTCCCGTTGCCTATAAGAACGATCAGGCGGTGGAACTGCCGCTATGATCGTTCTTATGGTGCGCAGAATCGCCGGCCGGGAAGAATGATATCTGAATGGTGCCAATAGCTGCGCCCGTCATTCAGATACCCCCCACTCAATGCGACGTCCTTGGTATTGAAGTGGTTAATACCTGGAATATTTGCACCTTATCTTGAGATCTTTGCACTTTTTATTGTGTATTTTGTTTTTTGAGATCTTTGCACTTTATATTATTTATTAGAAGATTCTGGTATATTAGAAGTCCGAAGGCTTATTGAACCGCTTGCCGACCAAGGACGTCATATGACGTCCTTGACTTTGAGTGGTGATATCTGAATGACGGGTGCAGCTATTGGCATCATTCAGATATCATTTTTTTCCGGCCGGCGATTCTGTGCACTATAGGAACGATCATAGCGGCAGTTCCACCGCCTGATCGTTCTTATAGGCAGCGGGAGGGGGACGCCCCCCCCCCACCTCCCGCCGCCATCCGGTGCTTCTCCGGGCTCTCCCGTGCCATCGGGGGCCCGGAGAAAGAATCGCTCGCCGCCGGATGACGAGCATAGAGATTTCCGGTGACCAGATGGTCACCAGTCATCTCTATGACCATCGGAGGCCCGGGCGCGACGTTATGACGTCACGCCCGGTACCCGGAAGTAAATCGTGGCTGTCAGCGATCGCGGCTGTCAGCATGAGATCGGTAAAAAAATTTTTTTTTTTTTACCGATCTCATGCTTTCCAGCCTGGAGGAGAGATGTGGGGTCTTATTGACCGCATCTCTCCATAAAGAGGACCTGTCACATACATTCCTATTACAAGGGATGTTTACGTTCCTTGCAATAGGAATAAAAGTGATCCAAAATTTTTTTTTTTTTAAAGTGTAAAAATAAAAAAATTAAGTAAAAAAAAAAAAACATTAAAAAAAAAAAATTAAAACGCCCCTGTCCCCTGTAGCTCGCGCTCAGAAGCTAACGCACACGCAAGTCCCGCCCACATATGTAAACGCCGCTCAAACCACACATGTGAGGTATCGCCGCGTGCGTTAGAGCGCGTGCAACAATTCTAGCACTAGACCTCCTCTGTAACTCTAAACTGGTAACCTGTAAAAAAAAAAATGAAAGCGTCGCCTATGGAGATTATTAAGTACCGAAGTTTGGCGCTATTCCACGGTTGTGCGCAATTTTAAAGCGTGACATGTTCGGTATCTATTTACTCGGCGTAACATCATCTTTCATATTGTTTAAAAAAATTGGGCTAACTTTACTGTTTTGTTATTTTTTAATTCATGAAAAAAATTTTTCCAAAAAAAAGGCGTTTGAAAAATTATTGCGCAAATACCGTGTGAGATAAAAAGTTGCAATGACCGCCATTTTATTCCCTAGGGTGTCTGCTAAAAAAAACGTACATAATGTTTGGGGGTTCTGAGTAATTTTCTAGCAAAAAAATGACGATGTTTACATGAAGGAAATCAGGCCAAAATAGGCCCGGTAAGAAAGTGGTTAAGGACCAAGCCTGTTTTTCAGATTCTGTGTTTTCATGTTTAAAACGGTTTTTTTTTTGCTTGAAAATTACTTGGAACCCCCAAACATTATCTATTGTTTTTTTTTTTTTTCTAACACCCTAGAGAATAAAATGGCGGTCGCTGCAATACTTTTTTTTTCACACCGTATTTGCGCAGCGGTCTTACAAGCGCACTTTTTTTTGGAAAAAAAAAATCACTTTTTTGAATAAAAAAATAAGACAACAGTAAAATTAGCCCAATTTTTTATATTATGAAAGATAATGTTACGCCGAGTAAATTGATACCCAACAAGTCACGCTTCAAAATTGCGCGCCCCGCTCGTGGAATGGCGTCAAACTTTTACCCTCAAAAATCTCCATAAGCGACATTTAAAAAAATTCTACAGGTTGCATCTTTTGAGTTACAGAGGGGGTCTAGGGCTAGAATTGTTGTTCTCGCTCTACCGATCGCGGCGATACCTCACATGTGTGGTCTGACCACCGTTTTCATATGCGGGCGCTACTCACGTATGCGTTCGCTTCTGCGCGCCAGCTTGTTGGGACGGGGTGTTTTTTTTTTTTTATTTCTTATTTATTTTTCTTGAATTTATTTATTTTTACACCGTTTTAAAAAAAAAAAAAATTGGCTCACTTTTATTCCTATTACAAGGAATGTAAACATCCCTTGTAATAGAAAAAAGCATGACAGGTCCTCTTATAATATGAGATCCGGGGGGTCAAAAAGTCCTCAGATCTCATATTTGGACTTCAATGGAATAAAAAAAAAAAAAATTTTTCATTTAAAAAAATTACATTTGAAAAATGTGCCTTTAAGGCCCCTTACACACTGGGGCGGTTTGCAGGCGCTATTGCGCCAAGAATAGCGCCTGCAAACCGACCCGAAACAGCTGTTGCTGTGTCTTCAGTGTGAAAGCCCCGAGGGCTCACACTGGGGCGGTGCGCTTGCAGGACGCTGAAAAATGTCCTGCAAGCCGCATCTTTGGCTCGCTGTAGGAGCGGTGTATTTACCGCTCCTATAGCGCCCGTTCCCATTGGAAACCATGGGGCAGCGCTCCGAACCCGCCCGCAAAACGCAGCGCCGCTTTACCGCCAGCGCCCCCACCGCTCCAGTGTGAAAGTAGCCCAAGACGTATGGGCGGAAGTGACGTCTCTATACCTCTTAGACCACTTTCACACTGAGGCGCTTTTCAGGCGCTTTCACGCTAAAAAAAAACAGCGCCTAAAAAGCTCACGAAAAACGTATTTCCATTAAAATCAATGAACGCTTTCACGCTGGCAGGGCTGTGAAAAACTCCCCTCCCCATTGAAATGAATAGACATGTGCACAACAAAAAAATTCGTATTTTTTGTTTCCGAAAAAAAATCTTTTTTTTTCGTTTCGTTTTTTTTTCGTTTCCGTCGATTCGTAATGATTCGTACATTCGTAAGTCGTCGTTGTTCGTATTCGTAACAATTCGTACATTCGTAAGTCGTCGTTGTTTGGATTCGTAACGATTCGTACATTCGTAAGAGTTATTTTTTCGTTGATTCGTTTTTTCGTTAGTTTAATTTTCAGACACATTCGTATTTATTCGTACATTCGTAACATTCGTAACATTCGTAGATTCGTAATCGGAGCATAATTCATAATTTTATGTAATGTGTATGCTATTATTACATTTTAATAATTTACGAATCGAAAAAAAAAGTTACGAATCTAAAAAAAAAAGTTACGAATCGAAAAATTAAAGTTACGAATGTACGAATTTTTGGGTTCAATAGAGACACGGAAAATTAAAAATCGAAAAAAATAAATAAATAAAAAAGTTACGAATCGAAAAAAAAGTTACGAATCGAAAAAAAAAAAAGTTACGAATTGAAAAAAAAAGTTACGAATCGAAAAAATTAAAGTTACGAATCGAAAAAAAAAAGTTACAAATGTACGAATTTTTTGGTTCAATAGAGACACAGAAAATTACAAATCGAAAAAAAAAAAAAAAAAATAGTTACGAATCGAAAAAAAAGTTACAAATCGAAAAAAAAGTTACGAATGTACGAATTTTTTTTGTTTAATCCATTCGAAGCACGTTTAGCAGCACCATTGTAAGAGACACGGAAAATTACCAATTCAACAAAAAAAAAGTTACGAATGTGCGACTTTTTTCGTTCGTTTTCGTTTTTCGGATTTTCTTCATTAGTACATTCGTTGTTTCTAATTCGTTTTTTTGGGATTTTCGTTGTTTTTCGGATTTGTTCGATTCGTTACGATTCGTTATTCGGATTTGTACGATTCGAATGATTCGTTCATTCGTACGAAAACGAACTAACGAAAATAACGAAAAAAAAAAACGAAACAAATTGCACATGTCTAGAAATGAATGGAAAACTCTTCCAAAGCGCTCAGTGTTTTTACTGGCAGTTTAGAAGCGCTTCAGTGCGAAAGTGGCCTTAGGCCGGCTTCACACTGGGGCGGTGCGGGGCGGCGACGGTAAAGCAGCGCTATATTTAGCGCTGCTTTACCATCGTTTTACCCGCGGTATGCGGCCGCTAGCGGGGTGGTTTTAACCCCCGCTAGCGGCCGAAAAAAAAAAAAATAAAAAAAAAAAAAAAAAAAAAAAAATAAAAAATAAAAAAAAATAAAAAAAGGGTTAAAAACCTCCGCAAAGCGCCGCTGCAACGGTGCTTTGCCGGCGGTATCCCCGCGGTCTCCCGTTGATTTCAATGGGTAGGAGCGGTATAGGAGCGGTGAATACACGGCTCCTTCACCGCTCCAAAGATGCCGCTTGCAGGACTTTTTTTACCCTCGGGGCTTTCACACTGGAGACACAGCAACAGCTGTTTCGGGTCGGTTTGCAGGCGCTATTTTTAGCTCAATAGCGCCTGCAAACCGCCCCAGTGTGAAAGCAGCCTTATGGTATAGAAACGGGTGGGGGGCCATCTTAGCCTCACTCATCTCCATACCCACCCGATCGCAGGACCCGATCGGCCTGTGCCGCTGCGGGAGGGGGAGGGGGGGGGTCACCTCTCCCGCCGCCAATGGCGATCTCGCGGCGAACCCCGCCGCAGAGACCACCATCATCGTAGACAGAACCGCTCACTGCAAAGATGGATACCTCGGTTGTGGCGGCAGCAGCTGCCGCCGTTATCGAGTTATCCCTCATCAAAAAAAAAAAAAATGGCGTATGTGTACAGTGAGCGGTCGGCATGTGGTTTAACATATTATCAATATTGCTGAGTCACTATATTGCACTAATATATGTTTTGCACATAAAGGATACAGAATATTTGCACCATTATACCTGTTGTGCTTTTTTTAAGGACAGTTTCCCGCACATTTTTATCAAGTCGTTTTTAACGAAGATATTTTTATGATACAAAATCAAATCGATACGACGCGGTCTATATATGCGAAACTTGTTCACGGAGACGAGCGATCGTACTTAACCACTTCCCACCCGGCCAATGTAGATATACGGCCGGGTGGGAGCCATCTACTTCTGATAGGACGTTCAGGACGTTCATAGGACGTTCACCGCGATCCCGATGCGGCCGTGTCACCCGGACACGGCGCATCTCGAATTGGCAGGAGGGCACGGTGATTGGCCCTCCTGATCACATGACGGCCGTGACGAATCACGGCTGTCATGTGATGTAAACAAACAGCCGGTTGCTAGGCAATCGGCCCTCCTCTCCTCACACGGAAGTCGTCGGTGAGGAGAGGAGAGCGGATCGCTGCAGCCGGCTGGTGATCAGTGAGTATGAGATGTTTTTTTACTCACTGATCACCAGTCTAGGGTCCCCCATAGTAAAACACACATGTCCCCACAGTAAGACACACATGTCCCCAAAACACACATGTCCCCAAAACACACATGTCCCTAAATAATAAAAACACATGTCCCTCACATATGTCCCACTAAAATCACATGTGCCAATGATTATCTGCACACATATGTCCGTGATCACCTGCACACCCTTTTACATGATCATTTGCGTACATATGTCTGTGATCACGCGAAACCAATTATTATACACTTAACGGAATTTTTTTTACAAAAAAACATGTAGCAGAATACATTTTGGCTTAAATTTATGCCAAAATTTGATTTTATTGGATTTCTTTTAAAAAAGAAAGGAGAAAATATTGTTTTTTTTCAAAATTTCCGCTATGTTTTCGCTTATATCGCAAAAAATAAAAAACGGAGTCGCGAATAAATACCACCAAACTAAAGCTCTATTTGTGCGAACAAAATGATAAAAAATTCATTTGGTTACAGCATTGTATGACCGCGCAATTGTCACTGAAAGTGCGCGAGCGCTGAAAGCTGAAAAATTGGTCTGGGCAGGAAGGGTGTTTAAGTGCACAGTAGGCAAGTGGTTAATAGTCACATTTATTGGTTGACAGAAAACAAATATTCACACGAAATTACAATACAGATTGCATTACTTGAACATTTTGACAATTGATGGAAATACCCTCAAAATGGGCGTGGCCGTACCTTGGACACAATATCACCATGACAACTTCTTCAGTAGAATCAATAACCTTATAATACTGGACGATATAACAGAACGTCCGTATTTCACACGCCGCGCCGTTACTATGCTGCGGGTAAGTAACGTTCAACAACGCGAAAACACTTTAGACATTTGTTTTGTCAATAAAAAGCAACTATGCAAAAAGTAATATATAATAAAAAAATTGAATATTAGAGAAAAAATCTAAAAGGCGATTATTGATTCTGGAGAATGATTATCAATACTAGAATATTCAATAATTAAGAGAACATACAAGATAAAATCAACATGTTATATTTACCCATTCCAAAAATGGCTATCAGTCTGGATCCAAGATGGCTGCCGGGTTCAGGAATCTCCTTGGAGGTTAAAGTATATTTCCATTCATGGCTGTCAGTCTCTCTGGGAAGATGTTTTTCTCTCCCAGTGTCCCCTCCCCCAGGGTGGGTCCCTGAGCTCTCCGGTCGGATCCCCTGAGCTCTCCGGTCGGGTCCCCTGAGCTCTCCGGTCGGATCCCCTGAGCTCTCCGGTCGGATCCCCTGAGCTCTCCGGTCGGGTCCCCTGAGCTCTCCGGTCGGATCCCCTGAGCTCTCCGGTCGGGTCCCCTGAGCTCTCCGGTCGGGTCCCCTGAGCTCTCCGGTCGGGTCCCTGAGCTCTCCGGTCGGGTCCCTGAGCTCTCCGGTCGGGTCCCCTGAGCTCTCCGGTCGGGTCCCCTGAGCTCTCCGGTCGGGTCCCCCGAGCTCTCCGGTCGGGTCCCCTGAGCTCTCCGGTCGGGTCCCCTGAGCTCTCCGGTCGGGTCCCCTGAGCTCTCCGGTCGGGTCCCCTGAGCTCTCCGGTCGGGTCCCCCGAGCTCTCCGGTCGGATCCCCCGAGCTCTCCGGTCGGGTCCCCCGAGCTCTCCGGTCGGGTCCCTGAGCTCTCCGGTCGGGTCCCCTGAGCTCTCCGGTCGGGTCCCCTGAGCTCTCCGGTCGGGTCCCCCGAGCTCTCCGGTCGGGTCCCCTGAGCTCTCCGGTCGGGTCCCCTGAGCTGTCCTCCTCCCCTGACTATCTCTCTTGCTTCTGAAGTTCCCTCTCACACAACAAGATTATAAGACTTGTAATATGTTCAGCCCACAAGGTGTGCGTCTCTTTCCTATTGGCAGGCAGACTTAATCACCCCTCCCAGTCGTCTAAAGATTTTTAAAGGTAATTTCACCTTCCAACCACCGGGGGTCCCACATGTGTTTTGGGGCTGCTCTGTAAAGTGATATATTTTATTTTATACTGTGTATTGTACCTTAGTGAAAATATCTATATCTTTAGTATTTGGGAATTCTACTAACCCCAGACTATCAAATACGCTTAGCATAATTATTGATCAATCACTTTGCATAAAATGGTGATATATCTGCACATCATTGTATATCTGTAAACATTTTTAGTCCATTTGAAAAGGACACAAGTTATATATATATATATTAATCAATCAACATCACATACAATTTTTATCTATCTGGATATCTGTATAACCACATGCCGACCGCGCTATAGTCAAAAGACGGCTACAGCGCGCTCGGCTTATCCTGGGAGGACGTCCTCCCAGAAACTTGCTCCCGTGCGCCCCCTGGGGCGCGCACTCGGGAACATCCGTGACCGCCGGGTCCCAAGGACCCGGCGCATCACGGATCATGGTAGCTGGTCATGGTAGCTGATAGCGGCCGTTTACCACGCGATCGCTCCGTCAAATGACGGAGCAATCACATGTACACAAACCGGCGTCACGTCATGACGCCGGTTCCTCCCTCCCCTCTCTGTACCGATCGGTACAGTGAGAGGGGAGAAGCGGAAAGGGGGAGAGACGGGACCAGCGCTGTGGGCTGGATGTGTAGTGCCCACAGCGCTGGTCAATACACTGCCACCACTGTGCAATGCTCTGCCACCAACCACTGTGCAATACTCTGCCACCACTGTGCCAACGCTCTGCCACCACTGTGCAAACACTCTGCCACCACTGTGCAAACACTCTGCCACCACTGTGCCAACACTCTGCCACCACTGTGCAAACACTCTGCCACCACTGTGCAACACTCTGCCACCAACCACTGTGCAAACACTCTGCCACCACTGTGCAAACACTCTGCCACCACTGTGCAAACACTCTGCCACCACTGTGCAAACACTCTGCCACCACTGTGCAAACACTCTGCCCCCACTGTGCAAACACTCTGCCCCCACTGTGCAAACACTCTGCCCCCACTGTGCCAACACTCTGCCCCCACTGTGCCAACACTCTGCCCCCACTGTGCCAACACTCTGCCAATACTGTGCCAACACTCTGCCAATACTGTGCCAACACTCTGCCACCACTGTGCCAACACTCTGCCCCCACTGTGCAACACTCTGCCCCCACTGTGCCAACACTCTGCCCCCACTGTGCCAACACTCTGCCAATACTGTGCCAATACTGTGCAACACTCTGCAATACTGTGCCAACACTCTGCCCCCACTGTGCCAACACTCTGCCCCCACTGTGCCTACACTCTGCCCCCACTGTGCCAAAACTCTGCCCCCACTGTGCAATGCTCTGCCCCCACTGTGCCAACACTCTGCCCCCACTGTGCCAACACTCTGCCACCACTGTGCCAACACTCTGCCCCCACTGTGCCAATACTCTGCCAATACTCCGCAATACTCTGCCAATACTCTGCCAATACTCTGCCCCCACTGTGCAACACTCTGCCCCCACTGTGCCAACACTCTGCCCCCACTGTGCCAACACTCTGCCACCACTGTGCCAACACTCTGCCCCCACTGTGCAACGCTCTGCCCCCCACTGTGCAATGCTCTGCCCCCACTGTGCAATGCTCTGCCCCCACTGTGCCAACACTCTGCCACCACTGTGCCAACACTCTGCCACCACTGTGCCAACACTCTTCCCCCACTGTGCAATACTCTGCCATACTCTGCCAACACTCTGCCACCACTGTGCCAACACTCTGCCACCACTGTGCCAACACTCTGCCACCACTGTGCAATGCTCTGCCCCCACTGTGCCAACACTCTGCCCCCACTGTGCCAACACTCTGCCCCCACTGTGCAACACTCTGCCACCACTGTGCAACACTCTGCCACCACTGTGCAACACTCTGCCCCCACTGTGCAACACTCTGCCACCACTGTGCAACACTCTGCCACCACTGTGCCAACACTCTGCCACCACTGTGCCAACACTCTGCCCCCACTGTGCCAATACTCTGCCACCACTGTGCAACACTCTGCCCCCACTGTGCCAACACTCTGCCCCCACTGTGCCAACACTCTGCCACCACTGTGCCAACACTCTGCCCCCACTGTGCCAACACTCTGCCCCCCCTGTGCCAACACTCTGCCCCCACTGTGCCAACACTCTGCCCCCACTGTGCCAATACTCTGCCCCCACTGTGCCAACACTCTGCCCCCACTGTGCCAATACTCTGCCCCCACTGTGCCAACACTCTGCCCCCACTGTGCCAATACTCTGCCACCACTGTGCCAACACTCTGCCCCCACTGTGTCAATACTCTGCCACCACTGTGCCAACACTCTGCCCCCACTGTGCCAATACTCTGCCAATACTCTGCCAATAAATTTTAATAGAAACAAAGAATTTTTATTTTTTTTTTTACTGAATTTTCAGTATATTTTGATTTATAGCGCAAAAATTTTAAAACCCAGCGGTGATTAATTACCACCAAAAGAAAAGCTCTACTTGTGTGAAAAAAAGGACACAAAATTCATTTGGGTTCAGTGTTGTATGACGGAGTAATTGTCATTCAAAGTGTGAGAGCGCCGAAAGCTGAAAATCGGTCTGGTTAGTTTTGGTCAAAAACGTCACTTCCGCCCATACGTCTTAAAGAGGAGTTTTCAAATGTCAAATTTTTTTAAATGACATTTTTTTTTTTTTTTCATTGAAGTCCAAATATGAGATTTGAGGACTTTTTTACCCCCCAGATCTCATATTTAAGAGGACCTGTCATGCTTTTTTCTATTACAAGGGATGTTTACATTCCTTGTAATAGGAATAAAAGTGAGCCAATTAAATTTTTTTTAAAAACAGTGTAAAAATAAATAAAATCAAGAAAAATAAATAAGAAAAACAAAAAAATTATTTTTTAAAGCGCCCCGTCCCGACGAGCTCGCGCGCAGAAGCGAGCGCATACGTGAGTAGCGCCCGCATATGAAAACGGTGGTCAAACCACACATGTGAGGTATCGCCGCGATCGGTAGAGCGAGAGCAATAATTATAGCCGTAGACCTCCTCTGTAACGCAAAATATGCAACCTGTAGAATTTTTTAAACGTCGCCTATGGAGATTTTTGAGGGTAAAAGTTTGATGCCATTCCACGAGCGGGGGCGCAAATTTGAAGCGTGACATGTTAGGTATCAATTTACTCGGCGTAACATTATCTTTCACAATATATAAAAAAATTGCACTAACTTTACTGTGGTCTTGTTTTTTTATTCAAAAAAGTGAACTTTTTCCAAAAAAAAAGTGCGCTTGCAAGACCGCTGCGCAAATACGGTGTGAAAAAAAGTATTGCAACGACCGCCATTTTATTCTCTAGGGTGTTAGAAAAAAAAACAATATATAATGTTTGGGGGTTCTAAGTTTTTTTTCTAGCAAAAAAAAACTGTTTTAAACATGTAAACACCTAAATCCAAAACGAGGCTGGTCTTAAAGTGGTTAAGACTTCACACAATAGGCTTTGTCGGACAAGGTGTCGGCTATCGAATTTTGTCTTGAGGGTTGTAAATTGTCCAGACGGTCTTTACATGAACACAAAGGGTTCTTCCCCGTCACGGACCACCTCCAGGTGATGACGCCTAATAAGTTTTGTCCTTCTCAAACTAATCAACAAAAATAAGTAACACACCTTTTGCTTGGCGACAAAGGCCACCATTGTCGCTTTTATCATTCCAGATTAGATTATTACATTACAAACAGACAGGATGGGTTTAACCACATAACTTTATTATTAGAAAAATAATAAGCAGTTTGTATACTTATAATGTGAGGGAATGTAATGTACATACATATACCGTATTTATCGGCGTATAACACGCACTTTTTCCCCCTAAAAATCGGGGGAAAGTCGTGGGTGCGTGTTATACGCCGATAACCCCCCCAAAAAAAGACCAAAAATGGTTGCGGCGCCGAAAAATGGCGACCGCGGCCGAAAAAGACCGAAGCGCGGCCGAAAAAAAGGCCGAAGCGGCGGCCGAAAAAGACCGAAGCCGGCTGTTCAGCTCCGCTCGTAGTCCCGCCTCCCTGCGCTCGCTCCCGAAACAGCAGGGAGGCGGGACTCCGAGTGGAGCCGAACAGTCGGCTCGGTCTTTTTCGGCCGCGCGTCGGCCCTTTTCGGCCACGGTTCGGTCTTTTTTGGTTTGTCTTGCGGCGGGAAATTTAAACGTTGGCAAGACTGCAAATGACGCTGGGCAAGCTGCAAATGACGCTGGGCAAGCTGCAAATGACGCTGGGCAAGTTGCAAATGACGCTGGGCAAGCTGCAATGACGCTGGCAAGCTACAAATGACGCTGGGCATGGCTGGGCAAGCTGCAAATGACGCTGGGCAAGCTGCAAATGACGCTAGGCAAGCTGCAAATGACGCTGGGCAAGCTGCAATGACGCTGGGCAGGCTGCAATGACGCTGGGCAAGCTACAAATGACGCTGGCAAGGTGCAAATGACGCTGGGCAAGCTGCAAATGACGCTGGGCAAGCTGCAAAATGACGCTGGGCAAGCTGCAAATGACGCTGGGCAAGGCTGCAAATGCAAATGACGCTGGGCAAGCTGCAATGACGCTGGGCAAGCTGCAAATGACGCTGGGCAACGCTGCAAATGACGCTGGGCAAGCTGCAAATGACGCTGGGCAAGCTGCAAATGACGCTGGGCAAGCTGCAAATGACGCTGGGCAAGCTGCAAATGACGCTGGGCAAGGTTGCAAATGACGCTGGGCAAGCTGCAAATGACGCTGGGCAAGCTGCAAATGACGCTGGGCAAGCTGCAAATGACGCCTGGGCAAGCTGCAAATGACGCTGGGCAAGCTGCAAATGACGCTGGGCAAGCTGCAAATGACGCTGGGCAAGCTGCAAATGACGCTGGGCAAGCTGCAAATGACGCAAGGCAAGCTGCAAATGACGCAAGCTGCAAATGACGCTAGGCAAGCTGCAAATGACGCTGGGCAACGCTGCAAATGACGCTGGGCAAGCTGCAAAGGACGCTGGGCAAGCTGCAAATGACGCTGGGACAAGCTGCAAATGACGCTGGGCAAGGCTGCAATGACGCTGGGCAAGCTGCAAATGACGCTGGCAAGCTGCAAATGACGTTTAAATGTAAGTTTTTTTTTTTTCCCTAAACTTCCCTTCTAAAACCTTTTTTCCTTAAAATTCCCTCCTAAACTCGGGGTGCGTGTTATACGCCGGTGCGTGTTATACGCCGGTGCGTGTTATAGGCCGATAAATACGGTAATCAGAAAATGTCTATTTGCTTATGTGTATACATATTTCTATGCAAACTCCTTACTTATTATGTAGTATTCAGATCGGCTTTTGGTTGACTGTAAAGATGGCGTCTTTACCCCCCATCCCACACATTACAGGAATGCGATAACGAGCTTCAACCAACCTTCAAGCATCAAGTTTCTTCATTTCTCTCGTATTGTAACCAATGAGATGTACCCATTAGACTGACATAGCAATGACGTATCTTTCTGTATAAAATATTGACACCGCCCAGAAATAAATGAGAAGTTAGGAGTGGCCGAGCGGATTGTGTCTCGGAGTGCTTACTCCTGCTGTGCATGCGCATTCACACTTTATAATTAGAAACAGCAGCAGACAACCTTGAACTAAATTGTAGTTCTCATCCTTAACAACAGAATATTAACGGACAAAATATTCACAAACAATATAAAATTATGAGTAAAAAAAAACAAATAGCAGAACCCAAACATCATCACCCTCCACCGTCTCCAAACACACAAGAGAAACATTTTTATTGGTAAATTACACAACATGAAAAAGTCACAGAATTGGCTCAATTCTTCGTTTTTCCTTGTTTGGCAAACGGCTCGATAAGTCGGTCAGTATTCACAGGAATCTCTCTATGAATGTAGAGTAAACACAAGCCATTTAACCGGGTCCTCCACCATTCGTGGACGGAGCCACGTTTTAACACGGCGGAGGGTTGAGAAAGATCTCTCTGCTGTGGCCACACTTACAGGAAGTGTAGCGAAGATCAGAAGTAAACTTCCGATGGTGGGGAAGAGGTCCCACAAGTCCAACACTTCAAGAACTGTTTTTGGGAATTTCCTCATCTTGTGACAACTCTCGTTTCCACTTTGTAAGCCATAAGGCCCGTACACGCGATCGGACTTTTTGACAACCAACATGCAAATTAGCTGTTTTGGACCAACATCCGACCGTGTGTACGCTCCATCGGACCAACTTTTTCCAGGTTTCATCGGACTTTTGTTGGCTGTGCGAACGGACCAACTTTCTGCCAACAAAAGTCCGATGGACCAAAGTCCGACCGTGTGTACACAAAACCAACGGACTTTTGTACAAACCAATGCAGAACCAATGCAAAAGATCAGACAACAATACAGAAGTTGACCAAAGGTGGCGGTAAAGAGCAGAAAAACCAAGTGATTTGGTGAAAGTTGGCTGAAAAAGTCCTGCCGTGTGTATGCAATACCAACTCGGGGCCAACGCCCTTTGGACAAAAATCCACGGGAAAGTTGGTCCACGGTCCGATCGTGTGTATGAGGCTTTTCATATTTTCGAATTTTCAGATTTTCGTTCTTCCTTTTGAATTTTCATTTATTTTCAGATTTTTTCTAAATTTTCAAATTCTTCGAATTTACGAATATCCGGAAAAATGTGTTAAACGGTTTCAATTAATTTGGATATTTCCAAATTTCCAAATTTGTCGAAATTCAGAATGAAACAAATTGCACAAAAAAGCATTCAAAACACCAAGATCAGAGTTTCTGATTGCTTTAAGCCTCATACACACGACCTCGGACCTTGGACCAACTTTTCCGTGGATTTTTGTCCAAAGGGCGTTGGCCCCAAGTTGGTATTGCATACACACAGTCGGACTTTTTAGGCAACCAACACGAACGTAGTGACGTTTCAACGTACTGACGACACTTCAAAAGAGAACGTTCGAATACTCCAGCGCCACCTTTGGTCAACTTCTAAATTGTTGTCTGATCTTTTGCATTGGTTCTGATCATGCGTGTTTGTACTTTGGACAAAAGTCCGTTGGTTTTGTGTACACACGATCGGACATTGGTCCATCTGACTTTTGTTGGCAGAAAGTTGGTCCGTTCGCACAGCCAACAAAAGTCCGATGAAACCTGGAAAAAGTTGGTCCGATGGAGCGTACACACGGTCGGATGTTGGTCCAAAACAGCTAATTTGCATGTTGGTTGTCAAAAAGTCCGATCGTGTGTATGAGGATATAGACTTACTTCTCCCTGCAGCAATGTCTCCATCATCTTCTGCTTACCACCAGCTAGAAGAGGGTGGAAACGCTTTGCCAATGATTGCACAGCCACAGGAACCATGGTGTCACGTTCCGGGTACGGCGGGGAACAGGGGGTGGATCCCCTATGCCAATGGGGCGATAGCACGGGTTGTATTGGAGGACCGGTTCTAATGTTGCTACTGGTTTTCACCAGAGCCCGCCGCAAGGCGGGATGGACTTGCAGCGGCGGTAGCAACCAGGTCGTGTCTTCCAATAGCAACTCGACCCCACTGACAGCTGAGACGGGCGCGGTACACAAGGATTAGGCAGAGGCGAGGTCAAACGTAGCAAAAGTTCAGGGCAGGTGGCAAAGGTTCGTAGTCAGGGGCAACGGCAGAGATCTGGATACACAGTAGGAGCAAACACAACGCTTTCACTGGGCACTAGGGCAACACAAGATCCGGCCAGGATAGGAAGTGGGTATAAGAAGGATTCTGGGAAATGCTAATTGGGCCAGGCACTAATTGATTGTGTGCTGGCCCTTTAATTGAAGGCAAGGTCGAGCGCGCCTGGGGAGCGCACGCCGGAAGAAGCCGACGGCGAAGGTGAGGGGAACGGGATGCGATCCGCGGGCGGGCCGAGGATCGCATCCCGGAGACAGGGCAGCGCCTGCGGTCGGGGGAGCCGACCGAGGCGCTGCAGGGCAGAGGACGCCGTGAGCGCTCCGGGGTGGATGGGACACCCGGAGCGCTCGGCGTTACCCTTGGGTCTCCCCCTCTTCTTGGGCCTCCCCCTCCTCCTGGAACCCAAGAACCTGAGGATGAGATCCTTGTCAATGATGTTACCCTCGGGTTCCCAGGACCTCTCCTCAGGACCACAATTCTCCCAATCAACAAGATAGAAGCGTCTACCTCGGACGGTTCTAGAGGCGAGGATCTCTTTAACGGAGAAGATGTCGGAGGAGCCGGTGACCGGAGCGGGAGCGGAGACCTTGGGGGAAAAGTGATTAAGAACAAAGGGTTTGAGGAGAGAAACATGGAAGGAGTTGGGAATGCGGAGGGAAGGAGGAAGATGCAGTTTGTAGGACACGGAATTGATCCGAGCCTTGATCTTGAATGGCCCGAGATAGCGGGGACCCAACTTGTAATTGGGGATGCGGAACCTGATGTACCTGGAGGAGAGCCACACCCTATAACCCGGGGAGAATACAGGAGGAGGTCTCCTTTTACTATCAGCATGTCTCTTCATGCGTGAAGAGGCCAGGGCAAGCGACTTTTGGGTCTCTTTCCAGATGGACGACAGCTCTTGGGTGACTTAGTCTACAGCGGGGACTGCGGAAGAAGTGGGGATGGGTAGGGGGGGGGAAGCGGATGACGACCGTATACTACAAGAAAGGGTGATTTAGAGGAGGACTCAGATTCTTTCAGGTTGTAAGAAAATTCGGCCCAAGGCAGGAGGTCAGCCCAGTCGTCTTGTCGGGCAGAGACAAAGTGTCGCAGGTAGGCCCCAAGGTTTTGGTTGACCCTCTCCACTTGTCCATTGGACTGTGGATGATAGGCAGAGGAGAAGTCCAGTTTGACTTTCAATTGGCTGCAGAGAGCTCTCCAGAATTTAGACACAAACTGGACGCCTCTATCCGAGACGATGTGAGATGGAAGTCCATGAAGACGAAAAATCTGGAGCAAGAAATGTTTTGCCAGTATAGGTGCAGAAGAGAGACCTGGAAGCGGGACAAAATGTGCCATTTTGAAAAAACGTTCCATGGGGGATGGAGGAGCTCAGATATGGGGATGGAGGAGCTCAGATATGGGGATGGAGGAGCTCAGTTATGGGGGATGGAGGAGCTCAGATATGGGGGATGGAGGAGCTCAGTTATGGGGATGGAGGAGCTCAGTTATGGGGGATGGAGGAGCTCAGATATGGGGATGGAGGAGCTCAGTTATGGGGGATGGAGGAGCTCAGTTATGGGGGGAGGAGCTCAGTTATGGGGGATGGAGGAGCTCAGTTATGGGGGATGGAGGAGCTCAGTTATGGGGAATGGAGGAGCTCAGTTATGGGGATGGAGGAGCTCAGTTAGGGGGATGGAGGAGCTCAGTTATGGGGGATGGAGGAGCTCAGTTATGGGGGGATGGAGGAGCTCAGTTATGGGGGATGGAGGAGCTCAGTTATGGGGGGGATGGAGGAGCTCAGTTATGGGGATGGAGGAGCTCAGTTATGGGGATGGAGGAGCTCAGTTATGGGGGATGGAGGAGCTCAGTTATGGGGGATGGAGGAGCTCAGTTATGGGGGATGGAGGAGCTCAGTTATGGGGGGGAGGAGCTCAGTTATGGGGGATGGAGGAGCTCAGTTATGGGGGATGGAGGAGCTCAGTTATGGGGGATGGAGGAGCTCAGTTATGGGGGATGGAGGAGCTCAGTTATGGGGCATGGAGGAGCTCAGTTATGGGGGATGGAGGAGCTCAGTTATGGGGATGGAGGAGCTCAGTTATGGGGATGGAGGAGCTCAGTTATGGGGGATGGAGGAGATCAGTTATGGGGGATGGAGGAGCTCAGTTATGGGGGATGGAGGAGCTCAGTTATGGGGATGGAGGAGCTCAGTTATGGGGGATGGAGGAGCTCAGTTATGGGGGATGGAGGAGCTCAGTTATGGGGGATGGAGGAGCTCAGTTATGGGGGATGGAGGAGCTCAGTTATGGGGGATGGAGGAGCTCAGTTATGGGGGATGGAGGAGCTCAGTTATGGGGGATGGAGGAGCTCAGTTATGGGGGATGGAGGAGCTCAGTTAGGGGGATGGAGGAGCTCAGTTATGGGGGGAGGAGCTCAGTTATGGGGGATGGAGGAGCTCAGTTATGGGGGATGGAGGAGCTCAGTTATGGGGATGGAGGAGCTCAGTTATGGGGGATGGAGGAGCTCAGTTATGGGGGATGGAGGAGCTCAGTTATGGGGGATGGAGGAGCTCAGTTATGGGGGGAGGAGCTCAGTTATGGGGATGGAGGAGCAGTTATGGGGGATGGAGGAGCTCAGTTATGGGGATGGAGGAGCTCAGTTATGGGGGATGGAGGAGCTCAGTTATGGGGATGGAGGAGCTCAGTTATGGGGGATGGAGGAGCTCAGTTATGGGGATGGAGGAGCTCAGTTATGGGGGATGGAGGAGCTCAGTTATGGGGATGGAGGAGCTCAGTTATGGGGGATGGAGGAGCTCAGTTATGGGGGATGGAGGAGCTCAGTTATGGGGGGATGGAGGAGCTCAGTTATGGGGATGGAGGAGCTCAGTTAGGGGGATGGAGGAGCTCAGTTATGGGGGAGCTCAGTTATGGGGGATGGAGGAGCTCAGTTATGGGGATGGAGGAGCTCAGTTATGGGGGGATGGAGGAGCTCAGTTATGGGGATGGAGGAGCTCAGTTATGGGGGATGGAGGAGCTCAGTTATGGGGGATGGAGGAGCTCAGTTATGGGGGATGGAGGAGCTCAGTTATGGGGGATGGAGGAGCTCAGTTATGGGGGATGGAGGAGCTCAGTTATGGGGATGGAGGAGCTCAGTTATGGGGGATGGAGGAGCTCAGTTATGGGGGATGGAGGAGCTCAGTTATGGAGGAGCTCAGTTATGGGGGATGGAGGAGCTCAGTTATGGGGGATGGAGGAGCTCAGTTATGGGGGATGGAGGAGCTCAGTTATGGGGATGGAGGAGCTCAGTTATGGGGGATGGAGGAGCTCAGTTATGGGGATGGAGGAGCTCAGGGATGGGGGATGGAGGAGCTCAGTTATGGGGGGATGGAGGAGCTCAGTTATGGGGGATGGAGGAGCTCAGTTATGGGGGATGGAGGAGCTCAGTTATGGGGGATGGAGGAGCTCAGTTATGGGGGATGGAGGAGCTCAGTTATGGGGGAGCTCAGTTATGGGGGATGGAGGAGCTCAGTCATGGGGGATGGAGGAGCTCAGTTATGGAGGAGCTCAGTTATGGGGGATGGAGGAGCTCAGTTTTGGAGGATGGAGGGATGGGGGATGGAGGAGCTCAGTTATGGGGGATGGAGGAGCTCAGTTATGGGGGATGGAGGAGCTCAGTTATGGGGATGGAGGAGCTCAGTTATGGGGGATGGAGGAGCTCAGTTATGGGGGATGGAGGAGCTCAGTTATGGGGGATGGAGGAGCTCAGTTATGGGGGATGGAGGAGCTCAGTTATGGGGATGGAGGAGCTCAGTTATGGGGGTTGGAGAGGTGGGGAGGAGCTCAGTTATGGGGGATGGAGGCTCTCAGTTATGGGGGATGGAGGAGCTCAGTTATGGGGGATGGAGGAGCTCAGTTATGGGGGGGGGAGCTCAGTTATGGGGATGGAGGAGCTCAGTTATGGGGGATGGAGGAGGGGATGGAGGAGCTCAGTTATGGGGGATGGAGGAGCTCAGTTATGGGGGATGGAGGAGCTCAGTTATGGGGGATGGAGGAGCTCAGGGATGGGGGATGGAGGAGCTCAGTTATGGGGATGGAGGAGCTCAGTTATGGGGGATGGAGGAGCTCAGTTATGGAGGAGCTCAGTTATGGGGATGGAGGAGCTCAGTTATGGGGATGGAGGAGATCAGTTATGGGGGATGGAGGAGCTCAGTTATGGGGGATGGAGGAGCTCAGTTATGGGGGATGGAGGAGCTCAGTTATGGGGGATGGAGGAGCTCAGTTATGGGGATGGAGGAGCTCAGTTATGGGGGATGGAGGAGCTCAGTTATGGGGGATGGAGGAGCTCAGTTATGGGGGATGGAGGAGCTCAGTTATGGGGATGGAGGAGCTCAGTTATGGGGGATGGAGGAGCTCAGTTATGGAGGATGGAGGAGCTCAGTTATGGGGGATGGAGGAGCTCAGTTATGGGGGATGGAGGAGCTCAGTTATGGGGGATGGAGGAGCTCAGTTATGGGGGATGGAGGAGCTCAGTTATGGGGGATGGAGGAGCTCAGTTATGGGGGATGGAGGAGCTCAGTTATGGGGGATGGAGGAGCTCAGTTATGGGGGGAGGAGGAGCTCAGTTATGGGGGATGGAGGAGCTCAGTTATGGGGGATGGAGGAGCTCAGTTATGGGGATGGAGGAGCTCAGTTATGGGGGTGGAGGAGCTCAGTTATGGGGGGAGGAGCTCAGTTATGGGGGATGGAGGAGCTCAGTTATGGGGGATGGAGGAGCTCAGTTATGGGGGGAGGAGCTCAGTTATGGGGATGGAGGAGCTCAGTTATGGGGGATGGAGGAGCTCAGTTATGGGGGATGGAGGAGCTCAGTTATGGGGGGAGGAGCTCAGTTATGGGGATGGAGGAGCTCAGTTATGGGGGATGGAGGAGCTCAGTTATGGGGGATGGGGGATGGAGGAGCTCAGTTATGGGGGATGGAGGAGCTCAGTTAATGGGGATGGAGGAGCTCAGTTAGTGGGGATGGAGGAGCTCAGTTATGGGGGATGGAGGAGCTCAGTTATGGGGGATGGAGGAGCTCAGTTATGGGGGGATGGAGGAGCTCAGTTATGGGGGATGGAGGAGCTCAGTTATGGGGGATGGAGGAGCTCAGTTATGGGGGATGGAGGAGCTCAGTTATGGGGGATGGAGGAGCTCAGTTATGGGGGATGGAGGAGCTCAGTTATGGGGGATGGAGGAGCTCAGTTATGGGGGATGGAGGAGCTCAGTTATGGGGGATGGAGGAGCTCAGTTATGGGGGATGGAGGAGCTCAGTTATGGGGATGGAGGAGCTCAGTTATGGGGGAATGGAGGAGCTCAGTTATGGGGGATGGAGGAGCTCAGTTATGGGGGATGGAGGAGCTCAGTTATGGGGGATGGAGGAGCTCAGTTATGGGGGATGGAGGAGCTCAGGTATGGGGGATGGAGGAGCTCAGTTATGGGGATGGAGGAGCTCAGTTATGGGGGATGGAGGAGCTCAGTTATGGGGGATGGAGGAGCTCAGTTATGGGGGATGGAGGAGCTCAGTTATGGGGATGGAGGAGCTCAGTTATGGGGGATGGAGGAGCTCAGTTATGGGGATGGAGGAGCTCAGTTATGGGGGATGGAGGAGCTCAGTTATGGGGATGGAGGAGCTCAGTTATGGAGGAGCTCAGTTATGGGGGGAGGAGCTCAGTTATGGGGGATGGAGGAGCTCAGTTATGGGGGGATGGAGGAGCTCAGTTATGGGGGATGGAAGAGCTCAGTTATGGGGAATGGAGGAGCTCAGATATGGGGATGGAGGAGCTCAGTTATGGGGATGGAGGAGCTCAGTTATGGGGGATGGAGGAGCTCAGTTATGGGGGATGGAGGAGCTCAGTTATGGGGATGGAGGAGCTCAGTTATGGGGGGATGGAGGAGCTCAGTTATGGGGGATGGAGGAGCTCAGTTATGGGGATGGAGGAGCTCAGTTATGGGGGATGGAGGAGCTCAGTTATGGGGGATGGAGGAGCTCAGTTATGGGGGATGGAGGAGCTCAGTTATGGGGGATGGAGGAGCTCAGTTATGGGGGGATGGAGGAGCTCAGTTATGGGGGATGGAGGAGCTCAGTTATGGGGAAGGAGGAGCTCAGTTATGGGGATGGAGGAGCTCAGTTATGGGGGATGGAGGAGCTCAGTTATGGGGGATGGAGGAGCTCAGTTATGGGGGATGGAGGAGCTCAGTTATGGGGGATGGAGGAGCTCAGTTATGGGGATGGAGGAGCTCAGTTATGGGGGGATGGAGGAGCTCAGTTATGGGGGGGAGGAGCTCAGATATGGGGATGGAAGAGCTCAGTTATGGGGGGTGGAGGGATGGAGGAGCTCAGTTATGGGGGATGGAGGAGCTCAGTTATGGGGGATGGAGGAGCTCAGTTATGGGGGATGGAGGAGCTCAGTTATGGGGGATGGAGGAGCTCAGTTATGGAGGATGGAGGAGCTCAGTTATGGGGGATGGAGGAGCTCAGTTATGGGGGATGGAGGAGCTCAGTTATGGGGGGAGGAGCTCAGTTATGGGGATGGAGGAGCTCAGTTATGGGGGATGGAGGAGCTCAGTTATGGGGGATGGAGGAGCTCAGTTATGGGGGATGGAGGAGCTCAGTTATGGGGGATGGAGGAGCTCAGTTATGGGGGATGGAGGAGCTCAGTTATGGGGGATGGAGGAGCTCAGTTATGGGGGATGGAGGAGCTCAGTTATGGGGAGATGGAGGAGCTCAGTTATGGGGGGAGGAGGAGCTCAGTTATGGGGGGAGGAGCTCAGTTATGGGGGATGTAGGAGCTCAGTTATGGGGGATGGAGGAGCTCAGTTAGGGGGATGGAGGAGCTCAGTTATGGGGGATGGAGGAGCTCAGTTATGGGGGATGGAGGATGGAGGAGCTCAGTTATGGGGGATGGAGGAGCTCAGTTGGGGGGATGGAGGAGCTCAGTTATGGGGGATGGAGGAGCTCAGTTATGGGGGATGGAGGAGCTCAGTTATGGGGGATGGAGGAGCTCAGTTATGGGGGATGGAGGAGCTCAGTTATGGGGGATGGAGGAGCTCAGTTATGGGGGATGGAGTTATGGGGGATGGAGGAGCTCAGTTATGGAGGAGCTCAGTTATGGGGGATGGAGGAGCTCAGTTATGGGGGATGGAGGAGCTCAGTTATGGGGGGGATGGAGGAGCTCAGTTATGGGGGATGGAGGAGCTCAGTTATGGGGGGAGGAGCTCAGTTATGGAGGAGCTCAGTTATGGAGGAGCTCAGTTATGGGGGGGAGGAGCTCAGTTATGGGGGATGGAGGAGCTCAGTTATGGGGGATGGAGGAGCTCAGTTATGGGGGATGGAGGAGCTCAGTTATGGGGCTGGAGGAGCTCAGTTATGGGGGATGGAGGAGCTCAGTTATGGGGGATGGAGGAGCTCAGTTATGGGGGATGGAGGAGCTCAGTTATGGAGGAGCTCAGTTATGGGGGGAGGAGCTCAGTTATGGGGGATGGAGGAGCTCAGTTATGGGGGATGGAGGAGCTCAGTTATGGGGGATGGAGGAGCTCAGTTATGGGGGATGGAGGAGCTCAGTTATGGGGGATGGAGGAGCTCAGTTATGGGGGATGGAGGAGCTCAGTTATGGGGATGGAGGAGCTCATTATGGGGGATGGAGGAGCTCAGTTATGGGGGATGGAGGAGCTCAGTTATGGGGATGGAGGAGCTCAGTTATGGGGGATGGAGGAGCTCAGTTATGGGGGATGGAGGAGCTCAGTTATGGGGGATGGAGGAGCTCAGTTATGGGGGATGGAGGAGCTCAGTTATGGGGGATGGAGGAGCTCAGTTATGGGGGATGGAGGAGCTCAGTTATGGGGGATGGAGGAGCTCAGTTATGGGGGATGGAGGAGCTCAGTTATGGGGGATGGAGGAGCTCAGTTATGGGGATGGAGGAGCTCAGTTATGGGGGATGGAGGAGCTCAGTTATGGGGATGGAGGAGCTCAGTTATGGGGGATGGAGGAGCTCAGTTATGGGGATGGAGGAGCTCAGTTATGGGGGGGATGGAGGAGCTCAGTTATGGGGATGGAGGAGCTCAGTTATGGGGGAGGAGGAGGAGGGGATGGAGGATGGAGGAGCTCAGTTATGGGGGATGGAGGAGCTCAGTTAGGGGGATGGAGGAGCTCAGATATGGGGATGGAGGAGCTCAGTTATGGGGATGGAGGAGCTCAGTTATGGGGGATGGAGGAGCTCAGTTATGGGGATGGAGGAGCAGTTATGGGGGATGGAGGAGCTCAGTTATGGGGGGATGGAGGAGCTCAGTTATGGGGATGGAGGAGCTCAGTTAAGGGGATGGAGGAGCTCAGTTATGGGGGATGGAGGAGCTCAGTTATGGGGGATGGAGGAGCTCAGTTATGGGGGGATGGAGGAGCTCAGTTATGGGGATGGAGGAGCTCAGTTATGGGGGATGGAGGAGCTCAGTTATGGGGGATGGAGGAGCTCAGTTATGGGGGATGGAGGAGCTCAGTTATGGGGGATGGAGGAGCTCAGTTATGGGGGATGGAGGAGCTCAGTTATGGGGGATGGAGGAGCTCAGTATGGGGGATGGAGGAGCTCAGTTATGGGGAATGGAGGAGCTCAGTTATGGGGATGGAGGAGCTCAGTTATGGGGGATGGAGGAGCTCAGTTATGGGGGATGGAGGAGCTCAGTTATGGGGATGGAGGAGCTCAGTTATGGGGGATGGAGGAGCTCAGTTATGGAGGATGGAGGAGCTCAGTTATGGGGATGGAGGAGCTCAGTTATGGGGATGGAGGAGCTCAGTTATGGGGAATGGAGGAGCTCAGTTATGGGGATGGAGGAGCTCAGATATGGGGGATGGAGGAGCTCAGTTATGGGGGATGGAGGAGCTCAGTTATGGGGGATGGAGGAGCTCAGTTATGGGGGGAGGAGCTCAGTTATGGAGGGATGGAGGAGCTCAGTTATGGGGGATGGAGGAGCTCAGTTATGGGGGATGGAGGAGCTCAGTTATGGGGGGGAGGAGCTCAGTTATGGAGGAGCTCAGTTATGGGGGATGGAGGAGCTCATTATGGGGGATGGAGGAGCTCAGTTATGGGGAGATGGAGGAGCTCAGTTATGGGGGATGGAGGAGCTCAGTTATGGGGGATGGAGGAGCTCAGTTATGGGGGATGGAGGAGCTCAGTTATGGGGGATGGAGGAGCTCAGTTATGGGGGGAGGAGCTCAGTTATGGGGGATGGAGGAGCTCAGTTATGGGGGATGGAGGAGCTCAGTTATGGGGGATGGAGGAGCTCAGTTATGGGGGATGGAGGAGCTCAGTTATGGGGGGGATGGATGGGGGATGGAGGAGCTCAGTTATGGAGGAGCTCAGTTATGGGGGATGGAGGAGCTCAGTTATGGGGGATGGAGGAGCTCAGTTATGGGGGATGGAGGGATGGGGGGATGGAGGAGCTCAGTTATGGAGGAGCTCAGTTAGGGGGATGGAGGAGCTCAGTTATGGGGGATGGAGGAGCTCAGTTATGGGGATGGAGGAGCTCAGTTATGGGGGGGAGGAGCTCAGTTAGGGGGATGGAGGAGCTCAGTTATGGGGGATGGAGGAGCTCAGTTATGGGGGATGGAGGAGCTCAGTTAGGGGGATG
The DNA here is from genome assembly GCA_028564925.1 of Lithobates sylvaticus. NCBI lineage: Eukaryota > Metazoa > Chordata > Amphibia > Anura > Ranidae > Lithobates > Lithobates sylvaticus. Next base: position 3,920,557 of record CM053026.1, on the reverse strand, counting down.
GAGGAGCTCAGTTATGGGGGATGGAGGAGCTCAGTTATGGGGAGGGAGGAGCTCAGTTATGGGGGATGGAGGAGCTCAGTTATGGGGGATGGAGGAGCTCAGTTATGGGGGATGGAGGAGCTCAGTTATGGGGGATGGAGGAGCTCAGTTATGGGGGGGATGGAGGAGCTCAGTTATGGGGATGGAGGAGCTCAGTTATGGGGGATGGAGGAGCTCAGTTATGGGGGATGGAGGAGCTCAGTTAGTGGGGATGGAGGAGCTCAGTTATGGGGGATGGAGGAGCTCAGTTATGGGGGATGGAGGAGCTCAGTTATGGGGATGGAGGAGCTCAGTTATGGGGGATGGAGGAGGAATGGAGGAGCTCAGTTATGGGGGATGGAGGAGCTCAGTTATGGGGGATGGAGGAGCTCAGTTATGGGGATGGAGCTCAGTTATGGGGAAGGAGGAGCTCAGTTATGGGGGATGGAGGAGCTCAGTTATGGGGATGGAGGAGCTCAGTTATGGGGATGGAGGAGCTCAGTTATGGGGATGGAGGAGCTCAGTTATGGGGGATGGAGGAGCTCAGTTATGGGGATGGAGGAGCTCAGTTATGGGGATGGAGGAGCTCAGTTATGGGGATGGAGGAGCTCAGTTATGGGGGATGGAGGAGCTCAGTTATGGGGGATGGAGGAGCTCAGTTATGGGGGATGGAGGAGCTCAGTTATGGGGATGGAGGAGCTCAGTTATGGGGGATGGAGGAGCTCAGTTATGGGGGGATGGAGGAGCTCAGTTATGGGGGATGGAGGAGCTCAGTTATGGGGGATGGAGGAGCTCAGTTATGGGGGATGGAGGAGATCAGTTATGGGGATGGAGGAGCTCAGTTATGGGGGATGGAGGAGCTCAGGTATGGGGGATGGAGGAGCTCAGTTATGGGGGATGGAGGAGCTCAGTTATGGGGATGGAGGAGCTCAGTTATGGGGGATGGAGGAGCTCAGTTATGGGGGATGGAGGAGCTCAGTTATGGGGATGGAGGAGCTCAGTTATGGGGGATGGAGGAGCTCAGTTATGGGGATGGAGGAGCTCAGTTATGGGGATGGAGGAGCTCAGTTATGGGGGATGGAGGAGCTCAGTTATGGGATTCAGTTATGGGGGATGGAGGAGCTCAGTTATGGGGGATGGAGGAGCTCAGGGATGGAGGAGCTCAGTTATGGGGATGGAGGAGCTCAGTTATGGGGGGGAGGAGCTCAGTTATGGGGGATGGAGGAGCTCAGTTATGGGGGATGGAGGAGCTCAGTTATGGGGGGATGGAGGAGCTCAGTTATGGGGGATGGAGGAGCTCAGTTATGGGGGATGGAGGAGCTCAGTTATGGGGGATGGAGGAGCTCAGTTATGGGGGATGGAGGAGCTCAGTTATGGGGGATGGAGGAGCTCAGTTATGGGGGATGGAGGAGCTCAGTTATGGGGGATGGAGGAGCTCAGTTATGGGGGATGGAGGAGCTCAGTTATGGGGGATGGAGGAGCTCAGTTATGGGGGATGGAGGAGCTCAGTTATGGGGGGGAGGAGCTCAGTTATGGAGGATGGAGGAGCTCAGTTATGGGGGATGGAGGAGCTCAGTTATGGGGGATGGAGGAGCTCAGTTATGGGGGATGGAGGAGCTCAGTTATGGGGGATGGAGGAGCTCAGTTATGGGGGATGGAGGAGCTCAGTTATGGGGGATGGAGGAGCTCAGTTATGGGGGATGGAGGAGCTCAGTTATGGGGGATGGAGGAGCTCAGTTATGGGGGATGGAGGATGGAGGAGCTCAGTTATGGGGGATGGAGGAGCTCAGTTATGGGGGATGGAGGAGCTCAGATATGGGGGATGGAGGAGCTCAGTTATGGGGATGGAGGAGCTCAGTTATGGGGGATGGAGGAGCTCAGTTAGGGGGGATGGAGGAGCTCAGTTATGGGGGATGGAGGAGCTCAGTTATGGGGATGGAGGAGCTCAGTTATGGGGGATGGAGGAGCTCAGTTATGGGGGATGGAGGAGCTCAGTTATGGGGGGATGGAGGAGCTCAGTTATGGGGGGGATGGAGGAGCTCAGTTATGGGGATGGAGGAGCTCAGTTATGGGGGATGGAGGAGCTCAGTTATGGGGATGGAGGAGCTCAGTTATGGGGGTTGGAGGAGCTCAGTTATGGGGGGGAGGAGCTCAGTTATGGGGGATGGAGGAGCTCAGTTATGGGGAGATGGAGGAGCTCAGTTATGGGGGATGGAGGAGCTCAGTTATGGGGGGATGGAGGAGCTCAGTTATGGGGGATGGAGGAGCTCAGTTATGGGGGATGGAGGAGCTCAGTTATGGGGGATGGAGGAGCTCAGTTATGGGGGATGGAGGAGCTCAGTTATGGGGATGGAGGAGCTCAGTTATGGGGGATGGAGGAGCTCAGTTATGGGGATGGAGGAGCTCAGTTATGGGGGGATGGAGGAGCTCAGTTATGGGGGGATGGAGGAGCTCAGTTATGGGGGGATGGAGGAGCTCAGTTATGGGGGATGGAGGAGCTCAGTTATGGGGATGGAGGAGCTCAGTTATGGGGGGAGGAGCTCAGTTATGGGGGGTGAGGAGCTCAGTTATGGGGGATGGAGGAGCTCAGTTATGGGGGATGGAGGAGCTCAGTTATGGGGGATGGAGGAGCTGGATGGGATGGATGGAGGAGCTCAGTTATGGGGGGATGGAGGAGCTCAGTTATGGGGGATGGAGGAGCTCAGTTATGGGGGATGGAGGAGCTCAGTTATGGGGGATGGAGGAGCTCAGTTATGGGGGATGGAGGAGGAGCTCAGTTGGGGGGGGAGCTCAGTTATGGGGAGGAGCTCAGTTATGGGGGATGGAGAGCTCAGTTAGGAGCTCAGTTATGGGGGATGGAGGAGCTCAGTTATGGGGGATGGAGGAGCTCAGTTATGGGGGATGGAGGAGCTCAGTTATGGGGGGAGGAGCTCAGTTATGGGGAGGAGGATGGTTATGGGGGATGGAGGAGCTCAGTTATGGGGGGAGGGGGGGAGTTATGGGGATGGAGGAGCTCAGTTATGGGGGGATGGAGGGGGATGGAGGAGCTCAGTTATGGGGGGTGGAGGAGGAGCTCAGTTATGGGGGAGGAGCTCAGTTATGGATGGAGGAGCTCAGTTATGGGGGCTCAGTTATGGGGGAGGAGCTGGAGGAGCTCAGTTATGGGGATGGGGGATGGAGGAGCTCAGTTATGGGGATGGGGATGGAGGGGGGATGGAGCTCAGTTATGGGGGATGGAGGAGCTCAGTTTAGTTATGGGGGATGGAGGAGCTCAGTTATGGGGGGGAGGAGCTCAGTTATGGGGATGGAGGAGCTCAGTTATGGGGATGGAGGAGCTCAGTTATATGGGATGGAGGAGCTCAGTTATGGGGGATGGAGGAGCTCAGTTATGGGGGATGGAGGAGCTCAGTTATGGGGGATGGAGGAGCTCAGTTATGGGGATGGAGGAGCTCAGTTATGGGGGATGGAGGAGCTCAGTTATGGGGGATGGAGGAGCTCAGTTATGGGGATGGAGGAGCTCAGTTATGGGGGATGGAGGAGCTCAGTTATGGGGATGGAGGAGCTCAGTTATGGGGGATGGAGGAGCTCAGTTATGGGGATGGAGGAGCTCAGTTATGGGGGATGGAGGAGCTCAGTTATGGGGGATGGGGGAGCTCAGTTATGGGGGATGGAGGAGCTCAGTTATGGGGGATGGAGGAGCTCAGTTATGGGGGATGGAGGAGGGCAGTTATGGGGGATGGAGGAGCTCAGTTATGGGGGATGGAGGAGCTCAGAGCTGGGGGATGGAGGAGCTCAGTTATGGGGGATGGAGGAGCTCAGTTATGGGGGATGGAGGAGCTCAGTTATGGGGGATGGAGGAGCTCAGTTATGGGGATGGAGGAGCTCAGTTATGGGGGGGAGGAGCTCAGTTATGGGGGGAGGAGGAGCTCAGTTATGGGGAATGGAGGAGCTCAGTTATGGGGATGGAGGAGCTCAGTTATGGGGATGGAGGAGCTCAGTTATGGGGGATGGAGGAGCTCAGTTATGGGGGATGGAGGAGCTCAGTTATGGGGGATGGAGGAGCTCAGTTATGGGGGATGGAGGAGCTCAGTTATGGGGGATGGAGGAGCTCAGTTATGGGGATGGAGGAGCTCAGTTATGGGGGATGGAGGAGCTCAGTTATGGGGGATGGAGGAGCTCAGTTATGGGGATGGAGGAGCTCAGTTATGGGGATGGAGGAGCTCAGTTATGGGGGATGGAGGAGGATGGGGGATGGAGGAGCTCAGTTATGGGGGATGGAGGAGCTCAGTTATGGGGGATGGAGGAGGAGGAGCTCAGTTATGGGGGATGGAGGAGCTCAGTTATGGGGATGGAGGAGCTCAGTTATGGGGGATGGAGGAGCTCAGTTATGGGGGATGGAGGAGCTCAGTTATGGGGGGGAGGAGCTCAGTTATGGGGGATGGAGGAGCTCAGTTATGGGGGATGGAGGAGCTCAGTTATGGGGATGGAGGAGCTCAGTTATGGGGATGGAGGAGCTCAGTTATGGGGGATGGAGGAGCTCAGTTATGGGGGATGGAGGAGCTCAGTTATGGGGGATGGAGGAGCTCAGATATGGGGATGGAGGAGCTCAGTTATGGGGGATGGAGGAGCTCAGTTATGGGGGGGAGGAGCTCAGTTATGGGGAATGAGGAGCTCAGTTATGGGGGGGGGATGGATGGATGGAGGAGCTCAGTTATGGGGATGGAGGAGCTCAGTTATGGGGGGAGGAGCTCAGTTATGGGGGGGAGGAGCTCAGTTATGGGGGATGGAGGAGCTCAGTTATGGGGGATGGAGGAGCTCAGTTAGGGGGATGGAGGAGCTCAGTTATGGGGGATGGAGGAGCTCAGTTATGGGGATGGAGGAGCTCAGTTATGGGGATGGAGGAGCTCAGTTATGGGGGATGGAGGAGCTCAGTTATGGGGGATGGAGGAGCTCAGTTATGGGGGATGGAGGAGCTCAGTTATGGGGGATGGAGGAGCTCAGTTATGGGGGATGGAGGAGCTCAGTTATGGGGATGGAGGAGCAGTTATGGGGGATGGAGGAGCTTAGTTATGGGGGATGGAGGAGCTCAGTTATGGGGATGGAGGAGCTCAGTTATGGGGGATGGAGGAGCTCAGTTATGGGGGATGGAGGAGCTCAGTTATGGGGGGATGGAGGAGCTCAGTTATGGGGGATGGAGGAGCTCAGTTAGGGGGGATGGAGGAGCTCAGTTATGGGGGGATGGAGGAGCTCAGTTATGGGGGATGGAGGAGCTCAGTTAGGAGGGATGGAGGAGCTCAGTTATGGGGGATGGAGGAGCTCAGTTATGGGGGATGGAGGAGCTCAGTTATGGGGGATGGAGGAGCTCAGTTATGGGGGATGGAGGAGCTCAGTTATGGGGGATGGAGGAGCTCAGTTATGGGGGATGGAGGAGCTCAGTTATGGAGGGATGGAGGAGCTCAGTTATGGGGGATGGAGGAGCTCAGTTATGGGGGATGGAGGAGCTCAGTTATGGGGGATGGAGGAGCTCAGTTTGGGGGATGGAGGAGCTCAGTTATGGGGGGGAGGAGCTCAGTTATGGGGATGGAGGAGCTCAGATATGGGGGATGGAGGAGCTCAGTTATGGGGATGGAGGAGCTGTTATGGGGGATGGAGGAGCTCAGTTATGGGGGATGGAGGAGCTCAGTTATGGGGGATGGAGGAGCTCAGTTATGGGGATGGAGGAGCTCAGTTATGGGGGATGGAGGAGCTCAGTTATGGGGGATGGAGGAGCTCAGTTATGGGGATGGAGGAGCTCAGTTATGGGGGATGGAGGAGCTCAGTTATGGGGGATGGAGGAGCTCAGTTATGGGGGATGGAGGAGCTCAGTTATGGGGGATGGAGGAGCTCAGTTATGGGGGATGGAGGAGCTCAGTTATGAGGGATGGAGGAGGAGGAGCTCAGTTATGGGGGGATGGAGGAGCTCAGTTATGGGGGGGAGGAGGAGCTCAGTTATGGGGGATGGAGGAGCTCAGTTATGGGGGGGATGGAGGAGCTCAGTTATGGGGGGAGGAGCTCAGTTATGGGGGGATGGAGGAGCTCAGTTATGGGGGATGGAGGAGCTCAGTTATGGGGGATGGAGGAGCTCAGTTATGGGGGATGGAGGAGCTCAGTTATGGGGGATGGAGGAGCTCAGTTATGGGGGATGGAGGAGCTCAGTTATGGGGGATGGAGGGAGGGGGGATGGAGGAGCTCAGTTATGGGGGATGGAGGAGCTCAGTTATGGGGGATGGAGGAGCTCAGTTATGGGGGATGGAGGAGCTCAGTTATGGGGGATGGAGGAGCTCAGTTATGGGGGATGGAGGAGCTCAGTTATGGGGGATGGAGGAGCTCAGTTATGGGGAATGGAGGAGCTCAGTTATGGGGGATGGAGGAGCTCAGTTATGGGGGATGGAGGAGCTCAGTTATGGGGGATGGAGGAGCTCAGTTATGGGGGATGGAGGAGCTCAGTTATGGAGGGATGGAGGAGCTCAGTTATGGGGGATGGAGGAGCTCAGTTATGGGGGATGGAGGAGCTCAGTTATGGGGGATGGAGGAGCTCAGTTATGGGGGATGGAGGAGCTCAGGTCTGGGGGATGGAGGAGCTCAGTTAGGGGGATGGAGGAGCTCAGTTATGGGGGATGGAGGAGCTCAGTTATGGGGGATGGAGGAGCTCAGTTATGGGGGATGGAGGAGCTCAGTTATGGGGGATGGAGGAGCTCAGTTATGGGGGATGGAGGAGCTCAGTTATGGGGATGGAGGAGCTCAGTTATGGGGGATGGAGGAGCTCAGTTATGGGGGATGGAGGAGCTCAGTTATGGGGGGGAGGAGCTCAGTTATGGGGGATGGAGGAGCTCAGTTATGGGGGATGGAGGAGCTCAGTTATGGGGGATGGAGGAGCTCAGTTATGGGGGATGGAGGAGCTCAGTTATGGGGATGGAGGAGCTCAGTTATGGGGGATGGAGGAGCTCAGTTATGGGGGATGGAGGAGCTCAGTTATGGGGGATGGAGGAGCTCAGTTATGGGGGATGGAGGAGCTCAGTTATGGGGATGGAGGAGCAGTTATGGGGGATGGAGGAGCTCAGTTATATGGGATGGAGGAGCTCAGTTATGGGGATGGAGGAGCTCAGTTATGGGGGATGGAGGAGCTCAGTGATGGAGGAGCTCAGTTATGGGGATGGAGGAGCTCAGTTATGGGGGATGGAGGAGCTCAGTTATGGGGGATGGAGGAGCTCAGTTATGGGGGATGGAGGAGCTCAGTTATGGGGAATGGAGGAGCTCAGTTATGGGGAATGGAGGAGCTCAGTTATGGGGGATGGAGGAGCTCAGTTATGGGGATGGAGGAGCTCAGTTATGGGGGATGGAGGAGCTCAGTTATGGAGGAGCTCAGTTATGGGGGATGGAGGAGCTCAGTTATGGGGATGGAGGAGCTCAGTTATGGGGAGATGGAGGAGCTCAGTTATGGGGAATGGAGGAGCTCAGTTATGGGGGATGGAGGAGCTCAGTTATGGGGATTGGAGGAGCTCAGTTATGGGGGATGGAGGAGCTCAGTTATGGGGGATGGAGGAGCTCATTATGGGGGATGGAGGAGCTCAGTTATGGGGGATGGAGGAGCTCAGTTATGGGGGATGGATGAGCTCAGTTATGGGGGATGGAGGAGCTCAGTTATGGGGGATGGAGGAGCTCAGTTATGGGGTATGGAGGAGCTCAGTTATGGGGGCATGGAGGAGCTCAGTTATGGGGGATGGAGGAGCTCAGTTATGGGGGATGGAGGAGCTCAGTTATGGGGATGGAGGAGCTCAGTTATGGGGGATGGAGGAGCTCAGTTATGGGGGATGGAGGAGCTCAGTTATGGGGGATGGAGGAGCTCAGTTATGGGGGATGGAGGAGCTCAGTTATGGGGGATGGAGGAGCTCAGTTATGGGGGATGGAGGAGCTCAGTTATGGGGGTGGAGGAGCTCAGTTATGGGGGATGGAGGAGCTCAGTTATGGGGGATGGAGGAGCTCAGTTATGGGGGATGGAGGAGCACAGTTATGGGGGATGGAGGAGCTCAGTTATGGGGGATGGAGGAGCTCAGTTATGGGGGATGGAGGAGCTCAGTTATGGGGGATGGAGGAGCACAGTTATGGGGGATGGAGGAGCTCAGTTATGGGGGATGGAGGAGCTCAGTTTAGGGGGATGGAGGAGCTCAGTTATGGGGATGGAGGAGCTCAGTTATGGGGGATGGAGGAGCTCAGTTATGGGGATGGAGGAGCTCAGTTATGGGGATGGAGGAGCTCAGTTATGGGGGATGGAGGAGCTCAGTTATGGGGGATGGAGGAGCTCAGTTATGGGGGATGGAGGAGCTCAGTTATGGGGATGGAGGAGCTCAGTTAGGAGGGATGGAGGAGCTCAGTTATGGGGGGATGGAGGAGCTCAGTTATGGGGGGGATGGAGGAGCTCAGTTATGAGGGATGGAGGAGCTCAGTTATGGGGATGGAGGAGCTCAGTTATGGGGATGGAGGAGCTCAGTTATGGGGATGGAGGAGCTCAGTTATGGGGGATGGAGGAGCTCAGTTATGGGGATGGAGGAGCTCAGTTATGGGGATGGAGGAGCTCAGTTATGGAGGAGCTCAGTTATGGGGAGGGAGGAGCTCAGTTATGGGGGATGGAGGAGCTCAGTTATGGGGGATGGAGGAGCTCAGTTATGGAGGAGCTCAGTTATGGGGATGGAGGAGCTCAGTTATGGGGGATGGAGGAGCTCAGTTATGGGGGGATGGAGGAGCTCAGTTATGGGGGATGGAGGAGCTCAGTTATGGGGGATGGAGGAGCTCAGTTATGGGGGATGGAGGAGCTCATTATGGGGGATGGAGGAGCTCAGTTATGGGGGATGGAGGAGCTCAGTTATGGGGGATGGAGGAGCTCAGTTATGGGGATGGAGGAGCTCAGTTATGGGGATGGAGGAGCTCAGTTATGGGGGATGGAGGAGCTCAGTTATGGGGGATGGAGGAGCTCAGTTATGGGGGATGGAGGAGCTCAGTTATGGGGGATGGAGGAGCTCAGTTATGGGGGATGGAGGAGCTCAGTTATGGGGGATGGAGGAGCTCAGTTATGGGGGATGGAGGAGCTCAGTTATGGGGGATGGAGGAGCTCAGTTATGGGGGATGGAGGAGCTCAGTTATGGGGGATGGAGGAGCTCAGTTATGGGGGATGGAGGAGCTCAGTTATGGGTTATGGAGGAGCTCAGTTATGGGGATGGAGGAGCTCAGTTATGGGGGATGGAGGAGCTCAGTTATGGGGGATGGAGGAGCTCAGTTATGGGGGATGGAGGGAGGGGGGATGGAGGAGCTCAGTTATGGGGGATGGAGGAGCTCAGTTATGGGGGATGGAGGAGCTCAGTTATGGGGGGATGGAGGAGCTCAGTTATGGGGGATGGAGGAGCTCAGTTATGGGGGGATGGAGGAGCTCAGTTATGGGGGATGGAGGAGCTCAGTTATGGGGGATGGAGGAGCTCAGTTATGGGGGATGGAGGAGGTCAGTTATGGGGGATGGAGGAGCTCAGTTATGGGGGATGGAGGAGCTCAGTTATGGGGATGGAGGAGCTCAGTTATGGGGGATGGAGGAGCTCAGTTATGGAGGATGGAGGAGCTCAGTTATGGGGGATGGAGGAGCTCAGTTATGGGGGATGGAGGAGCTCAGTTATGGGGGATGGAGGAGCTCAGTTATGGGGGGATGGAGGAGCTCAGTTATGGGGGATGGAGGAGCTCAGTTATGGGGATGGAGGAGCTCAGTTATGGGGGATGGAGGAGCTTAGTTATGGGGGGATGGAGGAGCTCAGTTATGGAGGAGCTCAGTTATGGGGATGGAGGAGCTCAGTTAGGGGGATGGAGGAGCTCAGGGATGGGGGATGGAGGAGCTCAGTTATGGGGATGGAGGAGCTCAGTTATGGGGGATGGAGGAGCTCAGTTATGGGGGATGGAGGAGCTCAGTTATGGGGGATGGAGGAGCTCAGTTATGGGGGGTGGAGGAGCTCAGTTATGGGGGATGGAGGAGCTCAGTTATGGGGATGGAGGAGCTCAGTTATGGGGATGGAGGAGGTCAGTTATGGGGATGGAGGAGCTCAGTTATGGGGATGGAGGAGCTCAGTTATGGGGGATGGAGGAGCTCAGTTATGGGGGATGGAGGAGCTCAGTTATGGGGATGGAGGAGCTCAGTTATGGGGGATGGAGGAGCTCAGTTAGGGGGATGGAGGAGCTCAGTTATGGGGGATGGAGGAGCTCAGTTATGGGGGATGGAGGAGGTCAGTTATGGGGATGGAGGAGCTCAGTTATGGGGATGGAGGAGCTCAGTTATGGGGATGGAGGAGCTCAGTTATGGGGGATGGAGGAGCTCAGTTATGGGGGATGGAGGAGCTCAGTTATGGGGATGGAGGAGCTCAGTTATGGGGATGGAGGAGCTCAGTTATGGGGATGGAGGAGCTCAGTTATGGGGATGGAGGAGCTCAGTAGGGATGAGCCGAACACCCCCGGGTTCGGTTCGCACCAGAACCTTCGAACGGACCGCGAATTTTCGAACCCTATACGTTATAATGGACGCGAACGTTCGAAATCAAAAGTGCTAATTACAACGGCCAATATGCATGTTAATGTCATAAAACAGGTTTGGGGACCCGGGTCCTGCCCCAGGGGACATATATCAATGCAAAAAGAACTTTTAAAAACTAACGTTTTTTCGGGAGCAGTCATTTTAATGATGCATAAAGTGAAAAAAAAAAAGTGAAATTTTCCTTTAAATATGGTACCTGGGGGGTGTGTAAAGTATGCCTGTGAAGTGGCATGTGTTTCCCGTGTTTAGAACTGTCCCTGCACAAAATGACATTTGTAAAGGAAAAAAAAGAAGCCATTTAAAACCACTTGCGGCTTTAATGTCATGTCTTGTCCTGGCCGCCATATGGCTGAAAATGGCATGGCTACCCCATCACCCCCCCCCCCCCCCTTTGGGTCTTGTATGGATATTAAGGGGGACCCCGCACCCAAAATAAAACCCTATACCTTCAACCCTATATACTCTGAACAGCAGTATATAGGCGGTGCAAACAAGGCAGGGACTGTAGGTTTGTTCTTAAGTAGAATCTGAACAGGTACATTATGAAGTGTAGCTCCATCCCAAAAAAATCTATTTTTAAGCTTTTTGGAGAACATAGGGAGGGGTTATCACCCCTGTAACATTTGCTGTCTTTGCACATCTGTTCAGAACATGTCACCTCACTTTCCGTCCCAATGACAAATGTTTTTGGAAAAAGTGGGGTTTTAATTGAAACAAGGATTGGTGATAAAGCATCAGTAGAGAGGAGATACCTTTTTCCCAAATTAAATGTAACAGGATAGAATTTCCCTTCCTAGGGGTAGATTTCCTCTCACTTCCTGTTTTCTCTTTCCATTTGCAAGTAGGAGTCGTTTTGTAAGTTGGATGTTTGAAAGTAGGGGCCTGGCGTATATACTCTGCAGAAATTTGCCCTATTAGATGTTGGTGTAGCCACAAGACTGGTGGGTGCAGGAATGGGCCCTGCTGTGAGTTAATAGATCAAGATTTGTAAATGCATGCACCTGTTGAACAGGGCAGAAAAATTGGGCCTTTGGTGGTGGTGGACGGTGTTGCCACAAGACTGTAAGCCCTCTGTCATGGTTATGCAGTAATCTTCCCCTGTTTGCTTACCTCTCCTCATGTGTTCCAACTAAGAGGCCGGCCACTCTCACCTGGTGGGTTTTATAACCTCTCCTCTAAGCATGGCTCCACCCCAGGCCCTATCAGGGAACCCTATATTAACCTGTGCACTGCAAGCCAGTGGTGCTGATCCACCATTGTGTATCTGTGGTGTGTTCGGCTTCCTGGTTCCTGCTTGTCGTGTGCTCTATGTTTGTCTCTGTTACCGACCTTGGCGTGTTCTCAACGATTCCTGTCTGCTTGTGATCTTTACCCTTTGGCATGTCCCCGACCATCCCTGTCTGCCTGTGACCCTGAACCTTTGGCGTGTACTCTGTTGTTCCTGTTTACCCTGACCTCTGCCTTATCCCCTTACTATCCTTGTTGTTCCAGCCTGCTGCTTCCTTCTCCTGTAGTCTACTGTGAGCCTGAGCTGTGAGACCCTGGGGGTCGTGACCTGGAGCCAGACTGCAGCGAAGTCCATCCTCACCACTAGAGGCTCTGGCGAACACCTGCTGGCTCTTAGACTCCGCGCCCTGGGGAATCTATGCTCTAGTTCCCACTGGCATCTGTTATGCCGCGTACACACGAAGGGACTATCCCGCGGTATTATCCGCTGGACTCAAGTCCAGCGGACAATCCCCTCGTGTGTGTGTGGGCTTCGGCAGACTTTTTGGCGCCAAAAGTCCAGCAGACTAGGTTTTAAGTTTTGTTTTAAAATTATCCGATGGACTTGGCAGTCCGGCGGACAATCCTGCTGTCAGTAGGCTAGTCCACCGGACTTTTGAAAATGAGCGGACTTTCTCGGAAAGTCCGTTCATTTAGCACGTGACTTCAGGTAGACGGAGCTAGCGAAGGCAGTGAATGCCGCCGCGCTTGCCCCGTCACCTGGCATGGATTTAAAGGGACTCCCCACGTTGAAAAAAACGGCGTGGGGGTCCCCCCCCCAAATCCATCTCAGACCCTTATCCGAGCACACAGGCCAGGAAAGGGGTGGGGACGAGCGAGCGCCCCCTCCTGAGCCGTACCAGGCCGCGTGCCCTCAACATGGGGGGTGCCCTGGGGAAAGTGGGGCCGTGCGGCCCCCCCACCCCAAAGCACCTTGTCCCCATGTTGATGAGGACAAGGGCCTCTTCCCGACAACCCTGGCCGTTGGTTGTCGGGGTCTGCGGGCGGGGGGGCTTATCGGAATCTGGGAGCCCCCTTTTATAAGGGGGCCCCCAGATCCCGGCCCCCCACCCTATGTGAATGAGTATGGGATACGATGTACCCCTACCCATTCACCTAAGGTGTAAAATGTAAAGTAAAAAAACACACAATTTTGAAAAAATATTTTATTGCACTGCTCTGGGGGTCTTCTTCCGTCTTGGGGGTCTTCTCGCCGGACTCCTCTGCCATTTACCAAGCTCTTTTACCGAGCGGAGGAGGCCGGCTACCTTCTTTGTCGTCGCCGTCGTCTGGGGGTCTCGATCCACCTTCGGGGGTCTTCCGCCTTCTTCTTCTTCTTCCGATGTTGACCCGTCGCTCTCTCTGGCCGGAATGCCAGAGCTGTGCTGTGCTGGGACTTATATAGGGCCAAGGGGACAGGGTCACATGCTCATGTCACATGGTGACCCCGCCCCCCTGTGATGTCACAGTCCCGGAGGATGCTGGGACTGTGACATCACAGGGGGGCGGGGTCACCATGTGACATGAGCATGTGACCCTGTCCCCTTGGCCCTATACAAGTCCCAGCACAGCGCAGCTCTGGCATTCCGGCCAGAGAGAGCGACGGGTCAACATCGGAAGAAGGAAGAAGGAAGAAGGAAGAAGAAGAAGGAAGAAGGAAGAAGAAGAAGAAGGAAGAAAGAAGAAGAAGAAGAAGAAGAAGAAGGAAGAAGAAGGAAGAAGAAGGAAGAAGAAGGAAGAAGAAGGAAGAAGAAGGAAGAAGAAGAAGAAGAAGAAGAAGAAGGTCGAAGAAGAAGAAGAAGAAGGAAGAAGAAGAAGAAGACCGGCCTCCTCCGCTTGGTAAAAGAGCTCGGTAAATGGCGGAGGAGTCCGGCGAGAAGACCCCCAAGACGGAAGAAGACCCCGGAGCAGTGCAATAAAATATTTTTTCAAAATTGTGTGTTTTTTTACTTTACATTTTACACCTTAGGTGAATGGGTAGGGGTACATCGTACCCCTTACTCATTCACATAGGGTGGGGGGCCGGGATCTGGGGGCCCCCTTATAAAAGGGGGATCCCAGATTCCGATAAGCCCCCCGCCTGTAGACCCTGACAACCAACGGCCAGGGTTGTCGGGAAGAGGCCCTTGTCCTCATCAACTTGGGGACAAGGTGCTTTGGGGTGGGGGGGCCGCACGGCCCCCTTTTCCCAGGGCACCCCCCATGTTGAGGGCACGCGGCCTGGTACGGCTCAGGAGGGGGGCGCTCGCTCGTCCCCACCCCTTTCCTGGCCTGCTGGGCTGCGTGCTCGGATAAGGGTCTGAGATGGATTTGGGGGGGACCCCCACGCCGTTTTTTCGGCGTGGGGAGTCCCTTTAAATCCATGCCAGGTGACGGGGCTAGCACGGCGGCATTCACTGCCTTCGCTAGCTCCGTCTACCTGCAGTTACGTTCTAAATGAACGGACTGCTCCGTGTGTGGGCAAGTCCGTTCATTTTCAAAAGTCCCGCGGACTTTGTCCAGCGGATTGTCCGCCGGAGAAGTCCGGGCGTGTGTGGGGAAGTCCCGCCAGACTAGGTCCGGCGGACAATCCGCCGGACCACAAAGTCCAAACGTGTGTACGCGGCATTAATGATCCAGTAGACCTGTGTCCTGAATCTCCCTGGGTACAATCCGCAGCAGTCAGTCCTAAGGTCCACTACCTAGCGGTGCACTTTCAATTCCTACTGAGTGCACCTGTCACCTACTCTCAGGTGACCTGACACCCTCGCAGTTACTCTTGGTGGGCGCAGGAATGGGCCCTGCTGTGAGTTATTATATCAAGATTTGTAATTGCATGCACCTGTTGAAAAGGGCAGAAAAATTGGGCCTTTGGTGGTGGTGGTGGTGGTGGTGGACGGTGTTTCCACAAGACTGTAAGCCCTCACAGTTACTCTTGGTGGGCGCAGGAATGGGCCCTGCTGTGAACTATTAGATCAAGATTTGTAATTACACGCCCCTGTTAAACAGGGGCTGAAAAATTGTGCCTTAGGCATTGGTGCTGGTGCCACAACACTGCAACCCCTCACAGATACTGTACTCTGAGCACAGCAATGAGACCTGTTGCAAAGCATTGCCTAAAAATTGTAATTACACGCCCCAACAGGGGCTGAAAAATTGTGCCTTAGGCACTGGTGCTGGTGCCACAACACTGCAACCCCTCACAGATACTGTACTTGGAGCACAGCAGTAACACCTGTTGCGAAGCATTTTTAAAAAAAATTGTAATTACACGCCCCTGTTAACCGCTTCCCGACCGGCCACTGCATATATACGTCAGCAGAATGGCACGGGCAGGCAGAATCACGTACCTGTACGTGATCGTGCATGTGCTTGCCCGTGGGTCGCGTGCGCGCCGCTAGCGGCGCGCTCGCGACCCGGTCGGGAGCTCCGTGACCCCGGCCGCGGGACCAGCGGACCCGATCGCCGCTGGTATCCCGCGATCGGGTTACGGAGCTGAAGAACGGGGAGAGGTCTATGTAAACAAACCTCTCCCCGCGCTTCCTACACTGACTGTCAGTGATCGGCGGTTCCCTGTCATCGGGAACGCCGATCAATGACGTCAGACGTACAGCCACGCCCCCCTACTGTAAAAAAAACACAACACGTCACACTGACTCCTCCCCGCCCCCTAGTGGTTAACCCCCTAACTACAACTGTCATTTACATAGGAATCAGTGCTATTTAAATAGCAGTGATTGCTGTATAAATGACAAATGTCCCAAAAATGTGTCAAAAATGTCCGATGTGTCCGCCAAAATGTCGCAGTCACAATAAAAATCGCTGATCGCCGCCATTACTAATAAAAAAAAAAATATTAATAAAAATGCTATAAAACTATCCCCTATTTTGTAAACGCTATAACTTTTTGCGCAAACTAATCAATAATCGCTAATTGCGATTTTTTTTACCAAAAATATGTAGAAGAATACGTATCGGCCTAAACTGAGGAAAAAAAATGTTTTTTTATATATTTTTTGGGGATATTTATTATAGCAAAAAGTAAAAAATATTGCATTTTTTTCAAAATTGTCGCTCTATTTTTGTTTATAGCGCAAAAAATAAAAACCGCAGGGGCGATCAAATACCACCAAAAGAAAGCTCTATTTGTGGGAAAAAAAGGACGCCAATTTTGTTTTGGAGCCACGTCGCATGACCGCGCAATTGTTAGTTAAAGCGACGCAGTGCCGAATTGCAAAAAGGGGCCTGGTCCTTTGGCTGCCAATTGGTCCGGGGCTGAAGTGGTTAAACAGGGGCTGAAAAATTGTGCCTTAGGCACTGGTGTGGTGGCATGGATCATTGAGGAGGAGGAAGAGGATAGTCAGTGAACATAACAGGACAGTCACTCAGCATCAGCATAGGCAGTCTTGAAGGGATGTGACATTATAAATTATTCAGTTATATCCGCCTCAGGTGCCTGGTAGCTGGTGGTGATCCAAGACTGATTCATTTTTATGAAGGTCAGTCGATCAACCGAGTTGGTGGACAGGCGCACCCTGTGATCGGTGACAAATCCTCCAGCAGCACTGAATGTGCGTTCGGAAAGAACGCTGGATGCAGGACAGGCCAGTAGCTCAATTGCATACTGTGCAAGCTCTGGCCAGTGATCCATCCTCAGGACCCAGTAAGCCAGAGGATTTTCGGTGGGAAAGGTGTCCAAGTCTGACCTTGCCCCTAGGTATTCCTGCACCATGTATATCAGACGCTGGCGATGGTTGCTGGAACCGATCATACCTTGGGGCTGCAGACTAAAAAATTGTCTGAACGCATCGGTCAGACGTCCACCTTCCCCACCGCTCCTTCTGCTACTGACCGAAGCCTCAACAACTCGTCGTCCAGGACCAGGAGTTTGTAACCTCCCAGTTTCTGGGAACGCGTTGCACAGACCTTTCTGCAAGGCCTCCCTGAGATGTCTCATCCTTTGCTCCCTCTGCGACGGCAAGATAAGGTCCGCAACCTTACCCTTGTACCGTGGATCAAGGAGAGTGGCCAGCCAGTAATGGTCCCCCTCCTTGATCCGAAGAACACGAGGATCCTTCCGCAGGCTTTGCAGGATCAGGGAGGCCATGCAACGTAGGTTAGCTGAGGCATTCGGTCCGGAAACTTCTGGGTCACTGAGGACGACATGATCGCCAGCCACCTCCTCCCAGCCATGTACAAGTCCACGGGTTTGTTGGGACTGTACATCATCCCTAAAAGACTGCTGCTGCTGATGCTGAGTGCCAGGCTCCACCTCCATGCTCACACAATCCTCCTCCTCATCCTCATCCTCATCCTCTTCCTGTGTGATGGGTGGGACAGAAGGAACACTGTCTGGATAAAGGGGGCCTTGAGAGGCAAGGAAGTCCCTCCTCTTCCTGCCTCTGTTCTGCCTCAAGTGCCCTGTCCATTATCCCACGCAGCGTATGCTCCAACAGGTGGACAAGAGGTACAGTGTCACTGATGCATGCACTGTCACTGCTCACCATCCTCGTGGCCTCCTTAAATGGTGAGAGGACAGTGCATGCATCCCTGATCATGCTCCACTGGCGTGGGGAAAAAAAGCCAAGCTCCCCTGACCCTGTCCTGGTGCCGTAGTCGCAAAGGTACTCATTGATGGCCCTCTGCTGCGTGTGCAGTCGCTGCAGCATGGCCAACGTTGAGTTCCACCTGGTGGGCATGTCACATATTAGGCGGTTCTTGGGCAGGTTCAGCTCCTTTTGCAGCTCAGTCAGTCGAGCACTGGCATTATAAGATCGGCAGAAATGCACACAGACTTTCCTGGCCTGCCTCAGGACATCCTGTAAGCCTGGGTACCTGCCCAAGAACCGCTGCACCACCAGGTTGAGGACGTGAGCCATACAGGGCACATGGGTGAGCTGCCCCTGTCGCAGGGCGGAGAGGAGGTTGGTGCCATTGTCAGAAACGACCATTCCTGGCTTAAGCTGGCGTGGCGTCAACCACCTCTCGGCCTGCCCCTGCAGAGCTGCCAGAACCTCTGTCCCAGTGTGGCTCCTGTCCCCCAAACACACCAGCGCAAGCACGGCATGGCATCTTTTTGCCTGCGTACTCGCGTAGCTTCTTGGACGCCTACGGAGCACCGCTGGTTCCGAGGACAGAGCACTCGAAGAGGACATGGAGGAAGAAGAAGAGGAGGGGGTGGAGGAGAGAGGTGTGTCACAACCAGTAGTAGCATTTTGGAGGCGTGGTGGCGGAACAACCTCCAACACTACTGCACCTTGTCCTGTATCCCTCCCAGCTGCCAATAGAGTGACCCAATGGGCCGTGAAAGAAAGATAACGTCACTGTCCATGCCTGCTGGACCATGAGTCAGCGGTAATATGCACCTTACCGCTGACCGCCCTGTCCAGCGAGGCATGGACATTGCCTTCCACATGCCGGTAGAGAGACGGAATCGCCTTCCGTGAGAAAAAGTGGCGTTTGGGAACCTGCCACTGAGGAACCACACATTGAACAAACTCACGGAAGGGGGCCGAGTCTACCAACTGAAAAGGCAGCAGTTGAAGTGCTAGCAATTTAGCCAAGCTAGCATTCAACCGCTGGGCATGTGGATGGCTGGGAGTATACTTCTTTTGACGGTCCAGCAGCTGGAGCAGGGAAATTTGCCTGCTACAATCGGACGTCGGTGTACTGCAAGTACTTGGTTGTTGTGACACACCTAATTCTACACCTTCAGTCCTCTCAGAGCAGCTTTCAGAGAGGACTGAAGATATAGTGGGGATGGAGATCCCAGCTGATGAGGAGCAAGGAGAGGTCCGCTTTGTTGTTTGGTGTGGGTCTTTTATGTGTGCTTGCCAACGAGCTGCATGGCAGGTCGACATATGTCTGCTCATGCTTGTGGTGCCCAAGCGGCTGATGTTTTGGCCACGCGAGATACGCTTGAGACAAATATTGCAAATAGCAGTGGTGCGATCTGATGCACTCGTCTCAAAAAAGGCCCACACCAAAGAACTTTTGTGATAACGTGCAGAGGCAGCGCCCTGCACAGGCGGAGCTCTGCGGTGTGATACAGTTGGTGTGCTGGCCTCTAGCTGGCCTCCAGGGGGCATCCTGCCTCGTTGGACATGTGCAGCCGCATCCTCCTCCTCCTCCTCCTCTCTCCCTTCAGGCACCCAGGTGGAGTCAGTGACCTCATCATCCCCTCCCTCTTCACCACTAGAGCAAACCTGGCAGTATGCTGCAGCTGGTGGAACATTACTGCCAGATTGCTGTCCTTCAGCATCCCCTCTCTCTGCGCGCACACTACTGCCTTCCTCAAGCTGGGTATCATCATCCGAGCCTTCCAATCGTTGGGCATCCTCCTGGAGCATGTACCCAACACTGTGCTCAAACAGTTCGGAGGAGGACATGGTGGGTCTAGGGAAGGGTGGCTGATGATGCCATTGAGTACGCGTTGGCAGCTGCTCTGCCAGTACCCTGAGCCTGGGTGAGAGAGGATGAGGAGGATGAGGAGGGCTTGGTCTTCCATTCTACCAAGCCTTCGGCATGATGTGGCTCCACATGTCTAGCTGCCGAAAACAAAGACAAGCGTGTCCCATGGCCACGTGCTGATGACGATGCACGACCACGTCCACGGCCAGCACTGTTGTCTCTAGAAACAGAGCCTGCTTGCCCTGTGTTCTTGCCTCGGCACGGTCTGCCTCTCCTTGGTGGTCTTCCAGCCATTGTAGTCGGTAGTGTATATAGTATAAAAAATAGAGCTCCTATGTGTGCTCACAACACACTGTAGGTCCTATGGGTGCTGACACTAACACACTATAGGTACTATGTGTGCTGCTGACAAGAAAATATAGGAGCTATGTGTGCTGCCACAAACACACTATAAGTCCTATGGGTTCTGAGTGACACTAACACACTATAGGTACTATGTGCTGCTGACAAGAAAATATAGGAGCTATGTTTGCTGCCACAAACACACTAGAAGTCCTATGGGTGCTGCTGACACAATAGGTAGTATATGTGTGCTGCTGACAAGAAAATATAGGAGCTCTGTGTGCTGCCACTAACACACTAGAAGTCCTATGGGTGCTCTATGGGTGCGTAATGGGCTTCCATTTGTCATGCCTTGGCGTTTTATATGAGCATGTGTATATATATATAGCGGCCATAACCCTCGATGGGGCGGCCTTGACTTTTGGGCTTACCGGTTATCTCCGCTTGGCTTGTTCCTCCAGGTCCAGGGTTAGTACCCAACGACTTTGGACGCTGACACCATAAAAGTCCTTTAGAAAGGTTTTTATTTGCAGGGGTAACATCCAACAGACACAGTCTCATGTGGGAACAGAGGGCAAGGGTGAAGAAACTCAGGCACCTTGAACTGCTAGGTATATGAAAGTCTCTATTTGCCAACCCAGAGAGTAGCCACTCGCAGCTGGGTCCCTCAATGCTGAACAAATCTCTAGCCAGAGATTATGGCAGTCAGCACTTGAATTCGGAACTTGCAAAGTCTCTGGCCTTGAATGAAAGTAGTACTCAGTAGCAAACAGGAACCTTTCCTCAGTACCTGGAACGTTATCCGTCTCCTTGACAGTATTGGGGAAGCGTGGATTCTCTAGTGTCCTTGACAACCCAGCAACCAGGTACTTCTCAGGATGCCAGCTTGGCCCTCCTCCGAAGAGTCCTCCCCCGGTCGCCTACACGAGCCGCGGTGCCCCTCCAAGTTGAGAGCGCACCCCGGACACCTTGAATCCTCCCTCAGTTACTGCGCCTCGGACTGCCGGTTCCGAGACTTGGGAACAGACGGATCCTTTGCCCCAGACCAAGCGGGTCCGTGGGGATTGTCAGACCAACCATGTTACGGGGCGACACGCGCTCCCGTGACCCGGACCCCTCGCGGGGCTACCCCGGTCCAGATCCAGGAAACGGGCAGCTCAGGCCTAACGAACCTCGAGCACGTGACTCCAGCATCTTAAGTACCCTTGGCTACGGGGAATGCCGGTACCCAAACGTCCAACCAGGCCTGGTTCTAAACCCTTCATGTGTGCCTCACTGTACACATGACCAGGCAGAACCCCAACACAGCCCAGTCAAACCGATGCCAAAGTCAACCTACCCAATTAACCCTCAGAACCCCGTTACTGTTCTGAGAGAAAAACAACAAAATTTACACATAGCGGACACCTTGCAAAAGTGTCACCGCTACATATATATATATATATATATATATATATATATATATATACATACATATATACACACATACATTCATATCGGCCTCTGATGCGATTTGACTTTTTTTTAGATCTTCTCCACCCTTGGATGTAGGGAAGAGTGCGGAGAGGAGAGAGGGGGGGAGGAGGAGCCATACATGCACACACTTATATCTGCTACTGATCGGAAATCGTTTTTTCCTAGACACCTGTAATGGGCTCCCACAATAATAGAAATAAAAATAGAAATAAATATATGAATCAAAATTAAAACAAAAATAAAAACAACATACCCCCCCCCCCCTTTTCATGACCCATTTGATCTTAAGCTAGCAGTGTAGTGTAACGGTCTCAGCCAAATGATCAGACAGAGGTGATATGCAACACTATTTTACTTAACAATGAACTTCAACATAAATTGTACCGGAGTTCTGTGAACACGGTATACAGTACAGAACATTAATATGAACCGTGAAGAAAAAGCATATCACAATTATACTGCCATTCAACTAATGTCCACTAGGTGGCAGCAGCATGGTGTGAGTTCAATATTCAAATAGGATAGAGGCTGAAAGATTCTCACATGTCCAAGATATTAATCGTTCTTTCATCAGACTGTCAGCTGAGTGGACCTCCTTCTGGCACAAACTTCTTGCTGGCACTGCTTTCTACTTGCTTTGGTCAGGAGGTTCTGGTGGCTGCAGATAAGGCCAACCCACTTCATGGACAGCTTCTGAAAATGGACTGTAACAGAGTCCTCTCCAGTGACTGGGGCTTGGAAAGATGCTGCGTGCTCTTGTGCTCACTGCTGGTGGCCCGCACACCAGACTTAACAGGGGAGGACCCAGCACCTGGGAACAGCTCACTTGCCCAGTCACTGCTGTCCCATCAGGCAGGATCTCTCTGAGCACAGGAAGCTGGGTGGAGCTGACATTTATATCCCCCGGGCGGATCCAGGAGCTCAGAGGATTGTGGGGAGTTGAGTTAAAGGGACCTGCACCAGAATCTGGACAAAGGGGCATCCCACTACACTCCACCCCACTTGAACTTGCGATTCCAGGCAAGTTTACCGACCATACAAAGTCCTCCTGTGCAAAGCGTTCAGGTGGTTTCCCAAAGTTGTGTCTCTGAGAGCATCTCAAGGGTTGAGGTTCAGGCTCTTCTTCAGGAGAAGGTAAAGGTACATCTTCACCTTCAGGTATCTCAGTGGACAGTGGGTCAGAGGGCTCCACAGCAGGAGTAGGAATCCGAGCTGGGCAATCATTGGGCTGCATGGCATTGTCTGTATATGTAATCTCTCCTGGGACATTTGGAGGCGACAGTGAGGGAACGGTGAGTAGCCACCACTGATTCTCTGCTGGGGCTGCTACGTGTGGCTCGGAAACCTGTTCTTCTGGCTCTCTAGATAAGCTCTCAGGCATCTCTACGTAATTCCTAATGGGTTTAAGGAGCCTGCGGTGTAGCCGCCTCGGCCTGTCTTGTGTACTTTCCTTCTGGACATCATAGACTGGCACTCCTGGAATTGGTTGCTGTAGCACAACTCCGGGCACTTCCTCCCATGGAGTTTGTAGCTTGCCCTGCTGATGTGCACCTTTGCGCCTGATCAAGACCCTATCTCCAGGTTTCAGGTCATAGACCTCCGTTCCTGACTCTTCTTGTTCCACCCAAGTTCGCTCCTTTACAAACTGTTGGACTTCTGACAGGCGGCGCCTCCACTCTCGAATCCAGGTTGCTGGAGTATACTCCAGTTCTTCAGTGGGGACGACACCCCATAGATCTGTGGGTCCCCCAAGAGTACGACCAAACATCACGTGGTAAGGAGAGCGAGCTGTCGATGAGTGCACAGTATGATTATACTTCCAAACCACTTCAGCCAAGTAATGGGTCCATCTGGTTCGTTTCTCACGGGCCAGCCCTCTCAACAGTTGTATCAGGGTACGATTAAACCTCTCGCAGGCTCCGTTACCCTGTGGGTGATATGGGGTCGTATGCGTCTTCTTGACACCTAATGAGCGACACCACTCCAGGAAGAACTCACTTTCAAAGCAGGGCCCTTGATCTGAATGTATCTTCTGAGGGCAACCATAAGGGAGACAGAAGTGTTTCCACACTGCTTGAGCTGCAGTCTTTGCAGTCTGGTCACGAGTTGGTACAGCTACTGCAAACTTGGTAAAGTGGTCCACCATAACAAGGACATGGCGATGTCCATCTTCTGCCATGTCGAGGGTGAGGAAGTCAACTGTCAATACTTCCAATGGGGCAGACGTGTTCCAAGTCATAGGAGGCACCTGGACCTCAGCCCCCTTGGTCACGGAGCATACCGCACAGTGCCGACATATCTGATCAATCAACTGGAACAGCCCCACACACATGGCTTGCCTTTTGAACCAGGCGAATGTTTTGTGGACTCCCCAATGTCCTCCTTCTACATGGATCCTTTCTGCCACTGGTCGAGCTCTTGCCCGCGACAGTACGACCTGCCAGGTTACCGAAGAGTCATGGGGGAACATTATTCTGCGATACAATATGCCATTTCTCAAGAGGAGGCGTGACCATTCGTTCAGCAGTTTTTGTGTTTCCGGTAGCAGTTGTGATCTTTCACTTCTACTGGGCCAGCGCCGTAACTGCATTGCCTCTATTACTGGGGCAATCACCGGGTCATCCTTCTGCGTTTCTGCCCAGTTATGATCTTCCAATACCTGGATAAGGTCCACCCGTAGTCTACTCTTAGATCTAGCCCCCATTAAGGGTGGAATTTCTTCTTCTTCTGCCTCTTCATCCACATCTCGCTGTGGTTGTGCTGAAGGGTACCGTGATAGGGCATCAGCCACGTGGTTGCCCCTTCCCGGGTGGTAATGCAGGGAAAAGTCAAACTTTGCTAGACGTGCTGCCCATCTTTGTTCCAGAGCGCCAAGTTTGGATGTCTGGAGATGTACTAAGGGGTTATTGTCTGTCCAGACTTCAAACTTAGACCCTGTGAGATATTCTGCGAAACGTTCTGTGACGGCCCACACCAGCGCTAACAGTTCCAACTTGAAGGAGCTGTAGTTTGCAGGGTTTCTCTCGGTTGGATGAAGGCTGCGGCTGGCATAAGCTATAACCCGTTCCTTACCATCTTGCATTTGTGAGAGCACGGCCCCCAGGCCCTGGTTACTGCATCAGTTTGTAACCGAAAGGGAAGGGAGAAATCAGCAAAGGCCAATACAGGGGCTGTCACCAACCGTTGCTTTAACCACTTGCCGACCGCCCCATGTAGATATACGTCGGCAGAATGGCACGTACAGGCAGAATCACGTACCTGTACGTGACATTCTTCCGGCGGGTGGGGTGTCCGATCGGACCCCCCTCCGCCGGCGGGGACGGTCGGCATCGCTTCAGGAGCGATCCGGGACGAGGGGACGGCCAGTGGTTTCTGGCCACCCCCTCGCGATCGCTCCTGGCGAATGAAAAGCTTCCCCTTCCTGTCTATTGTATAGACAGGAAGGCGGAAGTGATGTCACGCTCGGTGCGCCGGTCTATGTGACCGGAGACGCCGAGCGGCGAACATGTACAGGTTAGTGCACAACACTACACTGACACCAGTACAGTTAGGCACATATTCCACCCCCCTGTCACCCCCTGATCACCCCCCAGATCACCCCCTCCCCCCCCAGTCACAGTGTCACTAATTGCAGTGATCATTTATTTACTGATCACTGCATTTAGTGTCAGTGTGACTGTAATAACTGTCAGGGCAGTTAGTTTTAGGTCCTAGGTAGCCCCCTACCCCCCCTAATAAAGGTTTAACCCCTTGATTGCCCCTAGTTAACCCCTTCACCCCCTTTTGCCAGTGTCACTAAGCGATCGTTTTTCTGATCGCTGCATTGTGTCGCTAGGTAACCATTTTTTTTTTTTATATTTTAACCGCCATGTTTTATATAGGTTCATAAATAGTTTTATAGGTCAGGTACCCCCATATTACAACCTAAATAAAGGTTTTAACCCCCTGATTGCCCCTAGAGTTAACCCTTTCACCAGTAATCACCGTATAACTGTCACTGGTGACGCTGGTTAGCCAGTTAGTTATTTCGTTATTTAGGTTCCCCGTCAGGTTTTTATATAGCGTCAGGTACCCCCATATATTACCTAATAAAGGTTTAACCCCCTGATTGCCCCTAGTTAACCCTTTCACCCCCTTTTGCCAGTGTCACTAAGCGATCGTTTTTCTGATCGCTGCATTAGTGTCGCTAGGTAACCAGTTTTTTTTTAGGTTAACCGCCATGTTTATATAGGTTCATAAATAGGTTTATAGGTCAGGTACCCCCATATTACAACCTAAATAAAGGTTTTAACCCCCTGATTGCCCCTAGAGTTAACCCTTTCACCAGTGATCACCGTATAAAATGTCACTGGTGACGCTGGTTAGCCAGTTAGTTATTTCGTTATTTAGGTTCCCCGTCAGGTTTTTATATAGCGTCAGGTACCCCCATATATTACCTAATAAAGGTTTAACCCCCTGATTGCCCCTAGTTAACCCTTTCACCCCCTTTTGCCAGTGTCACTAAGCGATCGTTTTTCTGATCGCTGCATTAGTGTCGCTAGGTAACCAGTTTTTTTTTTGTATTACTGTTACGGGTGACGCTGGTTAGTTAGCTTGTTTTTTATACTGTCAGGGCACCCGCCATTTATTACCCAATAACGGTTTAACCCCCTGATCGCCCGGCGGGTGATATCAATTAGGTTTTAGGGTCAAATAAGGTCTGCGTCGCCCCAGGTTAGTGCCAGTACCGCAAACACCCACGCGCAAAGCATACACCTCCCTTAGTGGTATAGTATCTGAACAGATCAATATCTGATCTGATCAGATCTATACTAGCGTCCCAGCAGTTTAGGGTTCCAAAAAAACGCATTGTTAGCGGGATCAGCCCAGATACCTGCTAGCACCTGCGTTTTCCCCCTCCGCCCAGCCCAGCCCACCCAAGTGCAGTATCGATCGATCACTGTCACTTACAAAACACTAAGCACACATAACTGCAGTGTTCGCAGAGTCAGGCCTGATCCCTGCGATCGCTAACATTTTTTTTGTGGTAGCGTTTTGATTCAGTCGCTAACAGTCAGGAGCTTTTTTACCTGTGAATCTCAAAAAAAATAAAAAAAACAAAAATAGTTGTCGTTTTATTGTTCTCTCTCTCTCTCTATTGTTGCTCTTTTTTTACTCCATTCTATTCTGCAATGTTTTATTATGTTTTATCATGCTTGCTTTTCAGGTATGTAATTTTGTTTACTGTGTTTTAGTGTTAAGCATTTTTTTGTTTTCAGGTGCGCCATTCAGTTGCAGCGCGGATTTATTTATCTTGACAGCAACAGCGTTTGCTCCCACGATACATAAAGCCGCGACTCCAACACTGTAGGAGGTGATTTCACCACCACAGTTAAAAAAAAGAGCATATGTGCCGAAGCATGGGGGCAGCAGGGGGGGGGGAGGAGCGATTGGCTCCTAATGCCACGTACATACGGTCGAAATTCCGACCGTGTGTACACGGCATAACTTTTGCGGGAGGATGCCCCCATGCATCGGCATATATAAATGGTGCATGTATGCCCATCATTAGAAGTGGGTGGATGAAGGGAGGTATTCTAATGGTGGGCATACCCACCAATCAATCTCTTTTTTTCGTTCAGCCAAGAGGCTGCATGAAAAAAAAAAAGATTACAATATATGTCCAGTATGTTGCTGGACTTTGAATGGTTATACCAGAATGATGCCTGCAGGTTTAGGTATCATCTTGGTATCATTCTTTTCAGCCAGTGATCGGCTTTCATGTAAAAGCAATTCTAGCGGGTAATTAGCCTCTAGACTGCTTTTACAAGCAGTGGGAGGGAATGTCCCCCCTCCCGGATATAAACCGCGCCATTGGGAAATTGGGAAAGCATTTTATCACACCAATCTTGGTGTGGTCAGATGCTTTGAGGGCAGAGGAAAGATCTAGGGTCTAATAGACCCCAATTTTTTCAAAAAAAGAGTACCT
This sequence comes from Lithobates sylvaticus, assembly GCA_028564925.1. Taxonomy (NCBI): domain Eukaryota; kingdom Metazoa; phylum Chordata; class Amphibia; order Anura; family Ranidae; genus Lithobates; species Lithobates sylvaticus. Next base: position 3,893,498 of record CM053026.1, on the reverse strand, counting down.
GTCACTGCCTATTGCTATCATATGGGATATTTACATTCCCTGAGATAACAATAAAAATCATAACAAAGAAAAAAAATGGAAGGAACAGTTTAAAAATAGAATAAAAAAGCTAAATAAATAAAAAAAAACTAAAAAAAAAAAAAAAAAAAGCACCCCTGCCCCCCTTCTCTTGCGCAAAGGCGTACACAAGCGTTGGTCTGGCGTCATATGTAAACAGCAATTGCAGCATGCATGTGAGGTATCACCGCGAAGGTCAGATCGAGGGCAGTAATTTTAGCAGTAGACCTCCTCCGTGAATCTAATGTGGTATCATGTAAAGGCTTTTAAAGGCTTTTAAAAATGTATGTAGTTTGTCGCCACTGCGTGTTTGTGCGCAATTTTAAAGCATGTCGTGTTTGGTATCCATGTACTCGGCCTAAGATCATATTTTTTATTTCATCAAAAATTTGAGCAATATAGTGTGTTTTAGTGCATTAAAATAAAAAAAAAAAGTGTATTTTTTCCACAAAAAATGCGTTTGAAAAATCGCTGCGCAAATACTGTGTGGAAAAAAAAAATGCAACACCCACCATTTTAATCTGTAGGGCCTTTGCTTTAACAATATATATAGTGTTTGGGGGTTCAACGTAATTTTCTTGCAAAAAAAAAATATGTTTTCATGTAAACAAAAAGTGTCAGAAAGGGCTTTGTCTTCAAGTGGTTAGAAGAGTGGGTGACGTGTGACATAGGCTTCTAAATGTTGTGCATAAAATGCCAGGACAGTTCAAACCCCCCCCAAATGACCCCATTTTGGAAAGTAGACACCCCAAGCTATTTGCTGAGAGCAATGTTGAGCCCATTAAATATTTTTTTTTTTTGTCCCAAGAGATTGAATAATGAAAAAAAAAAAATATATATATATTTTTTTTACAAAAAGTTGTCACTAAATGATATATTGCTCAAACATGTCATGGGCATATGTGGAAATACACCCCAAAATACATTCTGTTGCTTCTCCTGAGTACGGGGATACCACATGTGTGGGACTTTTTGGGAGCCTAGCTGCGTACGGAACCCCAAAAACCAAGCACCGCCTTCAGGCTTTCTAAGGGAGTAATTTTTTTATTTCACTTCTCACTGCCAATCACAGTTTCGGAGGCCATGGAATGCCCAGATGGCATAAAACCCCCAAAATGACCCCATTTTGGAAAGTAGACACCCCAAGCTATTTGCTGAGAGGTATTGTGAGTATTTTGCAGATGTCGCTTTTTGTCACAAAGTTTTGAAAATTGAAAAAAGAAAAAAAAAATTTTTTTTTCTTTACTTTCTTAATTTTCAAAAACAAATGAGAGCTGTAAAATACTCACCATGCCTCTCAACAAATAGCTTGGGGTGTCTACTTTCCAAAATGGGGTCATTTGGGGGGGTTTTGTGCTATTTTGGCATTTTATGGCCTTCGAAACTGTGATAGGTAGTGAGGAGTGAAATCAAAAATTTGCACCCTTAGAAATCCTGAAGGCGGTGCTTGGGTTTCGGGGCCCCGTACGCGGCTAGGCTCCCAAAAAGTCCCACACATGTGGTATCCCCATACTCAGGAGAAGCAGCAAAATGTATTTTGGGGTGCAATTCCACATATAACTATGGCATGTGTGAGCAATATATCATTTAGTGACAACTTTTTGAAGAAAAAAAAATTCTTTTTTATTTTTGTCTTTATTCAATCACTTGGGACTAAAAAAAAAAATATTCAATGGGCTCAACATGCCTCTCAGCAAATAGCTTGGGGTGTCTACTTTCCAAAATGGGGTCATTTGGGGGGGTTTTGTACTTCTCTGCCATTTTAGCACCTCAAGAAATGAAATAGGCAGTCATAAATTAAAAGCGGTGTAAATTCCAGAAAATGTACTCTAGTTTGTAGACGCTATAACTTTTGCGCAAACCAATAAATATACGCTTATTGGCATTTTTTTTACTAAAGACATGTGGCTGAATACATTTTGGCCCAAATGTTTGACTAAAATTGAGTTTATTAGATTTTTTCTTATAACAAAAAGTAGAAAATCTCTTTTTTTTTTTTCAAAATTTTCGCTCTTTTTCCGTTTATATCGCAAAAAATAAAAATCACAGAGGCAATCAAATACCATCAAAAGAAAGCTCTATTTGTGGGAAGAAAAGGACGCAAATTTCGTTTCGTTACAAAATTGCATGACCGCACAATTACCAGTTAAAGTAGTGCAGTGCGAAATTGAAAAAAGACCTCTGGTCCTTAAGCTGACAATTGGTCCGGGGCTGAAGTGGTTAAGAAGTCAAATGCCTCTTGTTGTTCCAGTCCCCATTCCACCCTCTTGTGACCTCCTCTCTGGTCTACTCCATGTAGTAATTTCTGGATTGGAGCAGCGTGATGGGCGTAGTGCTTGATGAAACGTCGATAGTGCCCCGCTAACCCTAGGAAGGCTCTAACCTCAGTCACGGTCGATGGTGCCTTCCATTCTTGTATTACCTTGATTTTCTCTGGGTTGGGGAGCACACCATGTTTTGAAATGACATGTCCCAAATATTCAATCTCACTTTTGAACAGGTGGCATTTTTTTTGGCTTAAGCTTCAGCCCATACTGATGTAGCCGGGCTAGAACAGCATCGAGGTGAGCGAGGTGTTCCTCAAAGGTGGCAGAGAACACCACTATATCATCAAGATAAATCAGAATGCTATCCAAGTTCATATCCCCAAGACAATGCTCCATTGTCCTTTGGAAGGTAGCAGGTGCATTGTTTAGCCCGAAAGGCATTCTCTTGAACTGCCATAGTCCCATAGGGGTGATGAAAGCAGTTTTTGGTCGATCTGCTTTGGCCACAGGGATCTGCCAATACCCACTGGCGAGGTCAAGTGTTGAAAAGTACTTGGCTTTCCCTAGAGCAGTTAGGGACTCTTCAATCCGTGGCAGGGGATAGGCGTCTCTTGTAGTGACAGCATTCAACCGTCTATAATCTACACAGAAGCGGAGGGTGCCGTCCTTTTTCCGCACTAATACAACAGGAGCTGCCCATGGGCTCTTGCTGTCTTCAATTACGCCTTGCTGCATCATCTGTTCCAACATATGCTTGACTTCCTGATAAAGGTGAGGGGGTATGCTTCTGTAGCGATCCCGGATGGGTGGATTCCCTCCTGTTGAGATCTCATGTTCAATCCCATTGCTACAGCCCAGGTCAAAATCCCCCTTGGAAAACGCCTCCGACCACTTATCTACCAGTTGCTTTACTGCTTCTACCTGAGGGGGTGTGAGTTCCTCAGTGGACAGCTGTAGGAGTGGAAGTATCTGTTCTCCTACCCATGCTGGGTCTGCCCCTGCTGAACTTTTGGCAACATTCACTTTAGCTACATAGCGTCGTCCGTGAAATTTCTGGAGCTCTATGTGGTCCACTTTGGGAGAAATCACACCTGTAATCAGGGCCAGTTCCGCCACTGGTGTCCCCGGGGGCAGGTGAAGTGGAATCGTCTTGCTGTTCCGCATCCTAACTAGCACGGTGCCTTGGCGAACTACTGTGAGAGTTCTAGCAACAAATAGGGCCATATCTGAGGGTAAGGGTTCCACTAGCACTGGGATGCCCTGTAGTCTATGGCATGATCCAACATTCATGGGAAGTATAAGTTCTTTGCAGGGAGGTATTACAATCTCTGTCCCAAAAGGAACCCTCACAACACCGGCCTTTTCATTAATGTTTGCAAAACTTGAGTCAGAGTCCTTTAGGGCTGCCAAGGTAAGGAGCAGCTTTCTAACTTCTTTAGGTGGTCCCAGGTGTGTAGGACATTGTTTTAACAGCTCAGGCCTCAGCCCCTGGATGATATTCATGCCCAATATCACCTGCGGCCGTCCTTTTCCGGATGCTCGTGTAACCACAACACCTTTTTGGCCAAGGTCCTGTCCCCACAGTTCTACTTTCATCCAGGTAATCCCGGCCACTTCTATAGGAAGTTCGTTGGCAGCTGTCAGTGAGATCCAGGGGGTATCCTGACTCATTTTCTTCTTTGGGAAGTATCGCTGGAACAAAGGTTCTGGCAGAATGGTAACTTGGGACCCAGTGTCGAAGAGACATTCGACCTCTTGGCCATCGAAGTACCCGTGTACCACAGGGCAATCGACCACCACGTCCTCCGCATGTGACGGGGGAGTCGTTTTGCTGGGCCGCCCCACTGCTTGACTCTTAGCGGCGGGGCGCTCTGAGTTTAAAGACTCCCTCGGTATTCGATCAGGACAGTCCCTCAAGCGATGACCCTTTTGTCGACAGCCCCAACATGGAGAGGGTGACCTCTCCCGTCTTGATCGTCTGCGGGGCGGAGATCGGTTTCTCCATGAAGGGGTGTGCTCCCTTGGTCCTCTTGGATTGTCTCGCTCACGTCTCAGCGTGGCAAGTTCTGTCTGGAGCTGGGCCATTCCTTCCGTCAGCTTGTGGATGGCCACCTCCCACGGAGCTGTGTGTTCAGTTTGTGGCGGTTTACATGGTTTATCACCTGTGCTGGCCATGAGGACATCCGTACTGGCACGTCTGGGTTCTGAATATAGGATAGCTGCTTCTAGAATTTCGTGGAATTTTAAGTTTGGGTTACTTCTGTCCTTTTCCTGTAACTTTTCCCTAACTTTGTCAGACAGAAGCCCATCCACAAACTGATCCTTCAGCCACCCATCTGTATCACTCCAGCCAGCACGTCCTGCTCTCCTCCTCTCCTTGCGGCGGATCTCGGCTGCTATATCCTGCAGTTCCAGGGCGTACTGTGGAATGGATTCTCCCACTCTCTGCCTTCTACTGATAAAGCAAGCTCTAAGATCCCCTAATGCAACCGTCTGGGTGTACACTGCTTCCAAGCGGCTGATTATCTTGTCTAGAGAGTCCTGGTCCTCTGCTGGAAGGTGTAGGATCAACTTCCTTGCTTCCCCTTCAAGGGCATTAATGGCCAGGTCTGCCTGTTGTGCAGGTGGGACCCCATATGACCGGATCAAGCCCCGCAATCTTCTAATCCAATCATCTAAGTCCTGATCTGGTCCTGTGTACTTAGGCAGCTGTTGTGGTAGCAATCCTGCCAGCAATAGAGAAGCTATGGCAGACTGTTTAGCTCCCTCAGTGCCACTGCTGACTGGCGCTGCCATTGTGCTGCTCTCCTCATCACTGTCTGACATGGCTGATCCTGTTCGTGACGCCAAGTGTAGTGTAACGGTCTCAGCCAAATGATCAGACAGAGGTGATATGCAACACTATTTTACTTAACAATGAACTTCAACATAAATTGTACCGGAGTTCTGTGAACACGGTATACAGTACAGAACATTAATATGAACCGTGAAGAAAAAGCATATCACAATTATACTGCCATTCAACTAATGTCCACTAGGTGGCAGCAGCATGGTGTGAGTTCAATATTCAAATAGGATAGAGGCTGAAAGATTCTCACATGTCCAAGATATTAATCGTTCTTTCATCAGACTGTCAGCTGAGTGGACCTCCTTCTGGCACAAACTTCTTGCTGGCACTGCTTTCTACTTGCTTTGGTCAGGAGGTTCTGGTGGCTGCAGATAAGGCCAACCCACTTCATGGACAGCTTCTGAAAATGGACTGTAACAGAGTCCTCTCCAGTGACTGGGGCTTGGAAAGATGCTGCGTGCTCTTGTGCTCACTGCTGGTGGCCCGCACACCAGACTTAACAGGGGAGGACTAAGCACCTGGGAACAGCTCACTTGCCCAGTCACTGCTGTCCCATCAGGCAGGATCTCTCTGAGCACAGGAAGCTGGGTGGAGCTGACATTTATATCCCCCGGGCGGATCCAGGAGCTCAGAGGATTGTGGGGAGTTGAGTTAAAGGGACCTGCACCAGAATCTGGACAAAGGGGCATCCCACTACAGCATGACTACACAACTGGCACAGAGGCGAATATTATAGATTGGGAGAAAAGAGAGGTGACACGGAGCAAATGACCATGGATTGAAGAGTGAGGGGGCATAGAGAAGATAACCATGGGTTGGAGAAAGAGTAGGTACAGTGGAGTGGACCATAGATGGAGGAAGAAAGGAGGCAGAGAGCACCAACCTTAGAATGGGAAGGAGAGAGGAGACACAGAGCAGATGACCATGAATTAGGAAGAGTGAGGAGGCACAGAGGAGACGACCATAGATGAGGGAAGAAAGGAGGCAAAGAGCAAACTGTAGCCTGGGGGTGGAGAGCAGAGACACAGAGCAGATGACCATGGATTAGGAAGAGTGAGAGGACATAGATGAGATGACCATGAGTTGGAGGAAGATTAGGCATAGTGGAGATAACCATAGATGAAGAAAGATAGGAGGCAAACAGCACAAACCATAGACTGGGGAGGAGACACAGAGGAGATGACCATGGATTAGGAAGAGTGAGGGGGCATAGATTAGATGACCATGGATTGGAGGAAAAGTTGGCACAGTTGGAGATAACCATAAATGAGGGAAGATAGGAGGCAAACAGCACACACCATAGACTGTGGAGGAGAGATAAGACACAAAGGAGATCACCATAGAGTGGGGGAACAGAGAGAAGGCACAAGGAAGATGACCATGGATTGGGGAAAGAGAGAGGAGGGATATAGCAGATGACCATGGATTGGGGGGAGAGAGAGAGGAGGGATATAGCAGATGACCATGGATTGGGGAGAGAGAGAGAGAGAGGAGGGATATAGCAGATGACCATGGATTGGGGGGGGGGAGAGAGAGAGAGGAGGGATATAGCAGATGACCATGGATTGGGGGGGGGGGAGAGAGAGAGGAGGGATATAGCAGATGACCATGGATTGGGGGGGGAGAGAGAGGAGGGATATAGCAGATGACCATGGATTGGGGAGAGAGAGAGGAGGGATATAGCAGATGACCATGGATTGGGGAGAGAGAGAGGAGGGATATAGCAGATGACCATGGATTGGGGGGGGGGGAGAGGAGGGATATAGCAGATGACCATGGATTGGGGAGAGAGAGGAGGGATATAGCAGATGACCATGGATCGGGGGGGGGGAGAGAGAGGAGGGATATAGCAGAAGACCATGGATCGGGGGGGGAGAGAGAGGAGGGATATAGCAGATGACCATGGATTGGGGAGAGAGAGAGGAGGGATATAGCAGATGACCATGGATTGGGGGGGAGAGAGAGGAGGGATATAGCAGATGACCATGTATTGGGGAGAGAGAGAGGAGGGATATAGCAGATGACCATGGATTGGGGGGGAGAGAGAGGAGGGATATAGCAGATGACCATGGATTGGGGAGAGAGAGAGGAGGGATATAGCAGATGACCATGGATTGGGGGGGAGAGAGAGGAGGGATATAGCAGATGACCATGGATTGGGGGGAGAGAGAGAGAGAAGGGATATAGCAGATGACCATGGATTGGGGGGAGAGAGAGAGAGAGAGGAGGGATATAGCAGATGACCATGGATTGGGGGGAGAGAGAGGAGGGATATAGCAGATGACCATGGATTGGGGGGGGAGAGAGAGAGAGAGAGAGGAGGGATATAGCAGATGACCATGGATTGGGGAGAGAGAGGAGGGATATAGCAGATGACCATGGATTGGGGGGGGGAGAGAGAGAGAGAGAGAGGAGGGATATAGCAGATGACCATGGATTGGGGAGAGAGAGAGGAGGGATATAGCAGATGACCATGGATTGGGGGGAGAGAGAGGAGGGATATAGCAGATGACCATGGATTGGGGAGAGAGAGAGGAGGGATATAGCAGATGACCATGGATTGGGGGGGAGAGAGAGGAGGGATATAGCAGATGACCATGGATTGGGGGGAGAGAGAGAGAGAGAAGGGATATAGCAGATGACCATGGATTGGGGGGAGAGAGAGAGAGAGAGGAGGGATATAGCAGATGACCATGGATTGGGGGGAGAGAGAGGAGGGATATAGCAGATGACCATGGATTGGGGGGGAGAGAGAGAGAGAGAGAGGAGGGATATAGCAGATGACCATGGATTGGGGAGAGAGAGGAGGGATATAGCAGATGACCAGGGATTGGGGGGGGAGAGAGAGAGAGAGAGAGAGGAGGGATATAGCAGATGACCATGGATTGGGGAGAGAGAGGGGGGATATAGCAGATGACCATGGATTGGAGGGAGAGAGAGAGGAGGTATATAGCAGATGACCATGGATTGGGGAGAGAGAGAGGAGGGATATAGCAGATGACCATGGATTGGGGAGAGAGAGAGGAGGGATATAGCAGATGACCATTGATTGGGGGGAGAGAGAGAGGATGGATATAGCAGATGACCATGGATTGGGGGGAGAGGGAGAGAGAGGAGGGATATAGCAGATGACCATGGATTGGGGGGAGAGAGAGAGAGGGATATAGCAGATGACCATGGATTGGGGGGGGGAGAGAGAGGAGGGATATAGCAGATGACCATGGTTTGGGGGAAGAGGGAGGAGACATAGAGCATATTACCATGATTTGGAGACGAGAGAGGCACAGAGGGGTTGTATAGAGATGGGGGAAAGAAAAAAAGAGGCACAGTAAAGATGACCATGGATTGGGGCAAGAGAAGGTACATACTTAGAAGATGACCTTAGAAGGTGGTAAGAGAGGAGGTAAAAAAAAGAAGACCCTGGCTTGGGGAAGAGTGAGAAGGCAGAAGAGATGAGCATGGATTTGGGGAAAGTGAGGAGACATATTGAACATTAGGGTTAGGAGAAAAAGGGTGGTGGGGAGATCTTTTTATATAAGTAGTGCTGGATCAGTATTATATAATGCACGGTGATGCTGGGTGATACATAAAAAAACATATTTATTTATTACACACAACATATCAGTGGAGATTTCTTGGAAGTGACCTCTCTACACCAGTTAATCAGTTGGCTCAATATTCTGCCTATACAAAGTTCCAGAATTTGTATGTAGGGTAAGAGGGAACTATTGGGGAGGGAAGAGTTTCTGAATCACTCTCTTCACATTGGGCACTAAGGACATATTGTATTTCCACAGTATGTCATCCCGGATCTGGTCCTGTCTGACGATGTCCTTCCTTCGGACATTTTTACAATGGAAAGTCTTGGCCATCTGGATCGGCACATTTTTAGATTTCCCTACGTATTTCGAAACATAATGGATGGAGGTCTGGAACACTTTCCTGGGATTCAGGATCATTTTACGAGGATTATGCATTTTTGGGTTAATGGGATTTGGGAAGGCATGGTGGAGAATATTGTCCCCGGGAACGTGAGACCACAGGTCAAATTCAGAGCGGTTGTCTGATGCGGAGAAGACTTGAGTTTCAATGAGGAAGACACTTGTGTCCGGGAACTGTTTCTGAAGATTCTCCATCATTGATGACCAGTCCCAGTCCTTGACTGGAAGAATAATTTCATCAATGTCATTGAGGAGAACAAACTTACTTTTGTACATGTTCCTGTATAGACAATCATTTAAGGTTGCAATTTGCCCAAAATAACCAATTTCCACGGTGAGTCCTGGGGTGTATATCCACTTTTTCGATGTCTGAAGATGGCGGTCTATTGGCCATGGCACCACCTCTAGAGTTCCTTCATCAATGTAATGACGTAACACCTTATCTACATCCTGGGAACAGCTGGTGTTATAGATGGTGAACTTCGAGGCCCCCAGAATCTTGTACATCTCAATACTCTGGATCATCTGGAGGACATTGTTGTAGTTTCCATACAAAGTAGAAATACAGACGGTGAAATTGGAGGAGATTGGCGGTGGTGGACGGTTCCTGACTTCAAAGAGGAGGCTCTGACTTGTGTTTGTGGAAATTATGGAAGAGAAAGACATATAAGTGTAATCACACCCAGAAGGTTCTGCACACAGGAGACTCGCCATTCCATACGGGAACCCAAAGCTGTCTCTATGAAAATCTATTTCTGCCCCGACAAAGACGTTCTGATTGGAGGAACAATGGAAGATACAGTAGAGTTCCTTCACAGATACATGGATGATGGCGATGACCCGGACTGAGTGGCCAAGTCTAGGCTCATAATACGGAGAGATGATAAATGTTCCATTATCCAGAGCTGTAATGGTGTCTGTGGCAATGGGAAGTTCCTGAGATCTCATCTTCTGAGGTCTGATTTCTGCATGGTAGGGGTAATAAAAGACAACAACCCCTACAAATATGATCAGTGTGAAGAACACGAATCTTAAACACGTCCACATTCTGGTCCCATCAGGCGCGATCACAGCTGTATGAAGACAAGAGAGCACAGAGTCAAATATATTCAGCGGAATTTGAAGTCTGTAACACTATCACATATACCAGAGGAGCTTACACTCTAATGTATTCCTCACAGTCACACACTATTATCACTGCCAGTAATCACCAATGTGGGGGTTAATAGAACTGCCACCAGAACTAGGGGTTATTATTGGGCCCACTGACACCAATGTGTCATACAATCAACACCTCGCCCTGCAAAATCTAAAAACCAACCCCCTCATAATCATAAAACCTGCTGACAAAGGCGGAAATATAGTTATTCTTTTTTTTTCAAAACTCTTTATTCCAAATTTTTCATTACATAATAATTTACATTATACATTTTTATATACTTTTACATTTCTTTATATAATACAGATTATAATTACATTTGCTCCTTCCTTTCATTCCTTCCTCTCTCACCCTCTGTGGTCACTTAATACTATATTTTCAGATATTCCTCTATCCGTTATTAGCCATGTTCTATTCCATTTTGCCCATATTTTTTCATACCTTCGCCCGTTTCCCCTTTGTTCGTACATTATTTTTTCATAGGGTAGGACCTGATTTACTGCTCTCACCCACTGGGTTACTGTCGGGGGATATGGCTGAATCCATTTTTCTATTATTTGTTTTCTTGCCAGGAACAATACCTCCCTTAAGAAGGTATTATTATCTCTATTATCTCTCTCTTCCCTCAATATCCCCAACAAACATAATTCCATCGTAGCTATAAAAGGTTTATTCAGGACTTTTCCTATTTTCCTAGCTACTTGTTGCCAGTATTTTCCTATTTTACCACAATACCACATTACATGAAGGAAGTCTGCTCCCCCCTGCCCACATCTAGTACATCTTGGTTCTGTCATCCTCCCCATTTTATACAATCTATTTGGAGCCAAGTATGTCTGATGTATTATATTCATCTGTATTATCCTGTTATTCATTGCAGGGGATACCTTCCAGTGGGAATTACAGGCTTCATCCCATTCATGATCGCTCATGTCTGGGATAGCCTCCTGCCATTTATCCCTTATTTTCAGTGGTTCGCCTTCTATTTTCTTCTGTAACAGGTGTGTGTAAATCTTTGCTATCAGTCCCTTGGGTCCCTGTGATTTCAGGATACCTATAAGGGGGTATTTGGATATTTTTAATTCCTCTCTTCTAAACTGTCTGTAGCACCTGCCTCAGTTGAAGGTATCTGTAGAACTGTTTACTCAATAAATTATATTGTTTACACAGGTTTTCATAGGTTAGTATCACATTTTTGTCATATAGCTGACCAAAAGTTGTTATCTTATTCTGCTTCCAGAATTTACTATCCTCAAAAGCTTCATGTTGTTCAAATTTTGGGTTGTTCCAAAGCGCAGTTTCTGTTGGGATTCCAGCAAATCCCGTCAGTTTCTTAGCCTCTCTCCATACTGTCCTTGCCACTTTCAAGAGGGGAATTTTTACTCCCACTCTCCTCAAATCTTTTAATTCTAATCCCGTCATTAAATCATCTATTTGCATTTTACTAAGAAGATATTCCTCTATCCTTGTTATTTTTTCCTGTCCTACCCATGATCTTAGATGTTTCAATTGCCCTGCCAAATAGTATAAATATAAATCCGGGAGGGCAGTCCAGCTTCTGTCTTTGGTCTTTGTAGTTTATTAAATTTTAATTTACATCTTCCATATGCCCAAATGAACCGAGTCATCTGCGAGTTTAATTTTTTAAATATCTGTTTTGGTATTTTTACTGGGGCGTGTGCAAATACATATAGACACTTGGGTAATATAATAGATTTTATCAGGTGAATTCTGCCTGCCATTGATATTGGTAGCTTTATCCATATTTCCAATTTTCTCTTTACATATTCTACTAGTGGGAGTATATTAGCTTCCATCTCATCTTCGTGTTTCAACGTAATATTTACTCCTAAATATTTAAATACTTCAACTATTTTTAATGGGGTCTGAGCTCTCCTTTCATTACCTGTTCCCAGAGGCATCAGTGCGGATTTTTGCCAATTTATTTTTAACCCTGAGAACCTCCCGTATGTTTCTATTATTCTCATTGCTTCCGTCAGAGATGCTTGCGCATCTCCCATATATAATATAATATCGTCCGCATATAAGCCTATGTGTTCTGTTTTTTCTCCTACTGGAAATATAGTTATTCTTAACAGATCTGACTATACCCAAATGTGTCAGGATATCCTGCAAAACAAGGAATGGTACAAAAAAATTCCTATATCGTTTATTTCTCTAGCACAACAACAACTTTACACACTCATAGACTCCGCTTTCACCCAAGGGGTACTTGACAAACACACTAGCGAATACGTTAGAACCAAATTCCCCCGAACAGCTACTTTCTATGCACTTCCTAAGATACATAAAAACCTGCCCAGACCACCAGGTAGGCCCATAGTCTCCGGCAGAGGTTCCCTTACCGATAACCTCAGTCGATATATTGATAAATTACTCCAACCACTAGTATTACAACTACCATCCTATATACGTGATACCACACACCTCTTACAAGGGCTTTCTTCCCTTGTGGTCGGTCCCGACACCCTCCTCGTCGCGATCGACGTTGAGGCACTATACAGTTCGATTCCCCACTCCTTGGGACTCTCGGCCATTCAACACATACTCGCCACTACTTCTCTATACCCTACTGACCTCTCTGCATTCATTGTTAATGCCCTCAATTTTATCCTTAATCACAATTTTTTTTCCTTTGACGGTTCCCACTACCTCCAAGTACAGGGCGTAGCCATGGGCACTTGTTGCGCACCGGCTTACGCAAACCTGTACTTGGGGGAGTGGGAACGCCTACTTTTTGCAGACTCTTCTGCTACAATCTATACCCAACACATGGTGACCTTCCATCGATACATAGACGATATCTTTATGGTCTGGCAGGGACCCACCCAAACTTTACAAGATTTCTTGACCTACCTTAATACTTCTAACCAACTCGACCTCAAATTTACTATGACCTCCAGTCCCACATCTATTTGCTTTTTAGACCTCACTCTCATTAAAGATCAGGAAGGACATATCCAAAGCAATCTATACCGCAAACCTACAGCAGGAAATACTATTCTAGCTGCTTCAAGTTTTCACCCTGAACCTCTCCTTAATTCTATCCCATATGCCCAATACCTCCGTGCCCGCCGCAACTGTTCGACCGAGGCCTCTTTGGAACATGAGGCCTCTGTCCTACGTAACAGGCTCCGAGCACGTGGATACTCACATACAGTTCTCAAAATTGCATATAAAAAAGCGAAATTAAAAACACGGACCTCTTTACTTTTCCCTTCTAAACCCAGGGAAACCAACACCCCTTTGAGAATTATTACCAACTATTGCGAACAACATTCTTCAATTACTCAGATTTTGACAAAACATTGGCATATATTGACTACAGATCATTCCTCATCTCCCTTTGTCCCTTCACATCCATTACTCACCTACAGACGAGCCCCTTCCCTCCGTGACAAATTAATAAGAAGTGAATATACTCCAGCCCACAAACTATATAAACAGTCAAAAGGCACCTTCCCTTGTGGGAACTGCAAATACTGTAGATACCTATCCAAATCCAACAGGTCCAATATCTTACCCAATGGACAACAATTCTTCCCCCAACATTTTGTAAACTGACGCTCGATCGGCATTGTATACCTACTCGAATGCGGGTGTTTTTATGTAGGAAAGACCAAAATTACCCTTCTGGAAACGTATCTACCGTCACACCCTCGGTATCAACCAAAAAGACCCCGATTTACCCTTAGGGCGACACTGTGCAATCGTCCACCAAGACTCAACCCCCCAAATTGTGTTTAAAGCACTTGATCGTATTCCCCCACCCAACCGTGGGGGGCGACTATAACAAAGCCCTGCTACAAAGCGAGCTCAGATGGATATTTCATCTCAATGCAACCTCTCCCCCGGGCTTAAACGAAGCATTTAATTTCAAGCCCTACCTTGAAGGCTTTGAATCCGGGGTATGCGAACTTGACCTCTAACCTTCTAGAATTAAATACGGGTCCCCATTTGAATCCCCAACTCCTTGGTCTCATCTTTGCCATCCACCTTAATACACATGATCCCAGCTGCACACGATAATTTCCTTACATTTAGGATAGTATTCTTAACTCTGTAAGGCCCCTTTCACACTGGGGCGGTTTTCAGGCGGTACAGCGCTAAAAATAGCGCCTGTACACCGCCTGAAAAAAACCGGCCCCATTCACTCCAGTGTGAAAGCCGGCGGGCTTTCACACTGGAGCGGTGCGCTAGCAGGACCGCAACAAAAAATATGTATTCGGAGTGGATTTCATCTATTTTTTTCTCTCCAAATTCTGGTCTCTCAGAACTCTCACCTTAAGGATATATAAATATCGCCTTTTGGGGTGTCCGATAACCCGAGGGGATTTGTGGTGTCAGCAGTATCTTTCTCCTTTACATTGCTCTACTCCTGGAAGCCGTGTTGCTCGGTGTCACCGCGACACACAGTACAGGGGAAAAGTAAAGGAAGAGACAGAGAAGCCTCCACTAGTGGAGTATTTTACAACCAATATTGAATGATTTATTAATAAAATATAGATAAACAGGCAACAAGATAAAAATGGTAGCTAGGCGTTCTCAGCGCCTTCTCACGTCACCTCCCGGAGACAGACGAACGCGGGGAGGTGACGTGAGACGGCACTGAGAACACCTAGCTACCATTTTTATCTTGTTGCCTGTTTAATTATTGGAGCAATTTTGAAGAACCCTTTGGATTATATTCTGATTTACTGCTTGATTTATTTGGACTATGAAATAGCAACATTTGCTATTACACCATTAAGAATAGTTTTTGTATATATTTAATTGGACTTATATTTCATTTATTTATTCATTCTGGGACTTCCTCATATATCCATTAATTCATCCATATTTATACAACGTATCTATTTATTTATTTTCACTCAGTCTTGGTTTTGATCCATATTTATTTCACTCCTTGATCTTTTTTCACTTGGCACTTGTGTCACTTACATTTTGGTCATTTTAATTCAATTTTTATGACATTTTTGACACATACCGTATATACTCGAGTATAAGCCGATATTTTCAGCCCTTTTTTTTAGTGCTGAAAGTCCCCTTCTCGGCTTATATTCGAGTCACCGCCGTCTGCCTACATGAACAGCTTGTCATGCAGACAGACGGCGGTGTTCAAAAGCCGCGCCGCCTCCTCCCGCCCGTCCGTGATAGGCAGACACTAATTTTCCCAGCAGTACAGTGTTCCGCCTATCACGGAAGTCCTGTCATTCTCATCTCATGGACGAGGATGAGAGGATATCCGTGATAGGCGGAACACTGCACACTGACTGCTGGGAAAACCAAGTGTTCCTCCTATCACGGACGAGGAGGAGGAGGAGGCGCGGCTTTCAAACATGTTATGGCGCCTGGCGCCTCAGCGTGTACGCTGATTGCCAGGATCAGCAATGGGGGGGAACCGGACAGCGGACACCGGACACCGGACAGCGGACACGGGACAGCAGACACCGGACAGCGGGACAGCGGGACACCGGACACCGGACAGCCAGCGATCTGACACAGATCGGCGGGAGACAGATCGATCGGCACAGGTAGGCTTCACTGGGGACACAGGGGGGGGGGGGTTTGTATAAGACACAGGGGACATGTAGATGGGCATTTGCTGACACTCTTTTCCACTTACAGTAGCTGCTCCATTTCCCCCCCTCGGCTAATACACGGGTCAATAACTTTTCCCAGTTTTTTTGTGGTAAATCAGGGGCCTCGGCTTATATTCGGGACGGCCTATACTCGAGTATATATGGTACTTATGCACTTGGCACTTTACATTTTGGACATTTGTCACTGTTTATTTGTGTTATTATATTGTGTTTTTATTGATCACTTATTGATTGAAGGATTTCAGATTCCTTTATTACTAGCGCAACCTGCTGGAATTATTTATTATTGCACTTTATTGTATTTTTTGCTTGGCGGAATCATTCACGTTCTTTATTCAATTTTTGTGTGATTGTGAACACTTTACATTTTGCTGCAATCTTTTATTATTTTACTTAATTATTGACGGCCTAATTACTCACAGTAGCGCAAGGAATTTATATATATATATATATATATATATATATATATATATATATATATTATATATATAAATATATATATATATATATATATACAGAGGTGAGCAATAGATGGTTACATTGGGGGAGATATGTACCGTATTTATCGGCGTATAACACGCACTTTTACCCCCTTAAAATCGGGGGAAAGTCGTGGGTGCGTGTTATACGCTGATCCCCACTGTCTGTGACCCAAAAATATCGAGCGCTGCCGAAAAATAGCGAGCGCCGCCAAAAAATACAGAGTGCCGCCGAAAAAGACAGAGCTCCGCCGAAAAAGACCGAGCGACGACGAAAAAGACCGAGCCGAGCAGTCCCGCCTCCCTGCTGTTTCTGGAGCGACCGCTGCCGAAAAAGACCGAGCCGACTGTACTGTGTACTCGGCTCCGCTCGCAGTCCCGCCCAGTAGAGCAGTTGGCTCGGTCTTTTTCGACGGCGCTTGGTCTTTTTCGGCTGCGCTCTGTATTTTTCGGTGGCGCTCCGTCGGTCTGTCAGCGGCGGGAAATTTGAACGTGGGCAAGGCTGCAAACAACGCTGGGCAAGCTGCAAATGACACTGGGCAAGGCTGCAAATAGACACTGGGCAAGCTGCAAATGACTCTGGGAAGCTGAAAATGACACTGGGCAAGCTACAAATAGACACTGGACAAGCTGAAAATAGACACTGGGCAAGCTGCAAATAGACACTGGGCAAGGCTGCAAATGACGCTGGGCAAGCTGCAAATGACACCGGGCAAGCTGCAAATGACGCTTAAATGTAAGGTTTTTTTTTTCCCCTAAACTTCCCTCCTAAAACTTTTTTTCCTTAAAATGCCCTCCTAAACTTGGGGTGCGTGTTTATACGCCGATAAATACGGTAAGTACTGTCCATAGTGCTGATATTCAGTACCCTGTGTGATCCGCACACCTCAGCACTGCACAGTACGCTCTCCTGAGCCCTGTGTGTTATGTGCTCCTGTGTCCGGCACTCTGTGCCTCTTGGGCCTCGAGCAATGTGCAGATTTGGTGCTGCTTTACTTTTCTCTCCAAGTAACAACGAGGTTGGGGCGGAGAGTTGACTGGGGAGGGAGTTCCTGCACCGATTATCTGAAAAAAAAAAAGCCCTGGTCATACATATTGGGAAACAAAAATGTAACCCTCACTAGACCAGAGGAATATATGAGTTATACCTATCAGTTCTTCAGTCTTGAAGCTACGGATGGAGGAAAAAGAGGTGAGCTGCAGACGAGGGAAGAAAAGGTGAGTAGTGGACGGGGGGAAGAAGAAGGAGGTTGTGGATGGGGGGGGGGGGGGAGAGGTGAGCTGCAGACAGGGGAAGAAGAGGTGAGCCGCGTACAAGGTAAGAACCCAGTTGTGGATGGGGGGAAGAAGAGGTGTGCTACGGAAAGGGGGGAAGAAGAGGTGTGCTACGGAAAGGGGGAAGAAGAGGTGTGCTACGGAAAGGGGGGAAGAAGAGGTGAGCTACGGAAAGGGGGGAAGAAGAGGTGTGCTACGGAAAGGGGGGAAGAAGAGGTGTGCTACGGAAAGGGGGGAAGAAGAGGTGAGCTACGGAAAGGGGGGAAGAAGAGGTGTGCTACGGAAAGGGGGGAAGAAGAGGTGAGCTACGGAAAGGGGGGAAGAAGAGGTGTGCTACGGAAAGGGGGGAAGAAGAGGTGTGCTACGGAAAGGGGGGAAGAAGAGGTGTGCTACGGAAAGGGTGGAAGAAGAGGTGAGCTACGGAAAGGGGGGAAGAAGAGGTGTGCTACGGAAAGGGGGGAAGAAGAGGTGTGCTACGGAAAGGGGGGAAGAAGAGGTGTGCTACGGAAAGGGGGGAAGAAGAGGTGTGCTACAGAAAGGGTGGAAGAAGAGGTGAGCTACGGAAAGGGTGAAAGAAGAGGTGAGCTACGGAAAGGGGAGAAGAAGAGGTGTGCTACGGAAAGGGGGGAAGAAGAGGTGAGCTACGGAAAGGGGGGAAGAAGAGGTGAGCTACGGAAAGGGGGGAAGAAGAGGTGAGCTACGGAAAGGGGGGAAGAAGAGGTGTGCTGCGGAAAGGGGGAAGAAGAGGTGTGCTGCGGAAAGGGGGGAAGAAGAGGTGTGCTGCGGAAAGGGGGGAAGAAGAGGTGTGCTACAGTAAGGGGGGAAGAAGAGGTGTGCTACAGTAAGGGGGGAAGAAGAGGTGTGCTACGGAAAGGGGGGAAGAAGAGGTGTGCTACGGAAAGGGGGGAAGAAGAGGTGTGCTACGGAAAGGGGGGAAGAAGAGGTGTGCTACGGAAAGGGGGAAGAAGAGGTGTGCTACGGAAAGGGGGAAGAAGAGGTGTGCTACGGAAAGGGGGGAAGAAGAGGTGTGCTACGGAAAGGGGGGAAGAAGAGGTGTGCTACAGTAAGGGGGGAAGAAGAGGTGAGCTACGGAAAGGGGGGAAGAAGAGGTGTGCTGCGGAAAGGGTGGAAGAAGAGGTGAGCTACGGAAAGGGTGGAAGAAGAGGTGAGCAACGGAAAGGGTGGAAGAAGAGGTGAGCTACGGAAAGGGGGGAAGTAGAGGTGTGCTGCGGAAAGGGGGGAAGAAGAGGTGTGCTGCGGAAAGGGGGGAAGAAGAGGTGTGCTGCGGAAAGGGGGAAGAAGAGGTGTGCTACGGAAAGGGGGAAGAAGAGGTGTGCTACGGAAAGGGGGGAAGAAGAGGTGTGCTCCGGAAAGGGGGGAAGAAGAGGTGTGCTACGGAAAGGGGGGAAGAAGAGGTGAGCTACGGAAAGGGTGGAAGAAGAGGTGAGCAACGGAAAGGGTGGAAGAAGAGGTGAGCTACGGAAAGGGGAGAAGTAGAGGTGTGCTGCGGAAAGGGAGTAAGAAGAGGTGAGCTACGGAAAGGGGGGAAGAAGAGGTGTGCTACGGAAAGGGGGGAAGAAGAGGTGTGCTGCGGAAAGGGGGGAAGAAGAGGTGTGCTACGGAAAGGGGGAAGAAGAGGTGAGCTGCGGAAAGGGAGTAAGAAGAGGTGAGCTACGGAAAGGGGGGAAGAAGAGGTGTGCTACGGAAAGGGGGGAAGAAGAGGTGTGCTGCGGAAAGGGGGGAAGAAGAGGTGTGCTGCGGAAAGGGGGAAGAAGAGGTGTGCTACGGAAAGGGGGGAAGAAGAGGTGTGCTACGGAAAGGGGGAAGAAGAGGTGTGCTACGGAAAGGGGGGAAGAAGAAGTGTGCTACGGAAAGGGGGGAAGAAGAGGTGAGCTACGGAAAGGGGGGAAGAAGAGGTGTGCTGCGGAAAGGGGGGAAGAAGAATTGTGTTACGGAAAGGGGGGAAGAAGAGGTGTGCTACGGAAAGGGGGGAAGAAGAGGTGTGCTACGGAAAGGGGGGAAGAAGAATTGTGTTACGGAAAGGGGGGAAGAAGAGGTGAGCTGCGGAAAGGGGGGAAGAAGAGGTGTGCTACGGAAAGGGGGAAAGAAGAGGTGTGCTGCGGAAAGGGGGGAAGAAGAGGTGTGCTGCGGAAAGGGGGGAAGAAGAATTGTGTTACGGAAAGGGGGGAAGAAGAGGTGTGCTACGGAAAGGGGGGAAGAAGAGGTGTGCTGCGGAAAGGGGGGAAGAAGAGGTGTGCTGCGGAAAGGGGGAAAGAAGAGGTGTGCTGCGGAAAGGGGGGAAGAAGAGGTGTGCTGCGGAAAGGGGGGAAGAAGAGGTGTGCTACGGAAAGGGGGGAAGAAGAGGTGTGCTACGGAAAGGGGGGAAGAAGAGGTGTGCTACGGATGGAGGAAAAAGAGGTGAGCTGCAGACAAGGAAAGAAAATGCGAGTAGTGGCTTATACACGGGTCAATACGTTTTCCCAGTTTTTTTGTGGTAAATTAAGGGCCTCGGCTTATATTCGGGTGGACCTATACTCGAGTAAATACGGTATTACAATAAGTTGTCTATTGATTTGCCCTTTATACCAATTTCTATTGAGTAATGTTTCCTGTGTGAGGAGGCCACCTGTCTTCTCAAGCCAAGAATGAGTACAACCTGCTCCTTCCTCATATTTTCTCTCTTGACAGGTTGTTTCTCAATCTGCAAAATGAGGTAACTGTCACAAGCTGCCAGCTGAAATGGAACCAAAGAAATGGAACCAAAGAAACGGAACCAAAGGCTTTCCTGATGTCGAGTGAGAGAAGGCAAGAGGCGATGCGGCGGGTTTTTGCTATATAGGCTAATAGGACTGCTCGACGTATATTAGCTTGGCGTGTGGGCATAAATCCAACCTGGCAACGGTGTACAAGTTTCCCAATGATTTTATTAAAGGCGATTAGCTAAAATTTTTGCTAGTATTTTTATGTCGAGGTTTAAAAGGCAGATAGGGCGATAGTTTGTACAAGAGGAGTCATCAGAATGGGCTTTTCGGGATCATGCAGATGGTTGCTGTTAGTGATTCCTGTCTGAAGGAGTGTCCTTCTAATAAAGTATTGAAGGTGCCCGCCAATATAGGGGATAACGTTTCTGAAAAGGTGTGATAGTATAAGGCTGAATATCCGTCGGGGTCTAAGGTCTCTTGTTCTTGATGTTCGGAATTTCCGACCAACTTTGTGTGACCCGTGTGTATGCAAGACAAGTTTGAGCCAACATCCGTCGGGAAAAAAAAAGCCATGGATTTTGCTGTCGGAATGTGCGATCGTGCGTATGGGGCATTAGAGGGGAAATGTCAGGGCTAATATTATGCGTTAGATATTCTTTCAGGGCTTGTTCAACGATTAACCACTTCAGCCGCGGACCAATTTGCAGCCAAAAGACCAGGCCCCTTTTTGCGATTCGGCACTGCGTCGCTTTAACTGACAATTGCGCGGTCGTGCGACGTGGCTCCAAAACAAAATTTGGTGTCCTTTTTTTCCCACAAATAGAGATTTCTTTTGGTGGTATTTGATCGCCCCTGCGGTTTTTATTTTTTGGGCTATAAACAAAAATAGAGCGACAATTTTGAAAGCAATGCATTATTTTTTGCTTTTTGCTATAATAAATATCCCCAAAAAATATATAAAAATTATTTTTTTTTCCTCAGTTTAGGCCGATACGTATTCTTCTACATATTTTTGGTAAAAATAAAATCGCAATTAGCGATTATTGATTGGTTTGCGCAAAAGTTATAGCGTTTACAAAATAGGGGATAGTTTTATAGCATTTTTATTAATATTTTTTTTTTTACTAGTAATATCGGCGATCAGCGATTTTTATTGTGACTGCGACATTATGGCGGACACATCGGACATTTTTGGGACCATTGTCATTTATACAGCAATCAATGCTATTTAAATGCATTGTTTCCTGTATAAATGACAGTTGTAGTGAAGGAGTTAACCACTAGGTGGAGGGGAGGGGTTATGGGCTGTGACGTGTTGTGTTTTTTTTTACATTAGGGGGCGGGGCTGACGCCTGACGTCATTGATCGGCTTTCCGATGACCGGGAACAGCCAATCAATGACAGGCAGAGTAGGAAGCGCGGGGAGAGGTTTGTTTACACAGACCTCTCCCCGTTCTTCAGCTCCGTAACCCGATCGCGGGACACCAGCGGCGATCGGGTCACGGAGCTCCCGACCGGCTCGCGAGCGCGCCGCTGGCGGCGCTGCGCGCGACCCACAGGCAGGCAAATGCACGTACAGGTACGCGCTTTTGCCTGCCCGTGCCATTCTGCTGACGTATATATGCAGTGGGCGGTCGGGAAGCGGTTAAGCGATGTGATGGGTGTTTGAGTAGAGTATCGGGGAGGTTCCAAGTGGGCTCTTGAGCTTTAGGGATAGCAGAAGCTATTGTGTTTAGGACTGCATTGTGATCAGACCAAGGAATGGGGATTATATCTGAAGGAAGTATTTCTGGTAACATCCCTGTGGTTAAAAAAAAGATATGATCGATTCGTGTAAATGTTTGGTGAGGGTGTCAGTAGTATGTGAATCCTCTTTTTTTTGTTTTCTCTCCAAGTATCTACTAAATTGTGTTCAGAAAGAAGCTGAGAAAAATATATTTTATTTGTGGTTTGGGTTAGGTGGTATGGTGATTTATCCAGAAATGGATGTAGTACGTGATTGGAATCCCCACGCATGATAATTGTTCTGATCTTATGTGTGGCAATTAGTGAGGAAAGCTATGGGTTGTTTATTTGGTGCATAATATGATACTATAGTAACTAAGTATAGTAGAGTCCATAATGTGTCCTGTGAGAATTAAGTAACGCCCCTCAGGGTTACACAGTTACAGGTTAGTAGGGGAGGTTGAAAAAGACACAAGTCCATCAAGTCCAACCTCTGTGTGTGATTATATGTCAGTGTTACATTGTATATCCCTGTATGTTGCGGTTGTTCAGGTGCTTATCTAATAGTTTCTTGAAACTATCGATGGTCCTCGCTGAGACCACCGCCTGTGGAAGGGAATTCCACATCCTTGTCGCTCTTACAGGAAAGAAACGTAGTTTAAGGTTAAACCTCTTTTCTTCTAATTTTAATGAGTGGCCACGAGTCTTGTTAAACTCCCTTTTGCAAAAAAAGTTTTATCCCTATTGTGGGGTCACCAGTCCGGTATTTATACATTGAAATCATATCCCCTCTCAAGTGTCTCTTCTCCAGAGAGAATAAGTTCCGAGTACTCCCCATTTATCACCACCCTCTGAACTCGCCCTTGTAGCCAGTTTACAATCCATGTACTCACCCTATGGTCCATGCCAACGCACCTTATTTTATACAGTAAACATTTATGAGGAACTGTGTCAAATGCTTTTGCAAAATCCAGATACACCACGTCTCCCGGTCTTATTTTATCTAGATACACCACGTCTACGGGCCTTCCTTTATCTAGATACACCACGTCTACGGGCCTTCCTTTATCTAGATACACTGCATCTATGGGCCTTCCTTTATCTAGATACACCACGTCTACGGGCCTTTCTTTATCTCTAGATACACCACATCTACGGGCCTTCCTTTATCCAGATACACCACGTCTACGGGCCTTCCTTTATCTAGATACACCACGTCTACGGGCCTTCCTTTATCCAGATACACCACGTCAACGTGCCTTTCTTTATCCAGATACACCATGTCTACGGGCCTTCCTTTATCTAGATACACCACGTCTACGGGCCTTCCTTTATCTAGATACACCACGTCTACGGGCCTTCCTTTATCTAGCTGGCAAATCACCTCCTCATAGAAGGTTAGTAGATTGGTTTGGCAAGAACGATTCTTAATGAATCCATGCTGATTACTGCTAATGATACCGTTCTCATTACTAAAATCTTGTATATAGTCCCTTATCATCCCCTCCAAGAGTTGACATACTATTGATGTTAGGCTAACTGGTCTGTAATTCCCAGGGATGTATTTTGGGCCCTTTTTAAATATTGGTGATACATTGGCTTTTCTCCAATCAGCTGGTACCATTCCAGTCAGTAGACTGTAAGTAAAAATTAGGAACAATGGTCTGGCAATTACTTGACTGAGTTCCCTAAGTACCCTCGGGTGCAAGCCATCTGGTCCCGGTGATTTATTAATGTTAAGTTTCCCAAGTCCAATTTTAATTCTGTCCTCTGTTAACCATGGAGGTGCTTCCTGTGATGTGTCATGAGGATAAACACTGCAGTTTTGGTTACTGAAGCCTCCCCCCCCCCCGATTCCCTCATGAAGACTGAGGAGAAGAATAAATTCAATACCTTCGCCATCTCCCCATCCTTTGCAACCAGATGTCCTTAATCATTCTTTATGGGGCCAATATGGTCTGTCCTCCCTTTTTTACTGTTTACATACTTAAAGGATTTCTTGGTATTTTTTTTCTGTCCTCCACTATGTGTCTTTCATAGGGTCTTTAATTTCTGATTGGAGTGTGAATGGGATGGAACGGTGGAAAGCTATGAGGGTTCCACGCTGCTTGGTGGTGGTTGAAGGTGTGAATTTTCGGCGTAGAGTTTACTGTGAAATGTGTTTCTTGTAATCACACTGTTATATCCTCTGAGTTGTGAGAGACACAAGACTCTGGTCTGGAACAACTGATGTTTATTTCAGGTCACTGTTGAGTATGTCTGCAGTTTGATTGGTGTTGGGCGGACAGTTGTTCGGGTCTGAAGTTGTCTCCGTTGTTTCTGAGTGATAACTGAATCTGCTGCTCCTGTGTCTACATCCATCTTGAATTTCTTTCCCTCAATGGTTACCTCTACAGTCATTGCGGAGGGTGCTGAATGCATATGATGTATGTCTAATCTGTGGAGCACTTCCTCATCCTCGGACTGTATATCTTCCCACCATATATGTCTTTGTCTTGGGGTTCAGAGGTTGTTTATCTCGCACCTTCTTGCTACGGCAAACTTGTTTAAGATGGCCCGCCTTACCGCAATTATGACAGGTCTGATCCTTAAACCGGCAGACTTTGTGGTCATGGTCTGTATTCCCACAATGGTAGCAAGCTGACTCCCGGATTGGTAGGGGTCTGTATTCCCACAATGGTAGCAGGCTGTCTCCCGGATTGGTGGGGGTCTGTATTCCCACAATGGTAGCAGGCTGACTCCCGGATTGGTGGGGGTCTGTATTCCCACAATGGTAGCAGGCTGTCTCCCGGATTGGTGGGGGTCTGTATTCCCACAATGGTAGCAGGCTGACTCCCGGATTGGTGGGGGTCTGTATTCCCACAATGGTAGCAGGCTGTCTCCCGGATTGGTGGGGGTCTGTATTCCCACAATGGTAGCAGGCTGACTCCCGGATTGGTAGGGGTCTGTATTCCCACAATGGTAGCAGGCTGACTCCCGGATTGGTAGGGGTCTGTATTCCCACAATGGTAGCAGGCTGTCTCCCGGATTGGTGGGGGTCTGTATTCCCACAATGGTAGCAGGCTGTCTCCCGGATTGGTGGGGGTCTGTATTCCCACAATGGTAGCAGGCTGTCTCCCGGATTGGTGGGGGTCTGTATTCCCACAATGGTAGCAGGCTGACTCCCGGATTGGTAGGGGTCTGTATTCCCACAATGGTAGCAGGCTGACTCCCGGATTGGTAGGGGTCTGTATTCCCACAATGGTAGCAGGCTGACTCCCGGATTGGTGGTGTCACGTACCTTAAGGCAGAGTCCGAAGTGCAGGGACCGGCCCCTCATAAACCCCTGGTTCGGGAACCCCTGGTAGGTATGACAGGGGCTCGGGAGCACAGAAGAGCACAAGTGCCTGGCTGGTAAGCTGAGTAGAGGGCTAGAGGTCTATGCAGAGCTGGAACCAGGAGAAGTCCTGTAGTCCGGGAGCAGGAAGCAAACAGGTAATGTGCAGCAGACACAAGGAGGTGTCCTGTAGTCCAGCAGCAGGAAGCAGACAGGTAATGTGCAGCAGACACAAGGAGGTGTCCTGTAGTCCAGCAGCAGGAAGCAGACAGGTAATGTGCAGCAGACACAAGGAGGTGTCCTGTAGTCCAGCAGCAGGAAGCAAACAGGTAATGTGCAGCAGACACAAGGAGGTGTCCTGTAGTCCAGCAGCAGGAAGCAAACAGGTAATGTGCAGCAGACACAAGGAGGTGTCCTGTAGTCCAGCAGCAGGAAGCAAACAGGTAATGTGCAGCAGACACAAGGAGGTGTCCTGTAGTCCAGCAGCAGGAAGCAGACAGGTAATGTGCAGCAGACACAAGGAGGTGTCCTGTAGTCCAGCAGCAGGAAGCAAACAGGTAATGTGCAGCAGACACAAGGAGGTGTCCTGTAGTCCAGCAGCAGGAAGCAGACAGGTAATGTGCAGCAGACACAGAGAGGCAGATCAGACACAGGGGGGATATCCAAGAGAGTAGTCAAAGTCCAGAGTCGGGAGCGGGGCAGACAGAGATCAGACTAGTCAGAGGCAAGCCAAGTTCAGAACGGATCAGATAGGTCAGGTTCTACAGGTCACAGGGTATACACAGGAAACGCTGTTGATCGGGCAGCAATGACTGGATCCGGTTTAAATAGCGCTCTTGGTGCCAAACAGCGTCAAGGTGGCCGCACGCGCACATGCATGTTCCCATGCACGCTCCCGCGCGTCCGTGCGCGCTGTCAGCCGCGCTATTGAGTCTGTGTGGGCGCAGAGGGCCCGTTCTGAACCGGGGGATTCACCTGTTCCTGGGAATGTTGGGAGATCTGCTGGAGGGGCTTTCCTGACATTGCCCCCCTCCAATGGGCAGCCTCCGGATGCCCAACTGGGCCCACTTACTTGGGTTGGCCCTCTTGAAGGCCGAGATCAACCTCTGGGCATGGATGTTGGCCTCTGGCTCCCAAGAATTCTCCTCTGGCCCATAGCCCTTCCACTTTACGAGGTACTGAACCTGGCCACGTCTCTTCCTGCAGTCCACAATAGTCTCTACTTCAAATTCTTCTTCGCCATTGATCAGCACAGGTTCAGGAGGGCCCGTATTCCGGTTGGCAAAGGGGTCTGAAGTTGAAGGCTTTAGGAGAGCTACGTGAAAAACTGGGTGGATTCTGAATGAATCAGGCAGCTTTAATTCATAGGCCACATTGTTGATTTTCCTGGTTATGGGAAAAGGACCCACAAACTTTGGCCCCAATTTCCTAGACGGGCACGCCAGTTTCAGGTTCTGAGTAGACAGCCAGACCAAGCCTCCTGGCTTTAGGTTGAGGTCCCCTCTCCTCCTCTTGTCAAATATTGCCTTATTACGTTCCTGAGTCTTCTGCATTGTTTCCTGGAGCAATTTGTTATTGGTGCTGAAAAAATTTAGGGTTTCCTGAGCTGCTGGTACAGAGCATTCTGGAATGCTATTGGACAGGAACAGGGGATGAAAGCCGTAATTCGAAAAAAATGGAGACTGGTTGGTTGCAGAATGAACAGAGTTATTGTAGGCAAATTCAGCAAGAGGTAGGAGGGGGACCCAGTTGTCTTGGGAAAAACATGAGTAGCATCGCAGGTATTGTTCCAGGGTCTGGTTGGTCCGTTCGGTTTGGCCGTTGGTCTGAGGATGGTAGGCGGAAGAGAACAGAAGATCAATCTTCAGTGCCCTCCAGAACCTGGGCGTAAATTGTACCCCTCGGTCAGACACGATGTTGGCAGGAATTCCGTGGAGCCTCACGATCTCCTTGATGAAGACCCTTGCGGTCTTAGGAGCCGAGGGGGTACCTTTCATTGGGAGAAAGTGGGCCATCTTAGAGAACCTGTCTACTACCACGAAGATGGTCGTACAGTCTTCGACAATGAAGTCCATGGAGATCATCCTCCATGGCTTCTCTGGGACCGGAAGGGGGTTCAATAAGCCCCAGGCCCTTGTCTTGCTGCCCTTGTTTTGGTTACATGTGGTACATGATTCTACGTACGCCCTGCAGTCCTTCAGGAGATTGGGCCACCAGAAGGTGCGTAGGATAAGGTCGGAGGTCTTGCGTGCTCCAAAATGGCCAGCCAATTTGTGGTCGTGGCAGGACTTCAGGACGGCCACCCGTGCTTGTTGTGGTACAAAGATCTTCTCCTCATGCCACAGCAGACCATCCCTGGGCTGTAAGACGCTGTCCGGCCGGTGAGGGGTCACTGCAGAGGCTTGCTTGATCTGAGACAGAAGGTCCTCATGTAGCAGGAGGAAATTACCTGGGGTGAGTATGGTGTCTGGAGGTGGCGGAACTGCGGACTCACTGAACATTCGGGAGAGTGCATCGGGCTTAGTATTCTTGGAACCCGGCCTGTAGGTAATATGGAAGGAAAATCGTGTGAAGAAGAGCGCCCATCTAGCCTGGCGTGGTCTCAATCTCTTGGCTACCTTTAAATATTCCAAATTCTTGTGGTCCGTGTAGACCAGGATAGGATGGGCAGCTCCTTCCAAGAGGTAACGCCATTCCTCGAGTGCGGTTTTAATGGCCAATAGCTCTCTATCCCCGACGTCATAGTTCCTCTCTGCTTCGGTCAATTTGCGGGAAAAGAAGGCCACCGGGTGGAGGAGCGCCTTGGGGCCTTGTCTCTGGGAGAGAACTGCCCCTATCGCCACTTCAGAGGCGTCTACCTCCAGGATGTAAGGAAGTGCAGGGTCTGGGTGCTTTAGAACTGAGGCCGACACGAACTGATCCTTTAATGCTGAGAAGGCAGACTGAGCCTCTGGAGACCACTGAAACTTGGTACCTTGCTTGGTCAATCTCGTGATGGGGGCGATGATGTTCGAAAACCCCTTGATAAACTTGCGATAGAAGTTTGCGAATCCTACGAACCGCTGAATTCCCTTCTTGTCCGTAGGGACAGGCCAATCCAGAATGGCAGACACCTTTTGTGGATCCATCTTAATTCCGTCTACAG
Organism: Lithobates sylvaticus; assembly: GCA_028564925.1. Taxonomy (NCBI): domain Eukaryota; kingdom Metazoa; phylum Chordata; class Amphibia; order Anura; family Ranidae; genus Lithobates; species Lithobates sylvaticus. The sequence goes on along the minus strand of CM053026.1, from coordinate 3,864,960 downwards.
AGATGACCAAGCCTAGGAACTGGATACTCTGGCGTTCGAACTCGCACTTTTCAGGCTTAGCATACAGACCATGCAGGCGGAGACGGGTTAAGACCTTCTTGACGTGTTCCCTGTGAGCAGGCAAAGAGGGGGAGAAAATCAAAATGTCATCCAGGTAGACTATAACAAATAGGTCAAGATAATCTCTAAAAATGTCATTTACAAAGTGCTGAATAGTCGCAGGGGCGTTGCAGAGCCCAAACGGCATCACAAGGTACTCATAGTGTCCGAAGCGGGTGCGAAAGGGAGTCTTCCATTCGTCCCCACTTCGGATGCGGACCAGGTTATATGCCCCACGGAGGTCCAGTTTGGTAAACACCACAGCTGTTCCAAGTCTCTGAAACAGCTCCGGTACCAGGGGCAACAGGTACCGGTTTTTGATTGTGATTTTGTTTAAGTCCCGATAATGGGTGCAGGTGCGTAGAGAATGGTCCTTCTTTTCCACTAAGAAAAGCCCCGCTCCGGGTGGGGACGTGGAAGGACGTATAAACCCTTTCCTCAGGTTGTCATCAATGTATGTCTTGAGAGTCTCTAGTTCCAATCCTTTTAAAGGAAATATTCTCCCGAAAGGGATCTCTGCTCCTGGTAAAAGTTCAACTGGGCAATCATAGGGCCTATGTGGGGGGAGTGTCTCTGCCCCTTTTTGGCTGAAGACATCCAGGAAGCTGTGGTAATCTTCTGGGACAGCCCTACGGGCCTCAACGTCGACCTCCAGACAGAACAGAGAGGGTGGAACGTTGGTGGTCCCTTGTAGGCAGTGCTGAAGACAGTAGGGTGAGAGGAAGCGGATATCCCCTGTGGGCCAGTCAATTTGAGGATTATGGGCTTTGATCCAGGGTATTCCCAAGATTACAGGGAAAAGAGGGGACTCAATGATGTCCAAGCAGAGTAGCTCACTGTGGTTACCCGAAATGGTGGCATGTAAGGGAACCGTCTCTTGGATCACAGGCCCCGACTTGATAGCTGACCCGTCGGCTAGATGTACCGACAGTCCCCTGGCTCTGGGACGTAGAGGGACCTGGAACTTGCAGGCAAATGTCTGGTCCATGAATCCACTACAGGCTCCAGAGTCAATTATGGCAGGGACCAGGGTATTCCCTCCTGGGAGCTGTAGGGAAAGGGAGACAGTCAGGTGAGAGGCATTGCTAAGTACTGCAGGCAGAACAGTGGAAGACAGAGAGGAGTGCTTACAGAACTTCACGGGACAGGACCTCACATAATGTCCGGGTTCTCCGCAGTAGAGGGACAGGTTCTGGATCCGCCTGCGTTGTCGCTCTTCTGGAGTAAGTGATGGGCGGAGGACGCCTAGCTGCATAGGTTCCGAAGGTACAGTCATGGAGCGGGCAGACGGGTTAGGTACCCGGGGTAACATCCATACAGGACGAGAGGGGCCCGCCATGCATTCAGTCCTACGCTCCCTCAGACGCCTGTCTATCTGAGTGGACAGGTTGATCAAGTCTTAAAGAGTCTCTGGGATGCCCACTCTGGCCAGCTCGTCCTTTAAGGATTCGGAGAGGCCCATGCGGAACTGGTGACGCAAGGCTGCGTCGTTCCAGTTCGTGTCAGCGCTCCAACGCCTGAACTCGGATGCGTAATCCTCTGCCGCCCTACGGCCTTGTTGCAAGGAAAACAATGCTGCTTCCGCGGTTGCTGCCTGTTGTGGGTCTTCATAGAGGACGCACATCACCTGGAAGAAGGAGCTTAGGTTGGTAAGGCATTCAGGCTTCTGTTCCACCAGACGGTGGGCCCAGGCCTGGGGCTCACCTTGTAGTAGTGAGACCACAAACCCCACCTTAGTGGACTCAAGAGAGAAAGTTCTGGGTTGAAGAGCAAAAAAGAGTTTACAGGCGTTGCGGAACGCCCTATAGTTGCTCCGATCCCCGGAGAATCTTTCAGGAGTGGGGACCTTGGGCTCAGGAGGCAGCATGACCACTGATGGTGTGGAAGATGCACCATGTGCTGAGGTACCTGAGGTGGCTAGGACCTGCACGCGTTCCTCTAGGCGGGAGTACCCTTCCTGTAGGGCCTTGACGGCCTGTGTCAGTCCGGCCAGGTGGCGGCACAAGTCCTCCATGGCCGTGGCTCCCTGCGTGGGCTCAGTCATGGCTGCCCGATACTGTCACGTACCTTAAGGCAGAGTCCGAAGTGCAGGGAGCGGCCCCTCGTAAACCCCTGGTTCGGGAACCCCTGGTAGGTATGACAGGGGCTCGGGAGCACAAGTGCCTGGCTGGTAAGCTGAGTAGAGGGCTGGAGGTCTATGCAGAGCTGGAACCAGGAGAAGTCCTGTAGTCCGGGAGCAGGAAGCAAACAGGTAATGTGGAGCAGACACAAGGAGGTGTCCTGTAGTCCAGCAGCAGGAAGCAGACAGGTAATGTGCAGCAGACACAAGGAGGTGTCCTGTAGTCCAGCAGCAGGAAGCAGACAGGTAATGTGCAGCAGACACAAGGAGGTGTCCTGTAGTCCAGCAGCAGGAAGCAAACAGGTGAAGTGCAGCAGACACAAGGAGGTGTCCTGTAGTCCAGCAGCATGAAGCAGACAGGTAATGTGCAGCAGACACAAGGAGGTGTCCTGTAGTCCAGCAGCAGGAAGCAAACAGGTAATGTGCAGCAGACACAAGGAGGTGTCCTGTAGTCCGGCAGCAGGAAGCAAACATGTAATGTGCAGCAGACACAAGGAGGTGTCCTGTAGTCCAGCAGCACGAAGCAGACAGGTAATGTGCAGTAGACACAAGGAGGTATCCTGTAGTCCAGCAACAGGAAGCAGACATGTAATGTGCAGCAGACACAAGGAGGTGTCCTGTAGTCCAGCAGCATGAAGCAGACAGGTAATGTGCAGTAGACACAAGGAGGTGTCCTGTAGTCCAGCAACAGGAAGCAGACATGTAATGTGCAGTAGACACAAGGAGGTGTCCTGTAGTCCAGCAGCACGAAGCAGACAGGTAATGTGCAGTAGACACAAGGAGGTGTCCTGTAATCCAGCAGCAGGAAGCAGATAGGTAATGTGCAGCAGACACAGACAGGCAGATCAGACACAGGGGGGATATCCAAGAGAGTAGTCAAAGTCCAGAGCCGGGATCGGGGCAGGCAGAGATCAGAAGAGTCAGAGGCAAGCCAAGTTCAGCACGGATCAGATAGGTCAGGTTCTACAGGTCACAGGTTCAATACAGGAAACGCTGTTGATCGGGCAGCAAGGCAGGAATGACTGGAGCAGATTTAAATAGCGCTCTTGGCGCCAAACAGTGTCAGGGTGGCCGCGTGCGTCCGTGCGTGCTGTCAGCCGCGCTATTGCGCCTGTGTGGGCGCAGAGGGCCCGTTCTGAACCGGGGGATTCTCCTGTTCCTGGGAATGTTGGGAGATCTGCTGGAGGGGCTTTCCTGACACGGTCTCTTTTGGTTAGACTCGCTGTTCAGTCCAATGACAAACTTATGTCTCAGTGCAGTTGGTAGGTACTCCCCAAAAGAACAGGTAGAGGCTAGTCTGCGAAGGGCGAGCACATGAGCTTTAATTTCTTCACCTGGCTGCTGCTGCCGCTGATAAAACCGAAATCTTTCTGCAATCTCTAGTGGTTTAGGCTGGAAGTGATCCTCTAAGAGTGTCAGGAGCTCTGCCAATGTCTTAGTTGCTGGTTTTACAGGGGAAAGCAGATCCCTAAGAGTGTCATATGTCTTGGCACCAACCACTGTCAGAAATACTGCTACTTGCCTCTTGTCTGGAAGGACATTTGCACTGAAATACTGTTCCAGTCTCTCAGGAACTCCAGGATGTCTGTTCTCCATCAAATTCACTTAATGTCCCGATCAATGACATTTTTCTTGCTGGGATCTGCGATTGCTTTTATCCAGGTGACAATCCACACTGCCTTTGTATCTCTCTCAGACTGATAGACACTCTGTAAATCCCATCCTCGTTGCCACTGTTATATCCTGTCAGGTGCGGGTATGGAGATCGAGTTGCTAAGAGGGCTCCCCTTGCGGCTAAGTGCAGTGCGTTCCTGAAGTTGGGAACAGGAACGCAGTGCCCAAAGAAGCACGGATGGCCGGGTGCTTGCTTTCAGTTCGCTGGGCTCGGCTGCTGAGGGATGGCCGGAGCAGGCGGAGCAGAACTTGCTGTATTCAGATTAATGGAGAAACCAGGAGCCAGGCCAGGGGTCATACACAGGCAGATCAGTCCAGAGAATACACAGGGGCGAGCTGAGGTCAACCACAAGCAGGGTCCAGGTACAAGCCGTAGGTCAAGCCGGGAGGTCAGGAAGCAGAAACAGAGTCCAGGAACAGGCCACGGGTTGGGCTAGGAGATCAGGAAAGCAAGGTCAAGGCGGGCCGGGTCACAACGAGTAGATCAGATCAAGTAAGCAAGGTCAAGGTACACACGGGAGCTGAGGAGATAATCCAGCGCTGTCCTGTGGCTACAGGCTGGCTTAAATAGAGCCACTGGCGCCAAAGTCTGTCACATCAGTGTGCGCCCAGTGCACCCAGTATTGTGCGTGCATGTGCGCCGATGCGCACCCGTATGTGCCAATGCGCGCTGATGCGCACCCGTATGCGCCAATGAGCGCTGATGCGCACCCGTATGCGCCAATGTGCGCCGATCGGAACCTGTATGCGCCAATGCGCTCTGGCATGTGCCAATGTGCGCTCATGCACGACTTGGGATCCTTTGTAGGCGTCCCTGAGTACTCTGGGCGGTGTTGTCAGCACCGTGACGGCCATGTCCCTGACATATCCTCTGAGTTGTGAGAGACACAAGACTCTGGTCTGGAACAACTGATGTTTATTTCAGGTCACCGTAAACTCCAACATGCATCTCAGGACAGGTACATCTTATTATGCTTCCTTACATGTGCTCTAATATGGCTACTAAACCTCTTGAACCTTGTCATCACTCCTGGGTGGAGCCAGCCTTAAAGTGACAGTACATCTGGAACCCTTCAGGTATAACACACACAATGTGTGTTTTTCGAGCCTGAAAAAAGCGAAACGCTTTAGTTCTTTTCTGAGGTATGTTGATACCCTGAACATTCAGAGAAAAAATGTTTAGCGGTGCCATGGTACTTTATCTAGGAAATTATACTTACCGATACACATGAAGTTTTGGTTGGTTGAACCTGTACGAATGGACACGAGGAAGAAGAAGAGATAAGAAAATCTAGGAGAGACTGAAGAAAGAAGAAAGAAAGAGAAAGGTACAAAATAAATGTGGTTAGATAATTCATTACAAAAAACAATCTGAAATAAGGTACGAGCATTACCCGTGATGAGGAAAGAGGATTCCCATCAGGGGAAGTAGGGTCAGCGTCGAACTCCCACATATTATAAGTGGGGGATTGAGGAAGGTACAGTTGAGCACATGGGAGTACCGTGAGTGGGAGGAGAGCCTTATTAAAAAGACATCACTAAGATGTATGTAGCACTGACACCCGAAGGAGCTGCTGGTTTTATTGGACTTACCGTTACCTTCTTCACCTCATCTCCGTCTAGGGTTCCCGTGGTAGATGGCCCAAAGAAATGTAGAAACTGACACTTTATCCTTCTTTTTTGGGTTATTTATTCAAAAAGATAAAACAGTCTCTTAAATGTAGGGTAGAGGGTTAGTATAGAAGTTCAGGTACTTTGGAACTGCAAGAAAGTCTCTCACTATAGAAATCCAGAGAATCACTGTTTCACAGCTGGATTCTCACGACTACCGGATAGACCTCCTCTCACTAGGCCTAGCAGCCGGTGAAGCGTTAAGTAAAGCAAAGTAGAACACTTGAGAATAAAGTCTCTGCCAGACTTGGTTGTAGAACACTTGAGAATAAAGTCTCTGCCAGACTTGGTTGTAGAACACTGGAGAATAAAGTCTCTGCCACAGACTTGGTTGTAGAACACTGGAGAATAAAGTCTCTGCCACAGACTTGGTTGTAGAACACTGGAGAATAAAGTCTCTGCCACAGACTTGGTTGTAGAACACTTGAGAATAAAGTCTCTGCCAGACTTGGTTGTAGAACACTTGAGAATAAAGTCTCTGCCAGACTTGGTTGTAGAACACTTGAGAATAAAGTCTCTGCCAGACTTGGTTGTAGAACACTTGAGAATAAAGTCTCTGCCAGACTTGGTTGTAGAACACTTGAGAATAAAGTCTCTGCCACAGACTTGGTTGTAGAACACTTGAGAATAAAGTCTCTGCCACAGACTTGGTTGTAGAACACTTGAGAATAAAGTCTCTGCCACAGACTTGGTTGTAGAACACTTGAGAATAAAGTCTCTGCCACAGACTTGGTTGTAGAACACTTGAGAATAAAGTCTCTGCCACAGACTTGGTTGTAACTGAGGGACTCAGACAAATTTAGAGAGCTATCATACAGGACCAGTATCTTGCAGCCGGTCCGGCAAGTGTAGATCCATTTAGTGTCCTTCAACTGAGCTTCCAGGCTCCTTTTGAGAAGCCAGCCTTAGCGCATGGCTTCCTCCCGATGAGTCATCCCCTGGGTGCTTCTCCAGTCGCTGGGCCTCTTCTCAGATAAGACGGCACCGGACCACTTTTGGATAATTCGGCCCTGAATTCCATTCAGGCCTGTCCCTGCAGTTGCTTCGCTTTGGGCTATCCAGCCCCGAGACTCGAAATTGCATTGATCCGCACCCCAGGCCAGGAGGGCCATGAGGGCTGGTCAGGCGGACCAGGACCAAACAGACAGAAGATGGCTTCTGGACCGGAACCCCCGAAGCACATGATCTCAGTACCTTAAATACCTTCTCCCAGAATTCACAGCAGGGTAGACACTCCCACTGGGCTGATTCCTAGAGAAAGAGGGTATCCAATACACCCAGCTAAACTGCATTCTCATACTTGCCGGTGGTGACAGCGACACCTGCGGTCAAGGAAAACCCAGTGCAATTCCAGCTAGACTGATACTGAGACCATAATTTGGCATAATTAACCCCAAAACCCAACTGTGGTTTTGGGAACATTAACTTTGAAAAACACATAGCGTGTGCTCGTCAGGAGCCAGCGCTACATGTATTATTGTATAAGCCGCCGGGCTTTCTGAAAATATAATTCTATTTTTTTAGAAAAATCTTAAGGGGGAAGGATGTGGGTGGTTAAGTATTCTGCAACCTGAGGGCAGTTTGTTGCAATAGAGAGCTTTTTAGGATAATTGAGGGGGGAGGGGAATGGGAGGGGGATATGCACCAGGGAGAGAGTAAAGATCTATCTTACGAAGTTGGCCAAAGTAGGAATAAGTTCCCTGATCTAAGCAACCTATCTAATAAAGATGGAGGGGTTTCAGGGAGGTTATCTTAAAAGAAATGCAGTTATTAGAATATATACCATTAAATACCTGAATAGTAACAAAATAGTCTTGCTAGGGAAGAAAACTAACTGTTAACATCAGTAAAGAGGACAAACGATTATGGAGGATTATGTTGTTTGAGTAGTGTCTTGATTATTAAATTAATAATCATCAGAATATTGGAAATAAGTAGTCTTTGATGTGAAACCTGAAGAGTAGGCAACCTGTCCACTGAATGTGGAACAAACAGACCAAACTTTGAGGGTTTATAACTAGGTAGAGTAATAATGAGAATTAGCTGGAGCCTATAGAAGTCCCCAGATATGCCCAATCGGGTCTCACATAAACTGTCAGAGAGTTCACTTTCAAAGAGAAATGGTGGAGCAGTGATAAAAGGATCAGATCTCTGTCAGTCCATGGAATCTTCTTGGTCCAGGGGTCTAGGAGGGGATCCAAATCGACCTCTCTTGCGAGAATGTTGGTTTTCAGTTTTTTCCCTAAAGGTTGGGAAGAGTTATGAGGAGATGAAGATGATGCCGATGCTGTTCTTCTGCGTGACGCGTTGGTGGAGGGTCCAGATTCTCTTAAATGAAGGTCATGAAGTGTTTGTTGAAGTTCTTCTGAGGATTTACAGTTATATTTGGAGCCCTTGTAACTAAATCGAATGGAGAATGGGAAGCCCCATTGCTAGGTAATGCTATGGTGTTGAAGCTCCATTAACTGTGGTTTCATTGCACGCTGTTTAGCTACGGTTAATTGAGATAAGTCTTCAAAAATCTGATAATTATGACCTTGAAAGGTTAGGGGATTTTTATCCCGAGCTGCTGCCAGAAGCTGTTCTTTCGTTCGGTAATAATGGAATTTTGCGATTATATCGCGTGGGGGACCATCAACTATTTTGGGTGTAAGGGCTCTGCGAATTCTGTCCATTTCAAGATATTCAATTGGTATGCCTGGTTGAAGTTCTTGAAATAATGCAAGCAATGTAGAATGAATGTCTGTGACATTTTCAGGGATTCCCCTGATACGCAAACTGGAGCGCCTGGCTCCATTTTCAAAATCTTCCAATCTGGTTTGTAGTGTTAAATTCTCTTCTTTTAAGTTATCAATTTCAGTCATAAAATCTTGTGCTGTGTTTTTTAATTCATCTATTTTGAGCTTTAAGTTCTCTTATTTCTCTAGTCAGACTATTAGTAACATGTTCAGAAGTCGGCTTCAAAGCTTTGTGTAGCATTTTTTCAAAGTGTTTCAAAAGAGCTGGGGGTGCTGAGGAATCTTGAGAATTATCTTGTGTGAAGATAGTTTCTGAATCTGACTCACCTAGAGAGGCTGGTTGGTGCGTATTCAGCTTGTGAGGGTGCGTTGAGGTAATAGAAGATGAGGGGGGCGATGCCATTTTGGCTGAAGCCCGCGTCTGTCCCTCCTTAATAGAGGAGTTTTTACCCTTTAAACCGCGTTCTCCCAGCACCATTATCTTCCCGGACACTTCCCTGTTGTCCCAGGGATAAGCAGGAGCGAATGAGGGATGAAGAAGCCGGCGGGAGTATTCGTGTCTGCGGCTTATCTCCCTCACGTAGCGGAGCTCTCGTAAAGCATGACCGCCATGCTAGACTCCGCGCATGCGCCCCCCAATGGAAGCCATTTTCAGTGTGATTTTGGGTGTGGAGAGAGATAGAACAGGGCTCATTTCAGTGCTATCAGTTAGTTAGTGTGCTATACTGTGCTATTTTGCCTTAATTGTCAGTGTAGAATATTAGTTTAGTGTCAGTCTAGGGATAGTGTGAGTGTAGTGAGGAGGACCATCATTCAGCTTTTCATAGTGTGCAGCTAGAGTAGGAACAGCTCAGATAGTTTCACTGTAGTGTAGGAGACCGTGTCAGTAAGGACAGTTCAGATAGCGTCAGTGTAGTGACGGTTGAACACTGTCTATTTGATTGCGTTACTGCCAGTTTAACACCATTTACTTCGGTGTGCCCTACTGCCAGTTTAATGCCATATAGTTTTGTGTGCATTACTGCCAGTTTAACGCCATATAGTTTTGTGCGTTACTGACAATTTAATGCCATTTACTTCTGTGTGCATTACTCTCAGTTTAACGCCATATCGTTTTGTGTGCGTTACTGCCAGTTTAACGACATATAGTTTTGTGTGCGTTACTGCCATGTTTAATGCCATATAGTTCTGTGTGCGTTACTGCCAGTTTAACACCATATAGTTCTGAGTGCGTTACTGCCAATTTAATACCATTTATTTGTGTGCGTTAATGCCAGTTTAACGCCATATAGTTTTGTGTGCGTTAGTGCCAGTTTAATGCCATATAGTTTTGTGTGCATTACTGCCAGTTTAACGCCATATCATTTAATGCATTACTGCCAGTTTAACGCCATATAGTTCTGTGTGCGTTACTGCCAGTTTAACGCCATATCGTTTTGTGCGTTACTGCCAGTTTAACACCATTAACTTTTGTGTGTGTTACTGTCAGTTTAACGCCATATAGTTCTGTGCGTCGCTGTACGTTTGGCGCATTATATTGCAGTATATTATAGTGTATCCGTGGAGTGCGTCTGTGTAGTGAGTACTCAAATTAAAGTGCACCAAACACCTCTTTACATTGGTGAATTTGTGTAAAAAATCTTAAATTAAAAAGATTTGTAACAAATAGCGGCGCTGTAATATATATCACACTTCTAAACACACAATATTCCAGTGAGAAAATGTAAATATAAATATAATAAACTTGACATATATGTGTATAACACACCAAATAATTATACACATATATGTCAAGTTTATTATATTTATATTTACATTTTCTCACTGGAATATTGTGTGTTTAGAAGTGTGATATATATTACAGCGCCGCTATTTGTTACAAATCTTTTTAATTTAAGATTTTTTACACAAATTCACCTTTATAATTTATGTTTAAGTGGCAGCTATAGTTTAGGGCCGTTATTACCTGAGCGCGGTGGGAGGTGTCCGAATAGGGGCGGTTGATTTGACCTCTTTACATTGATTAAAGCGCATCCACGTACAGATTTTAACTTCTTCTTTACATTTGCTTATAAGCCCCCTCCCAATAATGTCTGGGAGGACAACAAGGAGAAGCAGAGGTTCCCATGCACTGTAAGGGGGCCAGCAACAAATGTGTCCACAGACAAAGGTGGACGTGGTAGTCGGTCCTCAGGCAGGCCATGATTTCGTCTGTTTATTGAGTTTGCTTGTGCTATCCAGCCACAGCATGCAGAGGAGGTGGTGGACTGGTTAACTAAACCTTCCTCATCCACTATCACACAAGCAGAGACAAGTGTGCAGTCCCCTGCAGTTACCAGAGTGGATAAACCTGCCTCCTTGTCCACATCTATTCCTGTTATAGCCCCAACATCAGCCATTGAGGAGTCAGCTGAGTTATTTGACCACAGCTTCAGCCACTTGCTCCTTGATAAAGCCCAGCCATTACTGGATTCAGACGTTGGTTCTGAGGTTGAGGATAACGGGAACATGAGCCTAGAGAGAGGGAGAACACTGGTAGACAAATTGGCATTCATGTTCCGCAGCGTATTGCCAAGTTGTCTCCAGTGGTAATGATGAAAATGGAGGAGATGGAGATGATGATGAGGAGATGATGAGGTCACTGATGCGACTTGGGTGCCGGATAGAGCAGAGGAGGAAACTGAAGGTGAGGCGGCACAACCCCAAGGAGGCCGACATCAAGAAAGAGTAGAGAGCAGCCACCCTATTCCATTACATTCTGCAGCTGTTATCTCCCGGCCCACTCCCCAAAGCTCAGCTGTCTGTGCCTTTTTCAGCACACCTGCAGCAGATCGCACTGTCGCTATCGGAAAACTGTGTCTCAGGCACATCAAATGTGGCAAAACACCAACCTTATGCATATCATTGCAATTTTTTTTGTTTTCATCAGGAGTACCTTCATCAGGAGTATAGGGTTACGGTGGGAAGGCGCCACGGACACCCAAAGACTAATTTTTATGCCCCCGTTACTTCTATACAAAGTCAAAGTAACACCAGAATGTATCCAAAAAATCTTGTTCCCAGTGCACTACATTGTGGCCTCATCATACACACCGGCTCCCCAGCTGTTGAGCAAAATAAAGACAGCTTGCAGGGAAAAATTCATTTTTTTGGGCAATTATTGCTGCAGCAGATTCTAGACAGATCTGCCACTCTACAGGTAGACTAAGGGGATCCCCCCCCCCCCAGGCACTATATTGGAAGGAATTTTTCATTTTTAGGCTTTCACTTTAAAAATCAAAAAATCACTGCTCATTTAAAAATGACGTTTTTCACAAACTTTTTTTTATTGATACATGTCCCCCAGGGCAGGACCCCGACCCCTATAACCATTGTGTGCCCAATTACTTGCATATAAGCCTCCAAAATGGGCACTTTTGATTTTCGAGGTTCGGGTCCCATTGACTTCGATGGGGTTCGTTATTTCGGGTCCGAACTTTTGCGGTGTTCGTAAGTTCTGGTGCGAACCGAACAGGGGTCTGTTTGGCCCATCCCTACTGCCCAGGAGTGCACTGGTTACCCCCAAATTTAAAAAACCCTCCCTGGACCTCACCTGTTTGAATAACCTAAGACCCATCTGTGTTTTCTAATTCATCTATTTTGAGCTCTAAGTTCTCTTATTTCTCTAGTCAGACTATTAGTAATATGTTCAGAAGTCGGCTTCAAAGCTTTGTGTAGCATTTTATCAAAGTGTTTCAAAAGAGCTGGGGGTGCTGAGGAATCTTAAAAATTATCTTGAAGATAGTTTCTGAATCTGACTCACCTAGAGAGGCTGGTTGGTGCGTTTTCAGCTTGTGAGGGCGCGCTGAGGTAATAGAAGATGAGGGGGCCGACGCCATTTTGGCTGAAGCCCGTGACTGTCCCTCCTTAATGGAGGAGTTTTTACCCTTTAAACCGCGTTCTCCCAGAACCATTATCTTCCCGGACACTTCCCTGTCGTCTCAGGGATAAGCAGGAGCGAATGAGGGATGAAGAAGCCGGCGGGAGTATTCGTGTCTGTGGCTTATCTCCCTCACGGAGTGGAGCTCTAGTAAAGCATGACGGCTATGCTAGACTCCGCGCATGCGCCCCCCAATGGCAGCCATTTTCAGTGTGATTTTGGCGTGGAGAGAGATAAAACAGGGCTCTGTTCAGTGCTATTAGTTTGTTAGTGTGCTATATTGTGCTATTTTGCTTCAATTGTCAGTGTAGAATATAAGTTAAGTGTCAGTCTAGGGATAGTGTGAGTGTAGTGAGGAGGACCATCATTCAGCTTTTCATAGTGTGCAGCTAGAGTAGGGACAGCTCAGATAGTTCCACTGTAGTGTAGGAGACCGTGTCAGTAATTTTTACATTAATGTATGGCTAGAGTAGGGACAGTTCAGATAGTGTCAGTGTAGTCACGGTTGAACACCGTCTATTTGATTGCGTTACTGCCAGTTTAACGCCATTTACTTCTGTGTGCATTACTGCCAGTTTAATGCCATATAGTTTTGTGCGTTACTGACAATTTTAACGCCATTTACTTCTGTGTGCTTTACTGCCAGTTTAACAACATATAGTTTTGTGTGCGTTACTGCCAGTTTAACGCCATATAGTTCTGTGTGCGTTACTGCCAATTTAATGCCATTTATTTCTGTGTGCGTTAATGCCAGTTTAACGCCATATAGTTTTGTGTGCGTTACTGCCAGTTTAACACCATATAGTTTTGTGTGCATTACTGCCAGTTTAATGCCATATAGTGTTGTGTGCATTACTGCCAGTTTAACGCCATATCGCTTAATGCGTTACTGCCAGTTTAACGCTGTATAGTTCTGTGTGCGTTACTGCCAGTTTAACGCCATATAGTTCTATGTGCGTTACTGCCAGTTTAACGCCATATAGTTCTGCTACACTACTTATAATTAATCACAAGGAATGTTCCAATGATGGGACAGGAGATTGCATCTATAGAGGCAAAAGAATATGATTACAAAGCCAGATATTACCCTGTAAAACAAAACTAAGCATAAGACAAATAGACATAGATATTAATTTAAACGATAGCCTCTTATCACTACTCCTAATCATTCTCCAGAGTGTCCCAGTGGTGGGACAGGGGATTGCGTCTATAGAGGCAAGAGGGTATAATTGCAAAGCCGAGAACCTACCCTGTAAAGCGAAACTCTACACCTGTAAGAAGCCTTTCATATCAGCAAATATTTTGACTGGTTTAGGGGGCTCGATAACATAGTGTACAAGGTGATTGCGGAGGTTGGGCGCTTTTCTGTACACAAACTTTGGTTTTCCGGGGAGGATTTTGGATAAGATGCGATCTTCCTTCAGGATGGGCCAATATTTGTTAATGATACGTTCAACGGCCTTGTATCGATTGTTGAACCCGGTGAGGAACGTTGTCTGCATTTCCTTATCATTCATTCTGACTTTTTTCTCTCAAGTGAAACATTTCTATCCATATTCATGATTTCTGTTTTAAGCTTGACCAGGTTCTTTCGTGTGTAACCCTTCTCCTGGGATCTTTGGATGAGAACCTCGGACTGTACTTCAAAGTCTCCCAGTGTGTTATGCCGCGTACACACGATCGGAATTCTCATCGGAAAAAGCTCTGATGGTTTTCCCGTCGGAATTCCGACAGAATTTCGCTCAAACTGTCTTGCCTACACACGGTCACACCAAATTCCGACGGTCTGTAACAAAGCGGCATAAAACACGTTCAACGGCACTATAAAAGGGAAGTTTAATGCTTCCGAGCATGCGTCGAATTGTTTCTGAGCATGCGTCGGAATTTTGCGTGTCGGAATTGCATACACACGATCGCAAAATCCGATAGAAAGGTTTTCCGTCGGAAAAATTGAGAACAGGTTCTCAGTCCAAAGTCCGTCAGAAATTCCGACAGAAAAAGACCGATGGGCGTACACACGGTCGGAAAATCCGTTGAAAAGCTCCCATCGGACTGTTTCCATCGGAAGATCCGACCGTGTGTACGCGGCATTACAGTTCCTGCATCTCCTCATTAGTTGACCCTTCGGGATGTTGCATTTCCACTTCGGATGAAGGCAACTTGAAGTGGGTATATACCCGTTACGGTCAGTGGCCTTGAAGAATGTCCGAGTACATAGGACATCCCCTACCTTAAAGATTTCTAGATCCAGATAATCGATCTTCTGGTGGTCCCATTAAACCGTAAAGGTGATCCCATACCCAGGGGCGGACTGACAACTCATGGGGCCCCCGGGCAATAGGAGATTATGGGGCCCCCGGGCAATAGAAGAAGATTATGGGGCCCCCGGGCAATAGGAGATTATGGGGCCCCCGGGCAATAGAAGAAGATTATGGGGCCCCCGGGCAATAGGAGATTATGGGGCCCCCTGGCAATAGGAGATGATGGGGCCCCAGGCAATAGATTATGGGGCCACACAGTATACACACACAGACACACAATATACACACACAGTATACACACACAGAATACACATACACACACTGAAATGGTACTGGAGAGGCGGGGCAGCTATAATCTTGGGATTTAAAAAAAAACACAGATTTTTACATACTGTCCCTGGTTTTATTGAGGCTGGCAACCCTGATGGGGCCCCCTTAGTGGCATGGGGCCCTCGGCCATGCCCGAGTGCCTGAAAGGTCAGTCCGCCCCTGCCCATACCTAGATCTTTAAGAAATCCCTCAAATGTGTCAGGTGTGCCGTCCCACAGTATGATCAAATCATCAATGTACCTCCTATACATGTTTATTTGAGGGATATTCTTAGCTTAAACATACTGCTCCTCCCACATGTTCATAAACAGGTTCGCTGCGCTGGGAGCATAGCGAGGTCCCATAGCGACACCTTTTATTTGCACAAAATAGTCTTTGTTATACCAAAAGTAGTTGCACTCCATGGCTATTTTTAAGCCTTCAAGGATGTGACTGATCTGCTGTTGTCTCATCCCCGTCCTCTCATGTAAGGCTTTCTTTACTCCGAGTATTCCGTCCTTTTGTACAATACTTGTGTACAGTGACAGTTTTCTGCTCCCCCTATCTCCCGAAGTTCTTGGATAAGCTGTAAACTATCGCGCAGATGCGACTTTCCCTGCTGTACCAGTGGTTTGAGGTATTTATCTAGATATTCTCCTAGTCGTGAGAACACTGAATTAATTCCGCTGACAATAGCCCTGCCAGGGGGTGTGTCCAGCCTTCTGTGGATCTTCGGTGTATAATATATGACAGGAGTTTTGGTAGAGTTCGAGATCAGCTATTCAGCTTCTTTAGTATTTAATATGCCCATGTTCTTCCCTTTCACAACATACGTTTTCAGTTTCTTCTGAATCCCCCCAGTAAGTTCTCCATCTCTTCTTGATAGTCTTTTTTGTTAAAGTGGAGCTCCGTCCTGGGGAAATTTTTATTTTTTTTTTAAAAGTCAGCAGCTACAAATACTGCAGCTGCTGACTTTTAAAAATCTACACTTACCTGTCCCAGGGTCCAGCGATGCGGGGGAATGAGACCCCCCCCTCGTTCCACGAGCCGCTCGCGGCGCCAGCATTCCTAATGTGGGAACCCGGCTGTGGCTTCACAGCCGGGCACCCACTGCGCATGCGCGAGCGGCGCCGTGCGCCGTGATTTGACGCTCAGTCATCTGGGACACGTGACAGGTCCCAGATGACTGTGCGGTGCCGAGGGGGCAGTGACGTTTAGCCCGGGCACTGAAGGTGGCAGACTACGAGGGACCCCATAGCAACAGGCATTTGGAGATGAGTAAAAAAATTTTTTTTCCAATTATTTTTTTTTTTTTGAATTTTTTAATGATTTTTAAGCCCCTTTTTTTTTTTTTTGACTGGAACTCCACTTTAAGAATAACTAACCCTCCCCCCTTGTCTGCCGGGCGTATTACCACTTCATGTCGCTTGCCTATTTCCTTGATGGATTTCCAAATATTCTTACTTTCCTTGTCCTTCTTTTCCAGATGTCTCAGATCATCTTCAACCATTTTCTGGAATGCTCCTAAGTCATTGACTCCCTGGAGTCTTCGGATTTGAAGATCAAATTATTTCTAATGCCGCATACACACGGTCGGAATTCTCGTCGGAAAAAGCTCTGATGGTTGTCCTGTCGGAATTCCGACGGAATTTCGCTCAAACTGTCTTGCCTACACACGGTCACACCAAATTCCGACGGTCAATAACACCGCGACGTACAACACGTTCGACGGCACTATAAAAGTGAAGTTTAATGCTTCCGAGCATGCGTCGAATTGTTTCCGAGCATGTGTCGGAATTTTGCGTGTCGGAATTGCATACTCACGATCGAAAAATCCGAATAGAAAGGTTTTCCGTCGGAAAAATTAAGAACAGGTTCTCAATCCAAAGTCCGTCGGAAATGCTGACAGAAATAGACTGATGGGCATACACACGGTCGGAAAATCTCCCATCGGACTATTTCCATGGGAAATTCTGACCGTGTGTACGCGGCATTAAAGTAGTTTGAATATACTCTGGATTTTCCATTATTGTGTTGTCTTTATTCATGGCAAAGTGTTTTCTTAAGTTGAATTTCCTCATAAATTTTTGGAGGTCGATTTATACCTCAAATTTGTCTGGGGCTTTATCCGGGGCAAATTTTAATACTAGATCGAGAACCTTAAGTTCCTCGTCTGAGAAAAGTACATTGCTTAGATTATAAATTCCTTTTCCTAGTATTCCCGCCTTTCTTTTTCTTCCTGCCTCCTCTCCTTCCTCTTGTCTGTTTCCTCTTTCCAAATTTCTTTGTGCTAGTCCCATATCTCTTCCCTGACTGTAATCCCACCCATTGCTGGGGTTCATCCTGCCTCCAAATCCTTGATTGCCAATTGGGGCTTGAGGTACTCAGAGAGGAGGACCATGGGGAATAAGGGAAGATCAAGCCCCAATTGGCAATCAAGGATTTGGAGGAAGGATGAACCCCAGCAATGGATGGGATTACAGTCAGGGAAGAGATATGGGACTAGCACAAATAAATCTGGAAAGAGGAAACAGACAAGAGGAAGGAGAGGAGTGTGACAAAATGTCCCTACACTCCGCTTGAGTGCTTTCGTCATATACCACTTCCTCCCAGTCTGAATATAGTTATCAGATATCCCACCACTGCCACCAATGTGACGAAACGCCCCTACACTCCGCTTGAATGCTTTCGTCATATACCACTTCCTCCCAGTCTGAATATAGATATCAGATATCCCACCGCTCCCAAGCACAAAACAAGACGAGACTTTTCACTTCACTGCTGACATGGACTGATTTATTAGAACCAAAATGACAAGTATTTATATTACAGTAGAAGGGGAGGTCCTCCCCCCTCCTGCTCATATTACTCTAACAATACAACTGTAGCCAGAAACAGAATTAACCTGAGCTAATTATCTAAATCAACACTGGACTCCTTCATACAATTGCAGGGTTAATTAGCACAAACAACAATAGGTGAAATACTCTTTAGAATCTGTGTCAAGCCAGACCAGCATCATTTACATTATACGAGACAACAGACAGGTGGCTGGATTTGATGATATTCGCATCTAACAGTTTCGACCTCCAAAAGTTTATGAGGAAACTCAACTTAAGAAAACACTTTGCTATGAATAAAGACAATAGAATAATGGGAAATCCAGAGTTTCCTGGCCCATCCTCCCGTCAGCACATAACGGGTTAATACCTCCTTTGGAGCCCCCAATGACCACATGTTCCAAGCTGAATATAAAAGACAGCCCCTCCCCCAACTAAGATGTTCTTTTTTTGGTCAGGCTCCAGGCCACATGTTGATTGCAGTTGGTAAGTAATTTGTTTACTGCATCCCCCCCCCCCCCCTGCCGAACCTACCCCTCCATGTTCAGCCTCTCTTGGAAGTTGGAAGACTAGACCAGAATGCTGAAAGTAAATCTTTCTAAAAACTGAGGTGCCTTTTTGTGCCAAGGCTGTGGGCCAAATGATGCTTAAACAGCATTGATATATTGTACAGGTGTTATAAGAGCTCTGCGATGTCATCATTGCCTCTCCTTTTGTTTTTTTTCCTGTCTTTTTATATGCAGCGCATTGCACTGCTCTCTTGACTTTATTGCCAGTCTGAGAGTGGCTGTGATTGGTGTCACAAAGTGTGGGGAGATGGGCAACACAGGATGGGAACTGCCAGATATCATGCAATAGATATGTGCAATTCGTTTCGTTTTTTGTTTTTTTTCGTTATATTCGTTCATTCGTTATCGTACGAATGAACGAACGATTTGCTAAAAATTTTAACGAATCGTTCGAATCGAACGAATTCGAAAAACAACGAAAATCCGAAATAACCAAATTAGAAACAACGAATTTACGAAAGAAGAAAATCCGAAAACCGAAAACAGGAACAACGAAAATCAAAATGAACTAAAAAATTTGTACATTCGTAACTTTTTTTTTTTTTTGTTGAATTGGTAATTTTCCGTGTCTCTTACAATGGCGCTGCTTAACGTGCCTCGAATGGATTGAACGAAAAAATTCGTACATTCGTAATTTTTTTTATTTCTTTTTTTTGCGATTGGTAATTTTCCATGTCTCTTACAATGGCACTGCTTAACGTGCTTCAAATGGATTGAACGAAAAAATTCGTACATTCAGAACTTTTTTTTTTGTTGAATTGGTAATTTTCCATATCCCTTACAATGGCGCTGCTTAACGTGCTTCGAATGGATTTGTTGTGCTTTTTTAAGGAAAGTTTCCCGCACATTTTTATTAAGTAATTTTTAACGAAGATATTTTTAAGATACAAGATCAATCTATACGACACAGTCTATATATGCGAAACTTGTTCACGGAGACGAGTGATCATACTTAATAGTCACATTTATTGGTTGACAGAAAACAAATATTTACATGAAATTAAAATACAGATTGCATTATTTGGACATTTGACAATTAATGGAAATACCCTTAAAATGGGCGTAGTACCTTGGACACAATATCACCATGATAACTTCTTCAGTAGAATCAATAACCTTATACTTGACAATTTAACATAATGTCTGTATTTCACACACCCAGCCGTTACTATGCTGCAGGTAAGTAACGCTGAACAATGCGAAACAAATTAGACATTTGTTTGTCAATAAAAAGCAACTATGCAAAAAGTAATATATAATAAAAATTGAATATTAGAGAAAAATCTATGAAAAGGCGATTATTGATTCTGGAGAATGATTATCAATACTAGAATATTCAATACATCAATGGTTAAGAGAACATACAAGATAAAATCAACATGGCATATTTACCCATTCCAAAATGGCTATAAGTCTGGATTTAAGATAGCTACCGGGTTCAGGAATCTCCTTGGAGGTTAAAGTATATTTCCAGGCATGGCTGTCAGTCTATCTGGGAAGATGTTTCTCCCATTGTCCCTTCCCCAGGGTGGGTCCCTGAGCTCTCAGGTTCCCCTGAGCTGTCCTCCTTTCACTATCTATCTAGCTTCTTAAATACCCTCTCACACAATAAGATCATAAAATTTGTAATATGTTCAGCCCAAAAGGTATGTGTCTCTTTCCTATTGGCCTAAATGTTTTAAATGTAATTGCGCCTTCAACCACCAGGGGTCTCACATGTGTTTTGGGGCTGCTCTGTAAAGTAATATATTTTATTTTATACTGTATATTTTACTTTAGTGGAAATATCTATATCTTTAATATTTGGGAATTCTACTAACCCCCATACTATCAAATACGCTTAGCATAATTATTGATCAATCACTTTGCATAAAAATGGTGATATATATGCATATCATTGTATATCTGTAAACATTTAGTCCATTTAAAAAGGACACAAGTTATATGTATATATATATATATATATATATATATTAATCAACATCACATACAGTTTTTATCTATCTGGATACCTGTATAATTTGGGTATCCAATCAATATTTGTTTATCTAGCATAGTTAAATTCTAATATATTCATAGCATAATCACATATATATCTTAATACTAATTTGTTCCCAAAACAATTCTATTAATAACCACCCTATATTTATTATGTTTTCTTTATAACCGATTTCATCAATTCATCGGATACTAAAATGATAGTTTTATTTTGTGACTTACAGATATCACATATACTATGAATTGACTGGTAACATCATGTTTTGAGATGAACTTTGAACAGTCCAATACATGTTTTGATAGCTTAGCTGTGTACACAATTTCTAGGACTTCACACAATGGGCTTTGTCGGGCAAGGTGTTGGCTTTAGAATTTTTGTATTGATGGTTGTAAATTGTCCAAACAGCCTTCACCTCAGCACAAAGGATTCTCCCCAGTCACGAACCACCTCCAGTGATGACACCTAATAAATTTGGCCTTCTCAAACTAATCAACAAAAATAAGTACACACCTTTTGTTTGGTGACAAAGGCTACCATTGTTCCTGTCTCCTTTCTGGTTCAATACAGGCTTGTAAACTTTATATATTTGAGACTTGCAAATTAGGAAACCAGTTTGTCTGCTTTTCAGGAGCAAAAGTTCATTTCTATATATTTTTTTTTTTTTCTTATGCCTACTGAATCTCCCATCTCTGTCAGCGAATATTAGATATATTTCTTCATAAATTCACAACAGATTGAACGAAAAAATTCGTACATTCGTAATTTTTTTTTTTTTATTTGCGATTCGTAATTTTATGTGTCTCTTACAATGGCCCTGCTTAACGTGCTTCAAATGGATTGAACGAAAAAAATTTGTACATTCGTAACTTTTTTTTTCGATTCGTAATTTTCCGTGTCTCATACACATTACATAAAATTATGAATAATGCTCCGATTACGAATCTACGAAAACAATGTTACGAAAGTACGAATGTAACTAAATCTACGAAAATACGAATGTTACGAATGTACGAATAAATACGAATGCGTCCGAATTTCGAATAAATGAAAATTAAACCAACGGAAAAACGAATCAACGAAAAAATAACTCTTACGAAAATACGAATCGTTACGAATACGAACACCGACGACTTACGAATTTACGAATCGTTACGAATCAACGGAAACGAAAAAAAAGAAAATAAACACATTTTCCTGTTGTGCGCATGTCTATCATGCAATGGGGTAATGATTTTGGGGGTCTGCAGTTGGGAGGGCTTCTCTCTCTCTCTCTCTCTCTCTCTGCAGTCCATCCAGGTAAAGGACTTACCTCAGATTCTGGCTGAGTCTCCTGTCTGTCTCTGGATGCGATGTCCTGGCTCCCCTGCTATGCTATGTACTTCTGTGGGTTTGACAGTCTGACTGGTTTTCGTCTCTGACTGTGTCTGATGTCTCTGCCTTTGGAAATGCTGCCTGAAGCTCACCTGCAGATACTTCTGAGGAGAGTGGATGACGGCTCTTAACCACTTCAGCCCCGGACCAATTTGCAGCCAAAGGACCAGGCCCCTTTTTGCGATTCGGCACTGCGTCGCTTTAACTGACAATTGCGCGGTCGTGCGACGTGGCTCCCAAACAAAATTGGCATCCTTTTTTTCCCACAAATAGAGCTTTCTTTTGGTGGTATTTGATCGCCCCTGCGGTTTTTATCTTTTGCGCTATAAACAAAAATAGAGCGACAATTTTGAAAAAAAATGCAATATTTTTTACTTTTTGCTATAATAAATATCCCCAAAAAATATATAAAAAAAACATTTTTTTTCCTCAGTTTAGGCCGATACGTATTCTTCTACATATTTATGGTAAAAAAAAATCGCAATTAGCGATTATTGATTGGTTTGCGCAAAAGTTCTAGCGTTTACAAAATAGGGGATAGTTTTATAGCATTTTTATTAATATTTTTTTTTTTTACTAGTAATGGCGGCGATCAGCGATTTTTATTGTGACTGCGACATTATGGCGGACACATCGGACATTTTTGACACATTTTTGGCACCATTGTCGTTTATACAGAAATCAGTGCTATTTAAATAGCACTGATTCCTATGTAAATGACAGTGGCAGTGAAGGAGTTAACCACTAGGGGGCGGGGAGGAGTTAGTGTGATGTGTTGTGTTTTTTTTTTTACAGTAGGGGGGCGGGGCTGACGTCTGACGTCACTGATTGGCTTTCCCGATGACCGGGAACAGCCGATCAGTGACAGGCAGTGTAGGAAGCACGGGGAGAGGTTTGTTTACACAGACCTCTCCCCGTTCTTCAGCTCCGTGACCCGATCGCGGGACACAAGCAGCGATCGGGTCCGCTGGTCCCGCGGCCGGGGTCACGGAACTCCAGACGCGCGCGCGACCCCACGGCTAGGCAATTAAAGAGGACTTATATATAAGTCCTTTTGCCTAGCCGTGCCATTCTGTAGACGTATATCTACATGAGGCGGTCGGGAAGCCGTTAAAGAGACAGGGTTCCATGTTTTTTGGTGAGAGGTAAGATGCTTTTCTCCATATATTGGAGCGCGGTGAAGCGCAGACTCCCCAAGTATCTTGAATGAAAAAAAGCCTTTTTCTAGCATTGCAAGCCTTTCAAGATTTTCAAGGGGTTGACAACAAGACAGTAGTAGCCTACATTGCCTATAAAAGGGGACACCAAAAGTCTTTTTCTTGTTGCATCCTGCAAAGAAACTTTTCGTGGGGCAGAGAATCACTTAAAGTGGAAGTAAACCCCCCTATCGTTTTCAGCCAAGGAAGCTGCCATCTTTGCCTCTGTTTAATCTTCAACTGCCACGGTGCTGCACATGTGATCCGTTATGACACCAGCCATTGGATGGTTTGACTGTTTGGTTGAGAGCACAGCCAATGTGCAGTTAGCATTCCCGGCATGCCTTTTTTTTTTAAAAACTGTTAAATCAATGGGTTTACTTCCGCTTTAAATAAATTAAGGCTGTCTTGCCAGGAAAGCAAAGCCAATTATTGGTTCGTTTAGGCAGAATACTTATTTTTTTCAACAAGTCCGTCATACCAATATTGGCCCTATGGGGGCGTTCCAGCAGAAGTTCTCAGGGAGACTTCACTCAACATGCAGCTTCTGATATTTGCAACAAGATACCAATGCAAAGACTCCGTCATACAAGAGGTTCACCGTGCCATGGAATTCTCTGTTTGATCTTTGTCTCTGGTTAAATGAAATCCTTGACATGTGAAGGACCGAACCCACAGTCGTTTAAGCCACCCGTTAAACATAATATCCAACCCCTCCAAATCCCCTCACAAATGACATGACAAGATCTTGGAGTAAATGGCCTTGACGGCCTTTTATTAACAATTACTTTCAATTAAACAAATAACATTTTAAATAACTCTTAACCAACTTTATGTACTTTTGCGGTCTTCGAGGGAAACACAAACCACTGGTCACTGCGACAAACTTCTTTTAACTTTTAGGCCTCCAGTCGCAAGCCCCCAGACCCGGAGACGGTACTCAACTTTCACAGTGACCTACCTTTTACCCCTTCCAGGTTAACACCTCGTTAACCGGAAGGTACCTGATAACCCCATCCCACAGATGGGTACCAACCATGTTAACCCCATACTACAAGATGGGTACCAACCATGTTAACCCCATATAACCTATGGGTACCAACCATATTAACCCCATCCACAGATGGGTACCAACCATGTTAACCCCATATAACCTATGGGTACCAACCATATTAACCCCATACCACCTATGGGTACCAACCATGTTAACCCCATACTACAAGATGGGTACCAACCATATTAACCCCATACCACCTATGGGTACCAACCATGTTAACCCCATACTACAAGATGGGTACCAACCATATTAACCCCATCCACAGATGGGTACCAACCATATTAACCCCATCCACAGATGGGTACCAACCATGTTAACCCCATACTACAAGATGGGTACCAACCATGTTAACCCCATACTACAAGATGGGTACCAACCATGTTAACCCCATACTACAAGATGGGTACCAACCATATTAATCCCATCCACAGATGGGTACCAACCATGTTAACCCCATACTACAAGATGGGTACCAACCATATTAACCCCATCCCACAGATGGGTACCAACCATGTTATATATGCATATAACATCCACATTATCCTCCTCCAAAGACCCAACCGATGCCACGGGCTGTCCTTACCGCCCCCATTATAATTAACCATACTCGGGAGGGTGGGTGGGAATCTTCTCCACCGTTGCTCACTACTGACGTCACTCCCCCTCCTTCCTCCTAGCTTCCTAACCCAAGCACCTCCCCTGCTCCAGCCACTCCCCTTTTCTTAAAGGGGACACATTTTTCTTTCCCAATAGCATGACTGTGCTGTCCACACCTGTCATGCCGTCCCTGCGCTAATCCTTTTCTCTCCTTCTGCTCCGGGACTTTCTTTATGGCAAGGTCAGTAACAGCTCCCCAATCCAATAGGACTACTTTTAATAGCCTGGCTATGGAATAGGCTACAAAAAACATAAGAATATAGGTAACAGTGTGTACAAATATATAATAAGCCAGCATGTGTGATCATATGGCGTTCAAGAGTTAGGTGTTATAGTCTTCAGACTATAGCATAAACGTGATGATGTTACTGCATGTCGGACACAGTCTCATATAAGGTATAAGGCAATAGTTTCATATACAATGTGAACCAGTAGAAGGAAGAAAAGGAAAGTCCAAAATATATGATGTTAAATTCGAAAACTCCAGGCTAGTAGTTCCACAAAACGGGTGACTTCTCTGTGCAAACGATTAGTTCAAGTGACTTAGGGTGCTCCCCCCCCCCAGTGATTTCCCACTCACCAGCTCCCTGCACCCCTGCAGGGGCTACAGGCTTTCAATGAATGACTGTTCTCTGTGTTACGGGAGCCGGCAATTCATTAGCCGCGAGTGATTTTAAATCGAAAAAAAAAGTTACGAATGTACAAATTTTTTCGTTCAATCCATTCGAAGCACGTTAAGCAACGCCATTGTAAGGGACACGGAAAATTACGATTCGAAAAAAAAAAAAAAGTTACGAATGTACGAATTTTTTCGTTCAATCTATTCGAAGCACGTTAAGCAGCACCATTGTAAGGCACACGGAAAATTACCAATTCAACAAAAAAAAAAAAGTTACGAATGTACGAATTTTTTCGTTCATTTTCGTTGTTCCTGTTTTCGTTTTTCGGATTTTCTTCATTCGTACATTCGTTGTTTCTAATTTGTTTTTTTTCGGATTTTCGTTGTTTTTCGGATTCGTTCGATTCGAACGATTCGTTCATTCGTACGAAAACGAACGAACGAAAATAACGAAAAAAAACGAAACGAATTGCACATGTCTACTCGCTAGTATTGTACGAAAGGACGGAATACTCGGAGTAGAGAAAGCCCTACATGAGAGGACGGGGATGAGACAACAGCAGATCAGTCACATCCTTGAAGGCTTAAAAATAGCCACGGAGTGCAACTACTTCTGGTATAACAAAGACTATTTTGTGAAAAGGTGTCGCTATGGGAGGTCGCTAGGCTCCCAGCGTAGCGAACCTGTTTATGAACATGTGGGAGGAGGAGGAGGATGTTTACGCTAAGAATATCCCTCAAATAAAGATGTATAGGAGGTACATTGATGATCTGATCATACTGTGGGACGGCACACCTGACACATTTGAGGGATTTCTTAAAGATCTAGGTATGTGTAGCGCTGACATACTTTTACCTATTAATGTGTTTACATGCTTTAATACAAAGTCTATGGACATTGCTAGGGTTCAGTATTTAGAGCCATCTAGTGACCAAATACTGGTAATGCACTTGTATATTATTATTACCTCAAAACAAGCAAAAAGACTTATACAGGAAGTGTACTGTTGTTTTGATCAGTAGTTTGACCCCTTTTACCCAGGAGGCTTAGTGACCTACCCACGGACACCCTCTCTTGCAGTGCATGCTGGGTAGGAGATAAAAGGACCCCGAGCGGCCATCTTAGGTCTCTTGGGATCTCATGGCCAGCCTGTGAGGAACTGTGCGGAGGTTTCCCGGAGACAGCGACTCGCTGCC
This sequence comes from Lithobates sylvaticus, assembly GCA_028564925.1. Taxonomy (NCBI): domain Eukaryota; kingdom Metazoa; phylum Chordata; class Amphibia; order Anura; family Ranidae; genus Lithobates; species Lithobates sylvaticus. Next base: position 3,838,665 of record CM053026.1, on the reverse strand, counting down.
ACTGCGGAGCGCAACCCCCGCTTGCTTGTACAAGTGACCTGACGGTGCCTGAGAGACAGTGACCGGATTGAAGATCCAGAGACGCTCATCCGAGCACCGGAGGACCGGGTTCATCCAGCAGAACGGAACGGAGCGACGGGCCCAGCCGACAGAGAGGCAAGCTGCAGTCACCGGCCCAAAGTTACTACACGGAGCACCGATCCAGTTGGTGAGCGGGTCACAGACCCACAGTTTGTTGACTTTCACACGCAGTTAGACTCACATACAGGCCTCACTGGAATTTGTAGTTCCACGGAGGAGCAGAGCAACTGACACTGAGCAGGCTTGCGGCCTATCTACTCTGACGCCACAAGCAATGTAAATGAGTTAAAGAAGTTACACCAGGAGCACCTTCACCTCAACTTAACTTTTCATAGACTGTGGATTACAAATCACAAAGGAGTTACTTTAGCTAGCGAAGAAAGAAGATTGCAGACTAAGTACTTTAAGTGAGATCTCACGTATAGCTTTAAAAGTAGGGGGAGCTCCCAGGTATAAATATATAGGAAAAAAAAAGAAATATATATATATATATGGTTTGTGTTGAAATCCATTGTACTGCCGTCCTATGTTGGGATGACAGCACAAATTACTGTAATCACCCTCTTGAATATTCTACAGTAAAATATATTTCTGGTTAAAGGCGGAGCTCCACCCTAAAGTGGAACTTCCGCTTATCGGATTCCTCCCCCCCTGTATAATACAGGTATCTGCACCTACTTCCGGGACTAGCTAGCCGCAGCTGTCCCGCCCATATCCGAAGATGCCCGTTGTGTCTTGGGAAACGCACAGTTCCCAGGACACAACGGGAACCAATAAAGATGCGCAGCGTGACCCGCGCATGCGCAGTAGGGAACCGGGCAGTGAAGCCGCAAGCTTCACTTCCTAAAACCCTGCAGTATTTGTAGCTTCTTACTTTTAAAAGTAATCCCATCCCCCATAACTGAGGCCCTCCATCCCCCACAACTGAAGTCCTCCATCCCCATAACTGAGCTCCTCCATACCTATAACTTCGTTCCTCCAGCCCCCCTCCATGTGTGATTGGATGCACTTTATTCAAAGAAAAGTGGTGTTTGGTGCACTTTAAATTGAGGACTGACGCTGATTGAAAACTATAAAAAAAATATAAAAATTAAAAGGGAGAACACCACGTCGCAGTCAGAAAAACTGCGTCTGTCAATTTAACAAAAAGGGGGCAATAAAAAAAAAAAAAAAAACACGTAACAACCCCAAAAAAAACGGTATACAGCACTAAATGTTACGTAATGTTATGGGACTATGAGCATTGAGCCGAGATTGGAGAAAATAATCATTACTTTGTCCAATCAGAGCTCTGACAATGCTAATTGGTAAAGCCTTGCTCCTGAGCAGCGGTCAGGTGGAAGGCTTCATCCAATTAGGGCCCTAGAATGCACTGTGAAGCGGGCGGTGCCTTGTGGGGCGCTCGATGGGCCGACATCCCGTGAGATGCCTTCAAATTCGGGTGTTTGCCGGACGGGCGGACAGGCGAAATTTGCGCCGTACTTTTGCTCGGCTTGAACTGCTCGCCCGTCTCTATCTGTGTTATTTATTCTATGTTGTATTTTAACCACTTCCCGACCGGCGCACGCCGATATACGTCGGCAGAATGGCACGTACAGGCAGGAGGGCATATATATAAGTCCCTCCTTTAATGCCTGTCCGTGCCATCGGGAGCGGCGCGCTCCCGCGCCAGTCGGGACCCCCCGTGAGTCCGGTCGCGGGCCCCCGCGGACTCGACACCAGCGATCGTCTCACGGGAAGGCTGAACAGGGAGATGCCGGGGAAACAGCATCTCCCCGTTCTGCCTAGCAACTAGTGACGCCGATCTCTGCTCCCTGTGATTGGAGCAGAGATCAGCATTCACTAGCTGACAGCCACACCCCCCCCCACAGTAAGAAACACACCCCTAGGCATACTTAACCCTTATACTGCCCCCTTGTGGTTAACCCTTCACTGCCAGTGTCATTTTATACAGGAATCAATGCATTTAAATAGCATTGATTGCTGTATAAATGACAATGGTCCCAAAAATGTGTCAAAAATGTCCGATGTGTCCGCCATAATGTCGCAGTCACAAAAGAAAATCGCTGTTCGCCGCCATTACTAATAAAAAAAAAAATTATTAATAAAAATGCTATAAAACTATCCCCTATCTTGTAAACGCTATAACTTCTGCGCAAAACAATCAATAATCACCTATTGCGATTTTTTTTTTACCAAAAATATGTAGAAGAATACGTATCGGCCTAAACTGAGGGAAAAAAATGTTTTTTTATATATTTTTGGGGGATATTTATTATAGCAAAAAATAATGCGTTTTTTTTTTTCAAAACTGTCGCACTTTTTTGTTTATGGCGCAAAAAATAAAAACCGCAGGGGCGATCAAATACCACCAAAAAGAAAGCTCTATTTGTGGGGAAAAAAAGGACGCCAATTTTGTTTGGGAGCCACGTCGCACGACCGCGCAATTGTCAGTTAAAGCGACGCAGCGCCGAATCGCAAAAAGGGGGCCTGGTCCTTTGGCTGCCAATTGGTCCGGGGCTGAAAGTGGTTAATAGTAGAGGTGTTTTATTAGAGTTTTTGTTTTATTTGTACCAGTTGCTGTTATTGGTCGTTGTATTGTGTCGTTGTGCTTTGTTCTGTTCATTATATGATCTTGTGTTGTTGGATGTAGTCGTATCGCAATTATTTCCCTTTGGGATTATTAAAGTATTCTGAATCTGAAATCAGTCCCATTCATATTGGGCTGGACTCACCTCTCCACCTCTTTGATGCTCCATGTTGTCCTGGCCGGTTCTTTAGGATGACGATTATACTTCTTGTTGGATTCGGGGGGTCGCTGCCCCACACTCTTGTCTAAAAAAAAAAAAAGAGACCGAATTTTTTGTTTCCTTTTCCTCCCCCCTCCCTGACCAGAGGAGGCAGACGGCGCCACGTCAGAAATACCTGTAGAGTCACCGCGACGTCTAATCCTATGGAACCTGTGCCTTAAAAAAGTATTCATACCCCTTGACGTTTCCCACATTTTGTCACGTTACAACCAAAAACGTAAATGTATTTTCTTGGGATTTTATGTGATAGACCAGGGATATGCATTTAGCGGACCTCCAGCTGTTGCAAAACTACAAGTCCCATCATGCCTCGGCCTCTGGGTGTCATGCTTGTGGCTGTCAGGGTCTTGCTATGCCTCGTGGGACTTGTAGTTCTGCAACAGCTGGAGGTCCGCTAATTGCGTATCCCTGTGATCGACCAACACAAAGTGTCACATAATTGTGAAGTGGAAGGAAAATGATAAATGATACAAATAAATATGTGAAAAGTGTGGGGGAGGGGCATTTGTATGGCGCCCCCCGGAGTCAATACTTTGTAGAGCCCCCTTTCTCTACAAGTATTTTTGGGGGTGTCTCTACCAGCTTTGCCCATCTAGAGAGGACATTTCTGCCCATTCTTCTTCTTTGTAAAATATCTCAAGCTCTGTCAGATTGGATGGAGAGCGTCTGTGATCAGCAATTTTCAAGTCTTGCCACAGATTCTCAATGTGATTTAGGTCTGGACTGTGACTGGGCCATTCTAACACATGAATATGGTTTCATCTAAACCATTCCATTGTAGCTCTGGCTGTATGTTTCGGGTCGTTGTCCTGCTGGAAGGTGACCCTCCCCCCCCAGTCTCAAGTCTTTGGTGTTTTCTTCTAATGGCGCGTACACACGGTCGGAATTCTCTTGTCGGAAAAAGCTCTGATGGTTTTCCCGTCGGAAATCCAACGGAATTCCGCTCAAACTGTCTTGCCTACACACGGTCACACCAAATTCCGACGGTCTGTAACACAGCGACATACAACACGTTCGACTGCACTATAAAGTTTAATGCTTCTGAGCATGCGTCGAATTGTTTCCGAGCATGCGTCGGAAGTTTTGCGTGTCGGAATTGCATACACACGATCGGAAAATCCGATAGAAAGGTTTTCCGTCTGAAAAATTGAGAACAGGTTCTGAATCCAAAGTCTGTCGGAAATTCCAACAGAAAAAGACCGATGGGCGTACACACGGTCGGAAATTGAAAAGCTCCCATCGGACTGTTTCCATCGGAAATTCCGACCGTGTGTACGCGGCATAAGATTGTCCTGTATTTGTCTCCATCCATCTTCCCATCAACTCTGACCAGCTTCCCTGTCCCTGCTGAAGAAAACCATCCCCACCACATGATGCTGCCACCACCATGTTTCCCGGTGGGGATGGTGTGTTCAGGGGGATGGGCAGTGTTAGTTTTCCCCACACATAGCGTTTTGCTTTTAGACCAAAAAGTTGAATTTTGGTCTCATGTGAGCAGATCACCTTCTTCCACATGTTTGCTCCCCTCCCCCACATGGCTTCTCACAAACTACAAACAGGACTTCTTATGACTTTCTTTCTCCAATGTCTTTCTTCTTGTCACTCTTCCATAAAGGGCAGATTTGTGGAGAACACGACTAATAGTTGTCCTGTGGACAGACTCTCCCCCCTGAGCTGTGGATCTCTGCAGCTCCTCCAGAGTTCCCATGGGCCTCTTGGCTCTTCTCTGATGAATGCTCTCCTTGCCCGGCCCGGTCAGTTTAGGTGGACGGCCATGTCTTGGTAGGTTTGCAGTTGTGCCATACTCTTTCCATTTTCCGATGATGGATTGAACAGAGCTCCGTGAGATGGTCAAAGCTTGGGAGATTTTTTTTTTATAACCCAACCCTGCTTTATACTTCTCCACAACTTTATCCCTGACCTGTCTGGTGTGTTCCTTGGCCTTCATGATGCTGTTTGTTCACTAAGGTTCTCTAACAAACCTCTGAGGGCTTCACAGAACAGCTGTATTCATACTGAGATTGAATGACACACAGGTGGATTAGGTGACTTCTGAAGGCAATTGGTTTCACTAGATTTTAGTTAGGGGTATCAAAGTAAAGGGGGCTAAATACAAATGCCCCCCCCCCACACTTTTCACAGATTTATTTGTATCATTTATCATTTCCCTTCCACTTCACAATTATGTGACACTTTGTGTTGGTCTTTTACATAAAACACCCAAAAATTACGTTTTTGGTTATAACATGACAAAATGTGGGACAGTTCAAGGGGTATGAATACTTTTTTCAAGGCACGGTATATGAGATCCTCCAGGAAATCCACACCAGACCCTCTAATGCCCCGTACACACGGTCGGAAATTCCGACCACAAAAAATCCGTCGGATTTTTTCCGACGGATTTAGTCCGACACTGGTGTTGCATACACACGGTCGGACAAAGTTGTGGGAAAATCCGATCATTTTGAACGTGGTGACGTTCGTTGCCTACGACGGGACTACGTAGAGGCTAGTAGCCAACAGCTTTGGTCTCGTAATTTGATCTGAGCATGCGTGGCACTTTGTGCGTCAGGAAATCGCTACACAAGATCGGAAAAAGTCCGATAGGACTTTGTTGTCGGAAAATTTGAGAGCAGGAGATAAAACTTTGTCCGTCGGAGAAATCCGACGGAAAAAGTCCAATGGAGCCCACACACGGTCGGAATTTCCGACAACATTGTCCGATAAGAAATTTTCCGTCGGAAAATCCGACCGTGTGTACGGGGCATTAGTCTGGTGCAAATTATAAGTTATATATGATTATATAATTATATCAACACCTTGCCCCCATGTTGATGAGGAAAAGGGCCTCATCCCCACAACCCCGGTCAGCCATTGTGAGAGTCAGGAGGTGGGGGGAGCTTATCGGACTTTCGAAACCCCCCATTCTCTCTTAATATTGAATGTTAGGGAATGTTACATTGACACCAATAAAAGGCAACAAATTGAAACTTTTACTGTCATTTCACACATATTACAAACATTCTGAGGACTTGTATGAATGCTACATAGTTACATATGTACATAGTAGGCGAGGTTGAAAAAAGTCCATGGAGTCCAACCTATGTCAGTATTACATTGTATATCCCTGTATGTTGGGGTCTTTCAGGAGCTTATCTCTAGTTACATAGTAGGCGAGGACCTATACAAAGCGGATCTTGTATAAATAATCTGCTATGGGCTTTTGTGTGTTCCGTTGTCCCTCCTTCGCACACAGAGAGGAAACGTAAATCGGTCATGTTTGTAGAAAACCTGTAGATAAAATAATCATCTGTCACCTTCTACCTGAATAAACAAGTCATGACTTCTATGAGGATTGGAATCTCCCAACCCAACGAGGGAGCGATGCCAGCGAACCCTCCCAGCCAGCCGCGGAGACACCGGAGAGAAACCAGGGAGACAGGTGAGTGCATTGTAATTGTTGTCAGCCAATAGATTGCAAATGTGACGAGCCCCCCCCCCCCGCTTATTAAAAGGGGGCAAGATGGAGCGGAGTCAAATCAGAAAACATTTGAAGGGGAATTGTAGACAAAGAGATCCATCAGGTGTTCTAATGAGAGCCAAAACAAACGATTGGGGATCAAGGGGACGTAACGGAGAGAATAGGGTCCAATCTAAGGGAGATATGGCATGGAAACAGGGAGTCAGAGAGTTATCACTCTATACCTGCGGCCGATCGCCCTCCGTCATTGTTTGGGCCAGATACCTGCAGTCGTTCTCCTTCGATTCATATCAAGTGGTAGATACCAGTCGGCTCAGGTGAAGTCTCACATTACTGGCAGCTCACACATTGCACCCACGACTGCTTCATACCTCTTCGTATAGGTACAGATCTCTACCTCAGTGTTGGAAATGTGAAAACTCATAGGACCTACCTAAGCTGCACCTACCTGAGCTGGACCTACCTGAGCTAGACCTACCTGAGCTGGACCTACCTGAGCTAGACCTACCTGAGCTGGACCTACCTGAGCTAGACCTACCTGAGCTAGACCTACCTGAGCTGGACCTACCTGAGCTGGACCTACCTGAGCTAGACCTACCTGAGCTAGACCTACCTGAGCTGGACCTACCTGAGCTAGACCTACCTGAGCTAGACCTACCTGAGCTGGACCTACCTGAGCTAGACCTACCTGAGCTGGACCTACCTGAGCTAGACCTACCTGAGCTAGACCTACCTGAGCTGGATCTGCCTGAGCTGGACCTACCTAAGCTGCACCTACCTGAGCTGGACCTACCTGAGCTAGACCTACCTGAGCTAGACCTACCTGAGCTGGACCTGCCTGAGCTAGACCGACCTGAGCTAGACCTACCTGAGCTAGACCTACCTGAGCTTGACCTGCCTGAGCTGGACCTGCCTGAGCTAGACCGACCTGAGCTGCACCTACCTGAGCTGGACCTACCTGAGCTGGACCTACCTGAGCTAGACCTACCTGAGCTGCACCTACCTGAGCTGGACCTGCCTGAGCTGGACCTGCCTGAGCTGGACCTGCCTGAGCTAGACCTACCTGAGCTAGACCTACCTGAGCTTGACCTGCCTGATCTGGACCTACCTGAGCTGAGGGGTCACTGGGAGAAGAGACTGTCCACTCACCTCAGCTAGTGGTGAAGAACGTCTACTCAGCGTATGGTGCACGCCATTGACAAGCTCCTCAATACTTTACCAGCCTTTAATAGGTCATGTTTCCTTTTCTTTACCAAAAGTGTATAATCATGGGGGGGGGCAGCCAGCGGCACGCAGGCGCACCCCCCTACCCAGAGGTGTCGGATCATGTACTAGGTATATATACGTTTTTACGGTCAGCAAGTGGTTAATCGATCAACCCCCCCCCCCCCCCCCAGGCCACTTTTTAGCTTTCAGTGATGTCACACTGTGAATGACAATTGCGCGGTCATGTAACACTGTACACATGAGGCTGCACTGTCGGGCACTAAGGAGGCTGCACTGTCGGGCACTAAGGAGGCTGCACTGTCGGGCACTAAGGAGGCTGCACTGTCGGGCATTAATGAGTCTGCACTGATGGGCATTAATAAGTCTGCACTGATGGGCTCCAATGAGGCTGCACTGTCGGGCACTAAGGAGGCTGCACTGTTGGGCACTAAGGAGGCTGCACTGATGGGCACTAATGAGGCTGCACTGTCGGGCACTAAGGAGGCTCCACTGATGGGCCCTAAGGAGGCTGCACTGATGGGTATTAACGAGGCTCCACTGATAGGCACTAATGAGGCTGCACTGATTGACATTAATGAGGCTGCACTGATTCAGCCCCGGAAGATTTTACCCCCTTCCTGACCAGAGCACTTTTGCGATTCGGCACTGCGTCGATTTAACCGCTTGCCGACCAGCCGCCGCAGTTGTACTGCGGCAACATGGCTCGGCTGCGCGAATCGCCGTTATGTTACGTCGGTAACATAGACGGCCACTAGGGGGCCACCCTGCTCGCTCCCCGAGCCAATGCGAGTGGTCAGCAGTCTCGATCACCGCCGGGCTCCCGGGGCCACACGGAGAACCCGGAACTGTGTGTGTAAACACACAGTTTCCGGTTCTCTGAGGGGAGAAGAGACAGATCGTTTGTTCATACAGAGTATGAACAGCAATCTGTCATCTCCCCTACACAGTCCCCTCCCCCCTTCAGTTGGAACACACACTGAGGGAACACAATTAACCCCTTGATCGCCGCCTAGTGTTAACCCCTTCCCTGCCCCTGGTTTTAACCCCTTCACTGCCAGTGACATTTACACAGTAATCAATGCATTTTTATAGCACTGATCGATGTTAGTTAGAGCCCGTCGGTGATCGTGACCGCCGTGCACTCACATCGGCTCCTGGGGGGGGGGTGAGCAGCAGGCACGCGCGCCCCTAGTGGCCACAGAGGGGTGACTTAGGTGTCACCATGGGCAGAAAGGGGAGAAAAGCTCCAGTGTAGTAAGCACCTCAAGCAACGTGCCCTCACATCGGCTCTGGGGGGGTGAGCAGCGGGCATGCGCGCCCCTAGTGGCCACAGGGCGAAGCGACGTAACATAACATTGTTTCGCCCAGCCATGCCATTCTGCGGCGGCTGGTCGGCAAGTGGTTAATAGTGATGATAATTAATGATAAAATGCATGTTATTTAATCTCAGAATCACACGATTGCAATGGTGTAGCGTACGGCTGGGGCTCTACGCGTTTCGTGGAGATGTCCAATCATCAGGAGCACGAGCCATCGAGGATAAATTTGTAGTATATCAGAAAGGTAGAATGGACAGGTGTTGGACACACCGGGAACACAGAGGAGGGATGAAAGTTCCCTAATACTCTTATGTCCCGTACACACGATCGGATTTTCCGACAACAAATGTTGGATGTGAGCTTGTTGGCGAAAAGTCTGACCGCGTGTACGCTCCATCGGACATTTGCTGTCGGACTTTCCGCCAACAAATGTTGGCTAGCAGGTTCTCAAATTTTTGAGCCAACAAAGTGTTGTTGTCAGACTTTCCGATCGCGTGTACACAAGTCCGTCGCACAAAAGTCCACGCATGCTCGGAAGCAGACTCGGTCGGTCTTGTAAACGAGCGTTCGTAATGGAGAATTAACATTTGTGACGCGGCAAATTATGAAATCTGGAAATGCAGCGCACAATCCTCTTCTTCTTTAATGGGATAATAATGAAGCTGCTTTGCTGGAGATACTGATGGAGTTATTGATTTAGTGATTTTCAAAGGCTTTTTTTTTTCAAGTGATATCAAGTATAATAATAATGGCGCAAAATAAAAAATGCAAAAAGAAAAGCGCGAATCAACACTCACCAAACTTCTACTTATGCCGCGTACACACGACAGTTTTTCCCGTCGGAATATTCTCTGAAGGTTTTTCCGACGGAATTCCGCTCAAGCTGTCTTGCCTACACACGGTCACACCAAATACTGACAGTCAGGAACGCGGTGACGTAAAAAAACGTACGACGGGACAAAACGTACGACAGGACAACACGTACGACAGGACAAAACGTACGACAGGACAACACGTGCGACGGGACAACACATACGACGGGACAACGCATACGACAGGACAACACGTACGACGGGACAACGCGTACGACGGGACAACACGTACGACGGGACAACACGTGCGACGGGACAACACGTACGACAGGACAACACGTACGACGGGACAACACGTACGACGGGACAACACGTGCGACGGGACAACACGTGCGACGAGACAACACATACGACGGGACAACGCACAGAACGGGATAACGCATACAATGGGACAACGTGTTTGACGGAACAAGACGTATGACGGGACAACGCGTTCGACGGGACAATGCGTTCGACGGGACAACGCGTTCGACGGGACAATGCGTTCGATGGGACAACGCGTTCGACGGGACAACGCGTTCGACGGGACAACGCGTATGACGGGACAATGCGTTCGACGGGACAACGCGTTCGACGGGACAACGAGTACGACGGGACAACGCGTACGATGGGACAACGCGTACGACGGGACAACACGTACGACGGGACAACACGTACGACGGGACAACACGTACGACGGGACAACACGTACGACAGGACAACACGTGCGACAGGACAACACATACGACGGGACAACGCACAGAACGGGATAACGCATACAATGGGACAACGTGTTTGACGGAACAAGACGTATGACGGGACAACGCGTTCGACGGGACAATGCGTTCGACGGGACAATGCGTTCGATGGGACAACGCGTTCGACGGGACAACGAGAACGACGGGACAACGCGTACGACGGGACAACACATACGACGGGACAACGCACAGAACGGGATAACGCATACAATGGGACAACGTGTTTGACGGAACAAGACGTATGACGGGACAATGCGTTCGACGGGACAATGCGTTCGACGGGACAATGCGTTCGATGGGACAACGCGTTCGACGGGACAACGAGAACGACGGGACAACGCGTACGACGGGACAACACATACGACGGGACAACGCACAGAACGGGATAACGCATACAATGGGACAACGTGTTTGACGGAACAAGACGTATGACGGGACAACGCGTTCGACGGGACAATGCGTTCGATGGGACAACGAGAACGACGGGACAACGCGTACGACGGGACAACGCGTTCGACGGGACAACGAGTACGACGGGACAACGCGTACGATGGGACAACGCGTACGACGGGACAACACGTACGACGGGACAACACGTACGACGGGACAACACGTACGACGGGACAACACGTGCGACGGGACAACACGTACGACGGGACAACACGTACGACGGGACAACACGTGCGACGGGACAACACGTGCGACGGGACAACGAGTACGACGGGACAACGCGTACGATGGGACAACGAGTACGACGGGACAACACGTACGACGGGACAACACGTACGACAGGACAACACGTGCGACGGGACAACACGTACGACAGGACAACACGTACGACGGGACAACACATACGACGGGACAACGCACAGAACGGGATAACGCATACAATGGGACAACGTGTTTGACGGAACAAGACGTATGATGGGACAACGCGTTCGACGGGACAATGCGTTCGACGGGACAATGCGTTCGATGGGACAACGCGTTCGACGGGACAACGAGAACGACGGGACAACGCGTACGACGGGACAACGCGTACGACGGGACAACGCGTTCGACGGGACAACGAGTACGACGGGACAACGCGTACGATGGGACAACGCGTACGACGGGACAACGCGTTCGACGGGACAACGCGTTCGACGGGACAACGAGTACGACGGGACAACGCGTACGACGGGACAACGCGTACGACGGGACAACACGTACGGCGGGACAATGCGTTCGACGGGACAACGCGTTCGACGGGACAACGTGTACGACGGGACAACGCGTACGATGGGACAAACGCGTTCAACGGCACTATAAAAAGGAAGTTCAATAGCCACTGCGTCGGAACAGCATACAGACGAGCGTTTTTTCTGCTAGAAATTTTTTCTGTCGGAAAAGGTTCTCTATCTAAGTCCGTCTGCATTTTCAACGGAAAAAGTGCGATGGGGCATAAACACGGTCCGACATTCCGACAGAAAACGTCCGATGGGAGCTTTTCGTCGTATATTTTGACCTTGTGTATGCTCCATCGGACTTTTTCTGTCGAAAATTCAGACGGACTTAGAGAACATGTTCTAAATTTTTCCAGACGGAAAAAATTTCTAGCTGAAAAAAAAGCTTGTCTGTATGCTGTTTCCGACGCAGTGGCTACTGAACTTCCTTTTTATAGTGGCGTCGTACGCGTTGTATGTCACCGCATTCTTGGCGGTTGGAATTTGGTGTGACCGTGTGTAGGCAAGACAGCTTGAGCGTCGGAATTCTATCAGAAAAACCTTCAGTTTATTTTCCGACGGGAACATCCGGTCGCGTGTACAGGACATAACACTAAAGTAGCAGAAGAAGGCCCAAAGGGTGGCGCTAAAGAGCTGAAAAAAAACATGTAGTACGTCACTACGTTCGTAATTGTCGGCCGACATTTGTGTGACCGTGTGTATGCAAGACAAGTTGAAGCCAACGACCTTCGAAAAACAAAATTCTACATTTTTTTAGTCGGATAGTCTGATCGTGTGTACGGGGCGTAACCTGTATATGAATTGGATACAGGGGTGTTGCTGGGTCTACAAAAGATCTGGGGCTAGAGCCCATAGCAGCGTAGTAAAGAAAGTCAAAAGCTTGGCTGGGTATACACATGTATATACAGTAATATACGTGTGTGTATATATCCCCAGAGAGCCCCTTCCTTACATCAGGGTCCCCAGAGAGCCCCCCACTTACATCAGGGTCCCCAGAGAGCCCCCCCCCCACACTTACATCAGTGTTTCCAGAGAGCCCCCCTTGCATCAGGGTCCCCAGAGAGCCCCCCACTTACATCAGGGTGCCTAGAGAGCCCCCCCACACTTACATCAGGGTTTCCAGAGAGCCCCCCTTACATTAGGGTCCCAAGAAAACATCCCTCTTAAATCAGGGTCCCAGAGAGCTTCTCCCTTAAAATCAGAGTCCCCAGAGAGCCTCCCAGTTACATCAGGGTCCCCAGAGAGCCTCCTTCTTACATCAGGGTCCCCAGAGAGCCTCCCAGTTACATCAGGGTCCCCAGAGAGCCTCGTTCTTACATCAGGGTCCCTAGAGAGCCTCCTCCTTACATCAGGGTCCCCAGAGAGCCTCCTCCTTACATCAGGGTCCCCAGAGAGCCTCCGCCTTACATCAGGGTCCCCAGAGAGCCTCCTTTTTACATCAGGGTCCCCAGAGAGCCTACTCCTTACATCAGGGTCCCCAGAGAGCCTACTCCTTACATCAGGGTCCCCAGAGAGCCCCCCCACACTTACATCAGTGTTTCCAGAGAGCCCCCCTTGCATCAGGGTCCCCAGAGAGCCCCCACTTACATCAGGGTGCCTAGAGAGCCCCCCCACACTTACATCAGGGTTTCCAGAGAGCCCCCCTTACATTAGGGTCCCAAGAAAACATCCCTCTTAAATCAGGGTCCCAGAGAGCTTCTCCCTTAAAATCAGAGTCCCCAGAGAGCCTCCCAGTTACATCAGGGTCCCCAGAGAGCCTCGTTCTTACATCAGGGTCCCTAGAGAGCCTCCTCCTTACATCAGGGTCCCCAGAGAGCCTCCTCCTTACATCAGGGTCCCCAGAGAGCCTCCGCCTTACATCAGGGTCCCCAGAGAGCCTCCTTTTTACATCAGGGTCCCCAGAGAGCCTCCTTCTTACATCAGGGTCCCCAGAGAGCCTCCCAGTTACATCAGGGTCCCCAGAGAGCCTCCTTTTTACATCAGGGTCCCCAGAGAGCCTACTCCTTACATCAGGGTCCCCAGAGAGCCTACTCCTTACATCAGGGTCCCCAGAGAGCCTCCTCCTTACATCAGGGTCCCCAGAGAGCCTCCTCCTTACATCAGGGTCCCCAGAAAGCCTCCTTCTTACATCAGGGTCCCCAGAGAGCCTCCTCCTTACATCAGGGTCCCCAGAGAGCCTCCTCCTTACATCAGAGTCCTCAGAGAGCCTCCTCCTTACATCAGGGTTCCCAGAGAGCCTCCTCCTTACATCAGGGTCCCCAGAGAGCCTCCTCCTTACATCAGGGTCCCCAGAGAGCCTCCTTCTTACATCAGGGTCCCCAGAGAGCCTACTCCTTACATCAGGGTCCCCAGAGAGCCTCCTCCTTACATCAGGGTCCCCAGAGAGCCTCCTCCTTACATCGGGGTCCCCAGAAAGCCTCCTTCTTACATCAGAGTCCCCAGAGAGCCTCCTCCTTACATCAGGGTCCACAGAGAGCCTCCTTCTTACATCAGAGTCCTCAGAGAGCCTCCTCCTTAAAAAAAAGGGGTTAATATGTTCCCTGGGAGTGATTCTAACTGTAGGGGGAGGGGACTCACAAGGGGAGGAGACCGATCATTGTTTCTCTGTACTGAGAACACACTATTGGTCTCCTCTCCTCTGACAGGTCTGTGGATCTGTATGTTTACATACACAGATCCATGGTCCTGCTGTGTTACCGGGCAATCGCGGGTGCCCGGCGGACATCGCGGCCGCTGGGCACGCACATCGGGTGCCCAGTGACACGGCGGGTGCGCGCGCGCTCCCTGGAGGGACGGGAAGGGGAGGCCATCATATGACACCCTCCCGCCATGAGAGCTGCGCCGCCTGCCTGTTAATTGACAGCCGGCGGTCGCTGAGCAGTTAAGTGTATAATAATTGGTTTGTGTGATCAGGGACAGATGTGTGCAGGTGATCATGTACAGATGTACGCAAATGATCATTGGGACATTTGATTTTACTGTTATATATGTGGGGGACATGTGTTTTAGGGATCATTACTATGTGGGGACATGTGTTTTGTTTACTTTGTGTGTTTTACTGTGGTGTGTTGTGTGTTTTACTAGACTGGTGATCAGTGAGTAAAAAGCTGTAAAAAACAGCTCATACTCACAGATCACCAGCCGGCTGCAGAGATCCGCTCTCCTCTCCTCACCGACAACTTCTGTGTGAGGAGAGGAGAGCGGATCGCCTAGCAACCGGCTGTTTGTTTACATCACATGGCAGCCGTGATTGGACACGGCCGTCATGTGATCAGGAGGGCCAATCACAGAGCCCTCCCGCCGATCTATGATGCGCTGTGTCTGGGTGACATGAGCGCATCGAGATCACAGGGGTGGGGAGTGCAGAGCACTGGGGGGGGGGGCAAAAAGAACAGGGGTGGAGAGCACAGGAGGCTGAGAGCACTGGGGGGGGGGGGGGGGTAAGAGTGTGGGGTGGCAAAGAGCACTGGACGGGAGCTTGAGAGCACTGGGCGGGAAGAAAAACAGGGCTGGAGAGCACTGGGGGGTACAAAGAGCAGGGGGGAGTGGAGAGCAATGGGGGGGAGCTTGATAGCACCGGTGGGGGTCAGAAAATACAGGGGTGGAAAGCACGGGGGACTGAAGAGCACTGGTTGGGTTGGAGAGCACATGGGTGGGGGTAAAATGCAGGGGGGAGTGGAGAGTGCTGGGGGGGAGCTTGAGAGAGCACTGGAGGGGGAGTCAAAAAGAACAGGGGTGGAGAGCACAGGGGCTGGAGAGCACAGTGGGGGGTGGAGAGCACTGAGGTGGGGGCTGGAGACTGATGGGGAGAGCTGGAGAGCACCGGGGGCAGAAAGAAGAGGGGTGGGGAGCACGGGGGGGCTGTACAGCACTGTGGGGGTGGGGAGCACGGGGGGGTGGGGAGCACAGGGGGGGGCTGGAGACTGATGGGGAGAGCTGGAGAGCACTAGGGCAAAAAGAACAGGGGTAGGGAGCACGGGGGGGCTGGACAGCACTGTGGGGGGTGGGGAGCACAGGGGGGGGCTGGAGAGCACTGTGGGGAGCACTGGGTGGGAGCTGGAGACTGATGGGGAGAACTGGAGAGCACTAGGGCAAAAAGAACAGGGGTGGGGAGCACAGGGGGGGGGCTGGACAGCACTGTGGGGGGTGGGGAGCCCAGGGGGGGCTGGAGAGCACTGTGGGGAGTGGGGCTGGAGAGCACTGCGGGGGGGTGGGGAGCACGGGGTGGCTGGAGAGCACTGTGGGGGGTGGGGAGCACAGGGGGGTGGAGAGCACTGTGGGGTGGGGGCTGCAGAGTGTGGTGGCGGAGGAGAGCACTGGGGGGAGCACAAGGAGAAAAGGGGGGGCAGTAAAAGAAGTTGGATAGGGGGATCAGCAGGGGGGCGGCATATAGAGGAAATGAGCTTTCTATATTCCTCCATGCAGCTGCTGAATGTTTGATTCTCCTCCAAGCATTCAGCGGCTGCATGGAGGAATATAGAAAGCTAATTTCCTCTATATGCCGCCCCCCTGCTGATCCCCCTATTCAGGCACACAGGGCGGGCTGTACTCACAGGCATCTCCTCCTGTGATTTCGGATCTGGCCGGATCTGTGTTCGGCGGCCGCGCTGTAACACGGTCCCGCCCCCCTAGACCGGCTCGTGTAATAGGTGGAACATTGATTCTATCATCACATGAGCCGGTCTAGGGGGGTGGGACAGTGTTACAGCGTGGCCGCCGAACACAAACAGACCCTGCCAGCTCCGTGATCACAGGAGCAGGAGAAAAAGGGAGCAGTGCAGCCGCAAAGCGGCCCCAGGGCAGGCGGCCTGCCGGGAAATATCCCGGTAGGCCAGTCAGGCCCTGACCCCCAAAACTGGTGTCAGTGGACGCAATAATAACCCCCAACATTGCTGTCAGTGGCCGCAAAAATAACCCCTAGTTCTGGTGGCAGTACTATTAACCCCCACATTGGTGATTACTGGCAGTGATAATAGTGTGTGACTGTGAGGAATACATTAGAGTGTAAGCTCCTCTGGTATATGTGATAGAGTTACAGACTTCAAATTCCGCTGAATATATTTGACTCTGTGCTCTCTTGTCTTCATACAGCTGTGATCGCCTGATGGGACCAGAATGTGGACGTGTTTAAGATTCATGTTCTACACACTGATCATATTTGTAGGGGTTGTTGTCTTTTATTACCCCTACCATGCAGAAATCAGACCTCAGAAGATGAGATCTCATGGACTTCCCATTGCCACAGACACCATTACATCTCTGGATAATAGAACATTGATCATTTCTCCGTATTATGAGCCTAGACTTGGCCACTCAGTCCGGGTCATCGCCATCATCCATGTATCTGTGAAGGAACTCTACTGTATCTTCCATTGTTCCTCCAATCAGAACGTCTTTGTCGGGGCAGAAATAGATTTTCATAGAGACAGCTTTGGGTTCCCGTATGGAATGGCGAGTCTCCTGTGTGCAGAACCTTCTGGGTGTGATTACACTTATATGTCTTTCTCTTCCATAATTTCCACAAACACAAGTCAGAGCCTCCTCTTTGAAGTCAGGAACCGTCCACCACCGCCAATCTCCTCCAATTTCACCATCTGTATTTCTACTTTGTATGGAAACTACAACAATGTCCTCCAGATGATCCAGAGTATTGAGATGTACAAGATTCTGGGGGCCTCGAAGTTCACCATCTATAACACCAGCTGTTCCCAGGATGTAGATAAGGTGTTACGTCATTATATTGATGAAGGAACTCTAGAGGTGGTGCCATGGCCAATAGACCGCCATCTTCAGACATCGAAAAAGTGGATATACACCCCAGGACTCACCGTGGAAATTGGTTATTTTGGGCAAATTGCAACCTTAAATGATTGTCTATACAGGAACATGTACAAAAGTAAGTTTGTTCTCCTCAATGACATTGATGAAATTATTCTTCCAGTCAAGGACTGGGACTGGTCATCAATGATGGAGAATCTTCAGAAACAGTTCCCGGACACAAGTGTTTTCCGCATTGAAACTCAAGTCTTCTCCGCATCAGACAACCGCCCTGAATTTGACCTGTGGTCTCACGTTCCCGGGGACAATATTCTCCACCATGCCTTCCCAAATCCCATTAACCCAAAAATGCATAATCCTCGTAAAATGATCCTGAATCCCAGGAAAGTGTTCCAGACCTCCATCCATTATGTTTCGAAATACGTAGGGAAATCTAAAAATGTGCCGATCCAGATGGCCAAGACTTTCCATTGTAAAAATGTCCGAAGGAAGGACATCGTCAGACAGGACCAGATCCGGGATGACATACTGTGGAAATACAATATGTCCTTAGTGCCCAATGTGAAGAGAGTGATTCAGAAACTCTTCCCTCCCCAATAGTTCCCTCTTACCCTACATACAAATTCTGGAACTTTGTATAGGCAGAATATTGAGCCAACTGATTAACTGGTGTAGAGAGGCCACTTCCAAGAAATCTCCACTGATATGTTGTGTGTAATAAATAAATATGTTTTTTTATGTATCACCCAGCATCACCGTGCATTATATAATACTGATCCAGCACTACTTGTATAAAAAGATCTCCCCACCACCCTTTTTCTCCTAACCCTAATGTTCAATATGTCTCCTCACTTTCCCCAAATCCATGCTCATCTCTTCTGCCTTCTCACTCTTCCCCAAGCCAGGGTCTTCTTTTTTTTTTTACCTCCTCTCTTACCACCTTCTAAGGTCATCTTCTAAGTATGTACCTTCTCTTGCCCCAATCCATGGTCATCTTTACTGTGCCTCTTTTTTTCTTTCCCCCATCTCTATACAACCCCTCTGTGCCTCTCTCGTCTCCAAATCATGGTAATATGCTCTATGTCTCCTCCCTCTTCCCCCAAACCATGGTCATCTGCTATATCCATCCTCTCTCTCTCTCTCTCTCCCCAATCCATGGTCATCTGCTATATCCCTCCTCTCTCTCTCTCCCCCCCCCAATCCATGGTCATCTGCTATATCCCTCCTCTCTCTCCCCCCAATCCATGGTCATCTGCTATATCCCTCCTCTCTCTCCCCCCAATCCATGGTCATCTGCTATATACCTCCTCTCTCTCCCCAATCCATGGTCATCTGCTATATCCCTCCTCTCTCTCTCTCTCCCCCCAATCAATGGTCATCTGCTATATCCCTCCTCTCTCTCTTCCCAATCCATGGTCATCTGCTATATACCTCCTCTCTCTCTCCCTCCAATCCATGGTCATCTGCTATATCCCTCCTCTCTCTCTCCCCCAATCCATGGTCATCTGCTATATCCCTCCTCTCTCTCTCCCCAATCCATGGTCATCTGCTATATCCCTCCTCTCTCTCTCCCTAATCCATGGTCATCTGCTATATCCCTCCTCTCTCTCTCCCCAATCCATGGTCATCTGCTATATCCATCCTCTCTCCCCCCCCAATCCATGGTCATCTGCTATATCCCTCCTCTCTCTCTCTCTCTCACCCCAATCCATGGTCATCTGCTATATCCCTCCTCTCTCTCCCCCCCGATCCATGGTCATCTGCTATATCCCTCCTCTCTCTCCCCAATCCATGGTCATCTGCTATATCCCTCCTCTCTCCCCCCCCAATCCATGGTCATCTGCTATATCCCTCCTCTTTCTCTCCCCAATCCATGGTCATCTGCTATATCCCTCCTCTCTCCCCCCCCCCAATCCATGGTCATCTGCTATATCCCTCCTCTCTCTCTCCCCCCCCCCCAATCCATGGTCATATGCTATATCCCTCCTCTCTCTCTCTCTCCCCAATCCATGGTCATCTGCTATATCCCTCCTCTCTCTCTCCCCCCAATCCATGGTCATCTGCTATATCCCTCCTCTCTCTCTCCCCAATCCATGGTCATCTGCTATATCCCTCCTCTCTCTCTCTCTCCCCAATCCATGGTCATCTGCTATATCCCTCCTCTCTCTCTCCCCCCCAATCCATGGTCATCTGCTATATCCCTCCTCTCTCTCTCCCCAATCCATGGTCATCTTCCTTGTGCCTTCTCTCTGTTCCCCCACTCTATGGTGATCTCCTTTGTGTCTTATCTCTCCTCCACAGTCTATGGTGTGTGCTGTTTGCCTCCTATCTTCCCTCATTTATGGTTATCTCCAACTGTGCCAACTTTTCCTCCAATCCATGGTCATCTAATCTATGCCCCCTCACTCTTCCTAATCCATGGTCATCTCCTCTGTGTCTCCTCCCCAGTCTATGGTTTGTGCTGTTTGCCTCCTATCTTTCTTCATCTATGGTTATCTCCACTATGCCTAATCTTCCTCCAACTCATGGTCATCTCATCTATGTCCTCTCACTCTTCCTAATCCATGGTCATCTGCTCTGTGTCTCTGCTCTCCACCCCCAGGCTACAGTTTGCTCTTTGCCTCCTTTCTTCCCTCATCTATGGTCGTCTCCTCTGTGCCTCCTCACTCTTCCTAATTCATGGTCATCTGCTCTGTGTCTCCTCTCTCCTTCCCATTCTAAGGTTGGTGCTCTCTGCCTCCTTTCTTCCTCCATCTATGGTCCACTCCACTGTACCTACTCTTTCTCCAACCCATGGTTATCTTCTCTATGCCCCCTCACTCTTCAATCCATGGTCATTTGCTCCGTGTCACCTCTCTTTTCTCCCAATCTATAATATTCACCTCTGTGCCAGTTGTGTAGTCATGCTGGCTATGTGCTAGGCTTCATGTTCTTTTTTTGTACTGCCTTGTGGTGGGGGGGAACATCTGCAATTTTTAACCCATTCCCTAGATCCGTAGACTCATTGACGTGCTTATGGACAAGGGATCCCTTCCTGGTGTCAGGAATGGTTCCACCTGCTGGTAGCATTGTCAGACAATAGGTCGCGCAGTACTGATGTCTACCAGCGGGTGTCTCCTGGCAGTCTGGAACTGTCAGGGGAGCTTTCTCCGGCTGGTGGTATTATTTGATCTTTGGGCGGCTGGAATGGCACCCACCATCGGGTGGTTCCTGACACTGTGTTGTGCATTAATACCCATAAATATGGATGGTTGATAAGTAGCCCACTATAACGGCTCCTCCTACTAAGGCTGACAGAAGACACTGGCTTAATGAGATTGAATTAAGGGAGCTTAAGATCAAATGGGTCGTGAAAAGGGGGGGGGGTATGTTGTTTTTTTTATTTTTGTTTTAATTTTGATTCATATATTTATTTCTATTTTTATTTCTATTATTGTGGGAGCCCATTACAGGTGTCTAGGTATGTAGTGGTGACACTTTTGCAAGGTGTCCGCTATGTGTAAATTTTGTTGTTTTTCTCTCAGAACAGTAACGGGGTTCTGAGGGTTAATTGGGTAGGTTGACTTTGGCATCGGTTTGACTGGGCTGTGTTGGGGTTCTGCCTGGTCATGTGTACAGTGAGGCACACATGAAGAGTTTAGAACCAGGCCTGGTTGGACGTTTGGGTACCGGCATTCCCCGTAGCCAAGGGTACTTAAGATGCTGGAGTCACGTGCTCGAGGTTCGTTAGGCCTGAGCTGCCCGTTTCCTGGATCTGGACTGGGGTAGCCCCCCGAGGGGTCCGGGTCACGGGAGCGTGTGTCGCCCCGTAACATGGTTGGTCTGACAATCCCCACGGACCCGCTTGGTCTGGGGCAAAGGATCCGTCTGTTCCCAAGTCTCGGAACCGGCTGGTCCGAGGCGCAGTAACTGAGGGAGGATTCAAGGTGTCCGGGTGCGCTCTCAAATTGGAGGGGCACCGCAGCTCGTGTAGGCGACCGGGGGAGGACTCTTCGGAGGAGGGCCAACAAGCTGGCATCCTGAGAAGTAACTGGTTGCTGGATTGTCAAGGACACTAGAGAATCCACGCTTCCCCAATACTGTCAAGGAGACGGATAACGTTCCAGGTACTGAGGAAAGGTTCCTGTTTGCTACTGAGTACTACTTTCATTCAAGGCCAGAGACTTTGCAAGTTCCGAATTCAAGTGCTGACTGCCATAATCTCTGGCTAGAGATTTGTTCAGCATTGAGGGACCCAGCTGCGAGTGGCTACTCTCTGGGTTGGCAAATAGAGACTTTCATATACCTAGCAGTTCAAGGTGCCTGGGTTTCTTCACCCTTGCCCTCTGTTCCCACATGAGACTGTGTCTGTTGGATGTTACCCCTGCAAATAAAAACCTTTCTAAAGGACTTTTATGGTGTCAGCGCCCAAAGTCG
Organism: Lithobates sylvaticus; assembly: GCA_028564925.1. Classification (NCBI taxonomy): domain Eukaryota; kingdom Metazoa; phylum Chordata; class Amphibia; order Anura; family Ranidae; genus Lithobates; species Lithobates sylvaticus. Next base: position 3,816,718 of record CM053026.1, on the reverse strand, counting down.
TTGGGTACTAACCCTGGACCTGGACCTGGAGGAACAAGCCAAGCGGAGATAACCGGTAAGCCCAAAAGTCAAGGCCGCCCATCGAGGGTTATGGCCGCTATATATATATATATACACATGCTCATATAAAACGCCAAGGCATGACAAATGGAAGCCCATTACGCACCCATAGAGCACCCATAGGACTTCTAGTGTGTTTGTGGCAGCACACATATACTACCTATTGTGTCAGCAGCACCCATAGGACTTATAGTGTGTTTGTGGCAGCACACATAGCTCCTATATTTTCTTGTCAGCAGCACACATAGTACCTATAGTGTGTTAGTGTCAGCACCCATAGGACCTACAGTGTGTTGTGAGCACACATAGGAGCTCTATTTTTTATACTATATACACTACCGACTACAATGGCTGGAAGACCACCAAGGAGAGGCAGACCGTGCCGAGGCAAGAACACAGGGCAAGCAGGCTCTGTTTCTAGAGACAACAGTGCTGGCCGTGGACGTGGTCGTGCATCGTCATCAGCACGTGGCCATGGGACACGCTTGTCTTTGTTTTCGGCAGCTAGACATGTGGAGCCACATCATGCCGAAGGCTTGGTAGAATGGAAGACCAAGCCCTCCTCATCCTCCTCATCCTCTCTCACCCAGGCTCAGGGTACTGGCAGAGCAGCTGCCAACGCGTACTCAATGGCATCATCAGCCACCCCTTCCCTAGACCCACCATGTCCTCCTCCGAACTGTTTGAGCACAGTGTTGGGTACATGCTCCAGGAGGATGCCCAACGATTGGAAGGCTCGGATGATGATACCCAGCTTGAGGAAGGCAGTAGTGTGCGCGCAGAGAGAGGGGATGCTGAAGGACAGCAATCTGGCAGTAATGTTCCACCAGCTGCAGCATAATGCCAGGTTTGCTCTAGTGGTGAAGAGGGAGGGGATGATGAGGTCACTGACTCCACCTGGGTGCCTGAAGGGAGAGAGGAGGAGGAGGATGCGGCTGCACATGTCCAACGAGGCAGGATGCCCCCTGGAGGCCAGCTAGAGGCCAGCACAGCAACTGTACCACACCGCAGAGCTCCGCCTGTGCAGGGCGCTGCCTCTGCACGTTATCACAAAAGTTCTTTGGTGTGGGCCTTTTTTGAGACGAGTGCATCAGATCGCACCACTGCTATTTGCAATATTTGTCTCAAGCGTATCTCGCGTGGCCAAAACATCAGCCGCTTGGGCACCACAAGCATGAGCAGACATATGTCGACCTGCCATGCAGCTCGTTGGCAGGCACACATAAAAGACCCACACCAAACAACAAAGCGGACCTCTCCTTGCTCCTCATCAGCTGGGATCTCCATCCCCACTACACCTTCAGTCCTCTCTGAAAGCTGCTCTGAGAGGACTGAAGGTGTAGAATTAGGTGTGTCACAACAACCAAGTACTTGCAGTACACCAACGTCCGATTGTAGCAGGCAAATTTCCCTGCCCCAGCTGCTGGACCGTCGAAAAAGAAGTTTACTCCCAGCCATCCACATGCCCAGCGGTTGAATGCTAGCTTGGCTAAAATTGCTAGCACTTCAACTGCTGCCTTTTCAGTTGGTAGACTCGGCCCCCTTCCGTGAGTTTGTTCAATGTGCGGTTCCTCAGTGGCAGGTTCCCAAACGCCACTTTTTCTCACGGAAGGCGATTCCGTCTCTCTACCGGCATGTGGAAGGCAATGTCCATGCCTCGCTGGACAGGGCGGTCAGCGGTAAGGTGCATATTACGCTGACTCATGGTCCAGCAGGCATGGACAGGGACGTTATCTTTCTTTCACGGCCCATTGGGTCACTCTATTGGCTGGGAGGGATGCAGGACAGGTGCAGTAGTGTTGGAGGTTGTTCCGCCACCACGCCTCCAAAATGCTACTACTGGTTGTGACACACCTCTCTCCTCCACCCCTCCTCTTCTTCTTCCTCCATGTCCTCTTCGAGTGCTCTGTCCTCAGAACCAGCGGTGCTCCGTAGGCGTCCAAGGAGCTACGCGAGTACGCAGGCAAAAAGATGCCATGCCGTGCTTGCGCTGGTGTGTTTGGGGGACAGAAGCCACACTGGGACAGAGGTTCTGGCAGCTCTGCAGGGGCAGGCCGAGAGGTGGTTGACGCCACGCCAGCTTAAGCCAGGAATGGTGGTTTCTGACAATGGCACCAACCTCCTCTCCGCCCTGCGACAGGGGCAGCTCACCCATGTGCCCTGTATGGCTCACGTCCTCAACCTGGTGGTGCAGCGGTTCTTGGGCAGGTACCCAGGCTTACAGGATGTCCTGAGCAGGCCAGGAAAGTCTGTGTGCATTTCCGCCGATCTTATAATGCCAGTGCTCGGCTGACTGAGCTGCAAAAGGAGCTGAACCTACCCAAGAACCGCCTAATATGTGACATGCCCACCAGGTGGAATCACTGGCCAGAGCTTGCACAGTATGCAATTGAGCTACTGGCCTGTCCTGCATCCAGCGTTCTTTCCGAACGCACATTCAGTGCTGCTGGAGGATTTGTCACCGATCACAGGGTGCGCCTGTCCACCAACTCGGTTGATCGACTGACCTTCATAAAAATGAATCAGTCTTGGATCACCACCAGCTACCAGGCACCTGAAGCGGATATAACTGAATAATTTATAATGTCACATCCCTTCAAGACTGCCTATGCTGAGTGACTGTCCTATTATGTTCACTGACTATCCTCTTCCTCCTCCTCAATGATCCATGCCACCACACAGTGCCTAAGGCACAATTTTTCAGCCCCTGTTTAGGGATGGGCCCGGTGCTCGATGCGAACCCACGTTCGCATCGAGCACCGGGTGTTCGCTCGCTCGGCGAGCCCAGAACTATTTTGGCCGCTCGCATCACGTTCGCGTGATGCGAGCGGCCAATCACAGCCCCGGAAACTCGAAGAGCCATAATTGGCTACAGGCAGGACGCCTGTAGCACAGAGCTACTATATTTTGTTCGCAGAAGCACCTATAGGACTTGAAGTGTGTTAGTCCCATCACACACACAGAGCTATATTTTGTTCCCAGAAGCACCTATAGGACTTGAAGTGTGTTAGTCCCATCACACACACAGAGCTATATTTTGTTCCAGAAGCACCTATAGGACTTGAAGTGTGTTAGTCCCATCACACACACAGAGCTATATTTTCTTCCCAGAAGCACCTATAGGACTTGAAGTGTGTTAGTCCCATCACACACACAGAGCTATATTTTCTTCCCAGAAGCACCTATAGGACTTGAAGTGTGTTAGTCCCATCACACACACAGAGCTATATTTTGTTCCCAGAAGCACCTATAGGACTTGAAGTGTGTTAGTCCCATTACACACACAGAGCTATATTTTCTTCCCAGAAGCACCTATAGGACTTGAAGTGTGTTAGTCCCATTTCACACACAGAGCTATATTTTTTCCCAGAAGCACCTATAGGACTTGAAGTGTGTTAGTCCCATCACACACACAGAGCTATATTTTCTTCCCAGAAGCACCTATAGGACTTGAAGTGTGTTAGTCCCATCACACACACAGAGCTATATTTTCTTCCCAGAAGCACCTATAGGACTTGTAGTGTGTTAGTCCCATCACACAGAGCTATATTTTGTTCCAGAAGCACCTATAGGACTTGAAGTGTGTTAGTCCCATCACACACACAGAGCTATATTTTGTTCCCAGAAGCACCTATAGGACTTGAAGTGTGTTAGTCCCATCACACACACCTATATTTTGTTCCCAGAAGCACCTATAGGACTTGAAGTGTGTTAGTCCCATCACACAGAGCTATATTTTCTTCCAGAAGCACCTATAGGACTTGAAGTGTGTTAGTGGCATCACACAGAGCTCCTATTTTCTTCCCAGAAGCACCCATTGGACTTCTAGTGTGTTAGTCCCATTACACAGAGCTCCTCTATTTTCTTTGCAGAAGCACCCACAGGACTTCTAGTGTGTTAGTGGCATCACACAGAGCTCCTCTATTTTCTTTGCATAAGCACCCACAGGACTTCTAGTGTGTTAGTGGCATCACACAGAGCTCCTCTATTTTCTTTGCAGAAGCACCCACAGGACTTCTAGTGTGTTAGTGGCATCACACAGAGCTCCTCTATTTTCTTTGCAGAAGCACCCATAGGACTTCTAGTGTGTTAGTGGCATCACACAGAGCTCCTATATTTTCTTCTCAGAAGCACCCACAGGACTTCTAGTGTGTTAGTGGCATCACACAGAGCTCCTCTATTTTCTTTGCAGAAGCACCCACAGGACTTCTAGTGTGTTAGTGGCATCACACAGAGCTCCTCTATTTTCTTTGCAGAAGCACCCATAGGACTTCTAGTGTGTTAGTGGCATCACACAGAGCTCCTATATTTTCTTCTCAGCAGCACCCACAGGACTACCGACTACAATGGCTGGAAGACCGCCAAGGGGAGGCAGAGCGTGCAGAGCCAAGAACACAGGGCAGGCAGGCTCTGTTTCTAGTGGACGTGGCCATGGACGTGGACGTGGTCGTGCATCGTCAACAGCACGTGGCCATGGGACACGCGCGTCTTTGTTTTCGGCAGCTGGACATGTGGAGCCGCATCATGCTGAAGGCTTGGTAGAATGGATGACCAAGCCCTCCTCATCCTCCTCATCCTCTCTCGCCCAGGCTCAGGGTACTGACAGAGCATCATCAGCCACCCCTTCCCTAGACCCACCATGTCCTCCTGAGGAGTCCCCCGAACTCTTTGAGCACAGTGTTGGGTACATGCTCCAGGAGGATGCCCAACGATTCGAAGGCTCGGATGACGATACCCAGCTTGAGGAATCTGGCAGTACTGTTCCACCAGCTGCAGCTTACTGCCAGGTTTGCTCTAGTGGTGAAGAGGGAGGGGATGATGAGGTCACTGACTCCACGTGGGTGCCTCAAGGGAGAGAGGATGAGGAGGAGGACGAGGAGGAGGAGGATGCAGCGTCACATGTCCAACGAGGCAGGATGCCCCCTGGAGGCCAGGTAGAGGCCAGCACAGCAACTGTACAACACCGCAGAGCTCCTCCTGTGCAGGGCGCTGCCTCTGCACGTTATCAGAAAAGTTCTTTGGTGTGGGCCTTTTTTGAGACGAGTGCAGCAGATCGCACCACTGCTATTTGCAATATTTGTCTCAAGCGTATCTCGCGTGGCCAAAACATCAGCCGCTTGGGCACGACAAGCATGACCAGACATATGGCGACACGCCATGCAGCTCGTTGGCAGGCACACATAAAAGACCCACACCAAAGAACTAAGCGGACCTCTCCTTGCTCCTCCTCAGCTGGGATCTCCATCCCCACTACACCTTCAGTCCTCTCTGAAAGCTGCTCTGAGAGGACTGAAGGTGTAGAATTCGGTGTGTCACAACCAAGTACTTGCAGTACACCGACGTCCGATTGCAGCAGGCAAATTTCCCTGCCCCAGCTGCTGGACCGTAGAAAGAAGTACACTCCCAGCCATCCACATGCCCAGCGGTTGAATGCTAGCCTTGCTAAATTGCTAGCACTTCAACTGCTGCCTTTTCAGTTGGTAGACTCGGCCCCCTTCCGTGAGTTTGTTCAATGTGCGGTTCCTCAGTGGCAGGTTCCCAAACGCCACTTTTTCTCGCGGAAGGCGATTCCGTCTCTCTACCGGCATGTGGAGGGCAATGTCCATGCCTCGCTGGACAGGGCGGTCAGCGGTAAGGTGCATATTACCGCTGACTCATGGTCCAGCAGGCATGGACAGGGACGGTACCTTTCTTTCACGGCCCATTGGGTCACTCTATTGGCAGCTGGGAGGGATGCAGGACAAGGTGCAGTAGTGTTGGAGGTTGTTCCGCCACCACGCCTCCAAAACGCTACTACTGCTACTGGTTGTGACACACCTCTCTCCTCCACCCCCTCCTCTTCTTCTTCCTCCAGTGCTCTGTCCTTGGAACCAGCGGTGCTCCGTAGGCGTACAAGGGGCTACGCAAGTACGCAGGCAAAAAGATGCCATGCCGTGCTTGCGCTGGTGTGTTTGGGGGACAGGAGCCACACTGGGCCAGAGGTTCTGGCAGCTCTGCAGGGGCAGGCCGAGAGGTGGTTGACGCCACGTCAGCTTAAGCCAGGAATGGTCGTTTCTGACAATGGCACCAACCTCCTCTCCGCCCTGCGACAGGGGCAGCTCACCCATGTGCCCTGCATGGCTCACGTCCTCAACCTGGTGGTGCAGCGGTTCTTGGGCAGGTTCACAGGCTTACAGGATGTCCTGAGGCAGGCCAGGAAAGTCTGTGTGCATTTCCGCCGATCTTATAATGCCAGTGCTCGGCTGACTGAGCTGCAAAAGGAGCTGAACCTGCCCAAGAACCGCCTAATATGTGACATGCCCACCAGGTGGAACTCAACGTTGGCCATGCTGCAGCGACTGCACACGCAGCAGAGGGCCATCAATGAGTACCTTTGCGACTACGGCACCAGGACAGGGTCCGGGGAGCTTGGTTTTTTTTCCCCACGTCAGTGGAGCATGATCAGGGATGCATGCACTGTCCTCTCACCATTTGAGGAGGCCACGAGATGGTGAGCAGTGACAGTGCATGCATCAGTGACACTGTCCCTCTTGTCCACCTGTTGGAGCATACGCTGCGTGGGATAATGGACAGGGCACTTGAGGCAGAACAGAGGCAGGAAGAGGAGGACTTTCTTGCCTCTCAAGGCCCCCTTTATCCGGACAGTGTTCCTTCTGTCCCACCCATCACACAGGAAGAGGATGAGGAGGAGGAGGAGGAGGAGGAGGAGGAGGAGGATTGTGTGAGCATGGAGGTGGAGCCTGGCACTCAGCATCAGCAGCAGCAGTCTTTTAGGGATGATGTACAGTCCCAACAAACCCGTGGACTTGTACATGGCTGGGAGGAGGTGGCTGGCGATCATGTCATCCTCAGTGACCCAGAAGACTCCGGACCGAATGCCTCAGCTAACCTACGCTGCATGGCCTCCCTGATCCTGCAAAGCCTGCGGAAGGATCCTCGTGTTCTTCGGATCAAGGAGAGGGACCATTACTGGCTGGCCACTCTCCTTGATCCGCGGTACAAGGGTAAGGTTGCGGACCTTATCTTGCCGTCGCAGAGGGAGCAGAGGATGAGACATCTCAGGGAGGCCTTGCAGAAAGGTCTGTGCAACGCGTTCCCAGAAACTGGGAGGTTACAAACTCCTGGTCCTGGGCGACGAGTTGCTGAGGCTTCGGTCAGTAGCAGAAGGAGCGGTGGGGAAGGTGGACGTCTGACCGATGCGTTCAGACAATTTTTTTAGTCCGCAGCCCCAAGGTATGATCGGTTCCAGCAACCATCGCCAGCGTCTGATATACATGGTGCAGGAATACCTTGGGGCAAGGTCAGACTTGGACACCTTTCCCACCGAAAATCCTCTGGCTTACTGGGTCCTGAGGATGGATCACTGGCCAGAGCTTGCACAGTATGCAATTGAGCTACTGGCCTGTCCTGCCTCCAGCGTTCTTTCCGAACGCACATTCAGTGCTGCTGGAGGATTTGTGACCGATCATAGGGTGCGCCTGTCCACCGCCTCGGTTGATCGACTGACCTTCATCAAAATGAATCAGTCTTGGATCACCACCAGCTACCAGGCACCTGAGGCGGATATAACCGAATAATTTTAATGTCACATCCCTTCAAGACTGCCTATGCTGATGCTGAGTGACTGTCCTGTTATGTTCACTGACTATCCTCTTCCTCCTCCTCAATGATCCATGCCACCACACCAGTGCCTAAGGCACAATTTTTCAGCCCCTGTTTAACAGGGGCGTGTACTTACAATTTTTTAAAAAAATGCTTCGCAACACGTGTGACTGCTGTGCTCCAAGTACAGTATCTGTGAGGGGTTGCAGTGTTGTGGCACCAGCACCAGTGCCTAAGGCACAATTTTTCAGCCCCTGTTTAACAGGGGCGTGTACTTACAATTTTTTAAAAAAATGCTTCGCAACACGTGTGACTGCTGTGCTCCAAGTACAGTATCTGTGAGGGGTTGCAGTGTTGTGGCACCAGCACCAGTGCCTAAGGCACAATTTTCAGCCCCCTGTTTAACAGGGGCGTGTACTTACAATTTTTTAAAAAAATGCTTCGCAACACGTGTGACTGCTGTGCTCCAAGTACAGTATCTGTGAGGGCCGGGTTGCAGTGTTGTGGCACCACACCAGTGCCTAAGGCACAATTTTTCAGCCCTGTTTAACAGGGGCGTGTACTTTACAATTTTTTAAAAAAATGCTTCGCAACACGTGTGACTGCTTTGCTCCAAGTACAGTATCTGTGAGGGGTTTGCAGTGTTGTGGCACCAGCACCAGTGCCTAAGGCACAATTTTTCAGCCCTGTTTAACAGGGGCGGGTAATTACAAATCTTGATCTAATGTTTCACAGCAGGGCCCATTCCTGCGCCCACCAAGAGTAACTATGAGAGCCTGCAGTCTTGTGGCAACACCGTCCACCACCACCACCGCCAAAGGCCCAATTTTTCTGCCCTGTTCATCAGGTGCTTGCAATTACAAATCTTGATCTAATAAGTCACAGCAGGGCCCATTCCTGCGCCCACCAAGAGTAACTATGAGGGCTACAGTCTTGTGGCAACACCGTCCACCACCACCGCCAAAGGCCCAATTTTTCTGCCCTGTTCATCAGGTGCTTGCAATTACAAATCTTGATCTAATAACTCACAGCAGGGCCCATTCCTGCGCCCACCAAGAGTAACTGTGAGAGCTTACAGTCTTGTGGCAACACCGTCCACCACCACCACCACCCCCAATTTTTCTGCCCTGTTCAACAGGTGCATGCAATTACAAATCTTGATCTATTAACTCACAGCAGGGCCCATTCCTGTGCCCACCAGTCTTGTGGCTACACCAACATCTAATAGGGCAAATTTCTGCAGAGTATATACGCCAGGCCCCTAATTTCAAACATCCAACTTACAAACGACTCCTACTTGCAAATGGAAAGAGAAAACAGGAAGTGAGAGGAAATCTACCCCTAGGAAGGGAAATTCTATCCTGTTAGATTTAATTTGGGAAAAAAGGTATCTCCTCTCTACTGATACTTTATCACCAATCCTTGTTTCAATTAAAACCCCACTTTTCCAAAAACATTTGTCATTGGGACGGAAAGTGAGGTGACATGTTCTGAACAGATGTGCAAAGACAGCAAATGTTACAGGGGTGATAACCCCTCCCTATGTTCTCCAAAAAGCTTAAAAAATAGATTTTTTTGGGATGGAGCTACACTTCATAATGTACCTGTTCAGATTCTACTTAAGATCAAACCTAAAGCCGCAAGTGGTTTTAAATGGCTTCTTTTTTTTCCTTTACAAATGTCATTTTGTGCATTTTGTGCAGGACAGTTCTAAACACGGGAAACACATGCCATTCACAGGCATACTTTAGACACCCCCCCAGGTACCATATTTAAAGGAAAATTTCACTTTTTTTTTTTTCACTTTATGCATCATTAAAATGACTGCTCCCGAAAAAACGTTAGTTTTTAAAAGTTCTTTTTGCATTGATATATGTCCAGCTCAGTTATGGGGGATGGAGGAGCTCAGATATGGGGATGGAGGAGCTCAGATATGGGGAATGGAGGAGCTCAGTTATGGGGGATGGAGGAGCTCAGTTATGGGGGATGGAGGAGCTCAGTTATGGGGGATGGAGGAGCTCAGTTATGGGGGATGGAGGAGCTCAGTTATGGAGGATGGAGGAGCTCAGTTATGGGGGATGGAGGAGCTCAGTTATGGAAGATGGAGGAGCTCAGTTATGGGGGATGGAGGAGCTCAGTTATGGGGGTGGAGGAGCTCAGTTATGGGGGATGGAGGAGCTCAGTTATGGGGGATGGAGGAGCTCAGTTATGGGGGATGGAGGAGCTCAGTTATGGGGGATGGAGGAGCTCAGTTATGGGGGATGAATGGCCTCAGTTATGGGGGATGGAGAAGCTCAGTTATGGGGGATGGAGGAGCTCAGTTATGGGGGATGGAGGAGCTCAGTTATGGGGGATGAATGGCCTCAGTTATGGGGGATGGAGGAGCTCAGTTATGGGGGATGGAGGAGCTCAGTTATGGGGGATGGAGGAGCTCAGTTATGGGGGATGGAGGAGCTCAGTTATGGGGGATGGAGGAGCTCAGTTATGGGGGATGGAGGAGCTCAGTTATGGGGGAGGGAGGAGCTCAGTTAGGGGGGATGGAGGAGCTCAGTTATGGGGGATGGAGGAGCTCAGTTATGGGGGATGGAGGAGCTCAGTTATGGGGGATGGAGGAGCTCAGTTATGGGGGATGGAGGAGCTCAGTTATGGGGGATGGAGGAGGTCAGTTATGGTGGATGGAGGAGCTCAGTTATGGGGGATGGAGGAGCTCAGTTATGGGGGGTGGAGAAGCTCAGTTATGGGGGATGGAGGAGCTCAGTTATGGGGGGTGGAGAAGCTCAGTTATGGGGGGTGGAGGAGCTCAGTTATGGGGGAGGGAGGAGCTCAGTTATGGGGGATGGAGGAGCTCAGTTATGGGGGATGGAGGAGCTCAGTTATGGGGGAGGGAGGAGCTCAGTTATGGGGGATGGAGGAGCTCAGTTATGGGGGAGGGAGGAGCGCAGTTATGGGGATGGACCTCAGTAGGGATGAGCCGAACACCCCCGGGTTCGGTTCGCACCAGAACCTTCGAACGGACCGAAAGTTCGCGCGAATTTTCGAACCCTATACGTTATAATGGACGCGAACGTTCGAAATCTAAATTGCTAATTACAACGGCCAATATGCATGTTAATGTCATAAAACAGGTTTGGGAACCCGGGTCCTGCCCCAGGGGACATATATCAATGCAAAAAGAACTTTTAAAAACTAACGTTTTTTCGGGAGCAGTCATTTTAATGATGCATAAAGTGAAAAAAAAAAAAGTGAAATTGTCCTTTAACCGCTTCAATACCGGGCTTTTAAACACCCTTCCTTACCAGAGCACTTTTTGCGATTCGGCACTGCGTCGCTTTAACTAACAATTGCGCGGTCGTGCGACGTTACACCCAAACAAAATTGACGTCCTTTTTTTTTCCACAAATAGAGCTTTCTTTTGGTGGTATTTGATCGCCCCTGCGGTTTTTATTTTTTGCGCTATAAACAAAAGAAGAGCGACAATTTTGAAAAAAACACAATATTTTTTACTTTTTGCTATAATAAATATCCGATTTTTTTTTTTTTAAAAACAATTTTTTTTCCTCAGTTTAGGCCGATACGTATTCTTCTACATATTTTTGGTAAAAAAAATCGCAATAAGCGTATATTGATCGGTTTGCGCAAAAGTTATAGCGTCTACAAAATAGGGGATAGATTTATTGAATTTTTTTTTTTTTTTTTTACTAGTAATGGCGGCGATCTGCGATTTTTTTTTCGTGACTGCGACATTGCGGCGGACACTTTTGACACATTTTTGGAACCATTCACATTTACACAGCGATCGTTGCTATAAAATTGCAATGATTACTGTGTAAATGTGACTGGCAGGGAAGGGGGTTAACACTAGAGGGCGCTGGAGGGGTTAATATGTGTCCCTATAGGAGTGATTCTAACTGTAGGGGGAGGGACTTAAGGGGAGGAGACCGATCATGTGTTCCTCTGTACTGGGATCTCATGATCGGTCTCCTCCCCGCTGACAGGACGTGGAGCTGTGTGTTTACACACACAGCTCCACGGTCCCGCCCGGTCCCGTTGTTTTAACGGGCAATCGCGGGTGCCCGGCGGACATCGCAGCCGCCGGGCACTCGCACCGGGTCCCGAGCGATGCCGCGGGCGCGCGCGCCCCCAGGCGGCCGGGAATCCGAGGACGTCATATGACGCCCACCCAGGATGGGAGATCCACCTTGTGGGCGTCATATGACTATGGGCGGTGTTGAAGTGGTTAAATATGGTACCTGGGGGGTGTGTAAAGTATGCCTGTGAAGTGGCATGTGTTTCCCGTGTTTAGAACTGTCCCTGCACAAAATGACATTTGTAAAGGAAAAAAAGAAGCCATTTAAAACCACTTGCGGCTTTAATGTCATGTCTTGTCCTGGCCGCCATATGGCTGAAAATCCTTGAGAAAAATGGCATGGCTACCCATCACCCCCCCCCCCCCACCCCAGCCCCTTTGGGTCTTGTATGGATATTAAGGGGGACCCCGCACCCAAAATAAAACCCTATACCTACAACCCTATATACTCTGAACAGCAGTATATAGGTGGTGCAAACAAGACACGGACTGTAGGTTTGTTCTTAAGTAGAATCTGAACAGGTACATTATGAAGTGTAGCTCCATCCCAAAAAAATCTATTTTTAAGCTTTTTGGAGAACATAGGGAGGGGTTATCACCCCTGTAACATTTGCTGTCTTTGCACATCTGTTCAGAACATGTCACCTCACTTTCCGTCCCAATGACAAATGTTTTTGGAAAAGTGGGGTTTTAATTGAAACAAGGATTGGTGATAAAGTATCAGTAGAGAGGAGATACCTTTTTCCCCAAATTAAATCTAACAGGATAGAATTTCCCTTCCTAGGGGTAGATTTCCTCTCACTTCCTGTTTTCTCTTTCCATTTGCAAGTAGGAGTCATTTGTAAGTTGGATGTTTGAAAGTAGGGGCCTGGCGTATATACTCTGCAGAAATTTGCCCTATTAGATGTTGGTGTAGCCACAAGACTGGTGGGCACAGGAATGGGCCCTGCTGTGAATTATTAGATCAAGATTTGTAATTGCATGCACCTGTTGAACCGGGCAGAAAAAATTGGGCCTTTGGTGGTGGTGGTGGTGGACGGTGTTGCCACAAGACTGTAAGCCCTCTGTCATGGTTATGCAGTAATCTTCCCCTGTTTGCTTACCTCTCCTCATGTGTTCCAACTAAGAGGCCGGCCACTCTCACCTGGTGGGTTTTATAACCTCTCCTCTAAGCATGGCTCCACCCCAGGCCCTATCAGGGAACCCTATATTAACCTGTGCACTGCAAGCCAGTGGTGCTGATCCACCATTGTGTATCCGTGGTGTGTTCGGCTTCCTGGTTCCTGCTTGCCGTGTGCTCTATGTTTGTCTCTGTTACCGACCTTGGCGTGTTCTCAATGATTCCTGTCTGCTTGTGATCTTTACCCTTTGGCATGTCCCCGACCATCCCTGTCTGCCTGTGACCCTGAACCTTTGGCGTGTACTCTGTTGTTCCTGTTTACCCTGACCTCTGCCTTATCCCCTTACTATCTTTGTTGTTCCAGCCTGCTGCTTCCTTCTCCTGTAGTCTACTGTGAGCCTGAGCTGTGAGACCCTGGGGGTCGTGACCTGGAGCCAGACTGCAGCCAAGTCCATCCTCACCACTAGAGGCTCTGGCGAACACCTGCTGGCTCTTAGACTCCGCGCCCTGGGGAATCTATGCTCTAGTTCCCACTGGGATCTGTTATGCCGCGTACACACAAAGGGACTATCCCGCGGTATTATCCGCTGGACTCAAGTCCAGCGGACAATCCCCTCGTGTGTGTGTGTGGGCTTCGGCAGACTTTTTGGCGCCAAAAGTCCAGCGGACTAGGTTTTAAGTTTTGTTTTAAAATTATCCGATGGACTTGGCAGTCCGGCGGACAATCCCGCCGTTAGTAGGCTAGTCCACCGGACTTTTGAAAATGAGCGGACTTTCTCGGAAAGTCCGTTCATTTAGCACGTGACTTCAGGTAGACGGAGCTAGCGAAGGCAGTGAATGCCGCCGTGCTAGCCCCGTCACCTGGCATGGATTTTAAAGGGACTCCCCACGCCGAAAAAACGGCGTGGGGGTCTCCCCCCAAATCCATCTCAGACCCTTATCCGAGCACGCAGGCCAGGAAAGGGGTTGGGGACGAGCGAGTGCCCCCTCCTGAGCCGTACCAGGCCACGTGCCCTCAACATGGGGGGGTGCCCTGGGGAAAGGGGGGCCGTGCGCCCCCCCACCCCAAAGCACCTTGTCCCCATGTTGATGAGGACAAGGGCCTCTTCCCGACAACCCTGGCCGTTGGTTGTCGGGGTCTGCGGGCGGGGGGCTTATCGGAATCTGGGATCCCCCTTTTATAAGGGGGCCCCCAGATCCCGGCCCCCCACCCTATGTGAATGAGTATGGGTACGATGTACCCCTACCCATTCACCTAAGGTGTAAAATGTAAAGTACAAAAACACACAATTTTGAAAAAATATTTTATTGCACTGCTCCGGGGGTCTTCTTCCGTCTTGGGGGTCTTCTCGCCGGACTCCTCCGCCATTTACCAAGCTCTTTTACCGAGCGGAGGAGGCCGGCTACCTTCTTTGTCGTCGACGCCGTCGTCTGGGGGTCTCGATCCACCTTCGGGGGTCTTCCGCCTTCTTCTTCTTCTTCCGATGTTGACCCGTCGCTATCTCTGGCCGGAATGCCAGAGCTGCGCTGTGCTGGGACTTGTATAGGGCCAAGGGGACAGGGTCACATGCTCATGTCACATGGTGACCCCGCCCCCCTGTGATGTCACAGTCCCGGAGGATGCTGGGACTGTGACATCACAGGGGGGCGGGGTCACCATGTGACATGAGCATGTGACCCTGTCCCCTTGGCCCTATATAAGTCCCAGCACAGCGCAGCTCTGGCATTCCGGCCAGAGAGAGCGACGGGTCAACATCGGAAGAAGAAGAAGGCGGAAGAAGAAGAAGGCGGAAGAAGAAGAAGGCAGAAGAAGAAGAAGGCGAAGAAGAAGAAGAAGAAGAAGAAGGCAGAAGAAGAAGGCGGAGGAAGAAGAAGAAGGCGGAAGAAGAAGAAGAAGAGGAAGACGGAAGAAGAAGAAGAAGAAGGCGGAAGAAGAGGAAGAGGAAGAGGAGGAAGAAGAAGAGGAGGAGGAAGAAGAAGAGGAGGAGGAAGAAGAAGAGGAGGAGGAAGAAGAAGAGGAGGAGGAAGAAGAAGAGGAGGAGGAGGAAGAAGAAGAGGAGGGAGGAGGAAGAAGAAGAGGAGGAGGAAGAAGAGGAGGAGGAGGAGGAAGAAGAGGAGGAAGAGGAGGAGGAAGAAGAGGAGGAAGAAGAAGAGGAAGAAGAGGAGGAGAAGAAGAGGAGGAAGAAGAAGAAGAGAAGAAGAGGAAGAGGAAGAGGAAGAGGAAGAAGAAGAAGAAGAGGAGGAAGAAGAGGAGGAAGAAGAAGAGGAAGAAGAGGAGGAAGAGGAAGAGGAAGAAGAGGAGGAAGAAGAGGAAGAGGAAGAGGAAGAAGATGAAGAAGGCGGAAGAAGAAGAAGAACCCCCGAAGGTGAATCGAGACCCCCAGACGACGACGGCGTCGACAACGAAGAAGGTAGCCGGCCTCCTCCGCTCGGTAAAAGAGCTCGGTAAATGGCGGAGGAGTCCGGCGAGAAGACCCCCAAGACGGAAGAAGACCCCCGGAGCAGTGCAATAAAATATTTTTTCAAAATTGTGTGTTTTTTTACTTTACATTTTACACCTTAGGTGAATGGGTAGGGGTACATCGTACCCCTTACTCATTCACATAGGGTGGGGGAAAAGGGGGATCCCAGATTCCGATAAGCCCCCCGCCTGCAGACCCCGACAACCAACGGCCAGGGTTGTCGGGAAGAGGCCCTTGTCCTCATCAACTTGGGGACAAGGTGCTTTGGGGTGGGGGGGGCCGCACGGCCCCCCTTTTCCCAGGGCACCCCCCATGTTGAGGGCACGCGGCCTGGTACGGCTCAGGAGGGGGGCGCTCGCTCGTCCCCACCCCTTTCCTGGCCTGCTGGGCTGCGTGCTCGGATAAGGGTCTGAGATGGATTTGGGGGGGACCCCCACGCCGTTTTTTCGGCGTGGGGGAGTCCCTTTAAATCCATGCCAGGTGACGGGGCTAGCGCGGCGGCATTCACTGCCTTCGCTAGCTCCGTCTAC
Source organism: Lithobates sylvaticus (assembly GCA_028564925.1). Taxonomy (NCBI): domain Eukaryota; kingdom Metazoa; phylum Chordata; class Amphibia; order Anura; family Ranidae; genus Lithobates; species Lithobates sylvaticus. Next base: position 3,800,857 of record CM053026.1, on the reverse strand, counting down.
CTGCAGTTACGTTCTAAATGAACGGACTGCTCCGTGTGTGGGCAAGTCCGTTCATTTTCAAAAGTCCCGCGGACTTTGTCCAGCGGATTGTCCGCCGGAGAAGTCCGGGCGTGTGTTGTAAGTCACACGCTCGGAAGTCCGGGCGTGTGTGGGGAAGTCCCGCCAGACTAGGTCCGGCAGACAATCCGCCGGACCACAAAGTCCGAACGTGTGTATGCGGCATTAATGATCCAGTAGACCTGTGTCCTGAATCTCCCTGGGTACAATCCACAGCAGTCAGTCCTAAGGTCCACTACCTAGCGGTGCACTTTCAATTCCTACTGAGTGCACCTGTCACCTACTCTCAAGGGACCCTGACACCCTCGCAGTTACTCTTGGTGGGCGCAGGAATGGGCCCTGCTGTGAGTTATATCAAGATTTGTAATTGCATGCACCTGTTGAACAGGGCAGAAAAATTGGGCCTTTGGTGGTGGTGGTGGTGGTGGACGGTGTTGCCACAAGACAGTAAGCCCTCACAGTTACTCTTGGTGGGCGCAGGAATGGGCCCTGCTGTGAGTTATTAGATCAAGATTTGTAATTACATGCACCTGTTGAACTGGGCAGAAAAATTGGGCCTTTGGTGGTGGTGGTGGTGGTGGTGGTGGTGGTGGACGGTGTTTCCACAAGACTGTAAGCCCTCACAGTTACTCTTGGTGGGCGCAGGAATGGGCCCTGCTGTGAACTATTAGATTAAGATTTGTAATTACACGCCCCTGTTAAACAGGGGCTGAAAAATTGTGCCTTAGGCATTGGTGCTGGTGCCACAACACTGCAACCCCTCACAGATACTGTACTCTGAGCACAGCAATGAGACCTGTTGCGAAGCATTTTTTTAAAAAATTGTAATTACACGCCCCTGTTAAACAGGGGCTGAAAAATTGTGCCTTAGGCACTGGTGTGGTGGCATGGATCATTGAGGAGGAGGAAGAGTATAGTCAGTGAACATAACAGGACAGTCACTCAGCATCAGCATAGGCAGTCTTGAAGGGATGTGACATTATAAATTATTCAGTTATATCCGCTTCAGGTGCCTGGTAGCTGGTGGTGATCCAAGACTGATTCATTTTTATGAAGGTCAGTCGATCAACCGAGTTGGTGGACAGGCGCACCCTGTGATCGGTGACAAATCCTCCAGCAGCACTGAATGTGCGTTCGGAAAGAACGCTGGATGCAGGACAGGCCAGTAGCTCAATTGCATACTGTGCAAGCTCTGGCCAGTGATCCATCCTCAGGACCCAGTAAGCCAGAGGATTTTCGGTGGGAAAGGTGTCCAAGTCTGACCTTGCCCCAAGGTATTCCTGCACCATGTATATCAGACGCTGGCGATGGTTGCTGGAACCGATCATACCTTGGGGCTGCGGACTAAAAAATTGTCTGAACGCATCGGTCAGACGTCCACCTTCCCCACCGCTCCTTCTGCTACTGACCGAAGCCTCAGCAACTCGTCGTCCAGGACCAGGAGTTTGTAACCTCCCAGTTTCTGGGAACGCGTTGCACAGACCTTTCTGCAAGGCCTCCCTGAGATGTCTCATCCTTTGCTCCCTCTGCGACGGCAAGATAAGGTCCGCAACCTTACCCTTGTACCGTGGATCAAGGAGAGTGGCCAGCCAGTAATGGTCCCTCTCCTTGATCCGAAGAACACAAGGATCCTTCCGCAGGCTTTGCAGGATCAGGGAGGCCATGCAACGTAGGTTAGCTGAGGCATTCGGTCCGGAAACTTCTGGGTCACTGAGGACGACATGATCGCCAGCCACCTCCTCCCAGCCACGTACAAGTCCACTGGTTTGTTGGGACTGTACATGATCCCTAAAAGACTGCTGCTGCTGATGCTGAGTGCCAGGCTCCACCTCCATGCTCACACAATCCTCCTCCTCCTCCTCCTCCTCCTCCTCCTCCTCATCCTCTTCCTGTGTGATGGGTGGGACAGAAGGAACACTGTCTGGATAAAGGGGGCCTTGAGAGGCAAGGAAGTCCTCCTCTTCCTGCCTCTGTTCTGCCTCAAGTGCCCTGTCCATTATCCCACGCAGCGTATGCTCCAACAGGTGGACAAGAGGTACAGTGTCACTGATGCATGCACTGTCACTGCTCACCATCCTCGTGGCCTCCTCAAATGGTGAGAGGACAGTGCATGCATTCCTGATCATGCTCCACTGGCGTGGGGAAAAAAAGCCAAGCTCCCCTGACCCTGTCCTGGTGCCGTAGTCGCAAAGGTAGTCATTGATGGCCCTCTGCTGCGTGTGCAGTCGCTGCAGCATGGCCAACGTTGAGTTCCACCTGGTGGGCATGTCACATATTAGGCGGTTCTTGGGCAGGTTCAGCTCCTTTTGCAGCTCAGTCAGCCGAGCACTGGCATTATAAGATCGGCGGAAATGCACACAGACTTTCCTGGCCTGCCTCAGGACATCCTGTAAGCCTGGGTACCTGCCCAAGAACCGCTGCACCACCAGGTTGAGGACGTGAGCCATACAGGGCACATGGGTGAGCTGCCCCTGTCGCAGGGCGGAGAGGAGGTTGGTGCCATTGTCAGAAACGACCATTCCTGGCTTAAGCTGGCGTGGCGTCAACCACCTCTCGGCCTGCCCCTGCAGAGCTGCCAGAACCTCTGCCCCAGTGTGGCTCCTGTCCCCAAACACACCAGCGCAAGCACGGCATGGCATCTTTTTGCCTGCGTACTTGCGTAGCCCCTTGTACGCCTACGGAGCACCGCTGGTTCCGAGGACAGAGCACTCGAAGAGGACATGGAGGAAGAAGAAGAGGAGGGGGTGGAGGAGAGAGGTGTGTCACAACCAGTAGTAGCGTTTTGGAGGCGTGGTGGCGGAACAACCTCCAACACTACTGCACCTTGTCCTGCATCCCTCCCAGCTGCCAATAGAGTGACCCAATGGGCCGTGAAAGACAGATAACGTCCCTGGCCATGCCTGCTGGACCATGAGTCAGCGGTAATATGCACCTTACTGCTGACCGCCCTGTCCAGCGAGGCATGGACATTGCCTTCCACATGCCGGTAGAGAGACGGAATCGCCTTCCGTGAGAAAAAGTGGCGTTTGGGAACCTGCCACTGAGGAACCACACATTGAACAAACTCACGGAAGGGGGCCGAGTCTACCAACTGAAAAGGCAGCAGTTGAAGTGCTAGCAATTTAGCCAAGCTAGCATTCAACCGCTGGGCATGTGGATGACTGGGAGTGTACTTCTTTCGACGGTCCAGCAGCTGGGGCAGGGAAATTTGCCTGCTGCAATCGGACGTCGGTGTACTGCAAGTACTTGGTTGTGACACACCTAATTCTACACCTTCAGTCCTCTCAGAGCAGCTTTCAGAGAGGACTGAAGATATAGTGGGGATGGAGATCCCAGCTGATGAGGAGCAAGGAGAGGTCCGCTTTGTTGTTTGGTGTGGGTCTTTTATGTGTGCTTGCCAACGAGCTGCATGGCAGGTCGACATATGTCTGGTCATGCTTGTGGTGCCCAAGCGGCTGATGTTTTGGCCACGCGAGATACGCTTGAGACAAATATTGCAAATAGCAGTGGTGCGATCTGATGCACTCGTCTCAAAAAAGGCCCACACCAAAGAACTTTTGTGATAACGTGCAGAGGCAGCGCCCTGCACAGGCGGAGCTCTGCGGTGTGATACAGTTGGTGTGCTGGCCTCTAGCTGGCCTCCAGGGGGCATCCTGCCTCGTTGGACATGTGCAGCCGCATCCTCCTCCTCCTCCTCCTCCTCTCTCCCTTCAGGCACCCAGGTGGAGTCAGTGACCTCATCATCCCCTCCCTCTTCACCACTAGAGCAAACCTGGCAGTAAGCTGCAGCTGGTGGAACATGACTGCCAGATTGCTGTCCTTCAGCATCCCCTCTCTCTGCGCGCACACTACTGCCTTCCTCAAGCTGGGTATCATCATCCGAGCCTTCCAATCGTTGGGCATCCTCCTGGAGCATGTACCCAACACTGTGCTCAAACAGTTCGGAGGAGGACATGGTGGGTCTAGGGAAGGGGTGGCTGATGATGCCATTGAGTACGCATTGGCAGCTGCTCTGCCAGTACCCTGAGCCTGGGTGAGAGAGGATGAGGAGGATGAGGAGGGCTTGGTCTTCCATTCTACCAAGCCTTCGGCATGATGCGGCTCCACATGTCTAGCTGCCGAAAACAAAGACAAGCGTGTCCCATGGCCACGTGCTGATGACGATGCACGACCACGTCCACGGCCAGCACTGTTGTCTCTAGAAACAGAGCCTGCTTGCCCTGTGTTCTTGCCTCGGCACGGTCTGCCTCTCCTTGGTGGTCTTCCAGCCATTGTAGTCGGTAGTGTATATAGTATAAAAAATAGAGCTCCTATGTGTGCTCACAACACACTGTAGGTCCTATAGGTGCTGACACTAACACACTATAGGTACTATGTGTGCTGCTGACAAGAAAATATAGGAGCTATGTGTGCTGCCACAAACACACTAGAAGTCCTATGGGTGCTGCTGACACAATAGGTAGTATATGTGTGCTGCTGACAAGAAAATATAGGAGCTCTGTGTGCTGCCACTAACACACTAGAAGTCCTATGGGTGCTCTATGGGTGCGTAATGGGCTTCCATTTGTCATGCCTTGGCGTTTTATATGAGCATGTGTATATATATATATATATATAGCGGCCATAACCCTCGATGGGGCGGCCTTGACTTTTGGGCTTACCGGTTATCTCCGCTTGGCTTGTTCCTCCAGGTCCAGGGTTAGTACCCAACGACTTTGGACGCTGACACCATAAAAGTCCTTTAGAAAGGTTTTTATTTGCAGGGGTAACATCCAACAGACACAGTCTCATGTGGGAACAGAGGGCAAGGGTGAAGAAACTCCGGCACCTTGAACTGCTAGGTATATGAAAGTCTCTATTTGCCAACCCAGAGAGTAGCCACTCGCAGCTGGGTCCCTCAATGCTGAACAAATCTCTAGCCAGAGATTATGGCAGTCAGCACTTGAATTCGGAACTTGCAAAGTCTCTGGCCTTGAATGAAAGTAGTACTCAGTAGCAAACAGGAACCTTTCCTCAGTACCTGGAACGTTATCCGTCTCCTTGACAGTATTGGGGAAGCGTGGATTCTCTAGTGTCCTTGACAACCCAGCAACCGGGTACTTCTCAGGATGCCAGCTTGGCCCTCCTCCGAAGAGTCCTCCCCCGGTCGCCTACACGAGCCGCGGTGCCCCTCCAAGTTGAGAGCGCACCCGGACACCTTGAATCCTCCCTCAGTTACTGCGCCTCGCACTGCCGGTTCCGAGACTTGGGAACAGATGGATCCTTTGCCCCAGAGCAAGCGGGTCCGTGGGGATTGTCAGACCAACCATGTTACGGGGCAACACACGCTCCCGTGACCCGGACCCCTCGCGGGGCTACCCCGGTCCAGATCCAGGAAACGGGCAGCTCAGGCCTAACGAACCTCGAGCACGTGACTCCAGCATCTTAAGTACCCTTGGCTACGGGGAATGCCGGTACCCAAACGTCCAACCAGGCCTGGTTCTAAACTCTTCATGTGTGCCTCACTGTACACATGACCAGGCAGAACCCCAACACAGCCCAGTCAAACCGATGCCAAAGTCAACCTACCCAATTAACCCTCAGAACCCCGTTACTGTTCTGAGAGAAAAACAACAAAATTTACACATAGCAAAAGTGTCACCGCTACATATATATATATATATATATATATATATATATATATATATATATATATACATACATATATACACACATACATTCATATCGGCCTCTGATGCGATTTGACTTTTTTTAGATCTTCTCCACCCTTGGATGTAGGGAAGAGTGCGGAGAGGAGAGAGGGGGGGGAGGAGGAGCCATACATGCACACACTTATATCTGCTACTGATCGGAAATCGTTTTTTCCTAGACACCTGTAATGGGCTCCCACAATAATAGAAATAAAAATAGAAATAAATATATGAATCAAAATTAAAACAAAAATAAAAAACAACATACCCCCCCCCCCTTTTCATGACCCATTTGATCTTAAGCTCCCTTAATTCAATCTCATTAAGCCGGTGTCTTCTGTCAGCCTTAGTAGGAGGAGCCGTTATAGTGGGCTACTTATCAACCATCCATATTTATGGGTATTAATGCACAACACAGTGTCAGGAACCACCCGATGGTGGGCGCCATTCCAGCCGCCCAAAGATCAAATAATACCACCAGCCGGAGAAAGCTCCCCTGACAGTTCCAGACTGCCAGGAGACACCCGCTGGTAGACATCAGTACTGCGCGACCCATTGTCTGACAATGCTACCAGCAGGTGGAACCATTCCTGACACCAGGAAGGGATCCCTTGTCCATAAGCACGTCAATGAGTCTACGGAACCAATCTAGGGAATGGGTTAAAAATTGCAGATGTTCCCCCCCACCACAAGGCAGTACAAAAAAAGAACATGAAGCCTAGCACATAGCCAGCATGACTACACAACTGGCACAGAGGTGAATATTATAGATTGGGAGAAAAGAGAGGTGACACGGAGCAAATGACCATGGATTGAAGAGTGAGGGGGCATAGAGAAGATAACCATGGGTTGGAGAAAGAGTAGGTACAGTGGAGTGGACCATAGATGGAGGAAGAAAGGAGGCAGAGAGCACCAACCTTAGAATGGGAAGGAGAGAGGAGACACAGAGCAGATGACCATGAATTAGGAAGAGTGAGGAGGCACAGAGGAGACGACCATAGATGAGGGAAGAAAGGAGGCAAAGAGCAAACTGTAGCCTGGGGGTGGAGAGCAGAGACACAGAGCAGATGACCATGGATTAGGAAGAGTGAGAGGACATAGATGAGATGACCATGAGTTGGAGGAAGATTAGGCATAGTGGAGATAACCATAGATGAAGAAAGATAGGAGGCAAACAGCACAAACCATAGACTGGGGAGGAGACACAGAGGAGATGACCATGGATTAGGAAGAGGGAGGGGGCATAGATTAGATGACCATGGATTGGAGGAAAAGTTGGCACAGTTGGAGATAACCATAAATGAGGGAAGATAGGAGGCAAACAGCACACACCATAGACTGTGGAGGAGAGATAAGACACAAAGGAGATCACCATAGAGTGGGGGAACAGAGAGAAGGCACAAGGAAGATGACCATGGATTGGGGAGAGAGAGAGGAGGGATATAGCAGATGACCATGGATTGGGGGGGGGGATAGAGAGAGAGGAGGGATATAGCAGATGACCATGGATTGGGGGGAGAGAGAGGAGGGATATAGCAGATGACCATGGATTGGGGGAGAGAGAGAGGAGGGATATAGCAGATGACCATGGATTGGGGAGAGAGAGAGAGAGGAGGGATATAGCAGATGACCATGGATTGGGGGGGGGGGGGGAGAGAGAGAGGAGGGATATAGCAGATGACCATGGATTGGGGGGAGAGAGAGAGAGAGAGGAGGGATATAGCAGATGACCATGGATTGGGGAGAGAGAGGAGGGATATAGCAGATGACCATGGATTGGGGGAGAGAGAGGAGGGATATAGCAGATGACCATGGATTGGGGGGAGAGAGAGGAGGGATATAGCAGATGACCATGGATTGGGGAGAGAGAGAGAGAGGGATATAGCAGATGACCATGGATTGGGGAGAGAGAGAGGAGGGATATAGCAGAGGACCATGGATTGGGGAGAGAGAGAGAGGAGGGATATAGCAGATGACCATGGATTGGGGGGAGAGAGAGGAGGGATATAGCAGATGACCATGGATTGGGGGGAGAGAGAGGATGGATATAGCAGATGACCATGGATTGGGGGGAGAGAGAGGATGGATATAGCAGATGACCATGGATTGGGGAGAGAGAGAGGATGAATATAGCAGATGACCATGGATTGGGGAGAGAGAGAGGATGAATATAGCAGATGACCATGGATTGGGGGGAGAGAGAGGAGGGATATAGCAGATGACCATGGATTGGGGGGAGAGAGAGGAGGGATATAGCAGATGACCATGGATTGGAGGGAGAGAGAGAGGAGGTATATAGCAGATGACCATGGATTGGGGAGAGAGAGAGAGAGGAGGGATATAGCAGATGACAATGGATTGGGGGAGAGAGAGAGAGAGAGGGATATAGCAGATGACCATGGATTGGGGGGAGAGAGAGGAGGGATATAGCAGATGACCATGGATTGGGGAGAGAGAGAGGAGGGATTTAGCAGATGACCATGGATTGGAGGGAGAGAGAGAGGAGGTATATAGCAGATGACCATGGATTGGGGAGAGAGAGAGGAGGGATATAGCAGATGACCATGGATTGGGGGGAGAGAGAGGAGGGATATAGCAGATGACCATGGATTGGGGGGAGAGAGAGGAGGGATATAGCAGATGACCATGGATTGGGGAGAGAGAGGAGGGATATAGCAGATGACCATGGATTGGGGAGAGAGAGAGAGAGAGGATGGATATAGCAGATGACCATGGATTGGGGGGAGAGGGAGAGAGAGGAGGGATATAGCAGATGACCATGGTTTGGGGGAAGAGGGAGGAGACATAGAGCATATTACCATGATTTGGAGACGAGAGAGGCACAGAGTGGTTGTATAGAGATGGGGGAAAGAAAAAAAGAGGCACAGTAAAGATGACCATGGATTGGGGCAAGAGAAGGTACATACTTAGAAGATGACCTTAGAAGGTGGTAAGAGAGGAGGTAAAAAAAAAAAGACCCTGGCTTGGGGAAGAGTGAGAAGGCAGAAGAGATGAGCATGGATTTGGGGAAAGTGAGGAGACATATTGAACATTAGGGTTAGGAGAAAAAGGGTGGTGGGGAGATCTTTTTATATAAGTAGTGCTGGATCAGTATTATATAATGCACGGTGATGCTGGGTGATACATAAAAAAACATATTTATTTATTACACACAACATATCAGTGGAGATTTCTTGGAAGTGACCTCTCTACACCAGTTAATCAGTTGGCTCAATATTCTGCCTATACAAAGTTCCAGAATTTGTATGTAGGGTAAGAGGGAACTATTGGGGAGGGAAGAGTTTCTGAATCACTCTCTTCACATTGGGCACTAAGGACATATTGTATTTCCACAGTATGTCATCCCGGATCTGGTCCTGTCTGACGATGTCCTTCCTTCCGACATTTTTACAATGGAAAGTCTTGGCCATCTGGATCGGGACATTTTTAGATTTCCCTACGTATTTCGAAACATAATGGATTGAGGTCTGAAACACTTTCCTGGGATTCAGGATCATTTTACGAGGATTATGCATTTTTGGGTTAATGGGATTTGGGAAGGCATGGTGGAGAATATTGTCCCCGGGAACGTGAGACCACAGGTCAAATTCAGGGCGGCTGTCTGATGCGGAGAAGACTTGAGTTTCAATGAGGAAGACACTTGTGTCCAGGAACTGTTTCTGAAGATTCTCCATCATTGATGACCAGTCCCAGTCCTTGACTGGAAGAATAATTTCATCAATGTCATTGAGGAGAACAAACTTACTTTTGTACATGTTCCTGTATAGACAATCATTTAAGGTTGCAATTTGCCCAAAATAACCAATGTCCACGGTGAGTCCTGGGGTGTATATCCACTTTTTCGATGTCTGAAGATGGCGGTCTATTGGCCATGGCACCACCTCTAGAGTTCCTTCATCAATGTAATGACGTAACACTTTATCTACATCCTGGGAACAGCTGGTGTTATAGATGGTGACCTTAGAGGCCCCCAGAATCTTGTACATCTCAATACTCTGGATCATCTGGAGGACATTGTTGTAGTTTCCATACAAAGTAGAAATACAGACGGTGAAATTGGAGGAGATTGGCGGTGGTGGACGGTTCCTGACTTCAAAGAGGATGCTCTGACTTGTGTTTGTGGAAATTATGGAAGAGAAAGACATATAAGTGTAATCACACCCAGAAGGTTCTGCACACAGGAGACTCGCCATTCCATACGGGAACCCAAAGCTGTCTCTATGAAGATCTATTTGTGCCCTGACAAAGACGTTCTGATTGGAGGAACAATGGAAGATACAGTAGAGTACTTTCACAGATACATGGATGATGGCGATGACCCGGACTGATTGGCCAAGTCTAGGCTCATAATACGGGGAGATGATAAATGTTCTATTATCCAGAGCCGTGATGGTGTCTGTGACAATGGGAAGTCCACGAGATCTCATCTTCTGAGGTCTGATTTCTGCATGGTAGGGGTAATAAAAGACAACAAGCCCTACAAATATGATCAGTGTGTAGAACATGAATCTTAAACACGTCCACATTCTGGTCCCATCAGGCGATCACAGCTGTATGAAGACAAGAGAGCACAGAGTCAAATATATTCAGCGGAATTTGAAGTCTGTAACACTATCACATATACCAGAGGAGCTTACACTCTAATGTATTCCTCCCAGTCACACACTATTATCACTGCCAGTAATCACCATATGGGGGTTAATAGTACTGCCACCAGAACTAGGGGTTATTTTTGCGGCCACTGACAGCAATGTTGGGGTTATTATTGCGTCCACTGACACCAGTTTTGGGGGTTATTATTGCGTCCACTGACACCAGTTTTGGGGGTCAGGGCCTGACTGGCCTACCGGGATATTTCCCGGCAGGCCGCCTGCCCTGGGGCCGCTTTGCGGCTGCACTGCTCTCTTTTTCTCCTGCTCCTGTGATCACGGAGCTGGCAGGGTCTGTTTGTGTTCGGCGGCCACGCTGTAACACTGTCCCACCCCCCTAGACCGGCTCATGTGATGATAGAATCAATGTTCCACCTATTACACGAGCCGGTCTAGGGGGGCGGGACCGTGTTACAGCGCGGCCGCCGAACACAGACCCGGCCAGATCCGAAATCACAGGAGGAGATGCCTGTGAATACAGCCCGCCCTGTGTGCCTGAATAGGGGGATCAGCAAGGGGCGGCATATAGAGGAAATTAGCTTTCTATATTCCTCCATGCAGCCGCTGAATTCTTGGAGGAGAATCAAACATTCAGCGGCTGCATGGAGGAATATAGAAAGCTCATTTCCTCTATATGCCGCCCCCCTATCCAACTTCTTTTACTGCCCCCCCTTTCTCCTTGTGCTCCCCCCAGTGCTCTCCTCCCCCCCCACCACACTCTGCAGCCCCCACCCCACAGTGCTCTCCAGCCCCCCTGTGCTCCCCACCCCCCACAGTGCTCTCCAGCCACCCCGTGCTCCCCACCCCCCCCGCAGTGCTCTCCAGCCCCACTCCCCACAGTGCTCTCCAGCCCCCTCTGCTCCCAACCCCCCACAGTGCTGTCCAGCCCCCCCGTACTCCCCACCCCTGTTCTTTCTGCCCACGGTGCTCTCCAGCTCTCCCCATCAGTCTCCAGCTCCCACCCCAGTGCTCCCCACAGTGCTCTCCAGCCCCCCCCTGTGCTCCCCACCCCCCACAGTGCTGTCCAGCCCCCCCCTGTGCTCCCCACCCCTGTTCTTTTTGCCCTAGTGCTCTCCAGTTCTCCCCATCAGTCTCCAGCTCCCACCCCAGTGCTCCCCACAGTGCTCTCCAGCCCCCCCCCCCCCTGTGCTCCCCACCCCCCACAGTGCTGTCCAGCCCCCCCGTGCTCCCTACCCCTGTTCTTTTTGCCCTAGTGCTCTCCAGCTCTCCCCATCAGTCTCCAGCCCCCCCCTGTGCTCCCCACCCCCCCGTGCTCCCCACCCCCACAGTGCTGTACAGCCCCCCCGTGCTCCCCACCCCTCTTCTTTCTGCCCCCGGTGCTCTCCAGCTCTCCCCAACAGTCTCCAGCCCCCACCTCAGTGCTCTCCACCCCCCACTGTGCTCTCCAGCCCCGTGCTCTCCACCCCTGTTCTTTTTGACTCCCCCTCCAGTGCTCTCTCAAGCTCCCCCCCAGCACTCTCCACTCCCCCCTGCATTTTACCCCCACCCATGTGCTCTCCAACCCAACCAGTGCTCTTCAGTCCCCTGTGCTTTCCACCCCTGTATTTTCTGACCCCCACCGGTGCTATCAAGCTCCCCCCCATTGCTCTCCACTCCCCCCTGCTCTTTGTACCCCCCAGTGCTCTCCAGCCCTGTTTTTCTTCCCGCCCAGTGCTCTCAAGCTCCCGTCCAGTGCCCTTTGCCACCCCACACTCTTACCCCCCCCCCCCAGTGCTCTCAGCCTCCTGTGCTCTCCACCCCTGTTCTTTTTGCCCCCCCCCCCCCCAGTGCTCTGCACTCCCCACCCCTGTGATCTCGATGCGCTCGTGTCACCCAGACACAGCGCATCATAGATCGGCGGGAGGGCTCTGTGATTGGCCCTCCTGATCACATGACGGCCGTGTCCAATCACGGCCGCCATGTGATGTAAACAAACAGCCGGTTGCTAGGCGATCCGCTCTCCTCTCCTCACACAGAAGTTGTCGGTGAGGAGAGGAGAGCGGATCTCTGCAGCCGGCTGGTGATCAGTGAGTATGAGCTGTTTTTTTACAGCTTTTTACTCACTGATCACCAGTCTAGTAAAACACACAACACACCACAGTAAAACACACAAAGTAAATAAAACACATGTCCCCACATAGTAATGATCCCTAAAACACATGTCCCCCACATATATAACAGTAAAATCAAATGTCCCAATGATCATTTGCGTACATCTGTACATGATCACCTGCACACATCTGTCCCTGATCACACAAACCAATTATTATACACTTAACTGCTCAGCGACCACCGGCTGTCAATTAACGGGCAGGCGGCGCAGCTCTCATGGCGGGAGGGTGTCATATGATGGCCTCCCCTTCCCGTCCCTCCAGGGAGTGCGCGCGCACCCGCCGTGTCACTGGGCACCCGATGTGCGTGCCCAGCGGCCGCGATGTCCGCCGGGCACCCGCGATTGCCCGGTAACACAGCAGGACCATGGATCTGTGTATGTAAACACACAGATCCACAGACCTGTCAGAGGAGAGGAGACCAATAGTGTGTTCTCAGTACAGAGAAACACTGATCGGTCTCCTCCCCTTGTGAGTCCCCTCCCCCTACAGTTAGAATCACTCCCAGGGAACATATTAACCCCTTTTTTTTAAGGAGGAGGCTCTCTGAGGACTCTGATGTAAGAAGGAGGCTCTCTGTGGACCCCGATGTAAGTGGGGGCTCTCTGGGGACCCTGATGTAAGAAGGAGGCTCTCTGGGGACCCTGATGTAAGGAGGAGGCTCTCTGGGGACCCTGATGTAAGGAGGAGGCTCTCTGGGGACCCTGATGTAAGGAGGAGGCTCTCTGAGGACTCTGATGTAAGGAGGAGGCTCTCTGGGGACCCTGATGTAAGAAGGAGGCTTTCTGGGGACCCTGATGTAAGGAGGAGGCTCTCTGGGGACCCTGATGTAAGGAGGAGGCTCTCTGGGGACCCTGATGTAAGGAGTAGGCTCTCTGGGGACCCTGATGTAAAAAGGAGGCTCTCTGGGGACCCTGATGTAAGGGGGAGGCTCTCTGGGGACCCTGATGTAAGGAGTAGGCTCTCTGGGGACCCTGATGTAAAAAGGAGGCTCTCTGGGGACCCTGATGTAAGGCAAAGGCTCTCTGGGGACCCTGATGTAAGGAGGAGGCTCTCTGGGGACCCTGATGTAAGGAGGAGGCTCTCTAGGGAACCTGATGTAAGAACGAGGCTCTCTGGGGACCCTGATGTAACTGGGAGGCTCTCTGGGGACCCTGATGTAAGAAGGAGGCTCTCTGGGGACCCTGATGTAACTGGGAGGCTCTCTGGGGACTCTGATTTTAAGGGAGAAGCTCTCTGGGACCCTGATTTAAGAGGGAGGTTTTCTTGGGACCCTAATGTAAGGGGGGCTCTCTGGAAACCCTGATGTAAGTGTGGGGGGGCTCTCTAGGCACCCTGATGTAAGTGGGGGGCTCTCTGGGGACCCTGATGTAAGGGGGGCTCTCTGGAAACACTGATGTAAGTGTGGGGGGGACTCTCTAGGCACCCTGATGTAAGTGGGGGGCTCTCTGGGGACCCTGATGTAAGTGGGGGGCTCTCTGGGGATATATACACACACGTATATTACTGTATATACATGTGTATACCCAGCCAAGCTTTTGACTTTCTTTACTACGCTGCTATGGGCTCTAGCCCCAGATCTTTTGTAGACCCAGCAACGCCCTGTATCCAATTCATATACAGGTTACGTCCCGTACACACGATCAGACTATCCGACAAAAAAATGTAGAATTTTGTTTTTCGAAGGTCGTTGGCTTCAACTTGTCTTGCATACACACGGTCACACAAATGTCGGCCGACAATTACGAACGTAGTGACGTACTACATGTTTTTTTTCAGCTCTTTAGCACCACCCTTTGGGCCTTCTTCTGCTACTTTAGTGTTATGTCCTGTACACGCGACCGGATGTTCCCGTCGGAAAATAAACTGAAGGTTTTTCCGATAGAATTCCGACGCTCAAGCTGTCTTGCCTACACACGGTCACACCAAATTCCAACCGCCAAGAGTGCGGTGACATACAACGCGTACGACGCCACTATAAAAAGGAAGTTCAGTAGCCACTGCGTCAGAAACAGCATACAGACAAGCTTTTTTTTCAGCTAAAAAATTTTTCCGTCTGGAAAAATTTAGAACATGTTCTCTAAGTCCATCTGAATTTTCGACAGAAAAAGTCCGATGGAGCATACACAAGGTCAAAATATACGACGAAAAGCTCCCATCGGACGTTTTCTGTCGGAATGTCGGACCGTGTTTATGCCCCATCGCACTTTTTCCATTGAAAATGCAGACGGACTTAGATAGAGAACCTTTTCCGACAGAAAAAATTTCTAGCGGAAAAAACGCTCGTCTGTATACTGTTCCGACGCATTGGCTATTGAACTTCCTTTTTATAGTGCCGTTGAACGCGTTTGTCCCGTCGTACGTGTTGTCCCGTCGTACGCGTTGTCCCGTCGTACACGTTGTCCCGTCGAACGCGTTGTCCCGTCGAACGCGTTGTCCCGCCGTACGCGTTGTCCCGTCGTACGCGTTGTCCCGTCGTACGCGTTGTCCCGTCGTACTCGTTGTCCCGTCGAACGCGTTGTCCCGTCGAATGCATTGTCCCGTCGAACGCGTTGTCCCGTCGTACGCGTTGTCCCGTCGTTCGCGTTGTCCCGTCGAACGCGTTGTCCCGTCGAACGCGTTGTCCCGTCGAACGCGTTGTCCCGTCATACGTCTTGTTCCGTCAAACACGTTGTCCCATTGTATGCGTTATCCCGTTCTGTGCGTTGTCCCGTCGTATGTGTTGTCCTGTCGCACATGTTGTCCTGTCGTACGTGTTGTCCTGTCGTACGTGTTGTCCTATCGTACGTGTTGTCCCGTCGTACGTGTTGTCCTGTCGTACGTGTTGTCCTATCGTACGTGTTGTCCTATCGTACGTGTTGTCCCGTCGTACGTGTTGTCCTATCGTACGTGTTGTCCCGTCGCACGTGTTGTCCCGTCGTACGTGTTGTCCTGTCGTACGTGTTGTCCTATCGTACGTGTTGTCCTATCGTACGTGTTGTCCCGTCGTACGTGTTGTCCTATCGTACATGTTGTCCCGTCGCACGTGTTGTCCTGTCGTACGTGTTGTCCCGTCGTACGTGTTGTCCTGTCGTACGTGTTGTCCTATCGTACGTGTTGTCCTATCGTACGTGTTGTCCCGTCGCACGTGTTGTCCTGTCGTACGTGTTGTCCCGTCGTACGTGTTGTCCCGTCGTACGTGTTGTCCTATCGTACATGTTGTCCCGTCGCACGTGTTGTCCTGTCGTACGTGTTGTCCCGTCGTACGTGTTGTCCTGTCGTACGTGTTGTCCTATCGTACGTGTTGTCCTATCGTACGTGTTGTCCCGTCGCACGTGTTGTCCTGTCGTACGTGTTGTCCCGTCGCACGTGTTGTCCTGTCGTACGTGTTGTCCTGTCGTACGAGTTGTCCCGTCGTATGTGTTGTCCCGTCGCACGTGTTGTCCTGTCGTACGTTTTGTCCTGTCGTACGTGTTGTCCTGACGTACGTTTTGTCCTGTCGTACGTTTTTTACGTCACCGCGTTCCTGACTGTCAGTATTTGGTGTGACCGTGTGTAGGCAAGACAGCTTGAGCGGAATTCCGTCGGAAAAACTGTCGTGTGCACACGGCATAAGTAGAAGTTTGGTGAGTGTTGATTCGCGCTTTTCTTTTTGCATTTTTTATTTTGCGCGATTATTATTATACTTGATATCACTTGAAAAAAAAAAGCCTTTGAAAATCACTAAATCAATAACTCCATCAGTATCTCCAGCAAAGCAGCTTCATTATTATCCCATTAAAGAAGAAGAGAATTGTGCGCTGCATTTCCAGATTTCATAATTTGCCGCGTCACAAATGTTAATTCTCCATTACGAACGCTCGTTTACAAGACCGACCGAGTCTGCTTCCGAGCATGCGTGGACTTTTGTGCGACGGACTTGTGTACACGCGATCGGAAAGTCCGACAACAACACTTTGTTGGCTCAAAAATTTGAGAACCTGCTAGCCAACATTTGTTGGCGGAAAGTCCGACAGCAAATGTCCGATGGAGCGTACACGCGGTCAGACTTTTCGCCAACAAGCTCACATCCAACATTTGTTGTCGGAAAATCCGATCGTGTGTACGGGACATAAGAGTATTGGGGAACTTTCATCCCTCCTCTGTCTTCCCGGTGTGTCCAACACCTGTCCATTCTACCTTTCTGATATACTACAAATTTATCCTCGATGGCTCGTGCTCCTGATGATTGGACGTAGAGCCCCAGCCGTACGCTACACCATTGCAATCGTGTGATTCTGAGATTAAAAAACATGCATTTTATCATTAATTATCATCACTATTAACCACTTGCCGACCAGCCGCCGCAGAATGGCATGGCTGGGCAAAACAATGTTATGTTACGTCGCTTCGCCCTGTGGCCACTAGGGGCGTGCGTGCCCGCTGCTCACCCCCCCCTGGAGCCGATGTGAGGGCACGTTGCTTGGGACGCTTACTACACTGGAGCATTGCTCCCCTTTCTGCCCATGGTGACACCTAAGTCACCCCTCTGTGGCCACTAGGGGCGCGCGTGCCCGCTGCTCACCCCCCCCCCCCCGGAGCCGATGTGAGTGCACGGCGGTCACGATCACCGACGGGCTCTAACTAACATCGATCAGTGCTATAAAAATGCATTGATTACTGTGTAAATGTCAATGGCAGTGAAGGGGTTAAAACTAGGGGCAGGGAAGGTGTTAACACTAGGGGGCGATCAAGGGGTTAATTGTGTTCCCTCAGTGTGTGTTCCAACTGAAGGGGGGAGGGGGACTGTGTAGGGGAGATGACAGATTGCTGTTCATACTCTGTATGAACAGGCGATCTGTCTCTTCTCCCCTCAGAGAACCGGAAACTGTGTGTTTACACACACAGTTCCGGGTTCTCCGTGTGGCCCCGGGAGCCCGGCGGTGATCGAGACCGCTGGCCACTCGCATTGGCTCGGGGAGCGAGCAGGGTGGCCCCCTAGTGGCCGTCTATGTTACCGACGTAACATAACGGCGATTCGCGCAGCCGAGCCATGTTGCCGCAGTACAACTGCGGCGGCTGGTCGGCAAGCGGTTAAATCGACGCAGTGCCGAATCGCAAAAAGTGCTCTGGTCAGGAAGGGGGTAAAATCTTCCGGGGCTGAATCAGTGCAGCCTCATTAATGTCAATCAGTGCAGCCTCATTAGTGCCTATCAGTGGAGCCTCGTTAATACCCATCAGTGCAGCTTCCTTAGGGCCCATCAGTGGAGCCTCCTTAGTGCCCGACAGTGCAGCCTCATTAGTGCCCATCAGTGCAGCCTCCTTAGTGCCCAACAGTGCAGCCTCCTTAGTGCCCGACAGTGCAGCCTCATTGGAGCCCATCAGTGCAGACTCATTAATGCCCATCAGTGCAGACTCATTAATGCCCGACAGTGCAGCCTCCTTAGTGCCCGACAGTGCAGCCTCCTTAGTGCCCGACAGTACAGCCTCCTTAGTGCCCGACAGTGCAGCCTCATTAGAGCCTATCAGTGCAGACTCATTAATGCCCATCAGTGCAGCCTCATAAGTGTACATCAGCGAAGAAGAAAAATTACTTATTTGCTAAATGTTATAACAGAAAATATTAGGTATTTTTTTCATTTGTTTAGCAAAATATAAAAACCCCCAGTGGTGATTAAATACCACCAAAAGAAGCTCTATTTGTGTGAAGAAATGATAGGAATATCATATGTGTACAGTGTTACATGACCGCGCAATTGTCATTGAAAGTGTGACATCACTGAAAGCTAAAAAGTGGCCTGGGTGGGGGGGGTTGTTCGATTAACCACTTGCTGACCGTAAAAACGTATATATACCTAGTACATGATCCGACACCTCTGGGTAGGGGGGTGCGCCTGCGTGCCGCTGGCAGCCCCCCCCCCCCCCGCCCCCCCCCCCCCCCCCCCCCCCCGCTGTGATTATACACTTTTGGTAAAGAAAAAGAAACATGACCTATTAAAGGCTGGTAAAGTATTGAGGAGCTTGTCAATGGCGTGCACCATTCGCTGAGTAGACGTTCTTCACCACTAGCTGAGGTGAGTGGACCGTCTCTCCTGCCAGTGACCCCTCAGCTCAGGTAGGTCCAGCTCAGGTAGGTCCAGCTCAGGTAGGTGCAGCTCAGGTAGGTGCAGCTCAGGCAGGTCCAGATCAGGCAGGTCCAGCTCAGGTAGGTCCAGCTCAGGTAGGTCCAGCTCAGGTAAGGTCCAGCTCAGGTAAGGTCCAGCTCAGGTAGGTCCAGCTCAGGTAGGTCCAGCTCAGGTAGGTGCAGCTCAGGTAGGTCTAGCTCAGGTAGGTCCAGCTCAGATAGGTCCAGCTCAGATAGGTCCAGCTCAGATAGGTCCAGCTCAGGTAGGTCCAGCTCAGGTAGGTCCAGCTCAGGTAAGTCTAGCTCAGGTAGGTCCAGCTCAGGTAGGTCTAGCTCAGGTAGGTCCAGCTCAGATAGGTCTAGCTCAGGTAGGTCCAGTTCAGGTAGGTCTAGCTCAGGTAGGTCTAGCTCAGGTAGCTCCAGCTCAGGTAGGTCTAGCTCAGGCAGGTCCAGCTCAGGTAGGTCTAGCTCAGGTAGGTCCAGCTCAGGTAGGTCTAGCTCAGGTAGCTCCAGCTCAGGTAGGTCTAGCTCAGGTAGGTCTAGCTCAGGCAGGTCCAGCTCAGGTAGGTCTAGCTCAGGCAGGTCCAGCTCAGGTAGGTCCAGCTCAGGTAGGTCCTATGAGTTTTCACATTTCCAACACAGAGGTAGAGATCTGTACCTATACGAAGAGGTATGAAGCAGTCGTGGGTGCAATGTGTGAGCTGCCAGTAATGTGAGACTTCACCTGAGCCGACTGGTATCTACCGCTTGATATGAATCGAAGGAGAACGACTGCAGGTATCTGCCCCAAACAATGAACGGAGGGCGATCGGCCGCAGGTATGGAGTGATAACTCTCTGACTCCCTGTTTCCATGCCATATCTCCCTTAGATTGGACCCTATTCTCTCCGTTACGTCCCCTTGATCCCCAATCGTTTGTTTTGGCTCTCATTAGAACACCTGATGGATCTCTTTGTCTACAATTCCCCTTCAAATGTTTTCTGATTTGACGCCGCTCCATCTTGCCCCCTTTTAATAAGTGGGGGGGGGGGGCACGTCACTTTTGCAATCTGACAACAATTAAAATCCACTCACCTGTCCCCCTGGTTTCTCTCCGCGGCTGGCTGGGATGGTTCGCTGGCATCGCTCCCTCGTCGGGTTGGGAGATTCCAATCATCATAGAAGTCATGACTTGTTTATTCAGGTAGAAGGTGACAGATGATTATTTTATCTGCAGGTTTTCTACAAACATGACCGATTTAAGTTTCCTCTCTGTGTGCAAAGGAGGGACAACGGAACACACAAAAGCCCATAGCGGGTTATTTATACAAGATCCGCTTTGTATAGGTCCTCGCCTACTATGTAACTATAGATAAGCTCCTGAAAGACCCCAACATACAGGGATATACAATGTAATACTGACATATAATCACACACATAGGTTGGACTCAATGGACTTTTTTCAACCTCACCTACTATGTACATATGTAACTATGTAGCATTCATACAAGTCCTGAGAAATCCCCGGAATGTTTGTAATATGTGTGAAATGACAGTAAAAGTTTCAATTTGTTGCCTTTTATTGGTGTCAATGTAACATTCCCTAACATTCAATATTAAGAGAGAATGGGGGGGGGTTTCGAAAGTCCGATAAGCCCCCCCCCACCTCCTGACTCTCACAATGGCGGACCGGGGTTGTAGGGATGAGGCCCTTTTCCTCATCAACATGGGGGCAAGGTGTTGATATAATTATATAATTATATATAACTTATAATTTGCACCAGTCTAATGCCCCGTACACACGGTCGGATTTTCCGACGGAAAATGTCCTATCGGACAATGTTGTCGGACAATCCGACCGTGTGTGGGCTCCATCGGACTTTTTCCATCGGATTTTCCGACGGACAAAGTTTTATCTCCTGTTCTCAAATTTTCCGACAACAAAGTCCTATCGGACTTTTTCCGATCGTGTGTAGCGAATTCCGACGGACAAAGTGCCACGCATGCTCAGATCACATTACAAGACCAAAGCTGTTGGCTACCAGCCTCTACGTAGTCCCGTCGTACGCAACGAACGTCACCGCGTTCAGAATGATCGGATTTTCCGACAACTTTGTCCAACCGTGTGTATGCAACACCAGTGTCGGACTACGGAAAAAATCCAACGGATTTTGTGGCCGGAATTTCCGACCGTGCGTACGGGGCATTAGAGGGTCTGGTGTGGATTTCCTGGAGGATCTCATATACCGTGCCTTGAAAAAGTATTCATACCCCTTGAAATGTCACACATTTTGTCATGTTATAACCAAAAACGTAATTTTTGGGAGTTTTATGTAAAAGACCAACACAAAGTGGCACACAATTGTGACATGGAAGGGAAATGATAAATGATACAAATAAATATGTGAAAAGTGTGGGGGGGGGCATTTGTATTCAGCCCCCTTTACTCTGATGCCCCTAACTAAAATCTAGTGGAACCAATTGCCTTCAGAAGTCACCTAATTAGTAAATAGAGTCCACCTGTGTGTAATGTAATCTCAGTATAAATACAGCTGTTCTGTGAAGCCCTCAGAGGTTTGTTAGAGAACCTTAGTGAACAAACAGCATCATGAAGGCCAAGGAACACACCAGACAGGTCAGGGATAAAGTTGTGGAGAAGTATAAAGCAGGGTTGGGTTATAAAAAAAAAATCTCCCAAGCTTTGACCATCTCACGGAGCTCTGTTCAATCCATCATCGGAAAATGGAAAGAGTATGGCACAACTGCAAACCTACCAAGACACGGCCGTCCACCTAAACTGACCCGGCCGGGCAAGGAGAGCATTCATCAGAGAAGAGCCAAGAGGTCCATGGGAACTCTGGAGGAGCTGCAGAGATCCACAGCTCAGGGGGGAGAGTCTGTCCACAGGACAACTATTAGTCGTGTTCTCCACAAATCTGCCCTTTATGGAAGAGTGACAAGAAGAAAGACATTGGAGGAAGAAAGTCATAAGAAGTCCTGTTTGTAGTTTGTGAGAAGCCATGTGGGGGAGGGGAGCAAACATGTGGAAGAAGGTGATCTGCTCACATGACACCAAAATTCTACTTTATGGCCTAAAAACAAAACGCTATGTGTGGGGGAAACTAACACTGCCCATCCCCCTGAACACACCATCCCCACCGTGAGACATGGTGGTGGCAGCATCATGTGGTGGGGATGGTTTTCTTCAGCAGGGACAGGGAAGCTGGTCAGAGTTGATGGGAAGATGGATGGAGACAAATACAGGACAATCTTATGCCGCGTACACACGGTCGGAATTTCCGATGGAAACAGTCCGATGGGAGCTTTTCAATTTCCGACCGTGTGTACGCCCATCTGTCTTTTTCTGTTGGAATTTCCGACGGACTTTGGATTCAGAACCTGTTCTCAATTTTTCCGACGGAAAACCTTTCTATCGGATTTTCCGATCGTGTGTATGCAATTCCGACGCGCAAAACTTCCGACGCATGCTCGGAAACAATTCGACGCATGCTCGGAAGCATTAAACTTCCCTTTTATAGTGCCGTCGAACGTGTTGTATGCCGCTGTGTTACAGACCGTCGGAATTTGGTGTGACCGTGTGTAGGCAAGACAGTTTGAGCGAAATTCCGTTGGATTTACGACGGGAAAACCATCAGAGCTTTTTCCGACAAGAGAATTCCGACCGTGTGTACGCGCCATTAGAAGAAAACACCAAAGACTTGAGACTGGGGGGGGGAGGGTCACCTTCCAGCAGGACAACGACCCGAAACATACAGCCAGAGCTACAATGGAATGGTTTAGATCAAAGCATATTCATGTGTTAGAATGGCCCAGTCACAGTCCAGACCTAAATCACATTGAGAATCTGTGGCAAGACTTGAAAATTGCTGATCACAGACGCTCTCCATCCAATCTGACAGAGCTTGAGATATTTTACAAAGAAGAAGAATGGGCAGAAATGTCCTCTCTAGATGTGCAAAGCTGGTAGAGACACCCCCCAAAAAGACTTGTAGAGAAAGGGGGTTCTACAAAGTATTGACTCCGGGGGGCGCCATACAAATGCCCCCCCCCCCACACTTTTCACAGATTTATTTGTATCATTTTCCTTCCACTTCACAATTATGTGACACTTTGTGTTGGTCGATCACAGGGATACGCAATTAGTGGACCTCCAGCTGTTGCAGAACTACAAGTCCCACGAGGCATAGCAAGACCCTGACAGCCACAAGCATGACACCCAGAGGCCGAGGCATGATGGGACTTGTAGTTTTGCAACAGCTGGAGGTCCGCTAAATGCATATCCCTGGTCTATCACATAAAATCCCAAGAAAATACATTCACGTTTTTGGTTGTAACATGAGAAAATGTGGGAAACGTCAAGGGGTATGAATACTATTTTAACCACTTCCCACCCGGCCAATGTAGATATACGGCCGGGTGGGAGCCGTCTACTTCTGATAGGACGTTCAGGAACGTCCTTCAGAAGTAGAGGGATCGCGCGCGCGCGTGCTCGCGCAGCGGCGCGATCCCGATGCGGCCGTGTCACCCGGACACGGCGCATCTCGGATCGGCAGGAGGGCTCGGTGATTGGCCCTCCTGATCATATGACGGCCGTGACGAATCACGGCTGTCATGTGATGTAAACAAACAGCCGGTTGCTAGGCAATCGGCCCTCCTCTCCTCACACGGAAGTCGTCGGTGAGGAGAGGAGAGCGGATCGCTGCAGCCGGCTGGTGATCAGTGAGTATGAGATGTTTTTTTACAGCTTTTTACTCACTGATCACCAGTGTAGTGTCCCCCATAGTAAAACACACGTCCCCATAGTAAAACACACATGTCCCCAAAACACACATGTCCCCAAATAATAAAAACACATGTCCCTCACATATGTCCCACTAAAATCACATGTGCCAATGATTATCTGCACACATATGTCCGTGATCACCTGCACACATCTGTACATGATCATTTGCGTACATATGTCCGTGATCACGCGAACCAATTATTATACACTTAACGGAATTTTTTTTACAAAAAACATGTAGCAGAATACATTTTGGCTTAAATTTATGACAAAATTTGATTTTATTGGATTTCTTTTAAAAAAGAAAGGAGAAAATATTGTTTTTTTTCAAAATTTCCGCTATGTTTTCGCTTATATCGCAAAAAATAAAAAACGGAGTCGCGAATAAATACCACCAAACTAAAGCTCTATTTGTGCGAACAAAATGATAAAAAATTCATTTGGTTACAGCATTGCATGACCGCGCAATTGTCACTGAAAGTGCGAGAGCGCTGAAAGCTGAAAATTGGTCTGGGAAGGAAGGGTGTTTAAGTGGCCAGTAGGCAAGTGGTTAAGGCACAGGTTCCATAGGATTAGACGTCGCGGTGACTCTACAGGTATTTCTGACGTGGCGCCGTCTACCTCCTCTGGTCAGGGAGGGGGAAGGAAAAGGAAACAAAAAATTCGGTCTCTTTTTTTTTTAGACAAGAGTGTGGGGCAGCGACCCCCCCGAATCCAACAAGAAGTATAATCGTCATCCCAAAGAACAGGCCAGGACAAGATGGAGCATCAAAGAAGTGGAGAGGTGAGTCCAGCCCAATATGAATGGGACTGATTTCAGATTCAGAATACTTTAATAATCCCAAAGGGAAATAATTGCGATACGACTACATCCAACAACATAAGATCATATAATGAACAGAACAAAGCCCAACGACACAATACAATGACCAATAACAGCAACTGGTACAAATAAAACAAAAACTCTAATAAAACACCTCTACTATTAACCACTTTCAGCCCCGGACCAATTGGCAGCCAAAGGACCAGGCCCCCTTTTTGCGATTTGGCACTGCGTCGCTTTAACTGACAATTGCGCGGTCGTGCGACGTGGCTCCCAAACAAAATTGGCGTCCTTTTTTCCCCACAAATAGAGCTTTCTTTTGGTGGTATTTGATCGCCCCTGCGGTTTTTATTTTTTGCGCCATAAACAAAAAAGTGCGACAGTTTTGAAAAAAAAAACGCATTATTTTTTGCTATAATAAATATCCCCCAAAAATATATAAAAAAACATTTTTTTTTCCTCAGTTTAGGCCGATACGTATTCTTCTACATATTTTTGGTAAAAAAAAATCGCAATAAGCGATTATTGATCGGTTTTGCGCAGAAGTTATAGCGTTTACAAGATAGGGGATAGTTTTATAGCATTTTTATTAATAATTTTTTTATTATTAGTAATGGCGGCGAACAGCGATTTTCTTTTGTGACTGCGACATTATGGCGGACACATCGGACATTTTTGACACATTTTTGGGACCATTGTCATTTATACAGCAATCAATGCTATTTAAATGAATTGATTCCTGTATAAATGACACTGGCAGTGAAGGGGTTAACCACAAGGGGGCAGTGTAAGGGTTAAGTATGCCTAGGGGTGTGTTTCTTACTGTGGGGGGGGGGGGGCGTGGCTGTCAGCTAGTGAATGCTGATCTCTGCTCCAATCACAGGGAGCAGAGATCGGCGTCACTAGTTGCTAGGCAGAACGGGGAGATGCTGTTTATCTCGGCATCTCCCCGTTCAGCCTTCCCGTGAGACGATCGCGGGTGTCGAGTCCGCGGGGCCCGCGACAGGACTCACGGGGGTCCCGACTGACGCGGGAGTGCGCCGCTCCCGATGGCACGGACAGGCATTAAAGGAGGGACTTATATATATGCCCTCCTGCCTGTCCGTGCCATTCTGCCGACGTATATCGTCGTGCGCCGGTCGGGATGTGGTTAAAATACAACATAGAATAAATAACACAGATAGAGACGGGCGAGCAGTTCAAGCCGAGCAAAAGTACGGCGCAAACTTCGCCTGTCCGCCCGTCCGGCAAACACCCGAATTTGAAGGCATCTCACGGGATGTCGGCCCATCGAGCGCCCCACAAGGCACTGCCCGCTTCACAGTGCATTCTAGGGCCCTAATTGGATGAAGCCTTCCACCAACCGCTGCTCAGGGGCAAGGCTTCACCAATTAGCATTGTCAGAGCTCTGATTGGACAAAGTAATGATTATTTTCTCCAATCTCGGCTCAATGCTCATAGCCCCATAACATTACATAACATTTAGTGCTGTATACCGTTTTTTTTTTTGGGTTGCTATGTGTTTTTTTTTTTTTTTATTGCCCCCTTTTTGTTAAATTGTCAGACGCAGTTTTTCTGACTGCGACGTGGTGTTCTCCCTTTTAATTTTTATAGTTTTTTTTTATAGTTTTCAATCAGCGTCAGTCCTCAATTTAAAGTGCACCAAACACCACTTTTCTTTGAATAAAGTGCATCCAATCACACATGGAGGGGGGGCTGGAGGAACGAAGTTATAGGTATGGAGGAGCTCAGTTATGGGGATGGAGGACTTCAGTTGTGGGGGATGGAGGGCCTCAGTTATGGGGGATGGGATTACTTTTAAAAGTAAGAAGCTACAAATACTGCAGGGTATCAGGAAGTGAAGCTTGCGGCTTCACTGCCCGGTTCCCTACTGCGCATGCGCGGGTCGCGCTGCGCGTCTTTATTGGTCCCCGTTGTGTCCTGGGAACTGTGCGTTTCCCAAGACACAACGGGGCATCTTCGGATATGGGCGGGACAGCTGCGGCTAGCTAGTCCCGGAAGTAGGTGCAGATACCTGTATTATACAGGGGGGGGAGGAATCCGATAAGCGGAAGTTCCACTTTAGGGTGGAGCTCCGCCTTTAACCAGAAATATATTTTACTGTAGAATATTCAAGAGGGTGATTACAGTAATTGTGCTGTCATCCCAACATAGGACGACAGTACAATGGATTTGAACACAAACCATATATATATATATATATATTTTTTTTCCTATATATTTATACCTGGGAGCTCCCCCTACTTTTAAAGCTATACGTGAGATCTCACTTAAAGTACTTAGTCTGCAATCTTCTTTGTTCGCTAGCTAAAGTAACTCCTTTGTGATTTGTAATCCACAGTCTATGAAAAGTTAAGTTGAGGTGAAGGTGCTCCTGGTGTAACTTCTTTAACTAGATAACAATGCTTGTGGCGTCAGAGTAGATAGGCCGCAAGCCTGCTCAGTGTCAGTTGCTCTGCTCCTCCGTGGAACTACAAATTCCAGTGAGGCCTGTATGTGAGTCTAACTGCATGTGAAAGTCAACAAACTGTGGGTCTGTGACCCGCTCACCAACTGGATCGGTGCTCCGTGTAGTAACTTTGGGCCGGTGACTGCTGCTTGCCTCTCTGTCGGCTGGGCCCGTCGCCCCGTTCCGTTCTGCTGGATGAGCCCGGTCCTCCGGTGCTCGGATGAGCGTCTCTGGATCTTCAATCCGGTCACTGTCTCTCAGGCACCGTCAGGTCACTTGTACAAGCAAGCGGGGGTTGCGCTCCGCAGTGGCAGCGAGTCGCTGTCTCCGGGAAA
The DNA here is from genome assembly GCA_028564925.1 of Lithobates sylvaticus. Taxonomy (NCBI): domain Eukaryota; kingdom Metazoa; phylum Chordata; class Amphibia; order Anura; family Ranidae; genus Lithobates; species Lithobates sylvaticus. The sequence continues at coordinate 3,773,836 of CM053026.1, read as the reverse complement.
CCTCCGCACAGTTCCTCACAGGCTGGCCACGAGATCCCAAGAGACCTAAGATGGCCGCTCGGGGTCCTTTTATCTCCTACCCAGCATGCACTGCAAGAGAGGGTGTCCGTGGGTAGGTCACTAAGCCTCCTGGGTAAAAGGGGTCAAACTACTGATCAAAACAACAGTCACTTCCTGTATAAGTCTTTTTGCTTGTTTTGAGGTAGTAATAATAATATACAAGTGCATTACCAGTATTTGGTCACTAGATGGCTCTAAATACTGAACCCTAGCAACAGGGGCGAACTGACAATTCATGGGGCCCCCGGGCAATAGGAGATTATGGGGCCCAAAGGCAATCAGAGATTATGGGGCCACACAGTACACACACACAGTATACAATCACACAGTATACACAGACATGTTTCTATTGGCTGAGAAGGTACTGGAGAGGCGGGGCAGCTATAATCTCGGGATTTTTAGACCAAAAGGATGTCGGTAAGGGACATTTCAGAAACAGATGTAAAAAAAAAAACACAGATTTTTACATACTGTCCCTGGTTTTACTTAGGCTGGCAACCCTGATGGGGCCCCCCAGTGGCCCGGGGCCCTCGGGCAGTGCCCGGGTTGTCGAATGGTCAGTCCGCCCGTGCCTAGCAATGTCCATAGACTTTGTATTGAAGCATGTAAACACATTAATAGGTAAAAGTATGTCAGCGCTACACATACCTAGATCTTTAAGAAATCCCTCAAATGTGTCAGGTGTGCCGTCCCACAGTGTGATCAGATCATCAATGTACCTCCTATACATCTTTATTTGAGGGATATTCTTAGCGTAAACATACTCCTCCTCCTCCCACATGTTCATAAACAGGTTCGCTACGCTGGGAGCATAGCGACCTCCCATAGCGACACCTTTTCACAAAATAGTCATGGCTATTTTTAAGCCTTCAAGGATGTGACTGATCTGCTGTTGTCTCATCCCCGTCCTCTCATGTAGGGCTTTCTCTACTCCGAGTATTCCGTCCTTTCGTACAATACTAGCGAGTTGACCTCTATTGTCGCTAACAGACAGTTTTCTGCTCCCCCGATCTCCCGAAGTTCTTGGATAAGCTGTAAACTAGACATGTGCAATTCGTTTCGTTTTTTTTTCGTTTTTAGTTTTTTTTTTCGTTATTTTCGTTCATTCGTTTTCGTACGAATGAACGAATGATTCGGTAAAAATTTTAACGAATAATGAATTGTTCGAATCGAACGAATCCGATTAACGAATCATTTGAATCGAACGAATCCGATTAACGAATCGTTCGAATCGAACGAATCCGAAAAACAACGAAAATCCGAAAAAAAAAACAAATTAGAAACAACGAAAGTACGAATGAAGAAAATCCGAAAAACAAAAACAGGAACAACGAAAATGAACGAAAAAAATTTGTACATTCGTAACTTTTTTTTTTTTTTTGCGAATCGTAATTTTCCGTGTCTCTTACAATGGCGCTGCTTAACGTGCTTCGAATGGATTGAACGAAAAAATTCGTACATTCGTAACTTTTTTTTTTTGTTGAGTCGTAATTTTCCGTGTCTCTTACAATGGCGCTGCTTAACGTGCTTCGAATAGATTGAACGAAAAAATTTGTACATTCGTAACTTTTTTTTTTAGAATCGTAATTTTCCGTGTCTCTTACAATGGCGCTGCTTAACGTGCTTCGAATAGATTGAAGGAAAAAATGTGTACATTCGTAACTTTTTTTTTCGATTCGTAACTTTTTTTTTTTTCGATTCGTAATTTTCCGTGTCTCTTACAATGGCGCTGCTTAACGTGCTTCGAATAGATTGAACGAAAAAATTCGTACATTCGTAACTTTTTTTTTTTGATTCGTAACTTTTTTTTTCGATTCGTAGCTTTTTTTTTCGATTCGTAATTTTCCGTGTCTCTTACAATGGCGCTGCTTAACGTGCTTCGAATAGATTGAACGAAAAAATTTGTACATTCGTAACTTTTTTTTTTTTTTTCGAATCGTAATTTTCCGTGTCTCTTACAATGGCGCTGCTTAACGTGCTTCGAATGGATTGAACGAAAAAATTCGTACATTCGTAACTTTTTTTTTCGATTCGTAACTTTTTTTTTTCGATTCGTAACTTTTTTTTCGATTCGTAACTTTTTTTTTTTCGATTCGTAACTTTTTTTTTTCGATTCGTAATTTTCCGTGTCTCTTACAATGGCGTTGCCCAACGTGCTTCGAATGGATTGAACGAAAAAATTCGTACATTCGTAACTTTTTTTTTTCGATTCGTAACTTTTTTTTTCGATTCGTAACTTTTTTTTTTCGATTCGTAACTTTTTTTTTCGATTCGTAATTTTCCGCGTCTCTTACAATGGCGTTGCTTAACGTGCTTCGAATGGATTGCATGAAAAAATTCGTACATTCGTAACTTTTTTTTTGATTCGTAACTTTTTTTTGTTCGATTCGTAACTTTTTTTTTCGATTCGGAATTTTCTGTGTCTCTTACAATGGTGCTGCTTAACGTGCTTCGAATAGATTGAACGAAAAAATTCGTACATTCGTAACTTTTTTTTTTTGAATCGTAATTTTCCGTGTCTCTTACAATGGCGCTGCTTAACGTGCTTCGAATGGATTGAACGAAAAAAATTCGTACATTCGTAACTTTTTTTTTCGATTCGTAACTTTTTTTTTCGATTCGTAATTTTCCGTGTCTCTTAAAATGTAATAATAGTATAAACTTTACATAAAATTATGAATTATGCTCCGATTACGAATCTATGAATGTTACGAATGTTACGAATGTATTCTGAACCCCCCCCCCAGTAAGTTCTCCATCTCTTCTTGATAGTCTTTTTTATTAACCGCTTCAGCACCGAGCGATTTTACCCCCTTCCTTACCACAGCACTTTTTGCGATTCGGCACTGCGTCGCTTTAACTGACAATTGCGCGGTCGTGCGACGTGGCACCCAAACAAAATTGACGTCCTTTTTTTCCCACAAATAGAGCTTTCTTTTGGTGGTATTTGATCGCCTCTGCAGTTTTTATTTTTTTGCGCTATAAACAAAAGAAGAGCGACAATTTTGAAAAAAAACACAATATTTTTTTACTTTTTGCTGTAATAAATATCCAATTTTTTTAAAAAAATAACAATTTTTTTTCCTCAGTTTAGGCCGATACGTATTCTTCTACATATTTTTGGTAAAAAAAAATCGCAATAAGCGTATATAGATCGGTTTGCGCAAAAGTTATAGCGTCTACAAAATAGGGGATAGATTTATTGCATTTTTTTTTTTTTTACGAGTAATGGCGGGGATCTGCGATTTTTTTTTTTCATGACTGTGACATTGCGGCGGACACTTCGGACACTTTTGACACTTTTTTGGGACCATTCACATTTACACAGCGATCGTTGCTATACAATTGCAGTGATTACTGTGTAAATGTGACTGGCAGGGAAGGGGTTAACACTAGGGGGCGCTGCATGGGGTTAATGTGTTCCCTATAGGAGTGATTCTAACTGTGGGGGGAGGGGACTCACACAGGGGAGGAGACCGATCGGTGTTCCTCCGTACTGGGATCACATGATCGGTCTCCTCTCCACTGACAGGACGTGGAGCTGTGTGTTTACACCCCATCATTACACACACAGCTCCACGGTCCCGCTGTTTTCCCGGGCAATCGCGGGTGCCCGGCGGAGGCGCACCCCTAGGCGGCCGGTGAATGGGAGGACGTCATATGACGCCCACCCAGGATGGGAGATCCACCTTGTGGGCGTCATATGACTATGGTAGGGATGCGAAGTGGTTAAGAATAACTAACCCTCCCCCCCTCGTCTACCGGGCGTATTACCACTTCATGTCGCTTGCCTATTTCCTTGATGGATTTCCAAATATTCTTCTTACTTTCCTTGTCCTTCTTTTCCAGATGTCTCAGATCATCTTCAACCATTTTCTGGAATGCTCCTAAGTCATTGACTCCCTCGAGCCTTCGGATTGAAGATCGAATTATTTCTAAGAGTAGTTTGAATATAATGGAAAATTGTTATCACTTACCGTAATTTTCCTTTCCTGGCCCCCTCCTCACGTCAGCACATAACGGGTTAACACCTCCTTTGGAGCCCCCAATGACCAAGCTGAATATAAAAGACAGCCCCTCCCCCAACTAATATGCTTTTTTTTGGGGGGGAGGGCTTCTCTCTCTCTCTCTCTCTCTGCAGTCCTGCCAGGTAAAGGACTTACCTCAGATCCTTTGGAGCCCCCCCAATGACCACATGTTCCAAGCTGAATATAAAAGACAGACCCTCCCCCAACTAAGATGTTGGATAACTTAGCCTGCGACCGGCCACTAGGGAGGGAGTCCTGTGCTGACCTGAGGACGGGCCAGGAAAGGAAAATTACGGTAAATGATAACAATTTTCCATTCTCCTGGCCCGTCCTCCCGTCAGCACATAACGGGATATACCAAAGCCAATATTGGGTGGCAAAGAAGAAATGAAAAGAGATACTGACAATTAGGGATGAGCTGAACACCCCCCCCGTTCGGCTCGCACCAGAACCCGCGAACGGACCATAAAGTCCGTGCGAGCTTTAGAACCCTATTAGTTACAATGGACTCGAACGTTCAAAATCAAAAGTGCTAATTTTAAAGGCTAATATGCAAGTTATTGTCATAAAAAGTGTTTGGGGACCCGGGTCCTGCCCCAGGGGAGTGTTTGGGGACCCGGGTCCTGCCCCAGGGGAGTGTTTGGGGACCCAGGTCCTGCCCCAGGGGACCTGTATCAATGCAAATTTTTTTTTTTTTTTAAAACGGACGTTTTTTTCAGGAGCAGTGATTTTAACCACTTCAATACAGGGCACTTAACCACCTTCCTGCCCAGGCCAATTTTGAGCTTTCAGCGCTCTCACACTTTGAATGACAATTGCGCGGTCATACAACACGGTACCCAAATTAAATTTTTATCATTTTTTTTCCCACAAATAGAGCTTTCTTTTGGTGGTATTTGATCACCTCTGCGGTTTTTATTTTTTGCTAAACGAATAAAAAAAAGACCGAAAATTTGAAAAAAAAATGTATTTTTTTGTTTCAGTTTCAAAACTTTGTAAATAAGTGCGTTTTCTCCTTCACTGATGGGCACTGATAGGTCTGCACTGATGGGCACTGATAAGGCGGCACTGATGAGGTGGCACCAATGAAGTGGCACTGAGGTGGCATTGATGGGCACTGATAGGCGGCACTGATGGGCGACACGGATGGGCACTGATGGGTGGCACAAATTGGCACTGATAGCTGGCACAGATTGGCATGGATAGGCGGCACGGATTGGCAAGGATAGGCGGCATGGATGGGCACGGATAGGCGGCACGGATGGGCACGGATAGGCGGCACGGATGGGCAATGATAGGCGGCACGGATGGGCACTGATAGGCGGCATGGATGGGCACTGATAGGCGGCATGGATGGGCACTGATAGGCAGCATGGATGGGCACTGATAGGCGGCGCGGATAGGCACTGATAGGTGGCACGGATAGGCACTGATAGGCAGCATTGTTTTTTACTGATGGATGCCAATCAGTGCCAAACAATAATGCATGCCAATCAGTGATGCCCATTGTGGGCACTGATTGGCATCCATTGGGGGCACTGATTAGCATCCATTGGGGGTACTGTGTGTCATCCCTGGTGGTCCGGTGGCATACCTTTTTATTGCACATCCCTGGTGGTCTGGCGGCGTCCCTGGTGGTCCAGTGTGGGCATCCTCGGGGGGGCTGCGCTGATAATCGATCAGCACAGACCCCCCCTGTCAGAGGAGCAGCCGATCGGCTCTCCTCTACTCGCGTCTAACAGACGCGAGTGAGGAAAAGCCGATTACCGGCTTTTCCTATTTACACTGTGATCAGCCGTGATTGGACACGGCTGATCACGTGGTAAAGAGTCTCCGTCGGAGACTCTTTACCAAGATCGTAGTTGCGGGATGTCAGACTGACACCCCGCAACAACGATCGCCGCGATGCGCGCCCCCGGGGGCGCGCAGCGGCTCAAAATCCTGAGGACTTCATATGACGTCCTGTCAGGATTTTACAACCACTTTGCCAACGTCATTTGACAATGGACGGGCGGCAAGTGGTTAATAATGCTTAAATTGAAACAATAAAAGTGTAATATTCCTTTAAATTTCGTACCCGGGGGGTGTCTATAGTATGCCTGTGAAGGGGGCAGGTTTCCCGTGCTTAGAACTGTCCCTGCACAAAGTGTCATTTTTGCAGGAAAATAAGCTATTTAAAATCACTCGCGGCTAATGAATTGCCGGCTCCCGTAACACAGAGAACAGTCATTCATTGAAAGCCTGTAGCCCCTGCAGGGGTGCAGGGAGCTGGTGAGTGGGAAATCACTGGGGGGGGGGGGGGAGCACCCTAAGTCACTTGAACTAATTGTTTGCACAGAGAAGTCACCCGTTTTGTGGAACTACTAGCCTGGAGTTTTCGAATTTAACATCATATATTTTGGACTTTCCTTTTCTTCCTTCTACTGGTTCACATTGTATAGGAAACTATTGCCTTATACCTTATATGAGACTGTGTCCGACATGCAGTAACATCATCACGTTTATGCTATAGTCTGAAGACTATAACACCTAACTCTTGAACGCCATATGATCACACATGCTGGCTTATTATATATTTGTACACACTGTTACTTATATTCTTATGTTTTTTGTAGCCTATTCCATAGCCAGGCTATTAAAAGTAGTCCTATTGGATTGGGGAGCTGTTACTGACCTTGCCATAAAGAGAGTCCCGGAGCAGAAGGAGAGAAAAGGATTAGCGCAGGGACGGCATGACAGGTGTGGACAGCACAGTCATGCTATTGGGAAAGAAAAATGTGTCCCCTTTAAGAAAAGGGGAGTGGCTGGAGCAGGGGAGGTGCTTGGGTTAGGAGGCTAGGAGGAAGGAGGGGGAGTGACGTCGTAGTGAGCGACGGTGGAGAAGATTCCCACCCACATAATGGGGGCGGTAAGGACAGCCCGTGGCAGCGGTTGGGTCTTTGGAGGAGGAGAATGTGGATGTTATATGCATATATAACATGGTTGGCACCCATCTTGTAGTATGGGGTTAACATGGTTGGTACCCATAGGTGGTATGGGGTTAATATGGTTGGTACTCATAGGTGGTATGGGGTTAACATGGTTGGTACCCATCTGTGGGATGGGGGTTAACATGGTTGGTACCCATCTGTGATATGGGGGTTAATATGGTTGGTACCCATAGGTTATATGGGGTTAACATGGTTGGTACCCATCTGTGATATGGGGGTTAATATGGTTGGTACCCATAGGTTATATGGGGTTAACATGGTTGGTACCCATCTGTGATATGGGGGTTAATATGGTTGGTACCCATAGGTTATATGGGGTTAACATGGTTGGTACCCATCTGTGATATGGGGGTTAATATGGTTGGTACCCATAGGTTATATGGGGTTAACATGGTTGGTACCCATCTGTAATATGGGGGTTAATATGGTTGGTACCCATCTGTGGATGGGGTTATCAGGTACCTTTCGGTTAACGAGGGGTTAACCTGGAAGGGGTAAAAGGTCGGTCACTGCGAAAGTTGAGTACCGCCTCCGGGTCTGGGGGCTTGCGACTGGAGGCCTAAAAGTTAAAAGAAGTTTGTCGCAGTGACCATTGGTTTGTGTTTCCCTCGAAGACCCCAAAAGTACATAAAGTTGGTTAAGAGTTATTTAAAATGTTATTTGTTTAATTTAAAGTAATTGTTAATAAAAGGCCGTCAAGGCCATTTACTCCAAGATCTTGTCATGTCATTTGTGAGGGGATTTGGAGGGGTTGGATATTATGTTTAACGGGTGGCTTAAACGACTGTGGGTTCGGTCCTTCACATGTCAAGGACTTCATTTGACCAGAGACAAAGATCAAACAGAGAATTCCATGGCACGGTGAACCTCTTGTATGACGGAGTCTTTGCATTGGTATCTTGTTGCAAATATCAGAAGCTGCATGTTCAGTGAAGTCTCCCTGAGAACTTCTGCTGGAACGCCCCCATAGGGCCAATATTGGTATGACGGACTTGTTGACAAAAAAAAATATTCTGCCTAACTGAACCAATAATTGGCTTTGCTTTCCTGGCAAGAAGGCCTTAATTTATTTAAAGCGGAAGTAAACCCATCGATTTAACAGTTTAAAAAAAAAAAAAGGCATGCCGGGAACGCTAACTGCACATTGGCTGTGCTCTCAACCAAACAGTCAAACCATCCAATGGCTGGTGTCATAACGGATCACATGTGCAGCACCGTGGCAGTTGAAGATTAAACAGAGGCAAAGATGGCAGCTTCCTTGGCTGAAAACGATAGGGGGGTATACTTCCACTTTAAGTGATTCTCTGCCCCACGAAAAGTTTCTTTGCAGGATGCAACAAGAAAAAGACTTTTGGTGTCCCCTTTTATAGGCAATGTAGGCTACTACTTCTACTACTGTCTTGTTGTCAACCCCTTGAAAATCTTGAAAGGCTTGCAATGCTAGAAAAAGGCTTTTTTTCCATTCAAGATACTTGGGGAGTCTGCGCTTCACCGCACTCCAATATATGGAGAAAAGCATCTTACCTGTCACCAAAAAACATGGAACCCCGTCTCTTTAACCGCTTCCCGACAGCCTCATGTAGATATACGTCTACAGAATGGCACGGCTAGGCAAAAGGACTTTATATATAAGTCCTCTTTAATTGCCTAGCCGTGGGGTCGCGCGCGCGCGTCTGGAGTTCCGTGACCCCGGCCGCGGGACCAGCGGACCCGATCGCCGCTGGTGTCCCGCGATCGGGCCACAGAGCTGAAGAACGGGGAGAGGTCTGTGTAAACAAACCTCTCCCCGCGCTTCCTACACTGCCTGTCACTGATCGGCTGTTCCCTGTCATCGGGAAAGCCGATCAATGACATCAAACGTACAGCCACGCCCCCCTACTGTAAAAAAAAAAACACAACACATCACACTAACTCCTCCCGCCCCTAGTGGTTAACTCCTTCACTGCCACTGTCATTTACATAGGAATCAGTGCTATTTAAATAGCACTGATTTCTGTATAAACGACAATGGTGCCAAAAATGTGTCAAAAATGTCCGATGTGTCCGCCATAATGTCGCAGTCACAATAAAAATTGCTGATCGCCGCCATTACTAGTAAAAAAAAAAAAAATATTAATAAAAATGCTATAAAACTATCCCCTATTTTGTAAACACTATAACTTTTGCGCAAACCAATCAATAATCGCTAATTGCGATTTTTTTTTTACCATAAATATGTAGAAGAATACGTATCGGCCTAAACTGAGGAAAAAAATGTTTTTTTATATATTTTTTGGGGATATTTTATTATAGCAAAAAGTAAAAAATATTGCATTTTTTTCAAAATTGTCGCTCTATTTTTGTTTATAGTGCAAAAGATAAAAACCGCAGGGGCGATCAAATACCACCAAAAGAAAGCTCTATTTGTGGGAAAAAAAGGACGCCAATTTTGTTTGGGAGCCACGTCGCACGACCGCGCAATTGTCAGTTAAAGCGACGCAGTGCCGAATCACAAAAAGGGGCCTGGTCCTTTGGCTGCAAATTGGTCCGGGGCTGAAGTGGTTAAGAGCCATGTGCCTTCATCCACTCTCCTCAGAAGTATCTGCAGGTGAGCTTCAGGCAGCATTTCCAAAGGCAGAGACATCAAACACAGTCAGAGACGAAAACCAGTCAGACTGTCAAACCCACAGAAGTACACAGCATAGCAGGGGAGCCAGGACATCGCATCCAGAGACAGACAGAAGACTCAGCCAGAATCTGAGGTAAGTCCTTTACCTGGCAGGACTGCAGAGAGAGAGAGAGAGAGAGAAGCCCTCCCAACTGCAGACCCCCAAAATCATTACCCCATTGCATGATAGACATGCGCACAACAGGAAAATGTGTTTATTTTCTTTTTTTTCGTTTCCGTTGATTCGTAACGATTCGTAAATTCGTAAGTCGTCGGTGTTCGTATTCGTAACGATTCGTATTTTCGTAAGAGTTATTTTTTCGTTGATTCGTTTTTCCGTTGGTTTAATTTTCATTTATTCGAAATTCGGACGCATTCGTATTTATTCGTACATTCGTAACATTCGTATTTTCGTAGATTTAGTTACATTCGTACTTTCGTAACATTGTTTTCGTAGATTCGTAATCGGAGCATTATTCATAATTTTATGTAATGTGTATGCTATTATTACATTGTAAGAGACACGGAAAATTACGAATCGAAAAAAAAAGTTACGAATGTACAAATTTTTTTCGTTCAATCCATTTGAAGCACGTTAAGCAGGGCCATTGTAAGAGACACATAAAATTACGAATCGCAAATAAAAAAAAAAAATTACGAATGTACGAATTTTTTCGTTCAATCTGTTGTGAATTTATGAAGAAATATATCTAATATTCGCTGACAGAGATGGGAGATTCAGTAGGCATAAGAAAAAAAAAAAAATATATAGAAATGAACTTTTGCTCCTGAAAAGCAGACAAACTGGTTTCCTAATTTGCAAGTCTCAAATATATAAAGTTTACAAGCCCGTATTGAACCAGAAAGGAGACAGGAACAATGGTAGCCTTTGTCACCAAACAAAAGGTGTGTACTTATTTTTGTTGATTAGTTTGAGAAGGCCAAATTTATTAGGTGTCATCACTGGAGGTGGTTCGTGACTGGGGAGAATCCTTTGTGCTGAGGTGAAGGCTGTTTGGACAGTTTACAACCATCAATACAAAAATTCTAAAGCCAACACCTTGCCCGACAAAGCCCATTGTGTGAAGTCCTAGAAATTGTGTACACAGCTAAGCTATCAAAACATGTATTGGACTGTTCAAAGTTCATCTCAAAACATGATGTTACCAGTCAATTCATAGTATATGTGATATCTGTAAGTCACAAAATAAAACTATCATTTTAGTATCCGATGAATTGATGAAATCGGTTATAAAGAAAAACATAATAAATATAGGGTGGTTATTAATAGAATTGTTTTAGGAACAAATTAGTATTAAGATATATATATGATTATGCTATGAATATATTAGAATTTAACTATGCTAGATAAACAAATATTGATTGGATACCCAAATTATACAGGTATCCAGATAGATAAAAACTGTATGTGATGTTGATTAATATATATATATACATATAACTTGTGTCCTTTTTAAATGGACTAAATGTTTACAGATATACAATGATATGCATATATATCACCATTTTTATGCAAAGTGATTGATCAATAATTATCCACTTCCAGACCAGCCTCGTTTTGGATTTTAGGTGTTTACATGTTTAAAACTGTTTTTTTTGCTAGAAAATGACTTAGAACCCCCAAACATTATATATTGTTTTTTTTTCTAACATCCTAGAGAATAAAATGGCGGTCGTTGCAATACTTTTTTTCACACCGTATTTGCGCAGCGGTCTTACAAGCGCACTTTTTTGGAAAAAAGTCACTTTTTTGAATAAAAAAATAAGACAACCGTAAAATTAGCCCAATTTTTTTTTGGATTGTGAAAGATAATGTTACGCCGAGTAAATTGATACCCAACATGTCACGCTTCAAAATTGCGGCCGCTCGTGGAATGGCGTCAAACTTTTACCCTCAAAAATCTCCATAAGCGACATTTAAAAAATTCTACTGGTTGCATTTTTTTGAGTTACAGAGGAGGTCTATGGCTAGAATTATTGCTCTCGCTCTACCGATCGCGGCGATACATCACATGTGTGGTTTGACTACCGTTTTCATATGCGGGCGCTGCTCACGTATGCGTTCGCTTCTGCGCGCGAGCTCGTCGGGACGGGGTGTTTTAAAAATTTTTTTTTGTTTTTTATTATTTATTTTACTTAATTGTATTATATTTTACACAGTTTTTAAAAAAAAAAAAAATTGATCACTTTTATTCCTATTACAAGGAATGTAAACATCCCTTGTAATAGAAAAAAGCATGACAGGTCCTCTTAAATATGAGATCTGGGTCAAAAAGTCCTCAGATCTCATATTTGGACTTCAATGGGAAAAAAAAAAAAATAAAAATTTAAAAATGTCATTTAAAAAAATGACATTTGTAAATTTCCCTTTAAGACGTATGGGCGGAAGTGACGTTTTTGACGTCGCTTCCGCCCTCCTATGGTATAGAGATGAGTGGCGGCCATCTTAGCCTCACTCATCTCTATACACAGGCAGGGAACGGACCCGATCGCCTCCGCCGCTGCCGACGGTTCCGGTAAGCGGCGGAAGGCACGGGAGAGCGGCGGGAGGGGGGGGCACCTCTCCCGCCGCCGATAACGGTGATCTCGCGGCGAATCCGCCGCGATGACCACCATTATCGGAAAGGGGACCGCTCACTGTAAAGAGGGATACCTCGGTTGTGGCAGCAGCTGCTGCCGTTACCGAGATATCCCTCTTCAAAAAAATGACGTATATATACAGTGAGCGGTCGTGAAGTGGTTAAGCTAAGCGTATTTGATAGTATGGGGTTAGTAGAATTCCCAAATATTAAAGATATAGATATTTCCACTAAAGTAAAATATACAGTATAAAATAAAATATATTACTTTACAGAGCAGCCCCAAAACACATGTGAGACCCCTGGTGGTTGAAGGCGCAATTACATTTAAAACATTTAGGCCAATAGGAAAGAGACACATACCTTTTGGGCTGAACATATTACAAATTTTATGATCTTATTGTGTGAGAGGGTATTTAAGAAGCTAGAGAGATAGTGAAAGGGGAACACAGCTCAGGGGAACCTGAGAGCTCAGGGACCCACCCTGGGGAAGGGACACTGGGAGAAACATCTTCCCAGATAGACTGACAGCCATGCCTGGAAATATACTTTAACCTCCAAGGAGATTCCTGAACCCGGTAGCCATCTTAAGTCCAGACTAATAGCCATTTTGGAATGGGTAAATATGCCATGTTGATTTTATCTTGTATGTTCTCTTAACCATTGATGTATTGAATATTCTAGTATTGATAATCATTCTCCAGAATCAATAATCGCCTTTTCATAGATTTTTCTCTAATATTCAATTTTTATTATATATTACTTTTTGCATAGTTGCTTTTTATTGACAAACAAATGTCTAATTTGTTTCGCATTGTTCAACGTTGCTTACCTGCAGCATAGTAACGGCTGGGTGTGTGAAATACAGACATTATGTTAAATTGTCAAGTATAAGGTTATTGATTCTACTGAAGAAGTTATCATGGTGATATTGTGTCCAAGATACTACTACGCCCATTTTAAGGGTATTTCCATTAATTGTCAAATGTCCAAATAATGCAATCTGTATTTTAATTTCATGTAAATATTTGTTTTCTGTCAACCAATAAATGTGACTATTAAGTATGATCACTCGTCTCCGTGAACAAGTTTCGCATATATAGACTGTGTCGTATAGATTGATCTTGTATCTTAAAAATATCTTCGTTAAAAATACTTAATAAAAATGTGCGGGAAACTTTCCTTAAAAAAGCACAACAAATCCATTCGAAGCACGTTAAGCAACGCCATTGTAAGGGATATGGAAAATTACCAATTCAACAAAAAAAAAAGTTCTGAATGTACGAATTTTTTTCGTTCAATCCATTTGAAGCACGTTAAGCAGTGCCATTGTAAGAGACATGGAAAATTACCAATCGCAAAAAAAAGAAATAAAAAAATTACGAATGTACGAATTTTTTTCGTTCAATCCATTCGAGGCACGTTAAGCAGCGCCATTGTAAGAGACACGGAAAATTACCAATTCAACAACAACAAAAAAAAAGTTACGAATGTACAAATTTTTTAGTTCATTTTGATTTTCGTTGTTCCTGTTTTCGGTTTTCGGATTTTCTTCTTTCGTAGTTTCGTTGTTTCTAATTTGGTTATTTCGGATTTTCGTTGTTTTTCGAATTCGTTCGATTCGAACGATTCGTTAAAATTTTTAGCAAATCGTTCGTTCATTCGTACGATAACGAATGAACGAATATAACGAAAAAAAACAAAAAACGAAACGAATTGCACATGTCTATTGCATGATATCTGGCAGTTCCCATCCTGTGTTGCCCATCTCCCCACACTTTGTGACACCAATCACAGCCACTCTCAGACTGGCAATAAAGTCAGGAGAGCAGTGCAATGCGCTGCATATAAAAAGACAGGAAAAAAAACAAAAGGAGAGGCAATGATGACATCGCAGAGCTCTTATAACACCTGTACAATATATCAATGCTGTTTAAGCATCATTTGGCCCACAGCCTTGGCACAAAAAGGCACCTCAGTTTTTAGAAAGATTTACTTTCAGCATTCTGGTCTAGTCTTCCAACTTCCAAGAGAGGCTGAACATGGAGGGGTAGGTTCGGCAGGGGGGGGGGGGATGCAGTAAACAAATTACTTACCAACTGCAATCAACATGTGGCCTGGAGCCTGACCAAAAAAAGAACATCTTAGTTGGGGAGGGGCTGTCTTTTATATTCAGCTTGGAACATGTGGTCATTGGGGGCTCCAAAGGAGGTATTAACCCGTTATGTGCTGACGGGAGGATGGGCCAGGAAACTCTGGATTTCCCATTATTCTATTGTCTTTATTCATAGCAAAGTGTTTTCTTAAGTTGAGTTTCCTCATAAACTTTTGGAGGTCGAAACTGTTAGATGCGAATATCATCAAATCCAGCCACCTGTCTGTTGTCTCGTATAATGTAAATGAGGCTGGTCTGGCTTGACACAGATTCTAAAGAGTATTTCACCTATTGTTGTTTGTGCTAATAAACCCTGCAATTGTATGAAGGAGTCCAGTGTTGATTTAGATAATTAGCTCAGGTTAATTCTGTTTCTGGCTACAGTTGTATTGTTAGAATAATATGAGCAGGAGGGGGGGGGCTCCTCTTCTACTGTATTATAAATACTTGTCATTTTGGTTCTAATAAATCAGTCCATGCCAGCAGTGAAACAAGTCTCATCTTGTTTTGTGCTTGGGAGCGGTTGGAATATCTGATATCTATATTCAGACTGGAGGAAGTGGTATATGACGAAAGCACTCAAGCGGAGTGTAGGGACGTTTCATCACATTGGTGGCAGCGGTGGGATATCTGATAACTATATTCAGACTGGGAGGAAGGGGTATATGACTAAAGCATTCAAGCGGAGTGTAGGGACGTTTCGTCACACTCCTCTCCTTCCTCTTGTCTGTTTCCTCTTTCCAAATTTCTTTGTGCTAGTCCCATATCTCTTCCCTGACTGTAATCCCATCCATTGCTGGGCTTCATCCTGCCTCCAAATCCTTGATTGCCAATTGGGGCTTGATCTTCCCTTATTGCCCATGGTCCTCCTCTCTGAGTACCTCAAGCCCCAATTGGCAATCAAGGATTTGGAGGAAGGATGAACCCCAGCAATGGATGGGATTACAGTCAGGGAAGAGATATGGGACTAGCACAAAGAAATTTGGAAAGAGGAAACAGACAAGAGGAAGGAGAGGAGGCAGGAAAAAAAAGAAGGCGGGAATACTAGGAAAAGGAATTTATAATCTAAGCAATGTACTTTTCTCAGACGAGAAACTTAAGGTTCTCGATCTAGTATTAAAATTTGCCCCGGATAAAGCCCCAGACAAATTTGAGGTATATATCGACTTCCAAAAATTTATGAGGAAACTCAACTTAAGAAAACACTTTGCCATTAATAAAGACAACAGAATAATGGAAAATCCAGAGTATATTCAAACTACTCTAATGCCGCGTACACACGGTCAGAATTTCCAATGCAAACAGTCCGATGGGAGTTTTTCCGACCGTGTGTACGCCCATCGGTCTTTTTCTGTCAGCATTTCCGACGGACTTTGGATTGAGAACCTGTTCTTAATTTTTCCGACGGAAAACCTTTCTATTCGGATTTTTCGATCGTGAGTATGCAATTCCGACACGCAAAATTCCGACGCATGCTCGGAAACAATTCGACGCATGCTCGGAAGCATTAAACTTCCCTTTTTATAGTGCCGTCGAACGTGTTGTACGTCGCGGTGTTATTGACCGTCGGAATTTGGTGTGACTGTGTGTAGGCAAGACAGTTTGAGCGAAATTCCGTAGGAATTCCGACGGGAAAACCATCAGAGCTTTTTCCGACGAGAATTCCGACCGTGTGTACGCGGCATTAGAAATAATTTGATCTTCAATCCGAAGGCTCCAGGGAGTTAATGACTTAGGAGCATTCCAGAAAATGGTTGAAGATGATCTGAGACATCTGGAAAAGAAGGACAAGAAAAGTTAGAATATTTGGAAATCCATCAAGGAAATAGGCAAGCGACATGAAGTGGTAATACGCCCGGCAGACGAGGAGGAGGGTTAGTTATTCTTAACAAAAAAGACTATCAAGAAGAGATGGAGAACTTACTGGGTGTTCAGAATACATATAAAAAATTGAAAGGAAACCCTAAAAAGAAATACGAGAAGAAACTGAGAACGTATGTTGTGAAAGGGAAGAACATGGGCATATGAAGCTGAATAGCTGATCTCGAACTCTACCAAAACTCCTGTCATATATTATACACGGAAGATCCACAGAAGGCTGGACACACCCCCTGGCAGGGCTATTGTCAGTGGAATTAATTCAGTGTTCTCACCACTAGGAGAATATCTAGATAAATACCTCAAACCACTGGTACAGCAGAGGAAGTGGCATCTGCGCCATAGTTTACAGCTTATCCAAGAACTTCGGGAGATAGGGGGAGCAGAAAACTGTCGCTGTACACAAGTATTGTACAAAAGGACGGAATACTCGGAGTAGAGAAAGCCCTACATGAGAGGACGGGGATGAGACAACAGCAGATCAGTTACATCCTTGAAGGCTTAAAAATAGCCATGGAGAGCAACTACTTCTGGTATAACAAAGACTATTTTGTGCAAATAAAAGGTGTCGCTATGGGACCTCGCTATGCTCCCAGCGTAGCGAACCTGTTTATGAACATGTGGGAGGAGCAGTATGTTTACGCTAAGAATATCCCTCAAATAAAGATGTATAGGAGGTACATTGATGATCTGATCATACTGTGGGATGGCACACCTGACACATTTGAGGGATTTCTTAAAGATCTAGGTATGGGCAGGGGCGGACTGACCTTTCAGGCACTCGGGCATGGCCAAGGGCCCCATGCCACTAAGGGGGACCCATCAGGGTTGCCAGCCTCAATAAAACCAGGGACAGTATGTAAAAATCTGTGTTTTTTTTTTAAATCCCAAGATTATAGCTGCCCCGCCTCTCCAGTACCTTTTCAGTGTGTGTATGTGTATTCTGTGTGTGTATATTGTGTGTCTGTGTGTGTACACTGTGTGGACCAATAATCTATTGCCTAGGGCCCCAAAATCTCCTATTGCCAGGGGGCCCCATAATCTCCTATTGCCCGGGGGCCCCATAATCGTCTCCTATTGCCCGGGGGCCCCATAATCTCCTATTGCCCGGGGGCCCCATGAGTTGTCAGTCCGCCCCTGGGTATGGGATCACCTTTACGGTTTAATGGGACCACCAGAAGATCGATTATCTGGATCTAGAAATCTTTAAGGTAGGGGATGTCCTATGTACTCGGACATTCTTCAAGGCCACTGACCGTAACGGGTATATACCCACTTCAAGTTGCCGTCATCCGAAGTGGAAATGCAACATCCCGAAGGGTCAACTAATGAGGAGACGCAGGAACTGTAATGCCGCGTACACGCGGTCGGATCTTCCGATGGAAACAGTCCGATGGGAGCTTTTCAACGGCCGTGTGTATGCCTGTGTGTATGCCCGTGTGTATGCCCGTCAGTCTTTTTCTGTCGGAATTTCCGACGGACTTTGGATTAAGAACTTGTTCGCAATTTTTCCGACGGAAGACCTTTTTATCGGACTTTCAGATCGCGTGTATGCAATTCCGACACGCAAAATTCCGACGCATACTCGGAAACAATTTGACGCATGCTCAGAAGCATTAAACTTCCCTTTTATAGTGCTGTCGAACGTGTTTTATGCCGCTGTGTTACAGACCGTCGGAATTTTGTGTAACTGTGTGTAGGCAAGACAGTTTGAGCGAAAATTCCGTCGGAATTCCGACGGGAAAACCATCAGAGCTTTTTCCGACGAGAATTCCGAGAACTATATGGCGTTAAACTGGCAGTAACGCACACAGAACTATATGGCATTAAACTGGCAGTAACGCACACAGAACTATATGGCATTAAACTGGCAGTAACGCACACAAAACTATATATCGTTAAACTGGCAGTAACGCACACAAAACGATATGGCGTTAAACTGACAGTAATGCACACAGAAGTAAATGGGAAAACCATCAGAGCTTTTTCCGACGAGAATTCCGACTGTGTGTACGTGGCATAACACACTGGGAGACTTTGAAGTACAGTCCGAGGTTCTCATCCAAAGATCCCAGGAAGGGTTACACATGAGAAAACCTGGTCAAGCTTAAAACAGAAATCATGAATATGGATAGAAATGTTTTACTTAAGAGAAAAAAGTCAGGATGAATGATAAGGAAATGCAGACAACGTTCCTCACCGGGTTCAACAATCGATACAAGGCCGTTGAACGTATCATTAACAAATATTGGCCCATCCTGAAGGAAGATCGCATCTTATCCAAAATCCTCCCCGGAAAACCAAAGTTTGTGTACAGAAAAGCGCCCAACCTCCGCAATCACCTTGTACACAACGTTATCGAGCCCCCTAAACCAGTCAAAATATTTGCTGATATGAAAGGCTTCTTACAGGTGTAGAGTTTCGCTTTACAGGGTAGGTTCTCGGCTTTGCAATTATACCCTCTTGCCTCTATAGACGCAATCCCCTGTCCCACCACTGGGACACTCTGGAGAATGATTAGGAGTAGTGATAAGAGGCTATCGTTTACGCAGTCTAATGGATAGACATATCTATGTGGGAATATGCAGATGAATACGTCACTGCATATTCTTACTTTTATTTTTATATAAAAAAAAAAAAATTATATTATGCCTGCTTCATTTCTTATAAAAAAATAATATTTAAATTAATATCTATGTCTATTTGTCTTATGCTTAGTTTTGTTCTACAGGGTAATATCTGGCTTTGTAATCATATTCTTTTGCCTCCATAGATGCAATCTCCTGTCCCATCATTGGGACATTCCTTGTGATTAATTATAAGTAGTGAATAGAGGCAGAACTATATGGCGTTAAACTGGCAGTAACGCACACAGAACTATACGGCGTTAAACTGGCAGTAACGCACACAGAACTATACGGCGTTAAACTGGCAGTAACGCACACAAAACTATATGGCGTTTAACTGGCAGTAACGCACACAAAACTATATGGCGTTAAACTGGCAGTAATGCACACAAAACTATATGGCGTTAAACTGGCAGTAACGCAATCAAACTGTCACTACACTGACGCTATCTGAACTATCCCTACTCTAGCCATACATTAATGTAAAGATTACTGACACGGTCTCCTACACTACAGTGGAACTATCTGAGCTGTCCCTGCTCTAGCGGCACACTATGAAAAGCTGAATGAT
The DNA here is from genome assembly GCA_028564925.1 of Lithobates sylvaticus. NCBI lineage: Eukaryota > Metazoa > Chordata > Amphibia > Anura > Ranidae > Lithobates > Lithobates sylvaticus. Next base: position 3,754,280 of record CM053026.1, on the reverse strand, counting down.
GGTCCTCCTCACTGCACTCACACTATCCCTAGACTGACACTAAACTAATATTCTATACTGACAACTGAAGCAAAATAGCACAATATAGCAAACTAACAAACTAATAGCACTGAACAAAGCCCTGTTTTATCTCTCTCCACGCCAAAATCACACTGAAAATGGCTGCCATTGGGGGGCGCATGCGCGGAGTCTAGCATGGCGGTCATGCTTTCGTGAGGGAGATAAGCCACAGACACGAATACTCCCGCTGGCTTCTTCATCCCTCATTCGCTCCTGCTTATCCCTGAGACGACAGGGAAGTGTCCGGGAAGATAATGGTGCTGGGAGGATGCGGTTTAAAGGGTAAAAACTCCTCCATTAAGGAGGGATAGACGCGGGCTTCAGCCAAAATGGCGTCGGCCCCCTCATCTTCTATTACCTCAGCGCGCCCTCACAAGCTGAATACGCACCAACCAGCCTCTCTAGGTGAGTCAGATTCAGAAACTATCTTCACACAAGGTAATTCTCAAGATTCCTCAGCACCCCCAGCTCTTTTGAAACACTTTGATAAAATGCTACACAAAGCTTTGAAGCCGACTTCTGAACATATTACTAATAGTCTGACTAGAGAAATACGAGAACTTAGAGCTCAAAATAGATGAATTAGAAAACACAGATGGGTCTTAGGTTATTCAAACAGGTGAGATCCAGGGAGGGTTTTTTAAGTTTGGGGGTAACCAGTGCCCTCCTGGGCAGTAGGGATGGGCCAAACAGACCCCTGTTCGGTTCGCACCAGAACTTACGAACACCGCAAAAGTTCGGACCCGAAATAACGAACCCCATCGAAGTCAATGGGACCCGAACCTCAAAAATCAAAAGTGCCCATTTTGGAGGCTTATATGCAAGTAATTGGGCATACAATGGTTATAGGGGTCGGGGTCCTGCCCTGGGGGACATGTATCAATAAAAAAAAAAAGTTTGTGAAAAACTTCATTTTTAACCACTTCAATACAGGGCTTTTAAACACCCTTCCTAACCAGAGCACTTTTTGCGATTCGGCACTGCGTCGCTTTAACTAACAATTGCGCGGTCGTGCGACGTTACACCCAAACAAAATTGACGTCCTTTTTTTTTTTCCCCACAAATAGAGCTTTCTTTTGGTGGTATTTGATCACCTCTGCGTTTTTTATTTTTTGCGCTATAAACAAAAGAAGAGCGACAATTTTGAAAAAAAACACAATATTTTTAACTTTTTGCTATAATAAATATCCCGTTTTTTTTAAAAAAAAAACTATTTTTTTCCTCAGTTTAGGCGATACGTATTCTTCTACATATTTTTGGTAAAAAAAAATCACAATAAGCGTATATTGATCGGTTTGCGCAAAAGTTATAGCGTCTACAAAATAGGGGATAGATTTATTGAATTTTTTTTTTTTACTAGTAATGGCGGCGATCTGCGATTTTTTTTTCGTGACTGCGACATTGCAGCGGACACTTCGGACACTTTTGACACATTTTTGGAACCATTCACATTTACACAGCGATCGTTGCTATAAAATTGCAATGATTACTGTGTAAATGTGACTGGCAGGGAAGGGTTAACACTAGGGGGCTCTGCAGGGGTTAATGTGTTCCCTAATAGGAGTGATTCTAACTGTGGGGGGAGGGGACTCAAGGGGAGGAGACCGATCATGTGTTCCTCCGTACTGGGATCACATGATCTGTCTCCTCGCCGCTGACAGGACCGTGGAGCTGTGTGTTTACACACACAGCTCCACCGTCCCGCACGGTCCCGTTGTTTTAACGGGCAATCGCGGGTGCCCGCGGACATCGCGGCCGCCGGGCACTCGCACCGTGTCCCGAGAGATGCTGCGGGCGCCCCCAGGCGGCCGGGAATGCGAGGACGTCATATGACGCCCACCCAGGATGGTAGATCCACCTTGTGGGCGTCATATGACTATAGGCCGGTATTGAAGTGGTTAAGTGAGCAGTGATTTTTTTGATTTTTAAAGTGAAAGCCTAAAAATGAAAAATTCATTCCAATATAGTGCCTGGGGGGTCCCCTTAGTCTACCTGTAAAGTGGCAGATCTGTCTAGAATCTGCTGCAGCAATAATTGCATTTATAAAGCCAAAAAAAAAATGAAATTTGCCCTGCAAGCTGCCTTTATTTTGCTCAACAACAGCTGGGGAGCCACTGTGTATGATGAGGCCACAATGTAGTGCACTGGGAACAAGATTAGAGATTTTTTGGATACATTCTGGTGTCATTTTGACTTTGTATAGAAGTTACGTGTCAGTAAAATTTGGTCTTTGGGTGTCGGGGAGTCCACCACCTCCTCTGCATGCTGTGGCTGGATAGCACAAGCAAACTTACTAAACAGAGGAAATCATGGCCTGCCTGAGGACCGACTACCACGTCCACCTTTGCCTGTGGACTCATTTGTTGTTGGCCCCCTTACAGTGCATGGGAACGTTTGCCTCTCCTTGTTGTCCTCCCAGACATTATTGGGAGGGGGCTTATAAGCAAATGTAAAGAAGAAGTTGAAATCTGTACGTGGATGCGCTTTAATCAATGTAAAGAGGTGTTTGGTGCACTTTAATTTGAGTACTCACACTACACAGACACACTCCACGGATACACTATAATATACTGCAATATAATGCGCCAAACGTACAGTGACGCACAGAACTATATGGCGTTAAACTGGCAGTAACGCACACAAAAGTAAATGGTGTTAAACTGGCAGTAACGCATTAAACGATATGGCGTTAAACTGGCAGTAATACACACAAAACTATATGGCATTCAACTGGCAGTAACACACACAGAACTATATGGCGTTAAACTGGCAGTAACACACACAGAACTATATGGCGTTAAACTGGCATTAACGCACACAGAAATAAATGGCATTAAATTGGCAGTAACACACACAGAACTATATGGCATTAAACTGGCAGTAACGCACACAAAACTATATGTCGTTAAACTGGCAGTAACGCACACAAAACTATATGTCGTTAAACTGGCAGTAACACACACAGAAGTAAATGGCGTTAAATTGTCAGTAACGCACAAAACTATATGGCGTTAAACTGGCAGTAATGCACACAAAACTACAGTGCCTTGCAAAAGTAGTTGGCCCTGTTGAACTTTTCAACCTTTTGCCACATTTCAGGCTTCAAACATAAAGATATAACATTTTAATTTTTTGTGAAGAATCACCAACAAGTGGGACACAATTGTGAAGTGGAACGAAATCTATTGGATTGTTGAAACTTTTTTAACTAATAAAAAAATGAAAAGTGGGGCGTGCAAAATTATTCGGCCCCCCTTGCGTTAATACTTTGTAGAGCCACCTTTTGCTGCGATTACAGCTGCAAGTCGCTTGGGGTATGTCTCTATCAGTTTTGCACATCGAGAGACTGAAATTCTTGCCCATTCTTCCTTGCAAAACAGCTCGAGCTCAGTGAGGTTGGATGGAGAGCGTTTGTGAACAGCAGTTTTCAGCTCTTTCCACAGATTCTCGATTGAATTCAGGTCTGGACTTTGACTTGGCCATTCTAACACCTGGATACGTTTATTTGTGAACCATTCCTTTGTAGATTTTGCTGTATGTTTGGGATCATTATCTTGATGGAAAATAAATCTCCGTCCCAGTCTCAGGTCTTTTGCAGACTCCAACATGTTTTCATCCAGAATGGTCCTGTATTTGGCTGCATCCATCTTCCCCTCAAGTTTAACCATCTTCCCTGTCCCTGCTGAAGAAAAGCAGGCCCAAACCATGATGCCGCCACCACCATGTTTGACAGTGGGGATGGTGTGTTGAGGGTGATGAGCTGTGTTGCTTTTTACGCCAAACATATCGTTTTGCATTGTGGCCAAAAAGTTCGATTTTGGTTTCATCGGACCAGAACACCTTCTTCCACATGTTTGGTGTGTCTCCCAGGTGGCTTGTGGCAAACTTTAGACGAGACTTTTTATGGATATCTTTGAGAAATGGCTTTCTTCTTGCCACTCTTCCATAAAGGACAGATTTGTGCAGTGTACGACTGATTGTTGTCCTATGGACAGACTCTCCCACCTCAGCTGTAGTTCTCTGCAGTTCATCCAGAGTGATCATGGGCCTCTTGGCTGCATCTCTGATCAGTCTTCTCCTTGTCTGAGCTGAAAGTTTAGAGGGACAGCCAGGTCTTGGTAGATTTGCAGTGGTCTGATACTCCTTCCATTTCAAAATGATCGCTTGCACAGTGCTCCTTGGGATCGCTTGCACAGTGCTCCTTGGGATGTTTAAAGCTTGGGAAATCTTTTTGTATCCAAATCCGGCTTTAAACTTCTCCACAACAGTATTACGGACCTGCCTGGTGTGTTCCTTGGTCTTCATGATGCTCTCTGCGCTTTCAACAGAACCCTGAGACTATCACAGAGCAGGTGCATTTATACAGAGACTTGATTACACACAGGTGGATTCTATTTATCACCATCAGTCATTTAGGACAACATTGGATCATTCAGAGATCCTCGCTGAACTTCTGGAGTGAGTTTGCTGCACTGAAAGTAAAAAGGGCCGAATAATTTTGCACGCACCACTTTTCAGTTTTCTATTTGCTAAAAAAGTTTAATATATCCAATAGATTTCGTTCCACTTCACAATTGTGTCCCACTTGTTGGTGATTCTTCACAAAAAAATAAACATTTTATATCTTTATGTTTGAAGCCTGAAATGTGGCAAAAGGTTGAAAAGTTCAAGGGGGCCGAATACTGGCACTGTATATGGCATTAAACTGGCAGTAAGGCACACAGAAGTAAATGGCGTTAAACTGGCAGTAATGCAATCAAATAGACGGTGTTCAACCGTCACTACACTGACGCTATCTGAACTGTCCCTACTCTAGCCATACATTAATGTAAAGATTACTGACACGGTCTCACTACACTACAGTGGAACTATCTGAGCTGTCCCTACTCTAGCTGCACACTATGAAAAACTGAATTATGGTCCTCCTCACTACACTCACACTATCCCTAGACTGACACTAAACTAATAGTCTACACTTACAATTGAAGCAAAATAGCACAGTATAGCACACTAACTAACTGATAGCACTGAAAAGAGCCCTGTTCTATCTCTCTCCACGCCCAAAATCACACTGAAAATGGCTGCCATTGGGGGGCGCATGCGCGGAGTCTAGCATGGCGGTCATGCTTTACTAGAGCTCCACTCCGTGAGGGAGATAAGCCACAAACACGAATACTCCCGCCGGCTTCTTCATCCCTCATTCGCTCCTACTTATCCCTGAGACGACAGGGAAGTGTCCGGGAAGATAATGGTGCTGGGAGGACGCGGTTTAAAGGGTAAAAACACCTCTATTAAGGAGGGACAGACGCGGGCTTCAGCCAAAATGGCGTCGGCCCCCTCATCTTCTATTACCTCAGCGTGCCCTCACAAGCTGAAAACGCACCAACCGGCCTCTCTAGGTGAGTCAGATTCAGAAACTATCTTCAAGATAATTCTCAAGATTCCTCAGCACCCCCAGCTCTTTTGAAACACTTTGAAAAAATGCTACACAAAGCTTTGAAGCCGACTTCTGAACATATTACTAATAGTCTGACTAGAGAAATACGAGAACTTAGAGCTCAAAATAGACGAATTAGAAAACACAGCACAAGATTTTGACTGAAATTGATAACTTAAAAGAAGAGAATTTAACACTACAAACCAGATTGGAAGATTTTGAAAACGGAGCCAGACGCTCCAATTTGCGTATCAGGGGAATCCCTGAAAATGTCACAGACATTCATTCTACAGTACTTGCATTATTTCAAGAGCTTCAACCAGGCATACCAATTGAACGCCAAATTCTTTTTTTAAATTGTGAAAGATAATGTTACGCCGAGTAAATGAATACCCAACATGTCACGCTTCAAAATTGCCCCCGCTCGTGGAATGGCGTCAAACTTTTACCCTCAAAAATCTCCATAAGCGACATTTAAATTTACAGGTTGCATGTTTTGCATTACAGAGGAGGTCTAGGGCTAGATATTATTGTTCTCGCTCTACCGATCGCAGTGATACCTCATATGTGTGCTTTGACTACCGTTTTCATATGCGGGCGCTACTCACGTATGCGTTCGCTTCTGCGCGCGAGCTCGTCGGAACGGGGTGTGTTAAAAAAAAATGATTTTTTTTTCTTTTTTCTTTTACTTGATTTTATTTATTTAAAAAAAAAAAAAATGGATCACTTTTATTCCTATTACAAGGGATGTAAACATGTAAACATCCCTTGTAATAGAAAAAAAGCATGACAGGTCCTCTTAAATATGAGATCTGGGTGTCAAACAGTCAGATCTCATAAAAATGTTCCTTTAAGAGGTATGGGCAGAAGTGACGTTTTGAGGTCGCTTCCGCCCTGCTATGGTATAGAGACGGGTGGGGGGCCATCTTAGCGTCACTCATCTCCATACCCAGCAGTGTGCAGGACCCGACCGCCTCCGCCGCTACCGGCGGCTCCGGTAAGTGGCGGAGGGCATGCGAGAGCGTCGGGAGGGGGGGTGTCACCTCTCCCGCCGCCAATAACGGTGATCTGGCGGCAAACCCCGCCGCGGAGACCACCATTATCGTAAACACGACTGGCTCCTGTAAAGATGGATCTCTCGGTTGTGGCAGCAGCTGCTGCCGTTACCGAGATATCCCTCTTCAAAATGCCGACGTGTATCTACAGGAGGCGGTCCGTAAGTGGTTAAGAAGACAGGTTGCCTCTTCACACAGGAAACATTACTCAATCAATAGACAACTTGGGGGAATTATCAAAGAGCGGTGTAAGCTTTATGCCTACACCACACAACACCACACCACACCACACCACACACCACCACACACTACACCACACACCACACCACCACACACCACACACACACACCACACCACACCACACCACACACCACACCACACACCACACCACACCACACACCACACACACCACACCACACACCACCACACACTACACCACACACCACACCACACACCACACCACACCACACACCACACCACACCACACACCACACTACACCACACCACACACCACACCACACTACACCACACACTACACCACACACCACACCACACACCACACCACACCACACCACACTACACCACACCACACACCACACTACACCACACACCACACAACACCACACACACCACACCACACACCACACCACACACCACACCACACACCACACCACACCACACACACCACACACCACACCACACACCACACCAAAATGGAGCAGATGCTGCTCCTCATTACCAAAAGCAGGGCAAGACTGAAGAACTGATAGGTATAACTCATATATTCCTTGAGTCTAGTTAGGGTTACATTTTTGATTACAAAATATGTATAACCAGGGCTTTTTTTTGTTCTCAGATAATCGGTGCAGGAACTCCCTCCCCAGTCAACTCTCCGCCCCAACCGCGTTGTTCCTTGGAGAGAAAAGTAAAGCAGCACCAAATCTGCACATTGCTCGAGGCCCAAGAGGCACAGAGTGCCGGACACAGGAGCACATAACACACAGGGCTCAGGAGAGCGTACTGTGCAGTGCTGAGGTGTGCGGATCACACAGGGTACTGAATATCAGCACTATGGACAGTACTTACCGTATTTATCGGCGTATAACACGCACCCCAAGTTTAGGAGGGCATTTTAAGGAAAAAAAGTTTTAGGAGGGAAGTTTAGGGGAAAAAAAAAAACTTACATTTAAGCGTCATTTGCAGCTTGCCCACGTTCAAATTTCCCGCCGCTGACAGACCCAGCGAGCGCCGCCGAAAAATACCGAGCGCCGCCGAAAAAGACCAAGCGCCGTCGAAAAAGACCAGGGGCGTTGAAAAAGACCGAGCCTCCCCTGAGTACACAGTACAGTTGGCTCGGTCTTTTTCGGCAGCGCTCGCTCCAGAAACAGCAGGGAGGCGGGACTGAGAGCGTCTTTTTCGTCAGCGCTCGGTCTTTTTCGGCGGTGCTCTGTCTTTTTCGGCGGCACTCTGTATTTTTTGTCGGCGCTCGCTATTTTTCGGCAGTGCTCGGTATTTTTGTATCAGCGTATAACACGCACCCACGACTTTCCCACGATTTTAAGGGGGAAAAAGTGCGTGTTATACGCCGATAAATACGGTACATATCTCCCCCAATGTAACCATCTATTGCTCACCTCTGTATATATATATATATATATATTCCTTGCGCTACTTTGAGTAATTAGGCCATCAATAATTAAGTAAAATAATAAAAGATTGCAGCAAAATGTAAAGTGTTCACAATCACACAAAAACTGAATAAATAACGTGAATGATTCCGCCGCGCAGAAAATACAATAAAGTGCAATAATAAATAATTCCAGCAGGTGGCGCTGGTAATAAATGAATCTGAAATCCTTCAATCAATAAGTGATCAATAAAAACACAATATAATAACACAAATAAACAGTGACAAATGTCCAAAATGTAAAGTGCCAAGTGCATAAGTACCATATATACTCGAGTATAGGCCGTCCCGAATATAAGCCGAGGCCCCTGATTTACCACAAAAAAACTGGGAAAAGTTATTGACCCGTGTATTAGCCGAGGGGGGGAAATAGAGCAGCTACTGTAAGTGGAAAAGAGTGTCAGCAAATGCCCATCTACATGTCCCCTGTGTCTTATACAAACCCCCCCCCCCCTGTGTCCCCAGTGAAGCCTACCTGTGCTGATCGATCTGTCTCCCGCCGATCTGTGTCAGATCGCTGGCTGTCCGGTGTCCCGCTGTCCGGTGTCTGCTGTCCCGTGTCCGGTGTCCGCTGTCCCGTGTCCGGTGTCCGCTGTCCGGTTCCCCCCCATTGCTGACCCTGGCGATCAGCGTATACGCTGAGGCGCCATTACATGTTTGAAAGCCGCGCCTCCTCCTCCTCCTCGTCCGTGATAGGAGGAACGCTGTTTTCCCAGCAGTCAGTGTGCAGTGTTCCGCCTATCACGGACATTCTCTCATCCTCGTCCATGAGATGAGAATGACAGGACTTCTGTGATAGGCGGAACACTGTACTGCTGGGAAAATTTGTGTCTGCCTATCACGGACGGGCGGGAGGAGGCGGCGCGGCTTTTGAACACCGCCGTCTGTCTGCATGACAAGCTGTTCATGTAGGCAGACGGCGGTGACTCGAATATAAGCCGAGAAGGGGACTTTCAGCACTAAAAAAAGGGCTGAAAATCTCGGCTTATACTCGAGTATATACGGTATGTGTCAAAAATGTCATAAAAATTGAATTAAAATGACCAAAATGTAAGTGACACTAGTGCCAAGTGAAAAAAGATCAAGGAGTGAAATAAATATGGATCAAAACCAAGACTGAGTGAAAATAAATAAATAGATACGTTGTATAAATATGGATGAATTAATGGATATATGAGGAAGTCCCAGAATGAATAAATAAATGAAACATAAGTCCAATTAAATATATACAAAAACTATTCTTAATGGTGTAATAGCAAATGTTGCTATTTCATAGTCCAAATAAATCAAGCAGTAAATCAGAATATAATCCAAAGGGTTCTTCAAAATTGCTCCAATAATTAAACAGGCAACAAGATAAAAATGGTAGCTAGGCGTTCTCAGCGCCGTCTCACGTCACCTCCCGGAGACAGACGAACGCGGGGAGGTGACGTGAGAAGGCGCTGAGAACGCCTAGCTACCATTTTTATCTTGTCGCCTGTTTATCTATATTTTATTAATAAATCATTCAATATTGGTTGTAAAATACTCCACTAGTGGAGGCTTCTCTCTCTCTTCCTTTACTTTTCCCCTGTACTGTGTGTCGCGGTGACACCGAGCAACACGGGTTCCCGGAGTAGAGAAATGTAAAGGAGAAAGATACTGCTGACATCACAAATCCCCTCGGGTTATCGGACACCCCAAAAGGCGATATTTATATATCCTTAAGGCGAGAGTTCTGAGAGACCAGAATTTGGAGAGAAAAAAATAGATGAAATCCACTCCGAATACATATTAAACCAGCAATATAACAACGCTCAGGAATTATTGGAGCAATTTTGAAGAACCATTTGGATTATATTCTGATTTACTGCTTGATTTATTGGGACTATGAAGCATTTGCTATTACACCATTAAGAATTGTTTTTTTTATATTTAATTGGACTTTAACCGCTTCCCGGCCGCCTCCTGCACATTTACATCGGCAGAATGGCACGGCTAGGCAAAACCACGTACAGGTACGTTGCCCTTTAATTGCCTAGCCGTGTGTCGGGAGCTCCGTGACCCCGGCCGCGGGACCGGCGGACCCGATCGACGCTGGTGTCCCGCGATCGGGTCACGGAGCTGAAGAACGGGGAGAGGTCTGTGTAAACAAACCTCTCCCCGGCTTCCTACTCTGCCTGTCACTGATCGGATGTTCCCGGTCATCGGGAAAGCCGATCAGTGATGTCAGACGCCAGCCCCGCCCCCTAATGTTAAAAAAAACCACACACGTCACAGCCCATAACCCCTCCCCTCCCCCTAGTGGTTAACTCTTTCACTACCACTGTCATTTATACAGGAATTTAAATAGCAAGGCATTTAATAGGAAGGCATTTAATAGGAAGGCATTTAATAGGCATTTAATAGGAATTTAATAGGAATTTAATAGGCATTTAATAGGAAGGCATTTAATAGGCATTTAATAGGAAGGCATTTAATAGGCATTTAATAGGAAGGCATTTAAATAGCATTGATTGCTGTATAAATGACAATGGTCCCAAAAATGTGTCAAAAATGTCCGATGTGTCCGCCATAATGTCGCAATCACAATAAAAATCGCTGATCGCCGCCATTACTAGTAAAAAAAAAAAACTATTAATAAAAATGCTATAAAACGATCCCCTATTTTGTAAACGCTATAACTTTTGCGCAAACCAATCAATAATCGCTAATTGCGATTTTTTTTTTACCAAAAATATGTAGAAGAATACGTATCGGCCTAAACTGAGGAAAAAAAATGTTTTTTTATATATTTTTTGGGGATATTTATTATAGCAAAAAGCAAAAAATATTGAATTTTTTTCTAAATTGTTTCTATTTTTGTTTATAGCGCAAAAAATAAAAACCGCAGGGGCGATCAAATACCACCAAAAGAAAGCTCTATTTGTGGGGAAAAAAAAGGACGCCAATTTTGTTTGGGAGCCACGTCGCACGACAGCGCAATTGTCAGTTAAAGCGACGCAGTGCCGAATCGCAAAAAGGGGCCTGGTCCTTTGGCTGCCAATTGGTCCGGGGCTGAAGTGGTTAATATGGACTTCCTCATATATCCAGTAATTCATCCATATTTATACACTTATCTATTTATTTATTTGCACTCAGTCTTGGTTTGGATCCATATTTATTTCACGCCTTGATCTTTTTCACTTGGCACTAGTGTCACTTACATTTTGGTCATTTAATTCTATTAAATGACCAAATGGGCTCTATTGGTCGGTACGAGAAGCCGCCCGAGAAGCAGCTGAGGTGGAGAAGCAGTGGGGAGGCCGCCCACGGATGGGGTAAGTAGTGCAGGCCGATCGACCGCTTGGCTGATCGGGGGCGACTGAGAGGTGAAAAAAACCTCTGGACTTTAAAGGTGTTTGATACGGCAATTGAAACTCACTAATAGCATATAAAATCAATAATTTTTATTTATAAAGATATAAAAAGCACGAGAACAAGAATTCACCCATATCTGAAATCGCTTAATCTATACGGGCATATTTTGGCAAAACACTACCACTCTCAACATGTTTCACTCGACAGAGCTTCCTCAGGAGATTCTGGTGTGGCACTTTATATGCTATTGATAACAGAAAGATTGAAATGAGTATCTCATGTTAATAGTGCATTGATACAGTAACATGTGAAAACATGCGTGTTGGCATATATATTCAGGGACTTGCAATTATTACAGAAAACAAAAAAAATCTAAATATAGGACATAGAAATGCATGGATGTGTCCTATATTTAGATGTTTTGTTTTCTCTAATAATTGCATGTCCCTTTTTCTCTAATATATGTCGACATGCATGTTTTCACATGTTACTGTATTAACCACTTGCCGCCCGCCCATTGTCAAATGACGTCGGCAAAGTGGTTGTAAAATCCTGACAGGGCGTCATATGACGTCCTCAGGATTTTGAGCCGCTGCGCGCCCCCGGGGGCGCGCATCGCGGCGATCGTTGTTGCGGGGTGTCAGTCTGACACCCCGCAACTACAATCTTGGTAAAGAGTCTCCGACGGAGACTCTTTACCACGTCCAATCACAGCTGATCACAGTGTAAATAGGAAAAGCCGGTAATCGGCTTTTCCTCACTCGCGTCTGTCAGACACGAGTAGAGGAGAGCCGATCGGCTGCTCCTCTGACAGGGGGGGGTCTGTGCTGATCGATTATCAGCGCAGCCCCCCCCGAGGATGCCCACACTGGACCACCAGGGACGCCACCAGACCACCAGGGATGCCCATCAAAAGGTATGCCACCAGACCACCAGGGATGACATTCAGTACCCCCAATGGATGCTAATCAGTGCCCCCAATGGATGCCAATCAGTGCCCACAATGGGCATCACTGATTGGCATGCATTATTGTTTGGCACTGATTGGCATCCATCAGTAAAAAACAATGCCGCCTATCAGTGCCTATCCGTGCCACCTATCAGTGCCTATCCGTGCCGCCTATCAGTGCCCATCCATGCCGCCTATCAGTTCCCATCCATGCCGCCTATCAGTGCCCATCCATGCCGCCTATCAGTGCCCATCCATGCCGCCTATCATTGCCCATCCGTGCCCATCCATGCCGCCTATCCATGCCAATCCGTGCCGCCTATCCATGCCAATCTGTGCCAGCTGTCAGTGCCAATTTGTGCCTCCCGTCAGTGCCCATCCGTGTCGCCCATCAGTGCCGCCTATCAGTGCCCATCAATGCCACCTCAGTGCCACTTCATTGGTGCCACCTCATTGGTGCCACCTCATCGGTGCCCATCAGTGCCGCCTTATCAGTGCCCATCAGTGCAGACCTATCAGTGCCCATCAGTGAAGGAGAAAACGTACTTATTTACAAAGTTTTGAAACTGAAACAAAAAAAAACATTTTTTTTTTCAAAATTTTCGGTCTTTTTTTATTTGTTTAGCAAAAAATAAAAACGGCAGAGGTGATGAAATACCACCAAAATAAAGCTCTATTTGTGGGAAAAAAATGATAAAAATTTAATTTGGGTACAGTGTTGCATGACCGCGCAATTGTCATTCAAAGTGTGAGAGCGCAGAAAGATGAAAATTGGTCTGGGCAGAAAGGTGTTTAAGTGCCCGGTATTGAAGTGGTTAATGCACTATTAACATGAGATACTCATTTCAAAAAACATGTTGAGAGTGGTAGTTTTTTGCCAAAATATGCCCGTACCGACCGCCTCATGTATATATACGTCCTGACTTTGAAGAGGGATATCTGGGTAACGGCAGCAGCTGCTGCTACAACCGAGGTATCCCTCTTTACATGAGGCGGTTCTGTTTACGATAATGGTGGTCTCTGCGGCAGGTTTCCCCGCGAGATCACCGTTCTCAGGGGCGGGAGAGGTAAGACCCCCCCTCCCGCCCCCTCTCCCGCGCCTTCCGCCGCTTACCGGAGCCGTTGGAGGCAATCGGGTCCTGCGATTGGGTGGGTATGGAGACGAGTGAGGCTAAGATGGCCCCCACTCGTCTCTATACCATAGAAGGGCGGAAGTGACGTCAAAACGTCACTTCCGCCCATACCTCTTAAAGGCACAATTTTTAAATGTCATTTTTTTAAATGACATTTTATTTATTTATTTATTTATTTTTGCATTTAAGTCCAAATATGAGATCTGAGGACTTTTTGACCCCAAATCTCATATTTAAGAGGACCTGTCATGCTTTTTTCTATTACAAGGGATGTTCACATTCCTTGTAATAGGAATAAAAGTGATCCATTTTTTATTTTTATTTTTTAAAACAGTGTAAAAAATAATAAATTCAAGTAAAATACATAAGAAAAACAAAAAAATATAATAATATATAATTTTTTTCTATTACAAGGGATGTTTACATTCCTTGTAATAGGAATAAAAGTGATCCATTTTTTTTTTTGTTTTAATAAATAAAATCAAGTAAAAGAAAAAAGAAGAAAAAAATCTTTTTTTTTTTAAAACACCCCGTCCCGACGAGCTCGCACGCAGAAGCGAACGCATACGTGAGTAGCGCCCGCATATGAAAACGGTAGTCAAACCACACATGTGAGGTATCGCCGCGATCGGTAGAGCGAGGACAATAATTCTAGCCATAGACCTCCTCTGTAACTCAAAAAATGCACCCTGTAGAATTTTTTAAATGTTGCTTATGGAGATTTTTGAGGGTAAAAGTTTGACGCCATTCCAGGAACGGGGCGCAATTTTGAAGCAGGACATGTTGGGTATCAATTTGCTCGGCGTAACATTATTTTTCACAATACAAAAAAAAATTGGGCTAATTTTACTGGTGTCTTATTTTTTTCTTCAAAAAAAAGATTTTTTTTCAAAAAAAGTGCGCTTGTAAGACCGCTGCGCAAATACGGTGTGAAAAAAAGTATTGCAATGACCGCCATTTTATTCTCTAGGGTGTTAGAAAAAAAACAATATATAATGTTTGGGGGTTCTGAGTCATTTTCTAGCAAAAAAAAATGTTTTAAACATGTAAACACCTAAACTCCAAAACGAGGCTGGTCCTTAAGTGGTTAAGCGATTCCAGATATGGGTGAATTCTTGTTCTCATGTTTTTTATAACTTTATAAATAAAAATTATTGTTTTTTATATGCTATTAGTGAGTTTCAATCTCCGTATCCAACACCTTTAAAGTCCAGAGGTTTGTTACCTCCCTTCCCCTTCCAGTCTGTTTGAATAATTTTCATGTAAAAGCAGTTGTAAAAGTAAATTTTGAACTCCCATAATTGAGGCCCTTTTAACTGTAAAAAATGGTCCTGGAACAATCACCAAACCCATTGTAAACCTTCTCTGGAGGTCATTGTAAACCTTCTCTGGAAGTCATTGTAAACCTTCTCTGGAAGTCATAAAGTGCCTTGCAGATACTCTAGAATTTTATCACACCTATTGCAAATGTCGGTACATGTTACAGATTCTTGTAAGAAGTGGCCAGCACCAAGGCCAGAGGTTATTTACTGGACACGCCATCCCCTGTGAAGCTCAGTAACACTGAGCTCCCCGATCGGCCACCATACCACCCAGAGATGCCCATGGCCAAGGTTTTTTTTTAATGGGGTGGGCAGAGCCTTTTCGGGGAATTCTGAGGTGGTAGACTCCATAGCTACTAATAAGCCCAATAGTGCCTATGAACCCCCCCCCCCCCCCCCCCAATCGCTGTCCATTGTCAATCGCATTTGAGGCACACCTGATGGGAAACTCGTCTCTCAGAGTTCCCCATCGGGCTCTGCCCACCTAACAGGCACAGAGGCCATGGAGTTGAGTTGTTGGGTGGGCAAAGCCTGATAGGGAGCTTTGAGAAACGAGTTCCCATCAGGTGCACTTCCCTTGCGAATAACAACGAACGGCGTCCCCCAATCCATGGTAACCTGCTCGTTGTCACCTCTTTCTTCCACCCATCCATTGTCATCTCATCTGTGCCTCCTCTCTCTTCCCCTAATCTATTGTCCTCTTCTTTGTGCCCCTTCTCTCTCCCCCATCTATATTTATGTCCTCTGTGCTTCTTCTCCTTTCCTCCAGCCCGTGGTCATCTCCTCTGTGTCACATCTCTCTTCATCGATCCATGGTAATCTCCTTTATGCCCGCTCTCTCTTCACCCACTTCATAGTCCTCTCCTTTGTGCCTCTGCTTTTTTTTCCATTAATTTGTGATAATTTACTATTCTCTTGCCCCAATCCGTGGTCATCTCCTTTGTGCCTCCTCTCCCTTCCCTTAACCATGGTCATCTCCTTTGTGCCTCCTCTCCCTTCCCTTAACCATGGTCATCTCCTTTGTGCCTCCTCTCCCTTCCCTTAACCATGGTCATCTCCTTTGTGCCTCCTCTCCCTTCCCTTAACCATGGTCCTCTCATTTGTGTTTCTCACATCCATAGCTATCTCCTCTGTGTCTTTTCTCTCTTTCACAATTTTATGGTCATCTCTTCTATGCCAGCTCTTATTGCTCTTGTTTTTTTTCATGTCTTTCACTTCCAGTAGGCTAAGTCTTAGTGCCTATGAACCCCCCCCCCCCCCAATCGCTGTCCATTGTCAATCCCATGGGAGGCACACCTGATGGGGAACTCGTCTCTCAGAGTTCCCCATCGGGCTCTGCCCACCTAACAGGCACAGTGGCCATGGAGTTGAGTTGTTGGGTGGGCAAAGCCTGATAGGGAGCTTTGAGAAACGAGTTCCCATCAGTTGCACTTCCCTTGCGATTAACGAGAAACGGCAATGGGTAGATTCCATGGGCACTATTCAGCCCAAAAGCAGCTAAGGAATCCATCCATGCTGGCTAATGTCAATCACAAGGATGGTGGACTTTATGGGGAGCGTGTGCTCTATAAATGCCATGTTTACTTTGAATTTGATTTTTCTTGTGTTCTACCCTGTTTCCCTGAAAATAAGACCTAGCATGATTGTCGGTGATGGCTGAAATATAAGCCCTACCCCCCCCCCCAAATAAGTCCTAGTTAAAGTCCTTGTAGGTCTTATATTCAGGGTAGGGCTTATTTTCGGGGGCAAATGGTAGGGCTTTTTTGGGGGGGTAGGGCTTATATTGCAGCCATCACCGACAATCACGCTAGGTCTTATTTTCGGGGAAACAGGGTATGAGTAGTGTGTGCTCTGCCCGTGTGTTCTCTGTGTGCCTGTGATGGGACATTAGAGTGTAAGTTCCTTTGGTACATAGACTGATGTAATTGCTTCAGTGTTCTCTGTACAGCAGTACGGTGTGTGTAGTAGATTTCATTACATTCTAATTTAGAGTTACAGATTTTAAATTCCACTGAAGATGTTTGTCTCTCTCTCTCATGCCTTCAGACAGTGACGATCGACTGATGGGACCAGAATGTGGACGTTTTTAAGATGCATGTTCTGCGCACTGTCCATTTTTGTGTGTGTTGCTGTGATTTTTTACTCCTACCATGTACAAGTCAGACCGAAGATGAGATCTCATGGACTTTCCATTGTCACAGACACCATTACAGCTCTGGATAATAGAACATTTATCATCTCTCTGTATTATGAGCCTAGACTTGGCCAATCAGTCCGGGTCATCGCCATCCTCCATGTGTCCGTGAAAGAGCTCTACTGTATCTTCCATTGTTCCTCCAATCAGAACATCTTTGTCAGGGCAGAAATAGGTTTTCATAGAGACAGCTTTGGGTTCCCGTATGGAATGGCGAGTCTCCTGTGTGCAGAACCTTCTGGGTGCGATTACACTTATATGTCTTTCTCTTCCATAAATTCCACAACTGCAAGTCAGAACCACCTCTTTGAAGTCAGGAACCGTCCACCACCGCCAATCTCCTCCAATTTCACCGTCTGTATTTCTACTTTATATGGAAACTACAACAATGTCCTCCAGATGATCCAGAGTATTGAGATGTACAAGATTCTGGGGGCCTCCAGAGTCACTATCTATAAAACCAGCTGTTCCCAGGATGTAGATAAGGTGTTACGTCATTACATGGATGAAGGAACTCTAGAAGTGGTGCCTTGGCCAATAGACCGCCATCTTCAGACATCAAAAATGTGGAAATACACCCCAGGAATCACTGCTGAGATTGGATATTTTGGACAAATTACAACCTTAAATGATTGTCTATACAGGAACATGTACAAAAGTAAGTTTGTCCTCCTCAACGATTATGATGAAATTATTCTTCCGATTATAGACCTGGGCTGGTCTTCACTGATGGAGAGTCTTCAGATACAGTTCCCGGACACAAGTGTCTTCCGCTTTGAATCTCGCGTCTTCCCCACATCAGACAATAGCTCCATATTTGACCTGTGGTCCCATGTTCCCGGGGTCAATATTCTCCGCCATGCCTTGCCAAATCGTCTTAACGAGACAATGCATAATCCTCGTAAAATGATTGTAAATCCCAGGAAGGTGTTTCAGACCTCCATCCATTATGTTCCAAAATATGAAGGAAATTCGACGAATGTACCAAACAATATGGCCATGACTTTCCACTGCAAAGGTAGCCGGAGGAAAGACGTCGCCAGAGAGGACCAGATTTGGGATGACATACTGCGAAAATACAATATGTCCTTAGTGCCAAAGGTGGATGCAGTGATTCAGAAACTTTTCCCTCTCCACTAGCACCTCTATTTATCCTGTATAGAACATCTGGAACTTTTTATTTCCAAACAGGATTTTGAGCAAACTAAATATTGACGGAGAGAGGTCACTTATAAGAAATATCCACTAATAATTACTTGCATGAAATAAAAATGTATGGACCAGGGGCGGACTGACCATTCAGCCACTCGGGCACTGCCCGAGGGCCCTGGGCCACTAGGGGGCCCCATCAGGGTTGCCAGCCTCAGTAAAACCAGGGACATCTGTCTCTGAAAATGTCCCTTACCGACATCCTTTTGGTCTAAAAATCCCGAGATTGTAGCCCCACCTCTCCAGGACCTTCTCAGCCAATAGAAACATGTCTGTGTATACTGTGTGATTGTATATTGTGTGTGTATACTGTGTGGTCCCATAATCTTATTGCATGGGAGCCCCATAATCTCCTATTGCCCGGGGGCCCCATGAGTTGTCAGTCCGCCCCTGGTATGGACATACTGTAGGTAAATGCATGGTCTGTCTGCTGAGTCCCTGCCCAGCACCATATAATGTTTACTATAAAAAGGCACTGTTCATATTTTTCTCCATTGTTCCTCCTCTTCCCCCAATCCATAGTCACTCCCTGTGTGCATCTTCTCTCTTCCCCATCTATGGCCATCTCCTTTGTGCCTCGTCTCTCTTTTCCTAAACCGTAGTCTTTTCCTCCATGCCTCCTCTCTCGTTCCCTATTCCATGGTCATTTCCATTGTGCCTCCTTTATCTTCCTCCAATCAATGGTTATCTCCTCTGTGCCTCCTCTCCCATTTCCCAAACATGGTAATCTCCTCTGTGCCTACCCTGGCTTCCCCCCAATCCATGGCAACCTGCTCGTTGCCACCTCTTTCTTCCACCCATCCATTGTCATCTCATCTGTGCCTCCTCTCTCTTCCCCTAATCTATGGTCATCTTCTTTGTGCCTCTTCTCTCTCCCCTATCCATAGTCATGTCCTCTGTGCTTCTTCTCATTTCCTCCAGCCCGTGGTCATCTCCTCTGTGCCACATCTCTCTTCATCGATCCATGGAAATCTCCTGTATGCCCGCTCTCTCTTCACCCACTTCATAGTCCTCTTCTTTTGTGCCTCTGCTTTTTTTTTCCATTAATTTGTGATAATTTACTATTCTCTTGCCCCAATCCGTGGTCATCTCCTTTGTGCCTCCTCTCCATTCCCTTAACCATGGTCATCTCCTTTGTGCCTCCTCTCCATTCCCTTAACCATGGTCATCTCCTTTGTGCCTCCTCTCCCATTCCTTAACCATGGTCCTCTCATTTGTGTTTCTCACATCCATAGCTATCTCCTCTGCGTCTTTTCTCTCTTTCACAATTTCATGGTCATCTCTTCTATGCCAGCTCTTATTTATTTTGTTTTTTCATGTCTTTCACTTCCAGTAGGCTAAGTCTTAGTGATGTCCATAAGTTTCCAATCACTTGCTTAGCAGCCGCGAGTACTCAAAATAACAGAGTAAACTGTATAGAAGTGAGAGCCTCAGGCTCTTTGTTAAAAGGGGCAACTGTTGTTTGCTTGGGGAATAGTTTGTTAAAAAGTACAGCTATAATTCGGAAGGCTTCACCGGTTTCAGGATTCAGAGACAACAGAGCAATTGCATTAAATATGCGTAAAAGAGCCTGGTTTGAGTACAGCTGAGAAAGCATAAAGGGCAGTAGTTTGGCAAGTGTCAATGCCTGGTTGGCACTAGATACCATGTAGATCGTAGTTTAAAGTTCGTCTCCAGTTGCACCAACATTAATCGAGCAGGATTTGGTGGTTGGCTAGATCTGCCACCAATGCTTTTCACCCAGGAAGAAGTCTGATTTCACATATAAGGGAGATGTATTGGGGGTGGCAGAAAGGAAGACTATCATAGTCTTATGCCGCGTACACACGATCGGAATTCTCGTCGGAAATAACTCTGACGGTTTTTCCGACGGAATTCCGCTCAAGCTGTGTTGCCTACACACGATCACACCAAATTCCGACGGTCAATAACATAGCGGCATAAAACACGTTCGACAGCACTATAAAAGGGAAGTTTAATGCTTCCGAGCATGCGTCAAATTGTTTCCGAGCATGCGTCGGAATTTTGCGTGCAAAAACACACACACTTTTGAAAAAATATTTTATTGCACTGCTCCGGGGGTCTTCTTCCGTCTTGGGGGTCTTCTCGCCGGACTCCTCCGCTCTCTTCTGCTCTTTTACCTAGCTCTTTCACGAGCGGAGAAGTCCGGCTACCTTCTTCGTCATCGCCGTCGTCGTCTGGGGGTCTCGATCCGCCTTCGGGGGTCTTCCGGGGTCTTCCGGGGGTCTCTTCTGTTCTTGCGGCGGTCGTCGTCTTCCGCGCCGCCGGCGCCGCCTTCTTCTTGTTCTTCTTCTTGTTCTTCCGATGTTGACCCGTCGCTGTCTCTGCCCGGAATGGCAGAGGCGCGCTGTGCTGGGACTTATATAGGGACATGGGGACAGGGTCACATGCTCATGTCACATGGTGACCCCGCCCCCTGTGATGTCACAGTCCCGGAGGATGCTGGGACTGTGACATCACAAGGGGGCGGGGTCACCATGTGACATGAGCATGTGACCCTGTCCCTATATAAGTCCCAGCACAGCGCGCCTCTGCCATTCCGGGCAGAGACAGCGACGGGTCAACATCGGAAAAGAAAGAAGAAGAACAAGAAGAAGAACAAGAAGAAGGCGGCGCCGGCGGCGCGGAAGACGACGACCGCTGCAAGAACAGAAGAGACCCCCGGAAGACCGTGGAAGACCCCTGAAGGTGGATCGAGACCCCCAGACGACGGCGGCGACGACGAAGAAGGTAGCCGGACTTCTCCGCTCGTGAAAGAGCTAGGTAAAAGAGCAGAAGAGAGCGGAGGAGTCCGGCGAGAAGACCCCCAAGACGGAAGAAGACCCCCGGAGCAGTGCAATAAAATATTTTTTCAAAAGTGTGTGTGTTTTTTGTACTTTACATTTTACACCTTAGGTGAATGGGTAGGGGTACATCGTACCCCATACTCATTCACATAGGGTGGGGGGCCGGTATCTGGGGGCCCCCTTATTAAAGGGGGCTCCCAGATTCCGATAAGCCCCCGCCCGCAGACCCCGACAACCAACGGCCAGGGTTGTCGGGAAGAGGCCCTTGTCCTCATCAACATGGGGACAAGGTGCTTTGGGGTGGCCCCCCTTTCCCCAGGGCACCCCCCATGTTGAGGACACGCGGCCTGGTACGGCTCAGGAGGGGGGGGGGGGGGGCGCTCGTTCGTCCCCACCCCTTTCCTGGCCGGCCGGGCTGCGTGCTCGGATGAGGGTCTGAGATGGATTTGGGGGGAACCCCCACGCCGTTTTTCGGCGTGGGGAGTCCCTTTAAATCCATGCCAGGTCACGGAGCTAGCACGGCGGCATTTACTGCCTATGCTAGCTACGTAACCTGAAGTCACGTGCTAAATGAACGGACTTGCCGACGAGCGGCAAGTCCGTTCATTTAAAAAGTCCGGCGGACTAGCCTACTAACGGTGGGATTGTCCGCCGGACTGCCAAGTCCAGCGGATAGTTTTAAAACAAAACTTAAAACTTTGGTCCGCCGGACTTTGGCGCCAAAAAGTCCGCCGACGCCCACACACGAGGGGATTGTCCGCTGGACTTGAGTCCAGAGGATAATCCCACGGGATTGTCCCTTCGTGTGTACGCGGCATAAGAGTCTCTTAAAACTATCTATACTCCCAGCATCCACCACCAATTGTGGAAGAGAGTTCCACATCTTTATTGCCCTGACAGTGAATAACCCCCTGCGCAGTTTAAGGTTAAACCGCTTCTCCTCCAATCTCAGTGTGTGCCTCAATGTCCTCTTATACTCCTTATGACTGAATATTTATTTTCCTATGCTGGGATCGCCATTTAGGTATTTGTAGATCGCTATCATATCCCCTCTCAAGCGTCATTTCTCCAGCGAGAATAGATTTAGTGTTTGCAGTCTTTCCTCGTAATTGAGGTCCTCCAGTCCCCTTATTAGTTTTGAGGCCCTTCTTTGGACTCTCTTCAGTTCCAGCACATCCCTCCGGAGGACTGGTGACCAGAACTGTACAGAATACTCCAGATATGGCCTAACCAGAGTTTTATAAAGTGGTAGGATTATCGTTTTGTCTCCGGAGTATATCCCCTTTTTTTATACATGCTAATATTCTGCCTGCTTTGGTAGCTGCAGCTTGGCACTATATGCTGTTGCTCAATCTGTCATCTACTAAGACCCCCAGATCTTTCTCCATCCATCAGTTCTCCCATTGGTTCTCCACCTAGTGAGCAGTTTACATTTATGTTTTTTGCCCCAAGTGCATTACTTTACGTTTCCCCACATTAAACCTCATTTGCCATGTAGCCCACTCCATTATTTTGTTCAGGTCTTTCTGTAAGATGTCCTGGACCCCCAGGGTGTTTGACAACGAATCGCTGCACGGCCAAGTTTAAGACGTGTGCCATGCATGGCACATGTGTAATTTTGCCCTGTTTCAACGCGCTCAGCAGATTGGCACCGTTGTCGCACACCACTTTACCAACTGTCAAATTGAGCGGTGTTAGCCACTGATCTGCCTGTGAACGCAAAGCTGAAAGGAGTGCAGGGCCAGTGTGGCTCTTGGCTTCCAGGCACAACAGACGCAGCACAGCAACGTCTCACCTGGCATGTCGCATAGGTTCTGGGGATCTTGGGCGGCGCAGCGGAAGAGACGGTAGCAGCGGAAAAGGAGGAGTCAGCTGAGGAGGAGAGGGATGATGGAGTAGGAGGAGGAGAAGAAGAGGCAGGCCTGCATGCAATCCGTGGTGGTAAAACCAAATCTACACGGGATGCTTGACGGCTGTCAGAAGGTTCACCCAGTGGGCAGTAAAGGTTATATACCTTCCCTGCCCGTGTTTGCTAGACCATGTGTCTGTGGTCAGATGTATCTGGGCACCGACACTTTGTGCCAGAGATACATTCACTTGCCGCTAGACATGTGCAAAAGGAAAAAATTTGTTTCGTTTCGTTTCGTTTTAATTCGTTAATTAATTAATTTCGTTTAGTTAGATTCGTTAAATTTGTTAAATTCGTTTTCGGATTTCGTTTAGTTTTCGACCGATTTTCGAATTCGAAAATATTTTGCGACCCGACTTTGGGTCCACGTATCTCGGGGTTACTTGGTGATAGAAACACCAAATTTGGATATGTTGTAGTGCTAGTTCTACTGTGTTTGCATACCAGATTTGGGGTTTCTAGCTATAAGTGGCCCCGAGATATGTGGCCCCAAAGTCGGGTCGAAAAATTTCATTCTCTGCTGCAGAAAAGTGCTTGACATTTTGCGACCCGACTTTGGGGCCACGTATCTCGGGGCCACTTATAGCTAGAAACCCCAAATTTGGTATGCAAACACAGTAGACTAGCACTACAACATATCCAAATTTGAGGTTTCTATCACTAAGTAACCCTGAGATATTTTGAATTTCGTCCGCAATTTTTCGATTCGAAAAAAATTCGGATTCGGGTAAATTCGTTAGTATTGTAATTCGGTAATTCGGATGCATCCGAATGTCCTAATAATGAAAAATTCGTCCGAATTTCGATTCGGAACATAACGAAATGCACATGTCTACTTGCCGCTGAACATGGCCATATAGCTCTGGGATGCCCTTCTGTGAGAAATACTTCCTTCCTGGGACCTTCCATTGTGGTGTTCCAATGGCCACAAATTTTTGAAAGGCCTCCGAGTCCATCAGTTTATATGGCAGTAGTTGGCGGGCTATCAGTTCTGACAAGCCAGCGGTCAACCGTTGGGCAAGAGGGTTATCCGACGTCATCATTTTTTTTTACGCTCGAACATTTGGCCCACGGAAGCGTGCCTTTTTCCAGAAAAACGTGAGGACGGCATGATGGAAGGTGGAGTGGAGGACCATTCTGAGGAGAGAGGAGAAGAAGTAGAAGAGGCTGGACGGTGGGAGCCTGGAGTGTGGCTTTGTGGGTTCTGACGGCGTTGCTCCCACTGGGCTCGGTGATGGCAGCTCATGTGCCTTCTTAAGGCGGTCGTCCCTAGGTGAGTGTTGGACTTACCGCGACTTATGCCGTTGACTGCAAAGGCTGCAGATGGCAACACTATTGTCAGCAGCGGACACGTTAAAAAAAGCCCACACTGCGGAGCCATGTGCCGGCGTCCTGGGAGCACCAGATGTGACCGCACATGGTTGATGCCTCGCTCCTGATACATTAGCAGTCTGGTTTGTCCCTCCTGTGCAATGTAAGTTCCGCCTGCTTCTCCTCCCTATCTGCTGGTCCATCTCTCCCTCTGAACTCCCCTCCTCTTCCTCTCTTGTGGGCACCCACGTGACGTCCCTAGACACGTCATCATCGACGTCACCTTCCCCACCACTATAATTAGAGATCTCGGAGTAGGCAGCAACAGCGGGGACCAACCTCCTTGGGCTGATCTGGGTACTGTCGTCAGACTGCTGAGTGGCGGTTGATGCTACCTCCTCTTCCTGATCCAATGCCAAGAATGGCTGCGCATCGGAAATGTCTTGTGATGGATCGGAAAATAATTCCTGTGACTCAAGCGGAGGGTATATGGTGGTGGTGGTGTTGGTGGTAGTGTCTTTGGGGGTGCACACAGCAGAGAGTGAAGAGGGTGCAGATAGAGAGGATGAGGAGGGTGCAGAAGAGGAAGGCTGAGTGAGCCACTCAACCAAGTCTGGTGCGTCCTTTGACGTAATCGAACGCACCTTCTGCAACTTCCCACTTTGGCTCAAGCCTGTTGCTCCTGCCCTACCCCTACCACCCCTGCGGAAGGGCCGGCCTCTTCCTCTGCCTGTCATTTTTTAAATGACCCTGTGACAAAAGTCTCTAGAGAAGTGCAGTATATGTGGAAGAAGGTATATAACACCCCGCTTCAATCTGTCGTTTTGGGGGGCCACTGGTCAATCACACCAGTTATAATACTTTTTTCTAATTGCGTTTGTCACTCTTTTGTAGTATCGCTGCAGAACCACTCAGCAGTCACAATGCTGCACAGTAGGAATGTACTATACTATGCTTTCTATATTTGAAAGTATTTTATACGTGTATTACACCCCTATATACTGCACACCAAATAGTACAAAGGGACTTTTGTGGACCTATATTCGTTAGCGATTTGTGTCGCTACAGTCTGTCCCTGCGACACACAGCAACCTCTCCCTACACTGACAAAAGAGCTGCAGAACCGCTCAGCAGTCACAATGCTGCACAGTAGAAATGCACTATAATATGCTTTCTATATTTTAAAGTATATTATAAGTGTATTACACCCCTATATACTGTACACCTATACCAGTCCTTAAAAAGGACTTTTGTGGACCTAATAGTAGCTAGTGATCACAGGCTGTCCCTGCTCCAAACAGCATCCTCTCCCTACACTGACAAAAGACAGAATGTAAAATGGCAGCCAGATCAGGTCTATGTATAAGGTAGGGCATGGGTGCCCAACCGGTGGCCCGCGGCGCCATCCGAGGTGGCCCGCCACGTCTTGCCCTGAGATGGCGGGTCGGCAAGCCCTGATCGCGGGTCCCTGACCCGCCATCTCCGAGCATCAGCGCGAACAACGGAGCCGCCGCTAAAGGAAGCAGAGCCGATGCTTCCTGTATAGCGCCGGCTCCTTCACAGGCGGAGTGATATCAAATGTAATCCGCCTGTGACAGGAAGCATCGGCTCTGCTGTCTACTGCAGCCGCATGCTTCCTGAGAATGAGATCACAGACAACAGCCAGCAGTGCCAGAGGCTCACAACCAGTACTCACAAGCAGTACCAGCCAGCAGTATCAGTACCCACAAGCAGTACCAGCCAGCAGTATCAGTACCCACAAGCAGTACCAGCCAGCAGTATCAGTACCCACAAGCAGTACCAGCCAGCAGTATCAGTACCCACCAGCAGTACCAGTACCAGGTACCAGTCACCAGTACCCGCCAGCAGTACCCACCAGCAGTACCAGTACCCACCAGCAGTATCAGTACCCACCAGCAGTACCCGCCACCAGTACCCACCAGCAGTACTAGCCACCAGTACCAGTACCCGCCACCAGTACCAGTACCCACCAGCAGTACCAGCCAGCAGTACCAGTACCCACCAGAAGTATCAGTACCCACCAGCAGTACCCGCCACCAGTACCAGTATCCACCAGCAGTACCAGTACCCACCAGCAGTACCAGTACCCACCAGCAGTACCAGTACCCGCCAGCAGTATCAGTACCCACCAGCAGTACCAGTACCAGCCAGCAGTACCCGCCACCAGTACCAGTACCCACCAGCAGTACTAGCCAGCAGTACCAGTCACCAGTACCCGCCAGCAGTACCAGTACCAGTCACCAGTACCCGCCAGCAGTACCAGTACCCGCCACCAGTACCAGTACCCACCAGCAGTACCAGTACCAGCCAGCAGTACCCACCAGCAGTACCAGTACCAGCCAGCAGTAACAGTACCAGCCAGCAGTACCCGCCACCAGTACCAGTACCCGCCAGCAGTACTAGCCACTAGTACCAGTCACCAGTACCCGCCAGCAGTACCAGTACCCACCACCAGTACCAGTACCCACCAGCAGTACCAGTACCAGCCAGCAGTGCCCGCCAGCAGTACCAGTACCCGCCAGCAGTATCAGTACCCACCAGCAGTACCAGTACCAGCCAGCAGTACCCACCACCAGTACCCACCAGCAGTACTAGCCACCAGTACCAGTACCCACCAGCAGTACCAGTACCAGTCACCAGTACCCGCCAGCAGTACCAGTACCCGCCAGCAGTACCAGTACCCACCAGCAGTACCAGTACCAGCCAGCAGTACCCACCAGCAGTACCAGTACCCGCCACCAGTACCAGTACCCACCAGCAGTACCAGTACCCACCAGCAGTACCAGCCAGCAGTACCAGTACCCACCAGCAGTATCAGTACCCACCAGCAGTACCCGCCACCAGTACCAGTATCCACCAGCAGTACCAGTACCCACCAGCAGTACCAGTACCCGCCAGCAGTATCAGTACCCACCAGCAGTACCAGTACCAGCCAGCAGTACCCGCCACCAGTACCCACCAGCAGTACTAGCCACCAGTACCAGTCACCAGTACCCGCCAGCAGTACCAGTACCAGTCACCAGTACCCGCCAGCAGTACCAGTACCCGCCACCAGTACCAGCACCCGCCAGCAGTACCAGTACCAGCCAGCAGTACCCACCAGCAGTACCAGTACCCGCCAGCAGTACCAGTACCCACCAGCAGTACCAGTACCAGCCAGCAGTACCAGTACCAGCCAGCAGTACCCGCCACCAGTACCAGTACCCACCAGCAGTACTAGCCACTATTACCAGTCACCAGTACCCGCCAGCAGTACCAGTACCCACCACCAGTACCAGTACCCACCAGCAGTACCAGCCAGCAGTACCCGCCAGCAGTACCAGTACCCACCAGCAGTATCAGTACCCACCAGCAGTACCAGTACCAGCCAGCAGTACCCGCCACCAGTACCCACCAGCAGTACCAGTACCCGCCAGCAGTACCAGTACCAGTCAGCAGTACCCGTACCAGTCACCAGTACCCTTCAGCAGTACCAGTACCAGCCACCAGTACCAGTACCCGCCAGCAGTACCAGTACCAGCCAGCAGTACCAGTACCAGCCAGCAGTACCCGCCACCAGTACCAGTACCCACCAGCAATACTAGCCACCAGTACCAGTCACCAGTACCCGCCAGAAGTACCAGTACCTGCCACCAGTACCCACCAGCAGTACCAGTACCAGCCAGCAGTACCAGTACCAGCCAGCAGTACCAGTACCCACCAACAGTACCAGTACCCACCAGTACTAGCCACCAGTACCAGTTACCAGTACCCGCCAACAGTACCAGGTACCAGTACCAGCCAGTAGTACCAGTCACCAGTACCCGCCACCAGTACCAGTACCAGCCAGCAGTACCCGCCACCAGTACCAGTACCAGCCAGCAGTACCAGTACTAGCCAGCAGCACCAGTACCCACCAGCAGCACCAGTACCCACCAGCAGTACCAACCAGCAGTACCAGCCAGCGGTATCTGCCAGCATTAGCAGCAGGCAGTACTCAACAGCGGTATCAGCCAGCAGTACCAGCCAGCAGTACCAGTACCCACCAGCAGTACCAGTACCAGCCAGCAGCACCAGTACCCACCAGCAGCACCAGTACCCACCAGCACACGCCAGTAGTACCAGTACCCGCCAGCAGTACCAGCCAGTGGTACCAGCCCTGGAGGACAGCCAGCAGCAGCCACCAGTTATAACCACCTGGGGGACAGCAGCAACCAGCTGCAGGAATCCTAAGGAAGAAGTGAAGATTGAGGTCAGTTGAGATGCAGGTAAACCGCTGTGTATCAGTGTGAAAGCAGCCTTAGTCCCCTTTCACACGATCGGTTCTGCCTGTCTGTTTTTCAGGCGGACCCAATCGGACCCTCCATTCACCTCTATAGAGCGGCAGATGTAAACGGACTCATGTCTGCTTACACCCGCCTATCTGCAATCCGATCTGCTTAAAAATACAGAAGGGGATTTGTCCCCTTCTGTTTGGGCAGATCAGAGGGCCCTTAGGGTAGAGCGGGCTGCATCTGTGTCTGCTCTACATATGCGGAGTGGACACAGACCTGCCATCCGCCCGCTACGGTCATTGTGGCCCGCGACCGGTTACCAAGTCGCTAAAGTGGCCCTCGCTCCTCAAAAGGTTGGGCACCCCTGAGGTAGGGGGTGTGTCCATGTGCTGAAATGTCTCAATTGGCTGTCCTGTACCCCATGATAGATGTGTCATGGGTCAAAGTTCTTCACAATGTAAAAGAATATGGCCGCCGAGAACAGCGAATTTGGCGAATTGCGAATGAGCAAAGTTTGTGTGGGACTTGGTGTCACCCTTATTCGGAAAGGGGTACCACTTGTACCTGGACAACCTGGAAACCAATCACCGCCTTCAGGCTTTCTAAGGGTGTAAATTTTTGATTTCACTCCTCACTACCTATCACAGTTTCGGAGGCCATGGAATTCCCAGATGATTCAACCCCCCCCCCCCCCCCCCCCAAAATGACCCCATTTTGGAAAGTAGACACCCCAAGCTATTTGCTGAGAGGTACGGCGAGTATTTTGCAGATCTCACTATTTGTCACAAAGTTTTGAAAATTTGAAAAATAAAAAATAAAATTTATTTTCTTTCTTTATTTTCAAAAACAAATGAGAGCAGCAAAATACTCACCATGCCTCTCAGCAAAAAACTTGGGGTGCCTACTTTCCAAAATGGGGTCATTTGGGGGGGGGGGGGGGGGGGTTTGTGCCATCTTGGCATTTTATGGCCTTAGAAATCCTGAAGGCGGTGCTTGGTTTTCGGGGTCCCGTACGCGGCTAGGCTCACATGTGGTATCCCCGTACTCAGGAGAAGCAGCGGAATGTATTTTGGTGTGTATTTCCACATATGCCCATGGCATGTGTGAGCAAAATATAATTTAGTGACAGCTTTGTGCAAAAAAAAAAAAAAAAAAAAAAAAAAAAAAAAAAAAAAGCTTGTAATTTTCCCGCAAAATATAAAATATTCCATGGACTCAACATGCCTCTCAGCAAATAGCTTGGGGTATCTACTTTCCAAAATGGGGTCATTTGGCTGGGTTTTGTGCCATCTTGTAATAAACGGCTTAGAAGCCACCTGGTCCTGGGCTTTTACCCGATTTTAGGGTTTTGATTGCCTGTAAAAGTTCCGCTATGTCGATGGGTTTGTCAATTTCCTCTGCATCAGAGGCGGACATATATGTTAGGCCGCATTGTGTCAAGTATTGTTCTATAATCTGGGATCTAGGTCCCTCAAATGAGGCCGCTTTGCGTCAAGTATTGTTCTATAATCTGGGATCTAGGTCCCTCAAATGAGGCCGCTTTGCGTCAAGTATTGTTCTACAATCTGGGATCTAGGTCCCACAAATGAGGCCGCTTTGCGTCAAGTATTGTTCTATAATCTGGGATCTAGGTCCCACAAATGAGGCCGCTTTGCGTCAAGTATTGTTCTATAATCTGGGATCTAGGTCCCTCAAATGAGGCCGCTTTGCGTCAAGTATTGTTCTACAATCTGGGATCTAGGTCCCACAAATGAGGCCGCTTTGCGTCAAGTATTGTTCTATAATCTGGGATCTAGGTCCCTCAAATGAGGCCGCTTTGCGTCAAGTATTGTTCTACAATCTGGGATCTAGGTCCCTCAAATGATGCGGGTTTGTGCGAGGGCGGGAGATTGTACAGTTTTTGTGTAGAAACCATGGCATTCCCAGGCTATTTGGTCAGTGGTGTGTAGACATGTGCACAACAAAAAAATTTGCTTTTTTTCGTTTCCGTTGATTCGTAACGATTCGTACATTCGTAAGTCTTCGGTGTTCAGATTCGTAACGATTCGTACATTCGTATGTCGTCGGTGTTCAGATTCGTAACGATTCGTACATTCGTAAGTCGTCGGTGTTCAGATTCGTAACGATTCGTACATTCGTAAGTCGTCGGTGTTCAGATTCGTAACGATTCGTACATTCGTAAGTCGTCGGTGTTCGTATTCGTAACGATTCGTACATTCGTAAGTCGTCGGTGTTCAGATTCGTAACGATTCGTACATTCGTAAGTCGTCGGTGTTCAGATTCGTAACGATTCGTACATTCGTAAGTCGTCGGTGTTCAGATTCGTAACGATTCGTACGTTCGTAAGTCGTCGGTGTTCAGATTCGTAACGATTCGTACATTCGTAAGTCGTCGGTGTTCAGATTCGTAACGATTCGTACATTCGTAAGTCGTCGTGTTCAGATTCGTAACGATTCGTACATTCGTAAGTCGTCTGTGTTCAGATTCGTAACGATTCGTACATTCGTAAGTCGTCGGTGTTCGTATTCGTAACGATTCGTACATTCGTAAGAGTTATTTTTTCGTTGATTCGTTTTTTCGTTAGTTTAATTTTTGGACGCATTCGTATTTATTCGTATATTCGTAGATTCGTAATTGGAGCATAATTCATAATTTTATGTAATGTGTATGCTATTATTACATTTTAATAATTTACGAATCGAAAAAGAAAAATTACGAATCGAAAAAAAAGTTACGAATGTCCGAATTTTTTTGTTCAATAGAGACACGGAAAATTACAAATCGAAAAAAAAAAAAAAAAAAAGTTACGAATCGAAAAAAAAAAGTTACGAATTGAAAAAAAAAAAGTTACGAATTGAAAAAAAAAAAGTTACGAATTGAAAAAAAAAAAGTTACGAATCGAAAAAAAAGTTACGAATGTACGAATTTTTTTGTTCAATCCATTCGAAGCACGTTTAGCAGCACCATTGTACAGGACACAGAAAATTACCAATTCAACAAAAAAAAAAAAGTTACGAATGTACGAATTTTTTCGTTCGTTTTCGTTTTTCGGATTTTCTTCATTAGTACATTTGTTGTTTCTAATTCGTTTTTTTCGGATTTTCGTTGTTTTTCGGATTCGTTCGATTCGAATGATTCGTTAATCTGATTCGAACGATTCGTTATTTGGATTCGTACGATTCGTTCATTCGTACGAACGAAAATAAAAAAAAAAAAACGAAAAACGAAACGAATTGCACATGTCTAGTGGCGTGTACCGGTTTATTTGCTCTATTTTCGATCTGGTTAATAGTTGTGGTGGAGCGAATGTTTCTCAGTGCCCTAGCTAAGAATTTGCTACTTTCATTCCAGCGTTCGTAAAAAAAAAAAAAAACCTTGTCGAAAGAACAGTATTCGCTTCGCTTGTAGGTCCAATTTGGCCTGCAACGTTTTACGGGCCGTCAAAAGGTCGTTGGCTAAATGAATTGCCGCCGATCTTTTATGTTGGGCTTCTAGTTTCAGCACTTTATCTAGCATGGCTTTCAGTTCTTTCTCTGAGGGCCTCTTTTTCTGTGAAGCTAATCAATCTGCCACACATTTGTGGGCTTCCCATACAGTGAGGTGCGATACGTCGTCTGTGGTGTCCTCCCTAAAATATGTTCTTGTGGCTCCCGAAATTGGTTCCAAGGTCAAGGGGTCAGTCAGCAAAGTCGAATGAAGCCGCCAACTACAGGGTTTCTTAGGTACGTCCTGTACTCGCAAGGTCAGTGAAATAGGTGCGTGGTCTGACATGGTCCTCGTCCCTGTGTCTGCGTCCTTCAAGATGGTTAAGTCCCTCTGTGACACAAAGATGTGGTCTATGTGGGAGTACTTGTGGTGGACCGTGGGATAGTAAGTGTGACAGACCTAGCCGGGACACGGGCTTTTTGAGAGGACTACATGCAAGCCTCTTGCCAACTGATTACGGGCCCTGGCATTTGGGGGAACAGTGCTCTTTTTGGGCTGCAAGCCTGGGACCCCTGAGCTGGTGTTACTTGGATTCAGGTCCATGCTGCCCCCCAATACTCATAGAATCTGTATGTGTATTTGGCATATTAGCAAGAGATGCTAATGTCATGAACTCAAAATGTTAATTGAGTTAGCTGATCCCATTGTCCTCTGCACAATGCAGGAGACGCTCCGTCTGTTACTGGTGGTCTCCTGCTATTGTGATGAAATGTTGTGTGGTTGTAATTATGATAATTTATAATCAACTGTGTTTAGCTCGGTGACAAGAAGTCTGGCCTGTAGTGAAATCCTGATGAGTCACATCGGCTGCTTAAAGGAATTAGCTAATTAGTTTATGTTAAGTTGTTACAAGTGTATTGTTAGAGTAATATGAGCAGGAGGGGGATCTCCTCTCCTATTGTATATAAATGTGAGTTTGGCTTTGTAATAAAACAGTCCATGTTGAGCAACTAAGCAAGTGTCGTCTCGTTTGGTGCTTGGGAGCGGTTGGAATATCTGATATCCGTATCCAGACTGGAAGCAAGTGATATATGACGAACGCACTCAAGAGGAGTGTAGGGACGTTCCGTCACAGTAAGTATAATCTCTTCCCTGTAGATGTGTCACCCGCCAAGAGACCGTCAAAGTCAATGAGTTCCACATTGTACTGATTCTTTTGAGTATGCGGAACGTTGTCATCGATCTGCCATTGGAGGTGTCCTGGAGGGGGTCCAACGGAATATTGAAGTCCCCTCCAAGGACTTTGCATCCAGGAGGCAAACCATGTAAGCTCATCGATCAGTTTTTGACAGAAAGGAACATGGGGAATATTGGGGAAATATACATTATCTAAGGTAATAAGGAATTTCCCAATGTTCCCCTTAAGGAGGAACCGGCCCTCCGGATCAGTAAGCTGGAATCCCAAGTTCTTCCCTCTCAATATGGAGATGCCTTTAGTCCTGGACTCCGGACGAGTGGCGTGGTAGGCTTTGGTAAAACAACTATCAGTCAGTTTAGGAATGGAATTTGCTCTGAAGTGTGTTTTTTGTAGGAACGCAAAGGCCGGCTTCCCCTTCCCAAGGTGACGTAACAGCTGCGTTCTCTTTTGGGACACATTGAGACCTCTAACATTATGTGATATCACAGTTGGGCTGTTGCCCAATGAGGAATAGATCATGGTGGATGAGAGATCAGAGGTTCTGTCACCAAAAAAAAAAAAAAACAGGGGGGGGGGGGTGTGTTAAGTAGTGAAAGTGAGGAAAGTAAGAGGAAGACGATCACACTATCTGACACAAAGGAAGTGGGGTCGGGGTATTTGTTTGGTAACTAGCCACCTAGAGGTGTCACCAGGGATTCTTGTCAGTACCTCCTCATCAGTGCCACCCATCAGTGCTGCATATTGGTGCCCCCCCCCACTTATGCTAATTAGTGCCCATCAGGGATGCTTGTCAGTGCTGGTGAGGCTGCATTGATGGGCGCTGGTGAGGCTGCATTTGATGGGCGCTGGTGAGGCTGCATTTGATGGGCGCTGGTGAGGCTGCATTTGATGGGCGCTGGTGAGGCTGCATCAGTGCCACCCATCAATGCACCATATTAGTGCCTCATCAGTGGCCATCAAGTATGCCAATCAGTGCCCACCAGGTATGCCAATCCATGCCCATCTGGGATGCCAATCAGTGCCCATCAGGGATGCTTGTCAGTACCTCCTCATCAGTGCCACCCATCAGTGCGGCATATTGGTGCCCCCCACTTATGCTAATTAGTGCCCATCAGGGATGCTTGTCAGTGCTGGTGAGGCTGCATTGATGGGCGCTGGTAGGCTAAATTGATGGGCGCTGGTGAGGCTGCATTTGATGGGCGCTGGTGAGGCTGCATCAGTGCCACCCATCAATGCACCATATTAGTGCCTCATCAGTGGCCATCAAGTATGCCAATCAGTGCCCACCAGGTATGCCAATCCATGCCCATCTGGGATGCCAATCAGTGCCCATCAGGGATGCTTGTCAGTACCTCCTCATCAGTGCCACCCATCAGTGCTGCATATTAGTGCCTCATCAGTAGCCATCAAGTATGCCAATCAGTGCCCACCAGGTATGCCAATCCATGCCCATCTGGGATGCCAATCCGTGCCCATTAGGGATGCTTGTCAGTACCTCCTCATCCGTGCCACCCATCAGTGCTGCATATTGGTGCCCCCCACTTATGCTAATTAGTGCCCATCAGGGATGCTTGTCAGTGCTGGTGAGGCTGCATTGATGGGCGCTGGTAGGCTAAATTGATGGGCGCTGGTGAGGCTGCATTTGATGGGCGCTGGTGAGGCTGCATTTGATGGGCGCTGGTGAGGCTGCATCAGTGCCACCCATCAATGCACCATATTAGTGCCTCATCAGTGGCCATCAAGTATGCCAATCAGTGCCCACCAGGTATGCCAATCCATGCCCATCTGGGATGCCAATCAGTGCCCATCAGGGATGCTTGTCAGTACCTCCTCATCAGTGCCACCCATCAGTGCTGCATATTAGTGCCTCATCAGTGAAGGAGAAAACTTATTTACAAAATTTTATAACAGAAACAAAATAAAAACGTAATTTTTTTCATAATTTTCAGTCTTTTTTTATTTGTAGCTGTCCGGGAAAATCTAAATTTCTCCCAATAAGCATATCATTTATATAATGCCAGGAAAGCGCACCCTTCTTTCTCTCCAAGTAACACAAACAGTTGTTGGTATCACCTCGAGCTCAGTGTCAATCCTGAGCAAAATGACCAAGTGGCTTTTATTTATACTAAACACATTGATAACAAAAGAGGCTGCTGACTTCAGAATCAGCCAATCAGACACTTGTATTCATTCAAAAGAGTCAATGACACACATGTATATATTCAAATAGAAATGCAGTGGTGAAGTGTTCAGACGGTGGTGTGCAAAAATCATGTGGCAAGCACATGGTTTTGAACACAACCGGGTGCACATTCCCACTGCTACCAGTGATGCGAGCCGTACTACATCATGGCCAAGTGGGCCATAATTTTGTATGGTTATGCTATGGTTCCCATGTACGCAGATATGCTTACTTAGGAGTTTAGATGTGGTCACCATGGAGTGGCCAGTCCCTTGGTGAGGCATAAACAGACATCCTTAAAAGAGCAAACAGATCTGCCGTGTCCAAGGGAAGGTTTCCTCATCCAATGGTCTTCCACCAACGTCTGTATGTACGTATACCCTCATATGAGCGTATTACAGCAAGACTGACACTGGGGGGCGTCTGACAACATACATTAATACAATTTTCCACAACAGTAGCACCAAAAATACCCCCCCCCCCCCCCCAGAGGTGATGAAATACCACCAAAAGAAAGCTCTACTTGTGGGGAGAAAAAAAATATAAAAATGTCATACGGGTAGTGTCACATGACCGCGTAATTGTCATTCAAAGTGTGAGATCGCTGAAAATCGGCCTGGGCAGGAAGGGGGTGAAAGTGTCCGGTATTGAAGGGGTTAAACATTTGGGCAAAAAAAAAACCCACAAAAATGTCTCTGGCAGTGGAAGGGTTAAAGGAAATGTTCACCTTCGGGAAGATGTTACATGTTACTGTTCCGGCAGTGGCTCAGCAATTGGATCCCTCTGTGGGACAGCAGTGGGGGGAGAAGTTCCCTGTACTGGCTGTCACTTTATGAAAATAGACGTGCCATTCATTCAGAGTTCTGTCCTTTACCGATGTCCGCTTGTAGTTTTCAATGAATTCCCACACCGCTGCTGAGCCCTCTGGTAGAATAGGGACAAGGAGGAGATCTTCATAAGGGACGAGGAGACCGTCATAAGGGACGAGGAGGAGACCGTCATAAGGGACGAGGAGGAGATCGTCATAGGGACGAGGAGGAGATCGTCATAGGGACGAGGAGATTGTCATAAGGGACGAGGAGACCGTCGTAAGAGACAAGGAGACCGTCGTAAGGGACAAGGAGGAGATCGTCGTAAGGGACAAGGAGGAGATCGTCGTAAGGGACAAGGAGGAGATCGTCGTAAGGGACAAGGAGGAGATCGTCGTAAGGGACAAGGAGGAGATCGTCGTAAGGGACAAGGAGGAGATCGTCGTAAGGGACAAGGAGGAGATCGTCGTAAGGGACAAGGAGACCGTCGTAAGGGACAAGGAGATCGTCGTAAGGGGCAAGGAGATCGTCGTAAGGGACAAGGAGGAGATCGTCGTAAGGGACAAGGAGGAGATCGTCGTAAGGGACAAGGAGACCGTCGTAAGGGACAAGGAGATCGTCGTAAGGGGCAAGGAGATCGTCGTAAGGGACAAGGAGGAGATCGTCGTAAGGGACAAGGAGGAGATCGTCGTAAGGGACAAGGAGGAGATCGTCGTAAGGGACAAGGAGGAGATCGTCGTAAGGGACAAGGAGGAGATCGTCGTAAGGGACAAGGAGGAGATCGTCATAAGGGACAAGGAGGAGACCGTCATAAGGGACAAGGAGGAGATCGTCATAAAGGGACAAGGAGGAGATCGTCGTAAGGGACAAGGAGGAGACCGTCGTAAGGGACAAGGAGGAGACCGTCGTAAGGGACAAGGAGGAGACCGTCGTAAGGGACAAGGAGGAGATCATCATAAGGGACAAGGAGGAGATCATCATAAGGGACAAGGAGGAGATCGTCGTAAGGGACAAGGAGGAGACCGTCGTAAGGGACAAGGAGGAGACCGTCGTAAGGGACGAGGAGATCGTCATAAGGGACAAGGAGGAGATCATCATAAGGGACAAGGAGGAGACCGTCGTAAGGGACAAGGAGGAGACCGTCGTAAGGGACAAGGAGGAGACCGTCGTAAGGGACAAGGAGGAGATCATCATAAGGGACAAGGAGGAGATCATCATAAGGGACAAGGAGGAGATCGTCGTAAGGGACAAGGAGGAGACCGTCGTAAGGGACAAGGAGGAGACCGTCGTAAGGGACAAGGAGGAGATCGTCATAAGAGACAAGGAGGAGATCGTCATAAGGGACAAGGAGATCGTCATAAGGGACAAGGAGGAGATCATCATAAGGGACAAGGAGGAGACCGTCGTAGGAGACAAGGAGACCGTCGTAAGAGACAAGGAGATCGTCGTAAGGGACAAGGAGATCGTCATAAGGGACAAGGAGATCGTCGTAAGAGACAAGGAGGAGATCGTCATAAGGGACAAGGAGGAGATCGTCATAAGGGACAAGGAGGAGATCGTCATAAGGGACAAGGAGGAGATCGTCATAAGGGACAAGGAGGAGATCGTCATAAGGGACAAGGAGGAGATCGTCATAAGGGACAAGGAGGAGATCGTCATAAGGGACAAGGAGGAGACCGTCATAAGGGACGAGGAGGAGACCGTCATAAGGGACGAGGAGGAGATCGTCATAAGGGACAAGGAGGAGATCGTCATAAGGGACAAGGAGGAGATCGTCATAAGGGACAAGGAGGAGATCGTCACCCTAATTTAGTCCCTTTGGAAAAGTTGTTTTTTCAAAAATTATCCACACCCCTAGAAGTGTTTCTTCCATGATGAAGATCAGCCATGGAGTATATCTGAGGTGTATATCAGGGTGTGCTTCTTCCCCACATGAGAGCTGTGATGTCCAGCAACATTCATATAGAAGACATTTCCCGCACTCAAGGCACTAATACACCTCAAGGGTTGTGTGAGATCCCTGATGTACAGGAAGACAGGACTTCAGTGAGGAACACTTCCCTCACTCAGGACAGGAATGCGGCTTCTCCCCCGTGTGAGATCTCTGATGTTTGTTAAGACTGGACTTACGGGCAAAACATTTCCCGCACTCAGGACAGGAATGCGGCTTCTCCCCCGTGTGAGATCTCTGATGTCTGATAAGACTGGACTTAATAGAAAAACAATTCCCGCACTCAGGACAGGAATACGGCTTCTCCCCTGTGTGAGATCTCTGATGATTGGAAAGATTGGACTTCACTGAAAAACATTTCCCGCACTCAGGACAGGAATACGGCTTCTCCCCTGTGTGAGATCTCTGATGTATGAAAAGCTGAGACTTGTCGGAAAAACATTTCCCGCACTCAGGACAAGAATACGGCTTCTCCCCTGTGTGAGATATCTGATGTATGTAAAGATAGGACTTCCGTGGAAAACATTTCCCGCACTCAGGACAGGAATACGGCTTCTCCCCTGTGTGGAATCTCTGATGTGTCAATAAACTTGACTTGTCTGAAAAACATTTCCCGCACTCAGAACAGGAATACGGCTTCTCCCCCGTGTGAGATTTCTGATGTGCGAAAAGATAGGACTTCCGTGGAAAACATTTCCCACACTCAGGACAGGAATAAGGCATCTCCCCAGTGTGAAATCTCTGATGTCTGTTAAAAGTGGAATTGTCTGAAAAATATTTCCCACACTCAGGACAGAAATACGGCTTCTCCCCCGTGTGAGATCTCTGATGTTTGGAAAGACTGGACTTCTCTGAAAAACATTTCCCGCACTCAGGACAGGAATACGGTTTCTCCCCTGTGTGGGATCTCTGATGTATGAAAAGATGGGACTTGTCTGAAAAACATTTCCCGCACTCAGGACAGGAATACGGCTTCTCCCCCGTGTGAGATCTCTGATGTTTGTCAAGCTGATACTTCCGTAGAAAACATTTCCCGCACTCAGGACAGGAATACGGCTTCTCCCCTGTGTGAGATTGCTGATGTCTGATAAAATTGGAATTGTCTGAAAAACATTTCCCGCACACAGTACAGAAATACGGCTTCTCCCCCGTGTGAGATCTCTTATGTCTGTTAAATCTGGAATTGTCTGAAAAACATTTCCCGCACTCGGGACAGGAATACGGCTTCTCCCCAGTGTGAGATCTTTTATGCTTATTAAGATCGGATTTAGATTGCAAACACTTCCCGCACTCCGTACAGGAAAAGCTCTTCTCTGTTGGAAGGACGGCACCGTCCCTCACAGTCTGGGGTCCCTCAGGATAAGAGGAATACGATGGTCCGGCACCGTCCCGCACAGTCTGAGGTTCCTCAGGATAAGAGGAATACGATGGTCCGGCACCGTCCCGCACAGTCTGAGGTTCCTCAGGATAAGAGGAATACGATGGTCCGGCACCGTCCCGCACAGTCTGAGGTTCCTCAGGATAAGAGGAATACGATGGTCCATCTACACTGTGTGGTGCCGGATGGACATTTGAGGTAGTCGGGTTTTCTCCTGGACTATACTGTGTGATGTCCTCATCTTCTACTTTACAGTCTGGAGACAAAGTGAGACAATCCTCTGAGGTTTTCCTCATCCCCCGTCCATCTACTAAAAAAGAAATAAAAGGATTATTACTAGACATCAGCAGATTGGTTGCCCTAAACCAGGACTCCGCCCACATCAGGCAGCTTTGTCTCTGAGGATCTTACAAATTGCCCCCTCAGGGTAAATAGTAAATGGGTCTGTGACAGACCTAGCCGGGACACAGGCTTTCTGAGAGCACTGAATGTGAGCCTCTTGCCAACTGATTATGGGCCCTGGATTTTAAGGGGCACAGGGTGAATGAGAACCCCACTATAATCTGTGCAATCAGATTCAATGCTGTATATATGTATATATAATGTGTTTTGTCTCTGTGACAGACCTAGCCGGGACACAGGCTTTTTGAGAGGACTACATGCGAGCCTCCTGCCAACTGATTACGGGCCCCCCAAGACACACTCTCTGTATATGCATTTGGCATTAGCAATAGACTGAATGGGACACAAGCTGTCAGATGCTAATGTCATGAACTCAAGCCACCTGTCTGTTGTGTAGATGAGGCTGGTCTGGCTTGTAAGGTGTATTCCACACAATGTTGTTGTGCTAATTAGCCCTGTGTTAATGTTTATGTTAATGTCTGTTGAATAGTCATTCCAATTAACTAGGAGCCTTAAAGTCTGACCCTAGCCGGGACACAGTCTCATGCTGTTGGGACACACACTGTCAGATGCTAATGTCATGAACTAAAGATGTTAATTGAGAGAGCTAATCACATTGTCCTCTGTACAATTTAGGGCCGACTCCTAGTGGAGCTTCTGCTATTAGGACAAAAATGTCTTGTGGTTGTAATTATGATAATGTATAATCTACTGTGTGAAGCTCGGTGACAACAAGTCTGACCTGTAGTGAAATCCTGATGGGCACAGAATCACATCGGCTGCTTAAAGGGATTAGTTAATTAGCTCATGTTAATTTGTTACAGGTGTATTGTTAGAGTAATATGAGCAGGAGGGGGGATCTCCTCTTCTACTGTATTATAAATACTTGTCATTTTGGTTCTAATAAATCAGTCCATGTTAGCACTAAGCAAGTCTCATCTTATTTTGTGATTAGGAGCGGTTGGAATATCTGAGATCTATATTCAGACTGGGAGGAAGTGGTATATGACGAAAGCACTCAAGAGGAGTGTAGGGACGTTTTATCACAATCCTCTGAGGTTTTCCTCATCGCCTGTCCATCTACTAAAATAGAAATGAAGGGATTATTTTTAGACATCAGCAGATTGGTTCCCCTAAACCAGGACCCCACCCACATCAGGCAGCTTTGTCTCTGAGGATCTGACAATTCTCCCCTCAAGGTAACTAGTAAATGGGTCCTCTGATTTTGATGCCACAGATCCTATACATACTCCACAACTCCCCTATGGTTGTTCCACTGGAGCAATTTCGAGTTATTAATTTCCATGTTTAGGTCTCTTATTTGGCTTAACTCAACAGCCAGGGTAAAATTGGAACAGTTGCAGCGTCCTAAGGAAGCAGGTGGGATGGCACTTCCAAACCCATGGTTGTACTACCTGGCCTCCCAACTCCAACACATAGCCAGGGTTCTGTGCCCTGCCAGTGCTCCACACCCATTTCCAATTATACGAGGGAAGTAACCTCATACAAAGGTTTTATCTCATGCAACTACTCTATGCTGCTCAACAAATTTCTTGCAGACAGCACCGCAGGGGGTCATATCCAAGTGGGAAAGGGATATTGGGGATTTTGAGGAGGACCAATGGGAGGAGGCTCTGGCTGCAGTTCACCAGTGCTCCTTAAATGTGGCCCAAAGGCTGTCCCAGTTATATTTGCACCAGCTAGACTGGTGAGAATGGGCGTGCGTGACCATCCTTCCTGTACAAGATGCATGAGGGACACAGTCACATCGGCTGCTTAAAGGGATTAGTTAATTAGCTCATGTTAATTTGTTACAGGTGTATTGTTAGAGTAATATGAGCAGGGGGGGGGATCTCCTCTTCTACTGTATTATAAATACTTGTCATTTTGGTTCTAATAAAACAGTCCATGTTAGCACTAAGCAAGTCTCGTCTCATTTTGTGCTTGGGAGCGGTTGGAATATCTGAGATCTATATTCAGACTGGGCGGAAGTGGTATATGACGAAAGCACTCAAGAGGAGCGTAGGGACGTTTCATCACAGGGTCCTCTGATTTTGATGCCACAGATCCTATACATACTCCACAACTCCCCTATGGTTGTTCCACTGGAGCAATTTCGAGTTATTAATTTCCATGTTGAGGTCTCTTATTTGGCTTAACTCAACAGCCAGGGTAAAATTGGAACAGTTGCAGCGTCCTAAGGAAGCAGGTGGGATGGCACTTCCAAACCCATGGTTGTACTACCTGGCCTCCCAACTCCAACACATAGCCAGGGTTCTGTGCTGTGCCAGTGCTCCACACCCATTTTCAATTATACGAGTGAAGTAACTTCATACAAAGGTTTTATCTCATGCAACTACTCTATGCTGCTCAACAAATTTCTTGCAGACAGCACCGCAGGGGGTCATATCCAAGTGGGAAAGGGATATTGGGGATTTTGAGGAGGACCAATGGGAGGAGGCTCTGGCTGCAGTTCACCAGTGCTCCTTAAATGTGGCCCAAAGGCTGTCCCAGTTATATTTGCACCAGCTAGACTGGTGAGAATGGGCGTGCGTGACCATCCTTCCTGTACAAGATGCATGAGGGACACAGTCACATCGGCTGCTTAAAGGGATTAGTTAATTAGCTCATGTTAATTTGTTACAGGTGTATTGTTAGAGTAATATGAGCAGGGGGGGGGATCTCCTCTTCTACTGTATTATAAATACTTGTCATTTTGGTTCTAATAAAACAGTCCATGTTAGCACTAAGCAAGTCTCGTCTCATTTTGTGCTTGGGAGCGGTTGGAATATCTGAGATCTATATTCAGACTGGGCGGAAGTGGTATATGACGAAAGCACTCAAGAGGAGCGTAGGGACGTTTCATCACAGGGTCCTCTGATTTTGATGCCACAGATCCTATACATACTCCACAACTCCCCTATGGTTGTTCCACTGGAGCAATTTCGAGTTATTAATTTCCATGTTGAGGTCTCTTATTTGGCTTAACTCAACAGCCAGGGTAAAATTGGAACAGTTGCAGCATCCTAAGGAAGCAGGTGGGATGGCACTTCCAAACCCATGGTTGTACTACCTGGCCTCCCAACTCCAACACATAGCCAGGGTTCTGTGCCGTGCCAGTGCTCCACACCCATTTTCAATTATATGAGGGAAGTAACCTCATACATAGGTTTTATCTGATGCAACTACTCTATGCTGCTCAACAAATTTCTCGCAGGGGGTCATATCCAAGTGGGAAAGGGATATTGGGGCTTTTGAGGAGGACCAATGGGAGGAGGCTCTGGCTGCAGTTCCCCAGTGCTCCTTAAATGTGGCCCAAAGGCTGTCC
Organism: Lithobates sylvaticus; assembly: GCA_028564925.1. Classification (NCBI taxonomy): domain Eukaryota; kingdom Metazoa; phylum Chordata; class Amphibia; order Anura; family Ranidae; genus Lithobates; species Lithobates sylvaticus. Next base: position 3,710,920 of record CM053026.1, on the reverse strand, counting down.
CAGTTATATTTGCACCAGCTAGACTGGTGAGAATGGGCGTGCGTGACCATCATTCCTGTACAAGATGCATGAGGGACCACGGTGACCTGATCCATACGTTATGGAGGTGCCAAAAATTGCATATTTTTTTGGACAGATGTGTTGGAAACTATTAACCGAATATTTTAGGTCCACCTCACTGGACATCCTAAACTATGATGGTTGGGAATTATAGATGATGTCCCTGAGGAGGAAGCATCTAGACTAGTGCTAGCCTGGATAGAAAACCAATTTTGAGGCACTGGAAATCAACAAACACCCCCCCCCCCCCCCCCCCAACAATGATGGAGTGGCTGAAACAAATGGGCGATACCATCAGGCTGGAAAAATCCATTTATCAGCACAGGGGTAGTGTGAAAAAAATTCAACAAAATCTGGGCGCCTTGGCTGGACGTTCCTGGTCTAGCTCCGGTTGATCTAATTATGGAGCGTCTACTATTGTAGAGGGGGGTATGATAGTCACTGGAATGAGTATTCCACCCGGGGGGGGGTCTCCATTCTTCACAGAAGTCTAATGTTTGATGGTTTATTGCGTGATCGGAGTCGTATGCAGATGTACTGAGTTTATGCGATTTAGTGCTACTAACCAAAAAAAAAGTTGAAGGTTTATGTCTCATATGTACAAGATCTTGTCTACTTGTCTAAATTTTCCAAGGATGAGGGCTGCTCTGCAGAACTTAGACTGGGAGAGAATATTGGCAACAATGGGCACAGAACAGAAATGGGGATTCTTCAAAAAGACTGTTTGTGAACTCACTACAAAGTATATTCCCATGGGCAATAAATTTAAAAGGCTAAAAATAAAACCTATGTGGCTCACGGCCAAAGTTAAAAAAGCTATAAACTATAAGAAAAGAGCTTTTAAAAAATATAAAAATGAAGGATCACTAGTGTCATTTAAATGTTACAAAGAACATAACAGAATATGTAAAAAGGAAATCAAGGATGCAAAAATTCAAAACGAAAGACAGATTGCAAAAGATAGTAGGACAAACCCCAAAAAATTCTTCAAATATATTAATAGTAAAAAGGTCAAGTCTGAGCATGTAGGCCCTTTACAAAATAATCTAGAGTGGGTGACTGGGGACAAAGAGAAGGCTAATTTATTAAATACTTTCTTCAGCTCTGTGTATACAAAGGAGCATGGGGGAGCTCATGTCCACAATGGGGGTGGTAGTGACACAGCCCTAAATCCACAATGGCTCAAAAGTGATATGGTCCAGAAATATTTAGACAGAATAAAGGTGGATAAAGCACCTGGACCTGATGGCATCCACCCACGGATCCTAAAAGAATTGAGCTCTGTAATTTCAAAGCCATTGTATCTAATTTTTAGGGACTCATTAATGACAGGAATAGTACCACTGGATTGGCGCAGGGCGAACGTGGTGCCTATATTTAAAAAGGGAACAAAGTCTTTACCAAGTAACTATAGACCTGTTAGTTTAACTTCTATAGTTGGGAAGATACTGGAGAGATTATTAAAAGACCACATAGATGAGTTCTTGCAGGAAAAAAATATGTTAAGCAACAGACAGCATGGGTTCATGAAAGAGAAGTTGTCAGACAAACCTCATTTCTTTTTATGAGGTGGTAAGTATAACCTTGGACAGAGGCGTGGCTGTGGACGTGGTATACTTGGATTTTGCAAAAGCGTTGGATACAGTTCCCCACACACGGCTCATGTGTAAGGTAAGGTCTACAGGTTTGGAAATATCGGTTTGTAAATGGATAGAAAACTGGCTAAAAGACAGAATTCAGAGAGTCGTGGTTAATGATTCTTACTCTGAATGGGCTAAGGTTATCAGTGGTACCCCAAGGTTCAGTGCTGGGACCCTTACTTTTTAATATCTTTATAAATGATATTGGGTCTGGGATCAAAAGTAACATTTCTGTCTTTGCAGATGACACCAAGCTATGCAGTGGAATAACGTCCTTACAGGAGGTCTCCAATTTACAAGCTGACCTCAATGCTCTGTCAAATTGGGCGACTATGTGGCAGATGAGGTTTAAGGTTGATAAATGTAAAGTTCTGCACTTGGGGGCTAAGAATATGCATGCATCATACATGCTAGGGGGAGTACAACTGGGGGAATCCGTAGTGGAGAAGGATCTGGGGGATCCATAGTGGAGAAGGATCTGGAGGGATCCGTAGTGGAGAAGGATCTGGGGGGATCCGTAGTGGAGAAGGATCTGGGGGTTTTGGTAGATCATAAACTCAATAATAGCATGCAATGCCAAGCTGCGGTTTCCAAAGCGAGCAAAGTCCTTTCTTGTATAAGAGAGGGATGGACTCCAGAGAGAGAGAGATATCATTTTGCCCCTGTTCAAATCATTAGTAAGACCTCATCTGGAATATGCAGTTCAGTTTTGGGCACCAGTTCTCAAAAAGGATATTGGGGAACTGGAGAAAGTGCAGAGAAGGGCAACCAAACTGATAAGAGGCATGGAGGAGCTCAGCTATGAGGAAAGATTAGAGGAACTGAATTTATTCACTCTTGATAAGAGGAGATTAAGGGGGGATATGATCAACATGTATAAATATATAAGGGGTCCATATAGTGAACTTGGTGTTGAGTTATTCACTTTACGGTCAACAAAGAGGACAAGGGGGCACTCTTTACGTCTAGAGGAGAAGAGATTTCATCTCCAAATAAGGAAAGGTTTCTTCACAGTAAGAGCTGTGAAAATGTGGAATAGACTCCCTGCAGAGGTGGTTCTAGCCAGCTCAGTAGATTGCTTTAAGAAAGGCCTGGATACTTTCCTAAATGTACATAATATAACTGGGTACTGACATTTATAGGTAAAGTTGATCCAGGGAAAATCCGATTGCCTCTCGGGGGATCAGGAAGGAATTTTTTTCCCCTGCTTTAGCAAATTGGAGAATGCTCTGGTGGGGTTTTTTTTGCCTTCCTCTGGATCAACTGTGGGTATAGAATGGGGTATATGGGATTGTATGATATATATATATATATTTTTTTTTTTTTTTATTTGTGGTTGAACTGGATGGACTTGTGTCTTTTTTCAACCTAACTAACTATGTAACTATGTAACTATGTACTGTACTGCTTCTCATTTATTGTTCTTTCAATAAAGTTCTATTTGATTTAAAAAAAAAAAAATGGGTCCTCTGATCTCCTACCAGTTACATAGTTAGTCAGGTTGAAAAAAGACACAAGTCCATCCAGTTCAACCACAAATAAAAATAAAATAAAAAAAATAATAATAATAATAATAATAATAATAAATAATATCATACAATCCCATATACCCCATTCTATACCCACAGTTGATCCAGAGGAAGGCAATTCTTTATTCATGGACCTTAGTCAGAGAGTGAGGAAACAAGAACTGTCTTTTATAGGAGTAACAGTAATGAGGGGATTATAGGACGAGTGTCCCCACCCACCCAGCTCTATCACTCATTGCCATCTTCCCAACACAAGAAGTCCTGCACTTCCTTATTTAGTCCATGAATAACAGCGGGGCTGAGCCCCACCAGAGGTCAGAGAGTGAGGATGGGGGAGAACAACCAAGATAAAGACTGGACTGACCCTGAAGACCACCATCATTGGGTTATTGACTCCTCCCCCTCATTATCACTTTCTTTTTAAGGTTCCAAAGTCTGAGAATGTTATGACATTATTATCACCATGTGAAAGTCTGTGCTCCAATCAAATCATCAGATATAAAATGTCCTGGTACTGGTAGAAAATGGGTGCAAAAGAAGTCAGGACTATGTAATGTACAACTTATTATGTACAACATAGAGTATATAGTGCAGGGGGCAGGAGTATGTCATGTACAATATAATCTATATAGTTTAAGGATCAGGACAGATAATTAGGGATGAGCCGAACACCCCCCCCCCCCGTTCATTTTGCACCCAGAACATGCGAGAGGACCGAAAGTTTGCACGAACATTTGAACACTGTTAAAGTCTATGGGACTCGAACGTGAGAAATCAAAACGTGCTAATTTTAAAGGCTTATATGCAAGTTATTGTCCTAAAAAGGGTTTGGGGACCCGGGTCCTGCCCCAGGGGACATGTATCAATGCAAAAATAAGTTTTAAAAAACGTCCGTTTTTTCGGGAGCAGTGATTTTAATAATACTTAAAATGAAACAATAAAAGTGAAATATTCCTTTAAATATCATACCTGGGGGGTGTGTATAGTATGCCTGTAAAGTGGCTCATGTTTCCCATGTTTAGAACAGTCCGAGAGCAACATGACATTTCTAAAGGAATAAAAGTAATTTAAAACTGCTTGCGGCTGTAATGTAATGTCGGGTCCCGGCAATATGGATCAAAATTATTGAGAAAAACGGCATGGGTCCAACACCCCCCCCCCCCCCATTACCAGGCCCTTTGGGTCTTGTATGGATATTAAGGGGAACCCCGCACCCATATTAAAAAAAGAAAAGGCGTGGGGCCCCCAGGCCCTATATACTCTGAACAGCAGTATACAGGCGGTCCCCGGGTTACAAACAAGACAGGGACTGTAGGTTTGTTCTTATGTAGAATCTGTTTGTAATTTGGAACAGGTACATTTTGTAAGTGTAGCTCCAGCCAAAAAAATTTATTTTTAAGCTTTTTTTTTTTTAGGGAAACAAGGATTGGTGATAAAGCATCAGTGAGGACACCTTTTTCCCATATTAACTCTTACAGGAGAGAATTTCCCTTCCTAGGGGTAGATTTCCTCTCACTTCCTGTTGTCTCCCTCCATTTGTAAGTAGGAGTCATTTGTATGTCGGATGTTTGAAAGTAGGGGACCACCTGTATATACTATACGACCTGCCCTATATACTCTGCAGAAATTTGGGCCTTAGGTGTTGGTGGTACCAGAACACTGTAAGCCCTCACAGTTACTCTTGGAGGGCGCTGGAATGGGCCCTGCTGTCAAATATTGTATCAAAAATTGTAAATTACATGTCCCTGTTGATCTGGGGCAGAAAAATTTGGCCTTTGGTGGTGGTGGTGCCACAACACTGTAATCCCTCACAGTTACTCTTGGTGGGCGCAGGAACGGGCCCTGCTGTGAAATATTAGATCACAAATCTTAATTACACGCCTCTGTTAAACAGGGGCAGAAAAATTGGGTCTTAGGCAGTGGTGATGGTGACACAACACTGCAACCCCTCACAGATACTCTTGTTGAGTGCAGGAACGAGCCCTGCTGCAAAATATTACAGCAAAAAATTGTAATTACAGGCCCCTGTTAAAAAGGGGCAGACAAATTGGGCTTTAGGCACTGGTGGTGGTGCCCAGAAAAATGTTCTTAGAAGCTATCAACATGAACATTGAGGGGAGTGCACTGAGCCCCAGAGAGGACAACTTTTGCAACAAAGCGGTTTGATCCCCCCCCTTTTTTTTTCCTTTGCAGCCCGGATATATTTTTTGGGAGCCCTAAAATGTTTTGCTTGAAGTATCATAGATACACATGGGTATATACGGGCTCTAAAACCCAAGATTGTGGGAAGGCCATGGACATTACATGGACATTATAGTCCCTAAGGGTGCAAAAGTGTCTGAAATGAAAACTCTGTAATCTGCCTCACAGACATCTCATGCATCAAAAGCTGCTCTGGGGACTGTTCGTGCGACACTGATTAGCGTCTATGAAGCACTACTCCTCTATGCTAAAAGGACGCACGATCGAACGAAAGTGTGATTTCGATTGAGGCCTGGGAAGATTGATTTTCACATCTAAAAACCGCTTTATGGAATGAAAGTAAGATTTTGATCGGTGCTCATGGAGATATACTGCCATATATTAAATACTGTACTATGGAATGAAGGTATGACTCCGGCTGGTATTTAAACGCACTGACCGTTGAGGTTTAGCCTGATGATAGATGTTTGAAATAGAACCAGTATCTCAGATTATGTTTGTCTTATTTGAACCTCAGATTTTCTTAAACATGAAACTATGGTTAAAACATTGAGGCTGCGCGCCGTCCCCGGAACAGAGAGGGAAGACCTAAGAGAGAAAACTATGGGAAATCTTCCCACCCCCTCCCACCCCCCCCCCCTCCAGCTCCTCCCCAATCCGGCCCCAATATAAGCGGCAAGGACTTGGATCATTTTCCTCATACAGAAAGATACACCCGAGTAGGAAGACCCGAAAGGGGGGGGCGCAGAACGGCCCCGGGACATAATTGTCAGATTCAGCCACTTTAAAGAAAAAGAGGACCTGTGGGGCTAAAATAAAAAAATAAATCTCCCATACTGCATAAAGAAGCTGAAATTCAAGTATACGCTGACCTATCGGCCCGTACCCTCGAAAGACGGAGGCACCAGAAACCCCTATTGGAAATATTGAAAAGGGAAAACATAAGATACAACTGGGGCTTCCCCTCATGTTTAATAAGGTTTTAAGGAGGGTGCTTTCGGCCAGTTGAGGTTCCCTGAGGAAGCGCAGGGATTTTGTACAAAACTCGGGATCCCAGTCCCGAATTTGCGGGGTTGGATTGAAATGGAGGGCCTGGGGATCCAGGGGGGGTGGTGGGGGGGGCGAATGCCACACGTAGCCACAAAAGAATCAAGCTCAAATCGGGCCCTGCCCCCACCCCCTCTGCGCCCCGAGCTCGGGCTGCGGAGGGGAGGGGAGGGCTCAACAAGCTCCACCTCACCAGGAATCCGGAGTCTAAGGGAAGCCACAAAGGATGGCCCCCAAGACCCGGGACCCTAGTTAGGGTAAGAGAGGGGGGAGGGGGAAGGGGGGGTGGGAGGGGAAGGGGATGGGAGGAGGGGAGGGAGGGGTGGGAGGGGAAGGGGGATGGGAAAGGCTTAAACTCTCCCGGTAAGCGAGCTAAAATTTTGGAGGAAGCAGAGAGATATGGCGCAGGTATAGTGTTTCTGCAAGAGACCCACCTGGGACTGGGTTTTATGGAGATACTATCTCGAGCAGGGCAAGAGGAGTGGCTATTGGGATTGCGAGGGACATTGCTGTGGGGAGGAATAGGATAGTCACTCAGCATAACAGTATAGTCACTCAGCATCAGCATAGGCAGTCTTCAAGGGATCTCACATTCATAACAAAAAATAATCGGTTACATCAACATAAGGTGCTTGGTAGGTGGTGATCCAAGTCTGATTCATTTTTATGAAGGTGAGCCGATCAACCGAGTCTGTGGACAGGCGCACTCTGTGATTGGTTACAAAGCCTCCAGCACCACTGAATGTGCGTTCAGCTAGAACGCTGGATGCAGGACAGGCCAGTAGCTCAATTGCACCAAGGTATTCCTGCACCAGGTAAATCAGACACTGGCGATGGTTGCTGGAACCGATCAGACCTTGGGGATGCGGACTAAAAAATTGTCTTAACGCATCGGTCACAGGCCACCTTCTCCACCGCTCCTACTGTGACTGACCGAAGCCTCAGCAACACGTTGTCCAGGAGGACCAGGAAATTGCAACCTCCTAGGCTCTGGTTATGCATTGCACAAACCTTTCTGCAAGGCCTCCCGAAGATGTTTCATCCTCTGCGAAGGCTGGATAAGTTCCGCAACCTTACCCTTGTAACGTAGATCAAGAAGGGTTGCCAGCCAGTAATGATATGTGTGTATTTGAAAACGTACACCAGGAACCCCCTGCAGTCAGATATAGGCTTGGCTAGACTAGAATGCAGTGGATATATATGTGGGAGACATATATATATATATATATATATATATATATATATATATATATATACACACATATACATATACACACACACACAAAATACACTGCAGCTAACTGAATCAACTGCCTGCCTGAAGTAGATTAGAAGCAGTACAGCAGGAAAGGTCTGCAGTGAGATTTACCTAACTAAATAAACTGCCTGCTCATAGTAAATGAAATTACTCTCACTCTCTGCCAGCAACACGTGCAGGCGGCCTTATATAGTGTGGGGCGTGGACTTAACCCCCTGAGCCATAATGACGCAGTGCATTATGGGGCGTGACGCGCAGCTCGAATTTGGCGCGAACGCCCCATAATTTTCGATCTTCATCGAACAGCCGATTTTCGAGTAAAACTCATGTTCGAGGTCCCACACCGCTGCCTCCCATCTCCTGAGACTGCACTCAGTGACTTGGGTCTGAGACTATACAGACATATCCCTCCACCCGGCACAGCCAGCAGATAACAGAATTGGTAATCCTGGGAGGATTGTTCTGTCAGAGATCTTGCCATACCCGGGTATGGGGCAGAAGACCCAAAACACATACCCCCAGGTGCCTAGGTGAGGTGACACCTATGGGGGAAAATTAACATTTTGCTGCCAGCTGATCCCCGGAATCTCCATAAATCCAGTCTAGATACATAAATGGTGTCTGCAGCACAGAGAAGGAAGATTATCAAAGAGAAATACAGGAATACAGGACGGGGAACACAGCTCAGGAAAGTGACCAGGGGATTACAGGCTGATATCACCCAGTCCCCGCCCTACTCCGGACCAATCAGTGAGCAGTATGGGTGGAGGAATGTATTTAGTGTTAATGACCCACCTGTGTTGATCTCTGTAGGAGTGTCCTCCTCTATAAATGTCCCCGTTATTCCATCCTCCTCCATAGACTGCTGATCATCCCTCACATACCTCTCTTCTTCTTCTTCTGCTTTAACCTCAAATTCTATATCGATTGGATCTCCACTCTAAATCAAGAAAATGAGAGAGAATATCATCTGTAAGATATAAGCTTTATTATTGTGACATCACATAAAAAATCCACAAATTGTCTCTATAAGTGTGTTTTATAACCTCCGTCCCACCAACCTTGTAACAGTGGGGGATGGTGTGACCTTCCTGTGTGGAATCCGGGGAATACAGAGGACGGGGACATCTCTCTGGTGGGTTCCTGGTATTTGGTGGCTCCATCATATCCTTGTGTCCTTCTGAAAACTCCTCCATCACTCCATACTCCTCATCCTCCTCTTTATACTCTTCTTTAACATCAATATTATCATCCCCGAGGTCTCCACTCTGAATATATAATAAAACATTCATTGTAACAATCATGCTGTGTATAAATCAGAACTACTAATAATTGTCCCTCATCTACCTGATGATGGTGGGGGATGGTGAGATCTTCCTGTGTGGAATCCCGGGAATACAGAGGACGGGGACATCTCTCTGGTGGGTTTCTGTAGCTGGATGACTCCACCATGGTGTCCTGGTACAGATCTTTGTGTTCTTCCTCCATCGCCCCATCCTCACCATCCTCCTCTTTTATCTCTTCTTTGACCTCAACTTTAGGATCTCTCAGGTTTCCACTCTGAATATATAATAAAAATGACATCAATGGTAACAATGCAGATAATGTACAGATCCTAATGATACTATCAGTGATTGTTCCTCATCTACCTGATGATGGTGGGGGATGGTGTGACCTTCCTGTGTGGGATCCCGGGAATACAGAGGACGGGGACATCTCTCTGGTGGGTTCCCATTACTGGATCCATCTGTAGGAAACACACACACTGACTGAATACATTGTTTCTATGTGTTTATCAGATGATGGGGGATCTAGGTGGAGCCTCCGTACCGCTCTCTCCTTTACAATAAAGTCTCCTCTTACCCGGTGATGTGAGGGGCGGCTGATTGTCCATCATGACGTCCTTGTAGAGATCCTTGTGTCCTTCTAAATCCTCCCACTCCTCCATGGAGAAATAGACAGTGACATCCTGACACCTTATAGGAACCTGACACACACAATGATACAGTCACCATCCAGACACATCCCTTGTCTGTTACTGGATAATGTCCCAGAATTCCCAGAATCCTCCTCACCTCTCCTCCATCATCTCTCTGGTGACTTCTAGAATCTTCTTTGTATTTCTCTATTCTATCAGGGAGGGAGGTGGAGGCAATGTGATGGTCATATGATCTCCAGACTTCACAGGAGGAAAACTCTAGATCTGAACACAAATAGTAAAATCAAATGATATTCCCAGAATCCTCCTCACCTCACTATTCAGGTCTCCATTTTACTAAAGCCCCACTTCAGTCTGAGGTATAATTTACCCCCACAGGACCCCCACACTCTGCAAGGTAAAAGCTTGTTGCAGGCATTCTGGCGTCATTACATACAACGCAGGACCAACAGTCCCACTGTGCAAGTGAGGAGGCCAAGGGTCCGCCACATCCTAAGAGCATCAAAAAAAGAAAAAAACAGATGGAGGATCGTAAGATCTTCTGGCTCTGGATGGAGGGACACTGGGAGGAGGAGCTGTGAGGTCAGTGTGATGTCATAGGATTCTCTGGCTCTGATTGGAGGGACATTGGGAGGAGGAGCTGTGAGGTCATTGTGATATCATAGGACATATAGACTCTGGATGGAGGGACAGTGGGAGGAGGAGCTGCGAGGTCAGTGTGATATCATAGGACACATAGACTCTGGATGAAGGGACAGTGGGGGGAGGAGCTGTGAGGTCATTGTGATATCATAGGACATATAGACTCTGGATGGAGGGACAGTGGTAGGAGGAGCTGTGAGGTCAGTGTGATGTCATAGGACACATAGACTCTGGATGGAGGGACATTGGGAGGAGGAGCTGTGAGGTCAGTGTGATGTCATAGGACATATAGACTCTGGATGGAGGGACAGTGGGAGGAGGAGCTGTGAGGTCAGTGTGATGTCATAGGATTCTCTGGCTCTGATTGGAGGGACATTGAGAGATGGAGCTGTGAGGTCAGTGTGATATCATAGGACATATAGACTCTGGATGGAGGGACAGTGGTAGGAGGAGCTGTGAGGTCAGTGTGATGTCATAGGACACATAGACTCTGGATGGAGGGACAGTGGGAGGAGGAGCTGTGAGGTTAGTGTGATGTCATAGGACACATAGACTCTGGATGGAGGGACAGTGGGAGGAGGAGCTTTGAGGTCAGTGTGATGTCATAGGACATATAGACTCTGGATGGAGGGACATTGGGAGGAGGAGCTGTGAGGTCAGTGTGATGTCATAGGACACATAGACTGTGGATGGAGGGACAGTGGGAGGAGGAGCTGTGAGGTTAGTGTGATGTCATAGGACACATAGACTCTGGATGGAGGGACAGTGGGAGGAGGAGCTTTGAGGTCAGTGTGATGTCATAGGACATATAGACTCTGGATGGAGGGACATTGGGAGGAGGAGCTGTGAGGTCAGTGTGATGTCATAGGACATATAGACTCTGGATGGAGTGACATTTAGATGGGGAGATTTGAGGGGTCCTCTATATATGAGGCTCCCGTAAAAAACAAATCATTGTTCCTGGGTGTGTCCTTCCTCTCCTAAACTGAAGAGTGAACTTTGACCTTTACCATACAGAAATCTGTCAGGAATCTGTGAAAGTAAGCTCTCATGTGATCAGGTGACGTGCGGAGGAACGGAGTGTAAATAGCAGACAATTTTCTCCAGAGCTCCTAATGGTGGGGATGGATTTTGCTGAGTGCTGGTGCCAAGTTCCCACCCCCCAGGTTCACTGCAGGTGTGGAGAAAAGCTGTGTAAGAGGATATTAGAGGAGAGATGAGGAGGAGATCCAGGAATCAGGATAAAAGGTCAGGACAAGCAACAGACGAGCGCATCCAAGAGATGAAGCCGGGGTCACTACACAGAAAATCAATCCAAGGAAACAACAGGCAGGACGAGGAATAGCAAGAAGAAGCTCAGAGACAAATGAGAATATTGCTCAGCCAATGGGAGATTATCTCAGCATGACTTACATGATGAGGGGGAGGGGAGTCACTTAAGGCGGGGCTTGACAAATTAGCTTTGAATCTAGGAGCCAGCTAAAAAAAAAATAGGATTTTTTATAACAGCTTACCTGTAAAATCCTTTTCTTTGAAGTACATGACGGGACACAGAGCCATAGTAATTACTATGTGGGTTATAGGCCACCTTTAGGTGATGGACACTGGCACACCCTAAGACAGGAAGTCCACTCCCTATATAACCCCTCCCACTACTGGGAGTACCTCAGTTTTTGTAGCAAAGCTACATTTTATTGTTAATTTTACTTTAATTTTTTTTAGTTTGACACGTTAAAAAAAAAATAAATGTGATTACTTTTATTCCTATTACAAGGAATATGGCATGATTGGTCCTCTTTACAGGGAGATATGGGGGGGGGGGGTCAATAAGACCCCACATCTCACCTCTAGGCTGGGAAGTCTAAAATAAAAAAAATAAAAAAACGATCACGGCTTCCTAGCCGAGGCGCCGCCGTTATTTGAATGCAGAGGCCGGGCGTGACGTCATAACATCGCGCCCGGCCTCCGAATGATCATAGAGACTCCGGCGACCATCTGGTCTGCCGGAAATCTCTATGATCACCATCCGGGGCTGGCGAATCCTGTGTCCGACTCACCGATGGAAGCGGTGAGTTGGTAGAAGCACCGGAGGGCGGCGGGAGGGGGGAGAGTCCCCTCCCGCCGCCCGTAAGAACGATCAAGCGGCGGAACAGCCACTATGATCATTCTTATGGTGCAGGGAATCGCCGGCTGAAGACGGCAATATCTGAATGATGTCTGTAGCTACACCCATCATTCAGATATACCCCGGGAAGTAGAGGACGTCATGTGACGTATATTGGGCGCCAAGTGGTTAAAGGAGACAATTCATAAGAAACGTAAAAATTCCTTAGAAATCTCCACTTACCTTTCCCGCCGCAGGGATTTCTGTGGTAAAACCAACAGACCCAATCTTCACCCCTCACGGTGGGCTCAGTTTTTAAAAACCTTCACCGGGGGCCTCTTTTTAATCGGGGGGATCTACACTCCTTGACCCGTAAAAGACCCCCCACCAGAAAAAACTTATGGCTGAAAAAAAACTAAAGTACTGGATCCCGGGGTCCAGCTCTCTAAAAAAGGAGAAGTGTTACGGTCTAAACCTCGTTTCGTCCGCCAGGAGGCCCGGGTACCATTCAATTCGGCCGAAAAAAGACACTTTGAATGGATCCGGCTGCATAGCTGGCCCCAGCAAGGATTGCTCCAGTGGAGCTCAGCACAGCACACCTAAGACACTGGCGAAAAAACTGAGGTACTCCCAGTTGTGGGAGGGGTTACATAGGGAGTGGACTACTATGGCTCTGTGTCCCGTAATGTACGATTAAGAAAAGTTAGGAGACAGTTTTTTTTTTAAGGGAAGTGTGGGTTATCAGCACCTGGGGCAGGGCAAGTAAATTTTTGGGGTGCAGCACGCAGGACTTGGGGTACAAGGTGCAGGAGAAGAGTGCAGAACATGTGGTACCGTGTGCACAACGCAGGACATGGGGTGCAGGGGAAAGGTACAGTATGTAGAATGCAGGACATGGGGTACCAGAGAAGGGTGAAGGTCACCACAGAACACAGGAGAAGGGTGCAGGTCAATGCAGGACATGGGATGTAGTAAAAGGGGGCAGTACATGTGGTGCAGGGTGCAGAATGTAGAACATTGGGGTGCAAGGTGCAGGATATGTGGTTCAGGGCGCAAAATACAGGACATGGGGTGCAGATCGGAGGACACGGGGTGCAGATCGGAGGACACGGGGTACAAAGTACCAGGAAAGGGTTAAGGTCACCTCAGGACCTTCAGGATGCAGGACATGGGGTGCAGAATGCAGGACATGGGGTGCAGAGGGTAGGACACGGGGCACAGAACGCAGGACACGGGGCGCAGGACACGGGGCGCAGGACACGGGGCGCAGGACGCAGGGCGCAGGGCGCAGGACACGGGGCGCAGGACGCAGGGCGCAGGGCGCAGGACACGGGGCGCAGGACACGGGGCGCAGGACACGGGGTGCAGGACGCAGGACATGGGGCGCAGAATGCAGGACATGGGGCGCAGAACATGGGGCGCAGGACGCAGGACATGGGGCGCAGAATGCAGGACATGGGGCGCAGAACATGGGGCGCAGGACATGGGGCGCAGAATGCAGGACATGGGGCGCAGAACATGGGGCGCAGGACGCAGGACATGGGGCGCAGAACGCAGGACATGGGTCGCAGAACGCAGGACACGGGTGCAGGGGAAGGGTGCAGTGTGCAGCACATGGGGTACAAAGTACCAGAAAAGGGTGAAGGTCACCTCAGGACCTTCAGGATGTAGGACATGGGGTGCAGAATGCAGGACATGGGGTGCAGGACACGGGGCGCAGGACATGGGGCGCAGGACACGGGGCGAAGGACACGGGGCGCAGGACGCAGGTGCAGGGGAAGGGTGCAGTGTGCAGCACATGGGGTACAAAGTACCAGAAAAGGGTGAAGGTCACCTCAGGACCTTCAGGATGTAGGACATGGGGTGCAGAATGCAGGACATGGGGTGCAGGACACGGGGCGCAGGACACGGGGCGCAGGACGCGGGGCGCAGGACGCGGGACACGGGGCGCAGGACACGGGGTGCAAGAGCAGAGTGGATGGAGAGGACATCTTGTGTACATAAAGCAGCATGTCCCTCTCTGGCTGGTCTCTTAGCTGGCTGCTTTGCAGGCTTGTCCTGGTTACTCCTGTAAGGACCCTGTAGTCCTGTTTCTCAGCACCTTGTGGCAGTGCCGAGGTGGCGCCATGTTGGAGATTTGGCCCCGCTCCTTCCTCTCTGTTCTGCCGGAGGGCTCTGCAGGGACACAGGCAGCTGCGGGGGGAAGCAGGAGCCGATAGTGACAGTAACGCGGCCGCAGAAGTGAGGTCCTCTCATGCCACCGAGCCCCGCTGGATGATCGATATAACTGAACCATGTATGGCCAGATCTGGAAGGAAGAGATATTAATCATCAACTGATCCCCCTGAAGGGGTTAATCATCTTACCTCCTCTGCCTCCAGATCCAGCAACGTCTCCTCTCTACTTCCTGTCCGGAGTGTTCCTGACATCACTTCCTGTCTGCCTTTGACATCACTTCCTGTCTATATCTCAGGGGTGTGGCTGCAGAGTGGAGCTTCACCGATGAAAGGAAGCATGTGGCCTCCACTTCAGGTCATTTTTTTTTTTTTACTGAACTTTATTGTGAATCTCTGCCGCTGGAGCTCCACTACAGGAAGTGGAGGTCACATGATTCCTGTAGATGATTTTCTGTGGAGCTCCAGTGACTGCAGTCTGCAGAACATACTGATCCATTCTGTGGGGATTTGCAGAAATACAAGAAGATATTTTGGGAGGTTTTGTACTTTCTGGACATTTTTTTAGATAGGCACCTCCTATCCTCATATTGATTGGTGGTTTCAAATTAACCACTGAAGGACCGAGCCTCTTTCTGAGATTTGTTGTTTACAAGTTAAAAACATTTATTTTTTGCTAGAAAATTACTTAGAACCCCCAAACATTATGCATTTTTTTTCTAACACCCTAGAGAATAAAATGGCGGTCGCTGCAATACTTTCTGTCACACCGTATTTGCACAGCGGTCTTACAAGCGCACTTTTTTGGGAAAAAACACACTTTTTTTGAATTAAAAAATAAGACAACAGTAAAGTTAGACCAATTTTTTTTTTATATTGTGAAAGATAATGTTGGGCCGAGTAAATTGATACCCAACATGTCACGCTTCAAAATTGCGCCCGCTCGTGGAATGGCGACAAACTTTTACCCTTAAAAATCTCCATAGGTGACTACAGGGCTATAATTATTGCTCTCGCTCTACCGATCGCGGCGATACCTCACATGTGTGGTTTGAACACCGTTTTCATATGCGGGCGCTACTCACGTGTGCGTTCGCTTCTTTGCGCGAGCTCGGCGGGACGGGGTGCGTTTAAAATGTTTTTTTTCTTATTTATTTTACATTCGTACACTGTTTATGTGTCCCTTTTATTCCTATTACAAGGAATGTAAACATCACTTGTAATAGAAAAAAGCATGACAGGTCCTCTTAAATATGAGATCTGGGGGGACAAAAAGACCACCTCTTCATACACACTCAGAGCTCCGCCCCTTCATACACACTCAGAGCTCCGCCTCCTTATACACACTCAGAGCTCCGCCTCTTCATACACACTCAGAGCTCCGCCTCTTCATACACACTCAGAGCTCCGCCTCTTCATACACACTCAGGGCTCCGCCTCTTCATACACACTCAGAGCTCCGCCCCTTCATACACACTCAGAGCTCCGCCTCTTCATACACACTCAGAGCTCCGCCTCTTCATACACACTCAGGGCTCCGCCTCTTCATACACACTCAGCGCTCCGCCTCTTCATACACAATCACGGCTCCGCCTCTTCATACACACTCAGATATCCGCCTCTTCATACACACTCAGAGCTCCGCCTCTTCATACACACTCAGATATCCGCCTCTTCATACACACTCAGAGCTCCGCCTTTTCATACACACTCACGGCTCCGCCTCTTCATACACACTCACGGCTCCGCCTCTTCATACACACTCAGATATCCGCCTCTTCATACACACTCAGAGCTCCGCCTCTTCATACACACTCAGAGCTCCGCCTCTTCATACACACTCAGAGCTCTGCCTCTTCATACACACTCACGGCTCCGCCTCTTCATACAAACTCAGAGCTCCGCCTCTTCATACACACTCAGAGTTCTGCCTCTTCATACACACTCAGAGCTCCGCCTCTTCATACACACTCAGAGCTCCGCCTCTTCATACACACTCAGAGTTCTGCCTCTTCATACACACTCACGGCTCGGCCTCTTCATACACACTCAGAGCTCCGCCTCTTCATACACACTCAGAGCTCCTCCTCTTCATACACACTCACGGCTCCGCCTCTTCATACACACTCAGAGATCCGCCTCTTCATACACACTCAGAGCTCCTCCTCTTCATACACACTCACGGCTCCGCCTCTTCATACAAACTCAGAGCTCCGCCTCTTCATACACACTCAGAGTTCTGCCTCTTCATACACACTCACGGCTCGGCCTCTTCATACACACTCAGAGATCCGCCTCTTCATACACACTCACGGCTCCGCCTCTTCATACACACTCAGAGCTCCTCCTCTTCATACACACTCACGGCTCCGCCTCTTCATACAAACTCAGAGCTCCGCCTCTTCATACACACTCACGGCTCGGCCTCTTCATACACACTCAGAGCTCCTCCTCTTCATACACACTCAGAGCTCTGCCTCTTCATACACACTCAGAGCTCCGCCTCTTCATACACACTCACGGCTCCGCCTCTTCATACACACTCACGGCTCGGCCTCTTCATACACACTCAGAGCTCCTCCTCTTCATACACACTCAGAGCTCCGCCTCTTCATACACACTCAGAGCTCCGCCTCTTCATACACACTCACGGCTCCGCCTCTTCATACACACTCACGGCTCTGCCTCTTCATACACACTCACGGCTCTGCCTCTTCATACACACTCAGAGCTCCGCCTCTTCATACACACTCACGGCTCCGCCTCTTCATACACACTCACGGCTCCGCCTCTTCATACACACTCACGGCTCTGCCTCTTCATACACACTCAGAGCTCCGCCTCTTCATACACACTCAGAGCTCTGCCTCTTCATACACACTCACGGCTCTGCCTCTTCATACACACTCAGAGCTCCGCCCCTTCATACACACTCACGGCTCCGCCTCTTCATACACACTCAGAGCTCCGCCTCTTCATACACACTCAGAGCTCCGCCTCTTCATACACACTCACGGCAGTCCTAAACCCTATTGATCATCTGTGGGACATCCTCAAACAGAAGGTGGAGGAGCGCAAGGTCTCCAACATCCACCAGCTCCGTGATGTCGTCATGGAGGAGGGGAAGAGGACTCCAGTGACAACCTGTGAAGCTCTGGTGACCTCCATACCCAACAGGGTTAAGGCAGTGCTGGAAAATAATGGCGGCCACACAAAATATGGACACTTTGGGCCCAATTTGGAGATTTTCACTGAGGGGTGTCCTGACTTTTGTGGCCAGCGGTTTAGACATTAATGCTGTGTGTTGAGTTATTTTGAGGGGACAGCAAATTTACACTGTTATACAAGCTGTACACTCACTACTTTACATTGTAGACAAGTGTCATTTCTTCAGTGTTGTCACATGAAAAGAGAGAAGGAAAGATTTACACAAATGTCACCTAGGGGTGTACTTACTTTTGTGAGATACTGTACACAGCACAAGGCCGTGTTCACACGACGAGACGTTTCTCAGGGCTGCAGTTCCTCTGAGCTCCACAAGGTGGTGATCTCACCTCTACTCAGACAGGAATGTCAGCTACAGACAGGAAGTCTCTATGGTAGAGAGGAAGTGATGTCAGATACAGACAGGAAGTCTCTATGGGAGAGAGGAAGTGATGTCAGATACAGACAGGAAGTCTCTATGGTAGAGAGGAAGTGATGTCAGATACAGACAGGAAGTCTCTATGGTAGACAGGAAGTGATGTCAGATACAGACAGGAAGTCTCTATGGTAGACAGGAAGTGATGTCAGGAAACACACAGGACATTCCATAGGATGTAGAGAGGAGACGTTGCTGGATCTGGAGGCAGAGGAGGTAATATGTAGATTAACCCCTTCAGGGGGATCAGTTGATGATTGATATATCTTCCTTCCAGATCTGGCCATACATGGTTCAGTTTTATCGATCCTTCAGTGAGCTGAGGGAGAAAAACTGAAGCGATTCCCCCATCCACACATTGGGTGGGGGAATCCTCCCCGCTCAGGGTTGCCACCTGTCCGGTTTTTGAATGATGTGCTTAGGATGACATGATGATCGAGGTCTGTATACACACACCGGAGGAGGAGGGACACGATGATCGAGGTCTGTATACACACACAGGAGGAGGAGGGACACGATGATCGAGGTCTGTATACACACACAGGAGGAGGAGGGACACGATGATCGAGGTCTGTATACACACACAGGAGGAGGAGGAGGGACACGATGATCGAGGTCTGTATACACACAGGAGGAGGAGGGACACGATGATCGAGGTCTGTATACACACAGGAGGAGGGACACGATGATTGAGGTCTGTATACACACAGGAGGAGGAGGGACACGATGATTGAGGTCTGTATACACACAGGAGGAGGAGGGACACGATGATCGAGGTCTGTATACACACAGGAGGAGGAGGGACACGATGATCGAGGTCTGCATACACACAGGAGGAGGAGAGACACGATGATCGAGGTCTGTATACACACACAGGAGGAGGAGGGACACGATGATCGAGGTCTGTATACACACAGGAGGAGGAGGGACACGATGATCGAGGTCTGCATACACACAGGAGGAGGAGGGACACGATGATCGAGGTCTGTATACACACACAGGAGGAGGAGGGACACGATGATCGAGGTCTGTATACACACACGGGAGGAGGAGGAGGGACACGATGATCTAGGTCTGTATACACACGGGAGGAGGAGGAGGGACACGATGATCGAGGTCTGTATACACACGGGAGGAGGGACACGATGATCGAGGTCTGTATACACACAGGAGGAGGAGGGACACGATGATCGAGGTCTGTATACACACACAGGAAGAGGAGGGACACGATGATCGAGGTCTGTATACACACACCGGAGGAGGAGGGACACGATGATCGAGGTCTGTATACACACACAGGAGGAGGAGGGACACGATGATCGAGGTCTGTATACACACACAGGAGGAGGAGGGACACGATGATCGAGGTCTGTATACACACACAGGAGGAGGAGGGACACGATGATCGAGGTCTGTATACACACAGGAGGAGGAGGGACACGATGATCGAGGTCTGTATACACACAGGAGGAGGGACACGATGATTGAGGTCTGTATACACACACAGGAGGAGGAGGGACACGATGATTGAGGTCTGTATACACACAGGAGGAGGAGGGACACGATGATCGAGGTCTGTATACACACAGGAGGAGGAGGGACACGATGATCGAGGTCTGCATACACACAGGAGGAGGAGAGACACGATGATCGAGGTCTGTATACACACACAGGAGGAGGAGGGACACGATGATCGAGGTCTGTATACACACAGGAGGAGGAGGGACACGATGATCGAGGTCTGCATACACACAGGAGGAGGAGGGACACGATGATCGAGGTCTGTATACACACACAGGAGGAGGAGGGACACGATGATCGAGGTCTGTATACACACACAGGAGGAGGAGGAGGGACACGATGATCGAGGTCTGTATACACACGGGAGGAGGAGGAGGGACACGATGATCGAGGTCTGTATACACACGGGAGGAGGGACACGATGATCGAGGTCTGTATACACACAGGAGGAGGAGGGACACGATGATCGAGGTCTGTATACACACACAGGAAGAGGAGGGACACGATGATCGAGGTCTGTATACACACAGGAGGAGGAGGGACACGATGATTGAGGTCTGTATACACACAGGAGGAGGAGGGACACGATGATCAAGGTCTGTATACACACAGGAGGAGGAGGGACACGATGATCGAGGTCTGTATACACACACAGGAAGAGGAGGGACACGATGATCGAGGTCTGTATACACACAGGAGGAGGAGGGACACGATGATCGAGGTCTGTATACACACAGGAGGAGGAGGGACACGATAATCGAGGTCTGTATACATACAGGAGGAGGAGGAGGGACACGATGATCGAGGTCTGTATACACACACAGGAGGAGGGACACGATGATCGAGGTCTGTATACACACAGGAGGAGGAGGGACACGATGATCGAGGTCTGTATACACACAGGAGGAGGAGGGACACGATGATCGAGGTCTGTATACACACAGGAGGAGGAGGGACACGATGATCGAGGTCTGTATACATACAGGAGGAGGAGGAGGGACACGATGATCGAGGTCTGTATACACACACAGGAGGAGGAGGGACACGATGATCGAGGTCTGTATACACACACAGGAGGAGGAGGGACACGATGATCGAGGTCTGTATACACGCGGGAGGAGGGACACGATGAGCGAGGTCTGTATACACACACGGGAGGAGGAGGGACACGATGAGCGAGGTCTGTATACACACACGGGAGGAGGAGGGACACGATGATCGAGGTCTGTATACACACAGGAGGAGGAGGGACACGATGATCGAGGTCTGTATACACACAGGAGGAGGAGGGACACGATGATCGAGGTCTGTATACACACAGGAGGAGGAGGGACACGATGATTGAGGTCTGTATACACACAGGAGGAGGAGGGACACGATGATCGAGGTCTGTATACACACACAGGAAGAGGAGGGACACGATGATCGAGGTCTGTATACACACAGGAGGAGGAGGGACACGATGATCGAGGTCTGTATACACACAGGAGGAGGAGGGACACGATAATCGAGGTCTGTATACATACAGGAGGAGGAGGAGGGACACGATGATCGAGGTCTGTATACACACACAGGAAGAGGAGGGACACGATGATCGAGGTCTGTATACACACAGGAGGAGGAGGGACACGATGATCGAGGTCTGTATACACACAGGAGGAGGAGGGACACGATGATCGAGGTCTGTATACACACAGGAGGAGGAGGGACACGATGATCGAGGTCTGTATACACACAGGAGGAGGAGGAGGGACATGATGATCGAGGTCTGTATACACACAGGAGGAGGAGGGACACGATGATCGAGGTCTGTATACACACACAGGAAGAGGAGGGACACGATGATCGAGGTCTGTATACACACACAGGAGGAGGAGGAGGGACACGATGATCGAGGTCTGTATACACACACAGGAGGAGGAGGGACACGATGATCGAGGTCTGTATACACACACAGGAGGAGGAGGGACACGATGATCGAGGTCTGTATACACACAGGAGGAGGAGGAGGGACACGATGATCGAGGTCTGTATACACACACGGGAGGAGGAGGGACACGATGATCGAGGTCTGTATACACACACGGGAGGAGGAGGGACACGATGATCGAGGTCTGTATACATACAGGAGGAGGAGGAGGGACACGATGATCGAGGTCTGTATACACACGGGAGGAGGGACACGATGATCGAGGTCTGTATACACACACAGGAGGAGGAGGGACACGATGATCGAGGTCTGTATACACACACAGGAGGAGGAGGGACACGATGATCGAGGTCTGTATACACACACAGGAGGAGGAGGGACACGATGATCGAGGTCTGTATACACACACAGGAGGAGGAGGGACACGATGATCGAGGTCTGTATACACACAGGAGGAGGAGGGACACGATGATCGAGGTCTGTATACACACACAGGAGGAGGAGGGACACGATGATCGAGGTCTGTATACACACAGGAGGAGGAGGAGGGACACGATGATCGAGGTCTGTATACATACAGGAGGAGGAGGAGGGACACGATGATCGAGGTCTGTATACACACACAGGAGGAGGAGGGACACGATGATCGAGGTCTGTATACACACACAGGAGGAGGAGGGACACGATGATCGAGGTCTGTATACACGCGGGAGGAGGGACACGATGAGCGAGGTCTGTATACACACACGGGAGGAGGAGGGACACGATGAGCGAGGTCTGTATACACACACGGGAGGAGGAGGGACACGATGATCGAGGTCTGTATACACACAGGAGGAGGAGGGACACGATGATCGAGGTCTGTATACACACAGGAGGAGGAGGGACACGATGATCGAGGTCTGTATACACACAGGAGGAGGAGGGACACGATGATCGAGGTCTGTATACACACAGGAGGAGGAGGGACACGATGATTGAGGTCTGTATACACACAGGAGGAGGAGGGACACGATGATCGAGGTCTGTATACACACACAGGAAGAGGAGGGACACGATGATCGAGGTCTGTATACACACAGGAGGAGGAGGGACACGATGATCGAGGTCTGTATACACACAGGAGGAGGAGGGACACGATAATCGAGGTCTGTATACATACAGGAGGAGGAGGAGGGACACGATGATCGAGGTCTGTATACACACACAGGAAGAGGAGGGACACGATGATCGAGGTCTGTATACACACAGGAGGAGGAGGGACACGATGATCGAGGTCTGTATACACACAGGAGGAGGAGGAGGGACACGATGATCGAGGTCTGTATACATACAGGAGGAGGAGGAGGGACACGATGATCGAGGTCTGTATACACACAGGAGGAGGGACACGATGATCGAGGTCTGTATACACACACAGGAAGAGGAGGGACACGATGATCGAGGTCTGTATACACACACAGGAGGAGGAGGGACACGATGATCGAGGTCTGTATACACACACAGGAAGAGGAGGGACACGATGATCGAGGTCTGTATACACACACAGGAAGAGGAGGGACACGATGATCGAGGTCTGTATACACACAGGAGGAGGAGGGACACGATGATCGAGGTCTGTATACACACAGGAGGAGGAGGGACACGATGATCGAGGTCTGTATACACACAGGAGGAGGGACACGATGATCGAGGTCTGTATACACACACAGGAAGAGGAGGGACACGATGATCGAGGTCTGTATACACACACAGGAAGAGGAGGGACACGATGATCGAGGTCTGTATACACACACAGGAAGAGGAGGGACACGATGATCGAGGTCTGTATAGGAATTGTGGGTTGGATTTGAAATCTGACAACCGTTCCTAGCACTATCTCCCTTCCCACCCCCCCAACCCATCTCTAACCCCCCCCCCCCCCCCCAGCACGTATCTAACCCCCAGGACATTTCTAACCCCCCCAGCACGTATCCTGCCCCCCTCAGCACATATCCTGCCCCCCAGCACATATCCTGCCCCCCAGCACATATCCTGCCCCCCCCCCAACACATATCCTGCCCCCCGAGCACATATCCTGCCCCTCAGCACATATCCTGCCCCCAACACATATCCTGCCCCCCCAACACATATCCTGCCCCCCCCAACACATATCCTGCCCCCCAGCACATATCCTGCCCCCCCCCAACACATATCCTGCCCCCCAACACATATCCTGCCCCCCGAGCACATATCCTGCCCCTCAGCACATATCCTGCCCCCAACACATATCCTGCCCCCCCAACACATATCCTGCCCCCCCCAACACATATCCTGCCCCCCAGCACATATCCTGCCCCCCAGCACATATCCTGCCCCCCCCAACACATATCCTGCCCCCCCCAACACATATCCTGCCCCCCCCCAACACATATCCTGCCCCCAACACATATCCTGCCCCCCCCCAACACATATCCTGCCCCCCCCCAACACATATCCTGCCCCCCGAGCACATATCCTGCCCCCAACACATATCCTGCCCCCCCCAACACATATCCTGCCCCCCCCAACACATATCCTGCCCCCCAGCACATATCCTGCCCCTCAGCACATATCCTGCCCCCCCCAACACATATCCTGCCCCCCCCCCAACACATATCCTGCCCCCCCCCCAACACATATCCTGCCCCTCAGCACATATCCTGCCCCCAACACATATCCTGCCCCCCCCCCAACACATATCCTGCCCCCCCCCCCAACACATATCCTGCCCCCCAGCACATATCCTGCCCCCCAGCACATATCCTGCCCCCCAACACATATCCTGCCCCCCAACACATATCCTGCCCCTCAGCACATATCCTGCCCCCCAACACATATCCTGCCCCCCAACACATATCCTGCCCCTCAGCACATATCCTGCCCCCCCCCAACACATATCCTGCCCCCCCAACACATATCCTGCCCCTCAGCACATATCCTGCCCCCCCAACACATATCCTGCCCCCCCAGCACATATCCTGCCCCCAGAACATTTCCTACCCCCAGCACATACCCAAACCCCCAAAAGCCCCCAGCACATATCCTACCCCACCATCACATATCTGAGCCCCCCCCTGTAAGCACTAGCCCTCTCCCCAGGACATATCTGACCCCGGCATTCCATGCATAGCACTCTAAATTCAGCCACGCCCACTGTTTGCCGCAGCGCGCTACGCACCACATTCCTTCCCTGAAGAAAAGGCGGCAACCCTACCCCCGTCGCACTATTGTATTCTGACAATGGGGGGCGCTCCTCCGCTCTCAGAATACACAGATCAGTGATGAAGCTATTGGCTGCAGCCGCTGATCGAGTGACTTTTATCCGGCAGTGACCACACATGGATGGAAATGTGACCGGTCCCTGCTGAACCAGCTGAATTTCCATGTCTCTATGGTCACCGACTTCCTCCCCTCCCCCTCACCTCCTTCATTATGTAAGTCATGCTGAGATCATCTCCCATTGGCTGAGCAATATTCTCATTTGTCTCCTTCTTGCTATTCCTCGTCCTGCCTGTTGTTTCCTTGGATTGATTTTCTGTGTAGTGACCCCGGCTTCATCTCTTGGATGCGCTCGTCTGTTGCTTGTCCTGACCTTTATCCTGATTCCTGGATCTCCTCCTCATCTCTCCTCTAATATCCTCTTACACAGCTTTTCTCCACACCTGCAGTGATCCTGGGGGGTGGGAACTTGTCACCAGCACTCAGCAAAATCCATCCCCACCATTAGGAGCTCTGGAGAAAATTGTCTGCTATTTACACTCCGTTCCTCCGCACGTCACCTGATCACATGAGAGCTTACTTTCACAGATTCCTGACAGATTTCTGTATGGCAAAGGTCAAAGTTCACTCTTCAGTTTAGGAGAGGAAGGACACACCCAGGAACAATGATTTGGTTTGCACAGGAGCCTCATATAGAGGACCCCTCAAATCTCCCCATCCAAATGTCCCACCATCCAGAGTCTGACTATGACATCACACTGACCTCACAGCTCCTCCTCCCAATGTCCCTCCATCCAGAGTCTGACTATGACATCACACTGACCTCACAGCTCCTCCTCCCAATGTCCCTCCATCCAGAGTCTATGTGCCCTGTAACATCACACTGACCTCACAGCTCCTCCTCCCAATGTCCCTCCATCCAGAGTCTATGTGTCCTGTAACATCACACTGACCTCACAGCTCCTCCTCCCAATGTCCCTTCATCCAGAGTCTATATGTCCTATGACATCACACTGACCTCACAGCTCCTCCTCCCAATGTCCCTTCATCCAGAGTCTATATGTCCTATGACATCACACTGACCTCACAGCTCCTCCTCCCAATGTCCCTCCATCCAGAGTCTACATGTCCTATGACATCACACTGACCTCACAGCTCCTCCTCCCAATGTCCCTCCATCCAGAGTCTACATGTCCTATGACATCACACTGACCTCACAGCTCCTCCTCCCAATGTCCCTCCATCCAGAGTCTATGTGTCCTGTAACATCACACTGACCTCACAGCTCCTCCTCCCAATGTCCCTTCATCCAGAGTCTATATGTCCTATGACATCACACTGACCTCACAGCTCCTCCTCCCAATGTCCCTCCATCCAGAGTCTACATGTCCTATGACATCACACTGACCACACAGCTCCTCCTCCCAATGTCCCTCCATCCAGAGTCTATATGTCCTATGACATCACACTGACCTCACTGCTCCTCCTACCACTGTCCCTCCATCCAGAGTCTACATGTCCTATGACATCACACTGACCTCACAGCTCCTCCTCCCAATGTCCCTCCATCCAGAGTCTACATGTCCTATGACATCACACGGACCTCACAGCTCCTCCTCCCAATGTCCCTCCATCCAGAGTCTATATGTCCTATGACATCACACTGACCTCACAGCTCCTCCTCCCAGTGTTCCTCCATCCAGATCAGAAGATCTTACAATCCTCCATCAGTTTTTTCTTCTTTTGGTGCTCTTAGGATGTGGGCGGACCCTTGGCCTCCTCACTTGCACAGTGGGACTGTTGGTCCTGCGTTGTATGTAATGACGTCAGAATGCCTGCAACAAGCTTTTACCTTGCAGAGTGTGGGGGTCCTGTGGGGGTAAATTATACCTCCGTCTGAAGTGGGGCTTTAATAAAATGGAGACCTGAATAGTGAGGTGAGGAGGATTCTGGGAATATCATTTGATTTTACTATTTGTGTTCAGATCTAGAGTTTTCCTCCTGTGAAGTCTGGAGATCATATGACCATCACATTGCCTCCACCTCCCTCCCTGATAGAATAGAGAAATACAAAGAAGAGTATTTAGAAGGACACAAGGATCTCTACAAGGACGTCATGATGGACAATCAGCCGCCCCTCACATCACCGGGTAAGAGGATACTTTATTGTAAAGGAGAGAGCAGTACGGAGGGTCCACCTAGATCCCCCATCATCTGATAAACACATAGAAACAATGTATTCAGTCAGTGTGTGTGTTTCCTACAGATGGATCCAGTAATGGGAACCCACCAGAGAGATGTCCCCGTCCTCTGTATTCCCGGGATTCCACACAGGAAGGTCACACCATCCCCCACCATCATCAGGTAGATGAGGAACAATCACTGATAGTATCATTAGGATCTGTACATTATCTGCATTGTTACCATTGATGTCATTTTTATTATATATTCAGAGTGGAAACCTGAGAGATCCTAAAGTTGAGGTCAAAGAAGAGATAAAAGAGGAGGATGATGAGGATGGAGTGATGGAGGAAGAACACAAAGATCTGTACCAGGACACCATGGTGGAGTCATCCAGCTACAGAAACCCACCAGAGAGATGTCCCCGTCCTCTGTATTCCCGGGATACCACACAGGAAGGTCACACCATCCCCCACCATCATCAGGTAGATGATTGACCATTATTGGTAGTTCTGATTTATACACAGCATGATTGTTACAATGAATGTTTTATTATATATTCAGAGTGGAAACCTCGGGGATGATAATATTGATGTTAAAGAAGAGTATAAAGAGGAGGATGAGGAGTATGGAGTGATGGAGGCATTTTCAGAAGGACACAAGGATATGATGGAGCCACCAAATACCAGGAACCCACCAGAGAGATGTCCCGGTCCTCTGTATTCCACACAACAAGATCACACCATCCCCCACTGTTGCAAGGTTGGTGGGACGGAGGTTATAAAACACACTTATAGAGACAATGTGTGGATTTTATATGTGATGTCACAATAATAAATCTTATATCTTACAGATGATATTCTCTCTCATTTTCTTGGTTTAGAGTGGAGATCCAATCGATATAGAATTTGAGGTTAAAGCAGAAGAAGAAGAGAGGTATGTGAGGGATGATCAGCAGTCTATGGAGGAGGATGGAATAACGGGGACATTTATAGAGGAGGACACTCCTACAGAGATCAGCACAGGTGGGTCATTAACACTAAATCCATTCCTCCACCCATACTGCTCACTGATTGGTCCAGAGTAGGGCGGGGACTGGGTGATATCAGCCTGTAATCCCCTGGTCACTTTCCTGAGCTGTGTTCCCCGTCCTGTATTCCTGTATTTCTCTCGGATAATCTTCCTTCTCTGTGCTGCAGACACAGTTCATGTATCTAGACTGGATTTATGGAGATTCTGGGGTTCACCTGGCAGCAAAATGTTCATTTTCCCCCATAGGTGTCACTACACCTAGGTACCTGGGGTATGTGTTTTGGGTCTTCTGCCCCATACCCGGGTATGGCAAGATCTCTGACAATTCTCCCAGGATTACTTGCTCTGTTGTCTGCTGGCTGTGCCGGGTGGAGGGATATGTCTGTATAGTCTCAGACCCAAGTCACTGAGTGCAGTCTCAGGAGATGGGAGGCAGCGGTGTGGGACCTCTGCAACTTGTCTCATGTAAACATTTAATCTTCCACTGATTACTGAATACCAATGTTATGAGTAGGGATGAGCTTCGAGTTCAACTCGAACAACGGCTGTTCGATCGTTCGATGAAGATCGAGCATTATGGGGTGTTTGCGCCAAATTCGAGGGGCGCGTCACGTCCCATAATGCACTGCGTCATCGCAGTGCATTGCTGGCTGATGATTGGCCAAGCATGCACTATGACCCGCATTCTTTGGCCAATCACAGCGCCGTAAGCACAGACAGCCATAATTGGCCAAAGGCAGGGTGCCTTTGGCCAATTATGGCTCAGGGGGTTAAGTTCACATTCCACACTATATAAGACCGCCTGCACGTCGGCCCTGTGTAGTGTGTTGCTGGCGGAAAGAGAGAGAGAGTGTGTCATTTAATTTACTTTGAGCAGGCAGTTATTCAGTACCGTTCCTGCTCTACTGTTTCTAATCTACTTCAGACAGGCAGTTTAATTCAGTTAGCTGCAGTGTATTTTGTGTGTATATATATATATATATATATATATATATATATATATATATATATAATATATACACATACACTGTATCCTGTGTAGCTAGATCTCACTGCAGGCCATTCCTGGTGTATGTATTCAAATACACTTCCAGGCAGGCAGGTGATTCATTGATCTGCAGTGCATAAAATATATATACAGTCTCCTACATATATATCCACTGCATTCTAGTCTAGCCAAGCCTCTATCTGACTGCAGGCCATTCCTGTTGTACGTTTTTAACAACACTTTCAGGCAGTCCAGGCAGGTGACTCAGTAAGCTGCAGTGCATAAAGATATACATACAGTCTCCTACATATATATCCACTGCATTCTAGTCTAGCAAAGCCTATATCTGACTGCAGGTAGTTCCTGGTGTACGTTTTCAAATACACTTTCAGGCAGGCAAGTGATTCAGTGATCTGCAGTGCATTAAATATATATACAGTCTCCTACATATATAAATCCACTGCATTCTAGTCAAGCCTATATCTGACTGCAGGCCATTGCTGGTGTACGTTTCCCAATACACTTTCAGGCAGGCAGGCGGTTCAGTGATCTGCAGTGCATAATATATATATATATATATATATATATATATATACACTGTCGCCTACATATATATCCACTGCATTCTAGTCTAGCCAAGCCTATATTTGACTGCAGGCCATTGCTGGTGTATGTTTCTAAATACACTTTCAGGCAGGCAGGTGATTCAGTGATCCGCAGTGCATAAAATATATATACTGTCTTCTACATATATATCCACTGCATTCTAGTCTAGCCAAGCCTATACCTGACTGCAGGCCATTCCTGGTGTACGTTTCCAAATACACTTGTAGGCAGGCAGGCCAGGCAGGTGATTCAGTGATCTGCAGTGCATAAAGATATATATATATATATATATATACTGTCTCCTACATAAATATCCACTGCATTCTAGTCTAGCCAAGCCTATACCTGACTGCAGTCCATTGCTGGTGTAATTTTTCTAGTAAACTTCAGGCAGTGTTTTGCTAATCCAATTTGACAGCATGTCTGGAAGGCCACCAAGGTAAGGCAGACACTCACAGACCACTAAAAGAGGGCAAGCAGGCTCTGTGTCTACAGCCAACGTTGCTGGTCGTGGATACGGTGCATCCTCAGCACATGGCCGTGGGGAATGCTTGTCCTTTTTTTCGGCAGCTGGCCATGTTGAGCCACAACATGCAGAAGAGTTGGTAGAGTGGATGACAAAGCCGTCCTCATCCTCTATCACCCAGGCTAAGAGAAGTTTGGCTGCCAAAGCGGCCTATTCCATCGGCTCAATGGCATCAGTCACTCCTTCCCTAGCCCCACCATCTTGTCCTGAGGAGTCCCCCAAACTGTTTGACCACAGTGTTGGGTACATGCTGCAGGAGGATGCGCAGCGTTTTGAAGGCTCCGATGATTGTACCCAGGTTGAGGATGAAGGCAGTAACGTGAGCCCAGAGAGAGGAAGTGCCCAAGAAGGACAAGAAACTGGCAGTCATGTTCCCCCAGCTGCAGCATACTGCCAGGTTTGCTCCAGTGGCGAGGAGGGATGGGATGATGAGGTAACTGACTCTACGTGGGTGCCTGATAGAAGAGAGGAGGAGGAGGCACATCTCCAATGAGGCAGGATGCCCTTCAGGGGTCAGCTTAATGACAGCCAATCGACTGCATCACACCGCAGAGCTCTGCATGTGCAGGGCGCTGCTGACTCCACGCGTTTTTTCAAAAGTTCTTTGGTGTGGGCCTTTTTTGAGACGTGTGTAGCAGATCGCACCATTGCTGTTTGCAACATATGTCTTAAGTGTATCAAGCGTGGCCAATACAGCAGCCGCTTGGCCACCACGTGCTTGACAAGACATATGTCAAGCTCCTATGCAGTCCGTTGGCAACAGTACTTAAAAGACCCACACCAAAGAACAAAGAAGACCTCTCCTTGCTCCTCATCAGCTGGGATATCCAACCCCACTATACCTTCAGTCCTCTCGGAGACCTGCACTGAGAGGAATGAAGGGGTGGAATTAGGTGTCTCAAGCACTTGCGGGCAATCTGCTAGCGGTACACCTAAATTCGATTGTAGCAAGCAAATTTTCCTACCCCAGTTGCTAAATCGCCGAAAGAAATTCGGTCCCAGCCATCCACATGCTTAGCGGCTGAATGCTAGTTTGGCTAAATTGCTAGCACTCCAACTGCTGCCTTTTCAGCTGGTAGACTCGGCCCCCTTTCAAGAATTTATGGAATGTGCGGTACCTCAGTGGCAGGTTCCCAAACTCCATTTTTTTTCTCGGAAGGCCATTCCGGCTCTCTACCGGCATGTGGAAGGCAATGTCTTGGCCTCGTTGGACAGGGCGGTCAGCGGTAAGGTGCATATTACCGCTGACTCATGGCCCAGCAAGCATGGGCAGGGACGTTATCTTTCTTTCACGGTGCACTGGGTAACCCTGCTGACAGCTGGGAAGGATGCAGGACAGGGTGCAGTAATGTTAGATTTTGTTCCGCCACCACGATTCCAAAATGCTGGTAGCAGTGATTCTGCCACACCTCTCTCTGTCTTCTCCACTCCCTCCTCTTCTTCTTCTATGGCCTCTTGCTGTGCAGATTTGTCCGCTTCGTAGGCATTCTAGGGGCTACACAAGCACTCAGCAAAAAGATGCCATGCAGTGCTTGAGTTGGTCTGCTTAGGGGACAGGAGCCACACTGGGGCAGAGATTCTGGCAGCTCTGCAGGGGCAGGTTCAGAGGTGGTTGACGCCACACCAGCTTCAGGCAGGAATGGTGGATTGCGACAATGGCACCAACCTCCTCTCCGCCCTCCGACAAGGACACTTGACCCATGTTCCCTCTTTGGCTCACATCCTTAATTTGGTGGTGCAGCGGTTCTTGTGCAGGCACCCGGGCTTACAGGATCTCCTGAGGCAGGCCAGGAAAGTCTGTGGGCATTTCTGCCGGTCATATAATGCCAGTGCTTGGCTGGCTGGCCTTCAAAAGGAATGCATCCTGCCCAAGAACCGCCTCATCTGTGACATGCCCACCAGATGGAACTCAACGTTGGCAATGCTGCAGCGGCTGCACATGCAGCAGAGGGCCATCAATGAGTACCTGTGTGAGTATGGCACCAGGGTCAGGGGAGCTTGGCTTTTTTTCGCCACGCCAGTGGCTAATGATTAATGATGCATGCACTGTCCTGTCACCATTTGAGGAAGCCACAAGGATGGTGAGCAGTGACAGTGCATGCATCCGTGATACTGTCCCACTTGTCTTCCTGTTGGAGCACATGCTGCGTGGAATAATGGACAGGGCACTTGAGGCAGAACAGAGGGAGGAAGAGGAGGACTTCCTTACCTCTCAAGGCCCCTTTTATCCAGATAGTATTCCTGCAAGCCCGCCTATCACACAGGAAGACGAGGAGGAGGATTGTGTCAGCATGGAGGTGGAGCATGGCACTCGGCATCAGCAGCAGTTTTCAAGGGATTGTTTTCAGTCCCCAGAAACCCATGGACTTGTACGTGGCTGGGAGGAGGTGGCTGCGGATCATTTCATCCTTAGTGACCCAGAGGACTCTGGACCGAATGCCTCAGCAAACCTACGCTGCATGGCCTCACTGATCCTGCAAAGCCTGCGAAAGGACCCTCGGATTCGTGGTATCAAGGGAGGCCTTGCAGAAAGGTTTGTGCAATGCGTTTCCAGAGCCTGGGAGGTTGCAATTTCCTGGTCCTCCTGGACAACGTGTTGCTGAGGCTTCGGTCAGTCACAGAAGGAGCGGTGGAGATAGTGTCTGGTGGCCGGTGACCGATGCGTTCAGACAATTTTTTAGTCCGCAGCCCCAAGGTGGCATGGATCACTGGCCAGAGCTTGCACAGTGTGCAATTGAGCTACTGGCCTGTCCTGCATCCAGCGTCCTATCTGAATGCACATTCAGTGCTGCTGGAGGCTTTGTAACCGATCACAAAGTGCGCCTGTCCACAGACTTGATTGATCGGCTCACCTTCATAAAAATGAATCAGTCTTGGATCACCAGCTACCAAGCACCTGATGCTGATGTAACTGATACATTTTTTTTTTTGAATGTGATATCCCTTGAAGACTGCCTATGCTGATGCCGAGTGACTATCATGTTATGCTGAGTGACTATCCTATTCCTCCTCAATGTTCATGTTGATAGCTACTGTCTGGGAAATTTGGCTGTCCGCAGAGCACACAGCCATATTTCCTGTTTCTAATATAATAACACTTCCCGTCTTAATGATATAATGCCTTACCTTCCGAAGTTTTAGATCGTATGTCTTCCATTACCTCCCAACCCCCTCATCCATGCATTCCTCACATGACCAGTCAAGCCATAAATCACCTTCCCAGCCTAACTGCTTTCTAGCTAGGTCCCATTAAAAGAGCCATCACAAGTATTCTTACATGTTCATCTCAGCAAAGGGCAGCATGTCTGCCTGTCCTGAGCCGACCAAAAACCTTTATTTCCAATCAATTCGAAGCCACACCCTCGAGGGTTTGCCTCCAACAGCTAAACCCCTCCTACAAAGGTTGTGACCTCATGAGCAACACAGGATGTGAATGACCATATAAGGACATGACAATACAATACAATGATCAACTGGAAACCAAGCCCTGGAGGGTTTGCCCCCAACAGCTAAACCCTCCTACATTACAGGGACATTTGTTTTCCTTCAAAATAAGCAATCACAGACATGTATACATTTAAAACAGACTAGCAGTGATGTGTGCAAACGGTCAGGTGAGAACCATGCTTCCTGTGAGACAAAGGTTATACTAGAAAGATAGTTCTGCATAAAACCGCATCCAAACCGTCTAACTGCTTTCAATGACAACGAACGATAAAAAAACATGGCTCAGTGGGTCATAATATTTATATCGTTATGCTAAAGTTCCCATGTACACAGACATGTTCGCTTGAAGTCATTAATGCAGTCGCCAAGAAGTGCACATTCTCCCGGTGAGGCACAAATGAACATCCCTAAAAAGCAAACAGATCTGCAGTGTCCACAGGAAGGTTTTCGCAGCCAATGGTCTTCCGCCAATGTCTGTATGTGCAAATACGCTCACATGAGCGCATTACGGCAAAACCGACACTGGGGGGCATCTGACAACATACATTAATAAAATTTTCCACAACACTACTAAGAACATTTTTGGTTCTGGGCACCATCACCAGTGCCTAAAGCCCAATTTGTCTGCCCCTTTTTAACAGGGGTGTGTAATTACAATTTTTGCTGTAATATTTTGCAGCAGGGCTCGTTCCTGCGCTCAACTAGAGTATAACTCTTAAGACCCAAATTTCAGCAGAGTATATAGGGAAGGCCGTATAGTATATACAGGCGGTTCCCTTCTTTCAAACATGTGACTTACAAATGACTCCTACTTACAAACGGAGGGAGACAACAGGATGTGAGAGGAAATCTACCCCTAGGAAGGGAAATTCTCTCCTGTAAGAGTCAATATGGGAAAAAGGTGTCTCCACTGATGTTTAATCACCAATCCTTGTTTCCCTTAAAAAAAAACAAATTTTTAAAATCAAATTGTCATTGGGACAGAAAGTGAGGTGAAATCTTCTGAAGAGGGGCACAGATAGCAAAATAAATGTTGCAGGGGTGATAACCCTTCCCTATGTTTTCCAAAAAGCTTTAAAATATATTTTTTTAGCTGGAGCTACACTTACAAAATGTACCTGTTCCAAATTACAAACAGATTCTACATGAGAACAAACCTACAGTCCCTGTCTTGTTTGGACCGCCTGTATACTGCTGTTTAGAGTATATAGGGCCTGTTTTTAATTTGGGTGCAGAGTTTCCCCTTAATATCCATACAAGACCCAAAGGGCCTGGTAATGGGCTGGGGGGGGGGGGACCCATGCCGTTTTTCTCAATTATTTTCATCCATATTGCCGGGACCCAACATTACATTACAGCCACAAGCAGTTTTAAATTACTTTTATTCCTTTAGAAATGTCATTTTGCTGTCGGACTGTTCTAAACATGGGAAACATGAGCCACTTTACAGGCATACTATAGACACCCCCCAGGTACGAAATTTAAAGGAATATTTCACTTTAAGAATCATTAAAATCACTGCTCCCAAAAAAACTGCATTTTTTTTAAACTTTTTTTTGCATTGATACATGTCCCCTGGGGCAGGACCCCAAACACTTTTTATGACAATAACTTGCATATTAACCTTTAAAATTTGCACTTTTGATTTCTCACGTTCGAGTCCCATATACTTTAACGGTGTTTAAATGTTCGCACAAACTTTCGGTCCGTTCGGATGTTTTGGATGCGAAATTAACCAGGGGGTGTTTGGCTCATCCCTAATTATCTATCCTGATCCTTAAACTATAGAATTTATATTGTACATTACATACTTCTGACCGCTGCACCATATACTATTTGTTGTACATTACATACTCCTGACCCCTGCTTCTCTATACTATATGTTGTTCAGTACATCATTTTGATACTACAAAATCCTAACTTTTGTATATTAAGTTGTACATTACATAGTCCTGACTTCTTTGCACCCATTTTCTACCAGCTGGACATTTTATATGTGATGATTTGATTGGAGCACAGACTTTTACATGGTGATAATAATGTCATAACATTCTCAGACTTTGTAACCTTAAAAAGAAAGTGATAATGAGGGGGATGAGTCAATAACCCAATGATGGTGGTCTTCAGGATCAGTCAAGTCTTCATCTTGGTTGTTCTCCCCCCATCCTCACTCTCTGATCTCTGGTGGGGCTCAGCCCCGCTGGTATTCATGACTAAATCATGGACTAAATAAGGAAGTGCAGGACTTCTTGTGTTGGGAAGATCAACGAAATGAGTGATAGAGGGGGTGGGGACACTCGTCCTATAATCCCCTCATCACCGTCACTCCTATAAAAGACAGTTCTCCTTGTTTCCTCACTCTGTGACTAAGGTCCATGAATAAAGAATTGCCTTCCTCTGGATCAACTGTGGGTATAGAATGGGGTATATGGGATTGTATGATATTATTTATTATTATTATTATTATTATTTTATTTTATTTTTTTATTTGTGGTTGAACTGGATGGACTTGTGTCTTTTTTCAACCTGACTAACTATGTAACTGGTAGGAGATCAGAGGACCCATTTTTTTTTTTAATCAAATAGAACTTTATTGATAGAACAAGAAATGAGAAGCAGTACAGTAGACAAGATCTTGTACTTATGAGACATAAACCTTCAACTTTTGGTTAGTAGCACTAAATCACATAAACTCAGTACATCCGTATACGACTCCGATCATGTAATAAACCATCAAACACTAGACTTCTGTGAAGAATGGAGACCCCCCGGGTGGAATACTCATTCCAGTGACTATCATACCCCCCTCTACAATAGTAGACGCTCCATAATTAGATCAACCGGAGCTAGACCAGGAACGTCGAGCCAAGGCGCCCAGATTTTGTTGAATTTTTTCACACTACCCCTGTGCTGATTAATGGATTTTTCCAGCCTGATAGTATCGCCCATTTGATTCAGCTTAGTCTCCGTGTTGGGGGGCATGGGTTCCGTTGATTTCCAGTGCCTCAAAACTAGTTTCCTTGCCTGGAAAAGAGCACTGGCTATCGCAAGCCTAGAGGCTTCCTCCTCGGGGACATCATCTATAATTCCCAACCATTATAGTTCAGGATGTCCAGTGAGGTGGACCTGAAATACTCGGTTAATAGTTTCCAGCACATCCTTCCAATAAATATGCAATTTTGACTCCCGATCGCTGAGCTACAACCCTCAAAGTCGATCTTTTTTTAAAATGTTTTAATTTATTTTTTGGGGGCAAATGGGCCTATCTTGAGAAAGGGGCCTGGAGCTGCAGCTCCAAGAGCCCCTATGTTAATCCGGTCCTGGACTTGGAGACATTTCCAACCGAAAATCCACTGGGTTACTGGGTCTTGAGGATGGATCACTGGCCAAAGCTTGCACAGTATGCAATTGAGCTACTGGCCTGTCCTGCATCCAGCGTTCTATCTGAATGCACATTTAGTGCTGCTGGAGGCTTTTTAACCGATCACAGAGTGCGCTGTCCACAGACTTGATTGATCGGCTCACTTTCATAAAAATGAATCAGTCTTGGATCACCAGCTACCAAGCACCTGATGCTGATGTAACCGATAATTTTTTTTATGAATGTGAAATCCCTTGAAGACTGCCTATGCTGATGCTGAATGACTATCCTGTTATGCTGAGTGACTATCCTCTTCCTCCTCAATGTTCATGTTGATAGCTTCTAAGAACATTTTTGGTTCTTGGCGCCGCCACCAGTGCCTAAAGCCCAATTTTTCGTACCCTTTTTAACAGGGGCGTGTAATTACAATTTTTGCTGTAATATTTTGCAGCAGGGCTCATTCCCGTGCTCAACTAGAGTATCTCTGAGGGCTTGCAGTGTTGTGGCACCACCACCACTGCCTAAGGCCCAAATTTCTGCAGAGTATATAGGGCAGTCCATATAGTATATACAGGCGGTCCCCTACTTTCAAACATGCGACTTACAAACGGAGGGAGTCAACAGGAAGTGAGAGGAAATCTACCCCTAGGAAGGGAAATTCTCTCCTGTAAGAGTTAATATGGGATAATATAAGAGCCTTTGGGCCACATTTAAGGAGCACTGGGGAACTGCGAAAAGAGCCTCCTCCCATTGGTCCTCCTCAAGAGCCCCAATATCCCTTTCCCACTTGGATATGACCCCCTGCGGTGCTGTCTGGGAGGAATTTGTTGAGCAGCATAGCGTAGCTGCACAAGATAAAACCTTTGTATGAGGTTACTGCCCTCATATAATTGGAAATGGGTGTGGGGCACCGAGTCCACGCATCATTTTCCAGTTGGGCCTTGGCCGCATGTTGGAGATGGAAATGATAAAACAGCACAGAGGCAGGGAGTTTAAATACCATCTGTAAAGCATGAAATGGGCGTAGTTTGCCATCTCTAAATATTTGAGTCATATGATAATCCCATAGTGTTGCCATCTCGTGCCATATTGTAGTTTCTCCTGTGAGGTCAGTGTGATGTCATAGGACATATAGACTCTGGATGGAGGGACATTGGGAGGAGGAGCTGTGAGGTCAGTGTGATGTCATAGGACATATAGACTCTGGATGGTGGGACCTCGATCATCGTGTCCCTCCTCCTCCTCCCGTGTGTGTGTATACAGACCTCGATCATCGTGTCCCTCCTCCTCCTGTGTGTGTATACAGACCTCGATCATCGTGTCCCTCCTCCTCCTGTGTGTGTATACAGACCTCGATCATTATGTCCCTCCTCCTCCTGTGTGTGTATACAGACCTCACTCATCGTGTCCCTCCTCCTCCTGTGTGTGTATACAGACCTTGATCATCGTGTCCCTCCTCCTGTGTGTGTATACAGACCTCGATCATCGTGTCCCTCCTCCCGTGTGTGTATACAGACCTCGATCATCGTGTCCCTCCTCCTCCTGTGTGTGTATATACAGACCTCGATCATCGTGTCCCTCCTCCCGTGTGTATACAGACCTCGATCATCGTGTCCCTCCTCCCGTGTGTGTATACAGACCTCGATCATCGTGTCCCTCCTCCTCCTCCTGTGTGTGTATACAGACCTCGATCATCGTGTCCCTCCTCCTGTGTGTGTATACAGACCTCGATCATCGTGTCCCTCCTCCTCCTGTGTGTGTATACAGACCTCGATCATCGTGTCCCTCCTCCCGTGTGTGTATACAGACCTCGATCATCGTGTCCCTCCTCCCGTGTGTGTATACAGACCTCGATCATCGTGTCCCTCCTCCCGTGTGTGTATACAGACCTCGATCATCGTGTCATCCTGAACACATCATTCAAAAACCGGACAGGTGGCAACCCTGAGCGGGGAGGATTCCCCCATCCCCCTCCAATGTGTGGATGGGGGAATCGCTTCAGTTTTTCTCCCTCAGCTCACTGAAGGATCGATAAAACTGAACCATGTATGGCCAGATCTGGAAGGAAGATATATCAATCATCAACTGATCCCCCTGAAGGGGTTAATCTACATATTACCTCCTCTGCCTCCAGATCCAACAACGTCTCCTCTCTACGTCCAATGGAATGTCCTGTGTGTTTCCTGACATCACTTCCTGTCTACCATAGAGACTTCCTGTCTGTATCTGACATCACTTCCTGTCTACCATAGAGACTTCCTGTCTGTATCTGACATCACTTCCTCTCTACCATAGAAACTTCCTGTCTGTATCTGACATCACTTCCTCTCTATCATAGAGACTTCCTGTCTGTAGCTGACATCACTTCCTCTCTATCATAGAGACTTCCTGTCTGTAGCTGACATCACTTCCTCTCTACCATAGAGACTTCCTGCCTGTAGCTGACATTCCTGTCTGAGTAGAGGTGAGATCACCACCTTGTGGAGCTCAGAGGAACTGCAGCCCTGAGAAACGTCTCGTCGTGTGAACACGGCCTTGTGCTGTGTACAGTATTTCACAAAAGTAAGTACACCCCTAGGTGACATTTGTGTAAATCTTTTCTTCTCTCTTTTCATGTGACAACACTGAAGAAATGACACTTGTCTACAATGTAAAGTAGTGAGTGTACAGCTTGTATAACAGTGTAAATTTGCCGTCCCCTCAAAATAACTCAACACACAGCCATTAATGTCTAAACCGCTGGCAACAAAAGTCAGTACACCCCTAAGTGAAAATCTCCAAATTGG
Organism: Lithobates sylvaticus; assembly: GCA_028564925.1. Lineage (NCBI taxonomy): Eukaryota > Metazoa > Chordata > Amphibia > Anura > Ranidae > Lithobates > Lithobates sylvaticus. The sequence goes on along the minus strand of CM053026.1, from coordinate 3,671,067 downwards.
GCCCAAAGTGTCAATATTTTGTGTGGCCGCCATTATTTTCCAGCACTGCCTTAACCCTCTTGGGCATGGAGGTCACCAGAGCTTCACAGGTTGTCACTGGAGTCCTCTTCCCCTCCTCCATGATGACATCACGGAGCTGGTGGATGTTGGAGACCTTGCTCTCCTCCACCTTCCGTTTGAGGATGTCCCACAGATGATCAATAGGGTTTAGGTCTGGAGACATGCTTGGCCAGTCCATCACCTTTACCCTCAGCTTCTTTATCAAGGCAGTGGTGGTCTTGGAGGTGTGTTTGGGGTGGTTATCATGTTGGAATACTGCCCTGCGGCCCAGTCTCTGAAGGGAGGGGATCATGCTCTGCTTCAGTATGTCACAGTACATGTTGGCATTCATGGTTCCCTCAATGATCTGTAGCCCCCCAGTGTCGGCAGCTATCATGCAGCCCCAGAGCTCTGAGTGTGTATGAAGAGGCGGAGCCGTGAGTGTGTATGAAGAGGCGGAGCCGTGAGTGTGTATGAAGAGGCGGAGCCGTGAGTGTGTATGAAGAGGCGGAGCCGTGAGAGTGTATGAAGAGGCGGATATCCGAGTGTGTATGAAGAGGCGGAGCCGTGAGAGTGTATGAAGAGGCGGATATCCGAGTGTGTATGAAGAGGCGGAGCCGTGAGTGTGTATGAAGAGGCGGAGCCGTGAGTGTGTATGAAGAGGCGGAGCCGTGAGTGTGTATGAAGAGGCGGAGCCGTGAGTGTGTATGAAGAGGCGGAGCCGTGAGAGTGTATGAAGAGGCGGAGCCGTGAGAGTGTATGAAGAGGCGGAGCTCTGAGTGTGTATGAAGAGGCGGAGCTCTGAGTGTGTATGAAGAGGCGGAGCTCTGAGTGTGTATGAAGAGGCGGAGCCGTGAGTGTGTATAAAGAGGCGGAGCCGTGAGTGTGTATGAAGAGGCGGAGCCGTGAGTGTGTATGAAGAGGCGGAGCCGTGAGAGTGTATGAAGAGGCGGAGCCGTGAGAGTGTATGAAGAGGCGGAGCTCTGAGTGTGTATGAAGAGGCGGAGCTGTGAGTGTGTATGAAGAGGCAGAGCTGTGAGTGTGTATGAAGAGGCGGAGCCGTGAGTGTGTATAAAGAGGCGGAGCCGTGAGTGTGTATGAAGAGGCGGAGCCGTGAGTGTGTATGAAGAGGCGGAGCCGTGAGAGTGTATGAAGAGGCGGATATCCGAGTGTGTATGAAGAGGCGGAGCCGTGAGAGTGTATGAAGAGGCGGAGCTGTGAGTGTGTATGAAGAGGCGGAGCTGTGAGTGTGTATGAAGAGGCGGAGCCGTGAGTGTGTATGAAGAGGCGGAGCCCTGAGTGTGTATGAAGAGGCGGAGCCGTGAGTGTGTATGAAGAGGCGGAGCCGTGAGAGTGTATGAAGAGGCGGATATCTGAGTGTGTATGAAGAGGCGGAGCTCTGAGTGTGTATGAAGAGGCAGAGCTCTGAGTGTGTATGAAGAGGCGGAGCCGTGAGTGTGTATAAAGAGGCGGAGCCGTGAGTGTGTATGACGAGGCAGAGCCGTGAGTGTGTATGAAGAGGCGGAGCCGTGAGAGTGTATGAAGAGGCGGAGCTCTGAGTGTGTATGAAGAGGCGGATATCCGAGTGTGTATGAAGAGGCGGAGCCGTGAGAGTGTATGAAGAGGCGGAGCTGTGAGTGTGTATGAAGAGGCGGAGCTGTGAGTGTGTATGAAGAGGCGGAGCCGTGAGTGTGTATGAAGAGGCGGAGCCGTGAGTGTGTATGAAGAGGCGGAGCCGTGAGTGTGTATGAAGAGGCGGAGCCGCGAGAGTGTATGAAGAGGCGGAGCTCTGAGTGTGTATGAAGAGGCGGAGCCGTGAGTGTGTATAAAGAGGCGGAGCCGTGAGTGTGTATGAAGAGGCGGAGCCGTGAGTGTGTATGAAGAGGCGGAGCCGTGAGAGTGTATGAAGAGGCGGAGCTCTGAGTGTGTATGAAGAGGCGGATATCCGAGTGTGTATGAAGAGGCGGAGCCGTGAGAGTGTATGAAGAGGCGGAGCTGTGAGTGTGTATGAAGAGGCGGAGCTGTGAGTGTGTATGAAGAGGCGGAGCCGTGAGTGTGTATGAAGAGGCGGAGCCCTGAGTGTGTATGAAGAGGCGGAGCCGTGAGTGTGTATGAAGAGGCGGAGCCGTGAGTGTGTATGAAGAGGCGGAGCCGTGAGAGTGTATGAAGAGGCGGAGCTCTGAGTGTGTATGAAGAGGCGGATATCCGAGTGTGTATGAAGAGGCGGAGCCGTGAGAGTGTATGAAGAGGCGGAGCTGTGAGTGTGTATGAAGAGGCGGAGCTGTGAGTGTGTATGAAGAGGCGGAGCCGTGAGAGTGTATGAAGAGGCGGAGCTCTGAGTGTGTATGAAGAGGCGGATATCCGAGTGTGTATGAAGAGGCGGAGCCCTGAGTGTGTATGAAGAGGCGGAGCCCTGAGTGTGTATGAAGAGGCGGAGCTGTGAGTGTGTATGAAGAGGCGGAGCCGTGAGTGTGTATGAAGAGGCGGAGCCCTGAGTGTGTATGAAGAGGCGGAGCCGTGAGTGTGTATCAAGAGGCGGAGCCGTGAGAGTGTATGAAGAGGCGGATATCTGAGTGTGTATGAAGAGGCGGAGCTCTGAGTGTGTATGAAGAGGCGGAGCCCGGTCCGGTGCCCTCCGCCGCATACCGGAGCCGTCGTCAGCGGCGGAGGCGATCGCGTCTGTCCCCTGGCTGGGTATGGAGACGAGTGAGGGGAAGATGGCTCCCCCTCCACCCGTCTCCATATCACTGCAGGGCGGAAGCGACGTCAAAACGTCACTTCCGCCCATAGCTCTTAAAGGGCCCTTTTTTTTTATTTAAAATTTTTTAAATTACATTTTTTTTTTATTGCATTTTAGTGTAAATATGAGATTTGACGTCTTTTAGACCCCCCAGATCTCATATTTAAGAGGACCTGTCATGCTTTTTTTCTATTACAAGTGATGTTTACATTCCTTGTAATGGGAATGGGAATAAAAGCTTGCGCACAGAAGCGAACGCATACGTGATCAGCACCCACATATGAAAACGGTGTTCAAACAACACATGTGAGGTATCGCCGCGATCGGTAGAGCGAGAGCAATAATTCTAGCCCTAGACCTCCTCTGTACCTCAAAACATGCAACCTGTAGAATTTTTTAAACGTCACCTATGGAGATTTTTAAGGGTAAAAGTTTGTCGCCATTCAACGAGCGGGCGCAATTTTGAAGCATGACATGTTGGGTATCAATTTACTCGGCGCAACATTATCTTTCACAATATAAAAAAAAATTGGGCTAACTTTACTGTCGTCTTATTTTTTAATTCAAAAAAGTGTTTTTTCCCAAAAAAGTGCGCTTGTAAGACCGCTGTGCAAATACGGTGTGACAGAAAGTATTGCAGCGACCGCCATTTTATTCTCTAGGGTGTTAGAAAAAAAATGCATAATGTTTGGGGGTTCTAAGTAATTTTCTAGCAAAAAATAAATGTTTTTAACTTGTAAACAACAAATCTCAGAAAGAGGCTCGGTCCTTCAGTGGTTAATTTGGAACAACCAATCAATATGAGGATAGGAGGTGCCTATCTAAAAAAATGTCCAGAAAGTACAAAACCTCCCAAAATATCTTCTTGTATTTCTGCAAATCCCCACAGAATGGATCAGTATGTTCTGCAGACTGCAGTCACTGGAGCTCCACAGGAATCATCTACAGGAATCATGTGACCTCCACTTCCTGTAGTGGAGCTCCAGCTGCACAGATTCACAATAAAGTTCAGTAAAAAAAAAAAAAATGACCTGAAGTGGAGGCCACATGCTTCCTTTCATCGGTGAAGCTCCACTATGCAGCCACACCCCTGAGATATAGACAGGAAGTGATGTCAAAGGCAGACAGGAAGTGATGTCAGGAACACTCCGGACAGGAAGTAGAGAGGAGACGTTGTTGGATCTGGAGGCAGAGGAGGTAAGATGATTAACCCCTTCAGGGGGATCAGTTGATGATTAATATATCTTCCTTCCAGATCTGGCCATACATGGTTCAGTTATATCGATCATCCAGCGGGGGCTCGGTGGCATGAGAGGACCTCACTTCTGCGGCCGCGTTACTGTCACCATCGGCTCCTGCTTCCCCCCGCAGCTGCCTGTGTCCCTGCAGAGCCCTCCGGCAGAACAGAGAGGAAGGAGCGGGACCGAATCTCCAACATGGCGCCACCTCGGCACTGCCACAAGGTGCTGAGAAACAGGACTACAGGGTCCTTACAGAAGTAACCAGGACAAGCCTGCAAAGCAGCCAGCTAAGAGACCAGCCAGGGAGGGACATGCTGCTTTATGTACACAAGATGTCCTCTCCATCCACTCTGCTCTTGCACCCCGTGTCCTGCGCCCCGTGTCCTGCGTCCTGCGCCCCGTGTCCTGCGTCCTGCGCCCCGTGTCCTGCGTCCTGCACCCCGTGTCCTGCGCCCCGTGTCCTGCGCCCCATGTCCTGCATTCTGCACCCCATGTCCTACATCCTGAAGGTCCTGAGGTGACCTTCACCCTTTTCTGGTACTTTGTACCCCATGTGCTGCACACTGCACCCTTCCCCTGCACCCGTGTCCTGCGTTCTGCGCCCCATGTCCTGCGTTCTGCGCCCCATGTCCTGCATTCTGCGCCCCATGTCCTGCATTCTGCGCCCCATGTCCTGCATTCTGCGCCCCATGTCCTGCGTCCTGCGCCCCATGTTCTGCGCCCCATGTCCTGCATTCTGCACCCCATGTCCTGCGCCCCATGTTCTGCGCCCCATGTCCTGCATTCTGCGCCCCATGACCTGCGTCCTGCGCCCCGTGTCCTGCGCCCCGTGTCCTGCGTTCTGTGCCCCGTGTCCTACCCTCTGCACCCCATCTCCTGCATTCTGCACCCCATGTCCTGCACCCCATGTCCTGCATTCTGCACCCCATGTCCTGCATCCTGAAGGTCCTGAGGTGACCTTAACCCTTTCCTGGTACTTTGTACCCCGTGTCCTCCGATCTGCACCCCATGATCTGTATTTTGCGCCCTGAACCACATATCCTGCACCTTGCACCCCAATGTTCTACATTCTGCACCCTGCACCACATGTACTGCCCCCTTTTACTACATCCCTGCAGTGACCTGCACCCTTCTCCTGTGTTCTGTGGTGACCTTCACCCTTCTCTGGTACCCCATGTCCTGCATTCTACACACTGTACCTTTCCCCTGCACCCCATGTCCTGCGTTGTGCACACGGTACCACATGTTCTGCACTCTTCTCCTGCACCTTGTACCCCAAGTCCTGCGTGCTGCACCCCAAAAATTTACTTGCCCTGCCCCAGGTGCTGATAACCCACACTTCCCTTAAAAAAAAACTGTCTCCTAACTTTTCTTAATCGTACATTACGGGACACAGAGCCATAGTAGTCCACTCCCTATGTAACCCCTCCCACTACTGGGAGTACCTCAGTTTTTTCGCCAGTGTCTTAGGTGTGCTGTGCTGAGCTCCACTGGAGCAATCCTTGCTGGGGCCAGCTATGCAGCCGGATCCATTCAAAGTGTCTTTTTTCGGCCGAATTGAATGGTACCCGGGCCTCCTGGCGGACGAAACGAGGTTTAGACCGTAACACTTCTCCTTTTTTAGAGAGCTGGACCCCGGGATCCAGTACTTTAGTTTTTTTCAGCCATAAGTTTTTTCTGGCGGGGGTCTTTTACGGGTCAAGGAGTGTAGATCCCCCCGATTAAAAAGAGGCCCCCGGTGAAGGTTTTTAAAAACTGAGCCCACCGTGAGGGGTGAAGATTGGGTCTGTTGGTTTTACCACAGAAATCCCTGCGGCGGGAAAAGTGGAGATTTCTAAGGAATTTTTACGTTTCTTATGAATTGTCTCCTTTAACCACTTGGCGCCCAATATACGTCACATGACGTCCTCTACTTCCCGGGGGTATATCTGAATGATGGGTGTAGCTACAGACATCATTCAGATATTGCCGTCTTCAGCCGGCGATTCCCTGCACCATAAGAATGATCATAGTGGCTGTTCCGCCGCTTGATCGTTCTTACGGGCGGCGGGAGGGGACGCCCCCCTCTCCCGCCGCCCTCCGGTGCTTCTACCAACTCACCGCTTCCATCGGTGAGTCGGACACAGGATTCGCCAGCCCCGGATGGTGATCATAGAGATTTCCGGCAGACCAGATGGTCGCCGGAGTCTCTATGATCATTCGGAGGCCGGGCGCGATGTTATGACGTCACGCCCGGCCTCTGCATTCAAATAACGGCGGCGCCTCGGCTAGGAAGCCGTGATCGTTTTTTTATTTTTTTTATTTTAGACTTCCCAGCCTAGAGGTGAGATGTGGGGTATTATTGACCCCCCATATCTCACTGTAAATAGGGCCAATCATGCCATATTCCTTGTAATAGGAATAAAAGTAATCACATTTTTTTTTTTTAACGTGTCAAACTAAAAAAAATAAAAAAGTAAAATTAACAATAAAAAAAAATAAAAATTAATTTGAAGTACATCACTGGACACAGAGGTCCCTCCCCTCTTTCTAGTATACACGTGTATTGCTTTGCTACAAAAACTGAGGTACTCCCAGTAGTGGGAGGGGTTATATAGGGAGTGGACTTCCTGTCTTAGGGTGTGCCAGTGTCCATCACCTAAAGGTGGCCTATAACCCACATAGTAATTACTATGGCTCTGTGTCCCGTCATGTACTTCAAAGAAAAGGATTTTACAGGTAAGCTGTTATAAAAAATCCTATTTTTTTTTAGCTGGCTCCTAGATTCAAAGCAAATTTGTCAAGCCCCGCCTTAAGTGACTCCCCTCCCCCTCATCATGTAAGTCATGCTGAGATAATCTCCCATTGGCTGAGCAATATTCTCATTTGTCTCTGAGCTTCTTCTTGCTATTCCTCGTCCTGCCTGTTGTTTCCTTGGATTGATTTTCTGTATAGTGACCCCGGCTTTATCTCTTGGATTGGCTCGTCTGTTGCTTGTCCTGACCTTTATCCTGATTCCTGGATCTCCTCCTCATCTCTCCTCTAATATCCTCTTACACAGCTTTTCTCCACACCTGCAGTGAACCTGGGGGGTGGGAACTTGTCACCAGCCCTCAGCAAAATCCATCCCCACCATTAGGAGCTCTGGAGAAAATTGTCTGCTATTTACACTCTGTTCCTCCTCACGTCACCTGATCACATGAGAGCTTACTTTCACAGATTCCTGACAGATTTCTGTATGGTAAAGGTCAAAGTTCACTCTTCAGTTTAGGAGAGGAAGGACACACCCAGGAACAATGATTTGTTTTTTACGGGAGCCTCATATATAGAGGACCCCTCAAATCTCCCCATCTAAATGTCATTCCATCCAGAGTCTATATGTCCTATGACATCACACTGACCTCACAGCTCCTCCTCCCAATGTCCCTCCATCCAGAGTCTATATGTCCTATGACATCACACTGACCTCAGCTCCTCCTCCTCCAATGTCCCTCCATCCAGAGTCTATATGTCCTATGACATTACACTGACCTCACAGCTCCTCCTCCTCCAATGTCCCTCTATCCAGAGTCTATATGTCCTATGACATCACACTGACCTCACAGCTCCTCCTCCCAATGTCCATCCAGAGTCTATATGTCCTATGACATCACACTGACCTCACAGCTCCTCCTCCTCCAATGTCCCTCTATCCAGAGTCTATATGTCCTATGACATCACACTGACCTCACAGCTCCTCCTCCCAATGTCCCGCCATCCAGAGTCTATATGTCCTATGACATCACACTGACTTCACAGCTCCTCCTCCCAATGTCCCTCCATCCAGAGTCTATATGTCCTATGACATCACACTGACTTCACAGCTCCTCCTCCCAATGTCCCTCCATCCAGAGTCTATATGTCCTATGACATCACACTGACCTCACAGCTCCTCCTCCCAATGTCCCTCCATCCAGAGTCTATATGTCCTATGACATCACACTGACCTCAGCTCCTCCTCCTCCAATGTCCCTCCATCCAGAGTCTATATGTCCTATGACATTACACTGACCTCACAGCTCCTCCTCCTCCAATGTCCCTCTATCCAGAGTCTATATGTCCTATGACATCACACTGACCTCACAGCTCCTCCTCCCAATGTCCCTCCATCCAGAGTCTATATGTCCTATGACATCACACTGACCTCACAGCTCCTCCTCCTCCAATGTCCCTCCATCCAGAGTCTATATGTCCTATGACATCACACTGACCTCACAGCTCCTCCTCCCAATGTCCCTCCATCCAGAGTCTATAAGTCCTATGACATCACACTGACTTCACAGCTCCTCCTCCCAATGTCCCTCCATCCAGAGTCTATATGTCCTATGACATCACACTGACCTCACAGCTCCTCCTCCCAATGTCCCTCCAATCAGAGCCAGAGAATCCTATGACATCACACTGACCTCACAGCTCCTCCTCCCAGTGTCCCTCCATCCAGAGTCGGAAGATCTTATGATCCTCCATCTATTTTTCTTTTTTTGATGCTCTTAGGATGTGGCCGGACCCTTGGCCTCCTCACTTGCACAGTGGGACTGTTGGTCCTGCGTTGTATGTAATGACGCCAGAATACCTGCTACAAGCTTTTACCTTGCAGAGTGTGGGGGTCCTGTGGGGGTAAATTATACCTCAGCCTGAAGTGGGGCTTTAATAAAATGGAGACCTGAATAGTGAGGTGAGGAGGATTCTGGGAATATCATTTGATTTTACTATTTGTGTTCAGATCTAGAGTTTTCCTCCTGTGAAGTCTGGAGATCATATGACCATCCCATTGCCTCCACCTCCCTCCCTGATAGAATAGAGAAATACAAAGAAGATTCTAGAAGTCACCAGAGAGAGGATGGAGGAGAGGTGAGCGGTGCTGGGAATTCTGGGACATTATCCAGTAACAGACAAGGGATGTGTCTGGATGGTGACTGTATCATTGTGTGTGTCAGGTTCCTATAAGGTGTCAGGATGTCACTGTCTATTTCTCCATGGAGGAGTGGGAGTATTTAGAAGGACACAAGGATCTCTACAAGGACGTCATGATGGACAATCAGCCGCCCCTCACATCACCGGGTAAGAGGAGACTTTATTGTAAAGGAGAGAGCAGTACGGAGGCTCCACCTAGATCCCCCATCATCTGATAAACACATAGAAACAATGTATTCAGTCAGTGTGTGTGTTTCCTACAGATGGATCCAGTAATGGGAACCCACCAGAGAGATCCCCCCGTCCTCTGTATTCCCGGGATCCCACACAGGAAGGTCACACCATCCCCCACCATCATCAGGTAGATGATTGACAATTATTGGTAGTTCTGATTTATACACAGCATGATTGTTACAATGAATGTTTTATTATATATTCAGAGTGGAAACCTCTGGGATGATAATATTGATGTTAAAGAAGAGTATAAAGAGGAGGATGAGGAGTATGGAGTGATGGAGGAGTTTTCAGAAGGACACAAGGATATGATGGAGCCACCAAATACCAGGAACCCACCAGAGAGATGTCCCCGTCCTCCATATGAATGGGATTCCACACAGGAAGATCACCCCATCCCCCACTGTTGCAAGGTTGGTGGGACGGAGGTTATAAAACACACTTATAGAGACAATTTGTGGATTTTTTATGTGATGTCACAATAATAAAGCTTATATCTTACAGATGATATTCTCTCTTCTTTTCTTGATTTAGAGTGGAGATCCAATCGATATAGAATTTGAGGTTAAAGCAGAAGAAGAAGAAGAGAGGTATGTGAGGGATGATCAGCAGTCTATGGAGGAGGATGGAATAACGGGGACATTTATAGAGGAGGACACTCCTACAGAGATCAGCACAGGTGGGTCATTAACACTAAATACATTCCTCCACCCATACTGCTCACTGATTGGTCCGGAGTAGGGCGGGGACTGGGTGATATCAGCCTGTAATCCCCTGGTCACTTTCCTGAGCTGTGTTCCCCGTCCTGTATTCCTGTATTTCTCTTTGATAATCTTCCTTCTCTGTGCTGCAGACACCATTTATGTATCTAGACTGGATTTATGGAGATTCTGGGGTTCAGCTGGCAGCAAAATGTTAATTTTCCCCCATAGGTGTCACCTCACCTAGGCACCTGGGGGTATGTGTTTTGGGTCTTCTGCCCCATACCCGGGTATGGCAAGATCTCTGACAGAACAATCCTCCCAGGATTACCAATTCTGTTATCTGCTGGCTGTGCCGGGTGGAGGGATATGTCTGTGTAGTCTCAGACCCAAGTCACTGAGTGCAGTCTCAGGAGATGGGAGGCAGCGGTGTGGGACCTCGAACATGAGTTTTACTCGAAAATCGGCTGTTCGATGAAGATCGAAAATTATGGGGCGTTCGCGCCAAATTCGAGCTGCGCGTCACGCCCCATAATGCACTGCGTCATTATGGCTCAGGGGGTTAAGTCCACGCCCCACACTATATAAGGCCGCCTGCACGTGTTGCTGGCAGAGAGAGAGAGTGAGAGTAATTTCATTTACTATGAGCAGGCAGTTTATTTAGTTAGGTAGATCTCACTGCAGACCGTTCCTGCTGTACTGTTTCTAATCTACTTCAGGCAGGCAGTTGATTCAGTTAGCTGCAGTGTATTTTGTGTGTGTGTGTATATGTATATGTGTGTGTATATATATATATATATATATATATATATATATATATATATACACATATGTCTCCCACATATATATATCCACTGCATTCTAGTCTAGCCAAGCCTATATCTGACTGCAGGTGGTTCCTGGTGTACGCTTTCAAATACACACATATCATTACTGGCTGGCAACCCTTCTTGATCCACGTTACAAGGGTAAGGTTGTGGAACTTATCCAGCCTTCGCAGAGGATGAAACATCTTCGGGAGGCCTTGCAGAAAGGTTTGTGCAATGCATAACCAGAGCCTAGGAGGTTGCAATTTCCTGGTCCTCCTGGACAACGTGTTGCTGAGGCTTCGGTCAGTCACAGTAGGAGCGGTGGAGAAGGTGGCCTGTGACCGATGCGTTAAGACAATTTTTTAGTCCGCATCCCCAAGGTCTGATTGGTTCCAGCAACCATCGCCAGTGTCCGATTTACCTGGTGCAGGAATACCTTGGTGCAATTGAGCTACTGGCCTGTCCTGCATCCAGCGGTCTAGCTGAACGCACATTTAGTGGTGCTGGAGGCTTTGTGACCGATCACAGAGTGCGCCTGTCCACAGACTCGGTTGATCGGCTCACCTTCATAAAAATGAATCAGTCTTGGATCACCACCTACCAAGCACCTTATGTTGATGTAACCGATTATTTTTTGTTATGAATGTGAGATCCCTTGAAGACTGCCTATGCTGATGCTGAGTGACTATACTGTTATGCTGAGTGACTATCCTATTCCTCCTCAATGTTCATGTTGATAGCTTCTTTTTTTATTTTTTTATTTTTTTTTTTTTTTCCACTTCAGAAAGAATATTTGTAGGTGAGTGTCAGCTATGCCCGCATCTCCATCCCTCCAATTTGTCTTAGCATCATTAGTGGATTATTTCATTCTCGCCCCTTTTTTTTCCCCCCCTGGAGTTGGGGGAATCGAGGTCCAGAGTCGGGCATCCAAAAAATTTACAAAGCCCAAAAATACACGTATACATCCATGATCCCACCCAGCCTCCACTCCCCCTCCACTTCCTTTATCCTAAATCCTGTTCCGTCACTCTACCAGTTAGCCCCCCTGGGGATTTTTATTTTTATTTCCTCCCCATCCCCGTCCGCTGTTTTGTTATTAAAAGGTGGTCCTTTCACCCCCGTATCTTCTCTGCCCTTGGGGTCAGCCTTTCCATGGCTAGATCTCTTTTCGGCTTCCCCCCCCAGGGATCCTCAGCTGTCTAGGCTGCACTCGCAAAGCCTCCCTGTAGCTCCAAGATCTCTTGAATTTTCTCCAGCTCTCCCATCTAGCCCTCGTGGCCTCTCTGTCCTCCTCCCCCGTGTGCAACACACATTCCATCATGTAGGTGGACTCCACTGCGTCAACCCATTCCCATAAGGGTGGGCTTTCCTTGTCTTTCCACCTCCTTGGAATTACCTTTTTGGCCGCATTAAGCAGATGGGGTATCAATGAGCCTTTGTATTGTTTAATTTCTTTGGGTGTGGCGTGCATAAGTACCACCCAAGGGTCATTTTTTACCTCAATTGTTGTTATTTCTTTTATGTATTTTAGGATCGTCTCCCAGAATTTTTTGATTTTAGGACACCCCCACCATAAATGACCCATTGTGCCCCTTTGGTCACACCCCCTCCAACAGTTCGCAGATGTATCCGCCTGGAAATTGCTGACCCTGTCTGGGGTTCTATACCACCTAGCCATGCACTTAAAGTTTGTTTCTGCAGTTCTCACGTCTACCGCTGACCCATGTGCTAATTTTAAAATTTTCTTACTTGTGCTTATTTCTAATTGTGTTCCTAATTCGCTTTCCCATTTGGTAAGGTATGACGGCATCTCCGGTCTATCTCTTTCTAGTAACAGTTTATATATTCTGGATATTCTTTTTTTTTGAACATTCTGTCATAAAGATTTTCTCTAATTTTGTTAAATCCTTAGCCTCCCTTAATGGGCTGGGAAGAGAACCCACAAAGTGGGTCAGCTGGCGATGCCGCCATCCATCTATGGAGAAAGCCTCATTATTCTGTAACTCGTGCAATGTCATAACCTTCCCCTTACTAATAACTTCCCCTAATCTCGTGCAGTCCATTCTGATCCAATCACCTCCTATTTCCTTTAACCCTGGCGGGAAAAAAGGGTTTTCTTTAAGTGCTATAAGTGGCGAATTATAATTTTTGTTGAATATTTTATATATTTTGTCCCAAATTTTCAAAGTCGTGATTGTGATTATATGTGTTTTTTCTCCCAGTGTCCGGCTTTTCGGGGGATTCCACACAATCTTCCCCAGCCTAGCTTCACTCAGTGCTTCCTCCAAGCTAACCCATCTTTTAGTGTTACCTGTTTTACCCCATTCTGCGATTCTTAATAGTGCTATGGCATGGTAGTAACTTTCTATGTCTGGGACCGCCAGACCGCCCTGGCTTTTATCTTGTTTTAGAATTTGGAGGGAGATTCTATGTTTTTTTGTAATTCCATATGAAATTCATTATAATAGATCTTAGTTTACCGAGGTACTGTTTTGGGAGAGGGAGGGGGAGCATCTGGAATTTATATGTGATGACTGGAAGGATCATCATTTTTACCGAATTAATCCTGCCTATCCAGGATAGAATTTTTCCCTTCAGCTCTTGACATTTTTTTTTTTTTGTCTTCTAGGAGTGGGATATAGTTTATTTTGTATAATTTCCTCGGGTTATTGGCCAGTTCTATTCCTAAGTATTTTATCCTTTTTTTCCAAACGAAACTAACTGTTTTCTGTAGGGTCTGTTTCTCTATTTTATTGAGGTTAATATTAAGGATAAATGTTTTTGAGGCATTGATTCTAAAATTTGTTAGTTCCCCATATTCCATTAATATTTTAAGCAATATGGGGACTGACTTCTGGGGTGAGCTTATATAAAAGAGGACGTCGTCAGCGAAGGCCGCAAGTTTGTGCTCTTCGCTGCCGACTTTACAGCCTTCCACCTCTGGGTTTCCGCGGATTGTGGCTAACAGCGGTTCCAGGGATAGAATAAAAAGGAGAGGGGAGAGTGGACAGCCTTGCCTAGTACCATTGAACAGTTCGAACTCCGCGGAGGTCGTTCCATTGACCTTGATGTTGGTTTTCGGATGATTATATAGGGTTTTGATTTTTTGAATAAATCTGGGTCCGAAACCCATCCTCTGTAGAGTGTTGAACATGAACCCCCAGTCTACTCTGTCGAACGCTTTTTCAGCGTCTATCGAGAGGAGTAGACTGGGGGTTCTTGAATCTCCCATCCTCTGTATGGCTAGCAATGTCCGAATCCCATTGTCCCTCCCCTCTCTGCCCGGGACAAACCCGACCTGGTCCGGATGGATCAGTGTGCCCAAATGCCCCTTTATTCGATCCGCCAGTATCTTTGCGTATAATTTTGTGTCAAAATTTAATAAGGAGATGGGTCTGTAGTTCGAGCACACCGATCCATCCTTCCCATCCTTCCTCAAGAGAGTGATCGTCGCTTTTAGGGCCTCTTCGCTCATGTTATAGTCTATCCCTAATCCATTCATATATCGCAGCAGTCTCGGTACAAGAATCTCTTTGTACGTTTTATAATATGAGGCCGTGAAGCCGTCCGGGCCCGGGCTCTTCCCTGTTGGCGAGTTCTTAATGGCTGCTAAAATCTCCTCCTCGGTTATTGGCCTCTCAAGCTCATCTCTCTCCTCTCCCCCTAGGGCTGTCAGCCCTGCCCTCTCTAGGAACTCAGAGGTTTTCTGGCTAATTCCAATGCTGTCGTTGTTTCCCTTGGTTTTCACCTCGTAAAGTTCTTTGTAATAGTCTCTAAATGTCGAGGCTATTTCACTAGGGGTATACTTCATCTCCCCGTTTTTTGTTTGGATTTTTTTCAATAAAATTTCTGGTTTTCTTTTTTTGTAGTTTCCTTGCTAAATATTTCCCTGGCTTGTTGCCCCAGATAGATTGTTCCCTGGCCAATTTATTGAACTTCTGTCTGACTTCCTGTTCAGCTAGATCTTTTAATTCCTCTCTCTTATCTGTAAGCTCTATATATGTGCCCTGGCTGAGTGCCCCCCCAGATTTGTGCTTTTGCTCCAGGGTTTTAATCTCTGCTATTAGAGCCTGCGTTTTTCTCACCCTCTCCTTTTTTTTCCATGAGGCTTTAGCTATCAGAAGCCCCCTAATGAACGCTTTATGAGCGTCCCATAGTTGTGCCTCTGAGACCTCACCGTTGTCATTGATTTGAAAGAACCATTCTAGCTCCTTTTTAATATAATCCCTGATTTCTTTGTCGTATAACAATTCCGGGTTGAGTTTCCATCCGCTAGAGGGTTGTTTGTATTCGGGGAACCTTAGCCTCATGGATACCGGCGCGTGGTCCGAAAGGGAAGCTATTCCAATTTCGGTTTCCTTGACCCTTTCCAGTATGCCATGGTCTATTAAAATATGGTCCAGGCGAGAGTACATCTGGTGGACAGGGGAGAAGAACGAGTAATCCCTCAACTGCGGGTGCTGGGTCCTCCACACATCCACCAGTTGGTCCTCTGCTAGTTTTTTTTTGATTCGCTTCAGTTGTATGTTGCCCCTCCCCGTGCCACCAGACGTACTATCCTTCGCGGGGTCCATCACAAAATTGAGGTCCCCCATCAGGATCAAATATCCTTTCCTAAAGGCCCTTAGCTTACGCAGAATTGCTTCGAGAAATAGGATGGGTCTGGTGTTGGGGGCATAAACATTGGCCAGTGTAAGTTCTACCCCTAGGAGGGAGCCCCTAAGAAACAGGTACCTCCCTCGGGGTCCGTCATTCTCTCCTCCACCGTGAAGTCAATGTCCCTCGCAATCCCAATAGCCACTCCTCTTGCCCTGCTCGAGATAGTATCTCCATAAAACCAATTTGGGAGAGCTGGAGAAAAAAGTCTAATATTTGAGGAATGTGCCAGGTGGGTCTCTTGCAGAAACACTATACCTGCGCCATATCTCTCTGCTTCCTCCAAAATTTTAGCTCGCTTACCGGGAGAGTTTAAGCCTTTCACATTATATGATAAAAATTTGATTTCTAGATCCTTCATTTATTTTTTGGGGTTTTTTTTATTTATTTTTTTTTTTTTTTGTTTTTTTTTTTTTCCCCTAGGATATTGATAGTGACAGCAGCCCCACAGCGGACGTGGTTTCCCTCCCTCCTCCCCCCATCCCCTCCCTCCCCCTTCCTCCCATCCCCTTCCCCTCCCACCCCCCCTTCCCCCCTCCCCCCCTCTCTTACCCTAACTAGGGTCCCCGGGTCCTTGGGGGCCATCCTTTGTGGCTTCCCTTAGACTCCGGATTCCTGGTGAGGTGGAGCTTGTTGAGCCCTCCCCTCCCCCTCCGCAGCCCGAGCTCGGGGCGCAGAGGGGGTGGGGGCAGGGCCGATTTGAGCTTGATTCTTTTGTGGCTACGTGTGGGCATTCGCCCCCCCCACCACCCCCCCCTGGATCCCCCAGGCCCTCCATTTCAATCCAACCCCGCAAATTCGGGACTGGGATCCCGAGTTTTGTACAAAATCCCTGCGCTTCCTCAGGGAACCTCAACCTGGCCGAGCACCCCTCCTTAAACCCTATTAAACATGAGGGGAAGCCCCAGTTGTATCTTATGTTTTCCCTTTTCAATATTTCCAATAGGGGTTTCTGGTGCCTCCGTCTTTCGAGGGTACGGGCCGATAGGTCAGCGTATACTTGAATTTCAGCTTCTTTATGCAGTATGGGAGATTTATTTTTTATTTTAGCCCACAGGTCCTCTTTTTCTTTAAAGTGGCTGAATCTGACAATTATGTCCCGGGGCCGTTCTGCGCCCCCCCTTTCGGGTCTTCCTACTCGGTGTATCCTTTCTGTATGAGGAAAATGATCCAAGTCCTTGCCGCTTATAGGGCCCAAGATTTCCCATAGTTTTCTCTCTAGGTCTTCCCCTCTCTGTTCCGGGACGGCGCGCAGCCTCAGATTTTGCCTCCTATCCCTATTTTCTTGGTCCTCAATCTTATAGAGGGTATCTCTCTGCGTGAGATAGGCGCCTTTTAATTGGGTTTTCAACTTCGCGATTTCCAAATCTATAGAGTCCGCTCTCCCCTCCACCGCTTCAACCCTGGACAGCAGATGGCCCATATCCTCCCGTAGAGTGTTAATTTCGAGTTTGATTACATTTTCCAGGCGTAAGAGCATCGCCTCCATTTCAAGTTTGTTAGGGATGTGGGTTCCTGCTTGTTGATCCTCCCCCCTACTGAGCTCAATCTCAGTCTCCATTGTGAGGTCCGCTCTGGAGTCATTAATTTCTCCTTCCACCCCGCCCCTGCTCTCCGGGGAGGCTCCGGCCTGCGTTTCTTTTCCCGATGTCTTTGGGCTTGCACCCTGTCTCAAATAATGTTTAATTGTACTTGTCTCCCCTTTACTGCCTTTGGCGGTAGCTTTCTTGGGCTGTTTGGGTGGGTCTTTACTCATGTTGATCTTTTTAATGGGCTTGATTCTTTTCCCCAGTCTTGTTATGGGCCTGGGCCTCCTGGGCCCTTTTCCACCTCCTGCCTATTAATGCGATCCTTGCTTTAAGGCTGTCCTTTGTCCCTCTGGGCGTCCTGCTAGTGTGTACAGTCACTTTTGCAGTGGGCTGGGGGGGACCTTTTCCGTCTGTAGGGTCTTTGAGTGGTGTACTAGGCGCTTACACGATGGCTGGGGCAATTTTGTTAGGATGGGGGGATTTGTTCGCCCTTCCTGCTAGTTAACTTCCGCAATGAGCAGTTTATGCCTTTTCAGTGTCCTATCTAATGGCTCTACTGGGAGAATCGATAGGTATTTACGATGTGTTTACATGAGGTCACTGACCTTGATGACGTGGGCAACATAGAGATATGTGATTTTATATTTTAACCATAGTTTCATGTTTAAGAAAAATCTGAGGTTCAAATAAGACAAACATAATCTGAGATACTGGTTCTATTTCAAACATCTATCATCAGGCTAAACCTCAACGGTCAGTGCGTTTAAATACCAGCCGGAGTCATACCTTCATTCCATAGTACAGTATTTAATATATGGCAGTATATCTCCATGAGCACCGATCAAAATCTTACTTTCATTCCATAAAGCGGTTTTTAGATGTGAAAATCAATCTTCCCAGGCCTCAATCGAAATCACACTTTCGTTCGATCGTGCGTCCTTTTAGCATAGAGGAGTAGTGCTTCATAGACGCTAATCAGTGTCGCACGAACAGTCCCCAGAGCAGCTTTTGATGCATGAGATGTCTGTGAGGCAGATTACAGAGTTTTCATTTCAGACACTTTTGCACCCTTAGGGACTATAATGTCCATGTAATGTCCATGGCCTTCCCACAATCTTGGGTTTTAGAGCCCGTATATACCCATGTGTATCTATGATACTTCAAGCAAACATTTTAGGGCTCCCAAAAAATATATCCGGGCTGCAAAGGAAAAAAAAAGGGGGGGGATCAAACCGCTTTGTTGCAAAAGTTGTCCTCTCTGGGGCTCAGTGCACTCCCACGTCTGCCTGATGCGATTTGGATACGCATGCAGGCAGATTTTTACGCTGCTGTAATTTAGTTTCTCCAAGCTTTTAAACAGTTACCCATAGATTGCTGAACATACATTACTCAATGCTTAGTGGCTTTGAAATAGGCATCCGGAAAGTCCCAAGCACCACAGTAGGCCTACTTTTTTCCTTATTATACCTCGTTTGAGGACGCCAATAAATGGAGTAATTACCGCCGGAGTATTGCCACGCATTTAGCCCACACTTTTCAGGAAATAAAACATTTTGCTTAGTCCTAGAGATGGGCAGAGCAATTCACAGCCTGTTTCCAAAGACTCTTATACTGCTATGGGCTTACCTTTTGAAGAGATGAACTTGCAAGTGAGAGATGACATAACTAAATACTCACAGCGCTTCCCCTCTATTTCCGCTCAGGCTAGGCTCCCTGAAGCCTCTGCCTGCTTTCCTTCTGCGGCCGGTGGAGGGTGATGGCGGGGTGGAGGGAGCTGAGGCTTCATGGGGTCCCGTCCTGCTGTGTAAGCGGTGGTGGATTGGCGGAGGAGAGGTGAGGTGGGGGGGCCAGTGCTGGCGACCCCGGTCAGGGTCGCCGCTTCACCGGCCAGGTTGTTCTGGGGGGGGGGGTCCCTGCTTCTTGTTTTTCTTGGCCCGGGGGGCCGTGCGGGCGCCCGCGGCTTCTCTCACCCGGCGCGGTCCGCCCTCACGTCCTCCCCGGCTGTACGCCAGCTCTCCTCGGCCCTCGAGCCCGGACTCCTCCCTCCGTGCCTGACGCTACGTCAGCACGTCCCCGCACATCCTCGGCAGTCTCTCTCTCTCATCCCCATGTTGATAGCTTCTAAGAACATTTTTGGTTCTGGGCACCCTCACCAGTGCCTAAAGCCCAATTTGTCTGCCCCTTTTTAACAGGGGCCTGTAATTACAATTTTTGCTGTAATATTTTGCAGCAGGGCTCATTCCTGCACTCAACAAGAGTATCTGTGAGGGGTTGCAGTGTTGTGTCACCATCACCACTGCCTAAGACCCAATTTTTCTGCCCCTGTTTAACAGAGGCATGTAATTAAGATTTTTGATCTAATATTTCACAGCAGGGCCGTTCCTGCGCCCACCAAGAGTAACTGTGAGGGATTACAGTGTTGTGGCACCACCACCACCAAAGGCCCAATTTTTCTGCCCCAGTTCAACAGGGACATGTAATTTACAATTTTTGATACAATATTT
The DNA here is from genome assembly GCA_028564925.1 of Lithobates sylvaticus. Taxonomy (NCBI): domain Eukaryota; kingdom Metazoa; phylum Chordata; class Amphibia; order Anura; family Ranidae; genus Lithobates; species Lithobates sylvaticus. The sequence continues at coordinate 3,651,682 of CM053026.1, read as the reverse complement.
GACAGCAGGGCCCATTCCAGTGCCCTCCAAGAGTAACTGTGAGGGCTTACAGTGTTCTGGTACCACCAACACCTAAGGCCAAAATTTCTGCAGAGTATATAGGGCAGGTCGTATAGTATATACAGGTGGTCCCCTACTTTCAAACATCCGACATACAAATGACTCCTACTTACAAATGGAGGGAGACAACAGGAAGTGAGAGGAAATCTACCCCTAGGAAGGGAAATTCTCTCCTGTAAGAGTTAATATGGGAAAAAGGTGTCTTCACTGATGCTTTATCACCAGTCCTTGTTTCCCTAAAAAAAAAAAATTCAAAAATCCAATTGTCATTGGGACAGAAAGTCCGGTGAAATCTTCTGAATAGGTGCACAGACAGCAAAACAAATGTTACAGGGGTGATGACCCTTCCCTACGTTTTCCAAAAAGCTTAAAAATAAATTTTTTTGGCTGGAGCTACACTTACAAAATGTACCTGTTCCAAATTACAAACAGATTCTACATAAGAACAAACCTACAGTCCCTGTCTTGTTTGTAACCCGGGGACCGCCTGTATACTGCTGTTCAGAGTATATAGGGCCTGGGGGCCCACGCCTTTTCTTTTTTTAATATGGGTGCGGGGTTCCCCTTAATATCCATACAAGACCCAAAGGGCCTGGTAATGGGCTGGGCGGTAATGGGGGGGTGTTGGACCCATGCCATTTTTCTCAATAATTTTGATCCATATTGCCGGGACCCGACATTACATTACAGCCGCAAGCAGTTTTAAATTACTTTTATTCCTTTAGAAATGTCATGTTGCTCTCGGACTGTTCTAAACACGGGAAACATGCGCCACTTTACAGGCATACTATACACACACCCCAGGTATGATATTTAAAGGAATATTTCACTTTTATTGTTTCACTTTAAGTATTATTAAAATCACTGCTCCCGAAAAAACGGCCATTTTTTTAAAACTTTTTTTTGCATTGATACATGTCCCCTGGGGCAGGACCCGGGTCCCCAAACCTTTTTAGGACAATAACTTGCATATAAGCCTTTAAAATTAGCACGTTTGATTTCTCACGTTCGAGTCCCATAGACTTTAACGGTGTTCGAATGTTCGTGCAAACTTTCGGTCCTCTCGCATGTTCTGGGTGCGAAATGAACCGGGGGTGGGGGGGGGGGTATTCGGCTCATCCCTAATTATCTGTCCTGATCCTTAAACTATATAGATTATATTGTACATGACATACTCCTGCCCCCTGCACTATATACTCTATGTTGTACATAATAAGTTGTACATTACATAGTCCTGACTTCTTTTGCACCCATTTTCTACCAGTACCAGGACATTTTATATCTGATGATTTGATTGGAGCACAGACTTTCACATGGTGATAATAATGTCATAACATTCTCAGACTTTGGAACCTTAAAAAGAAAGTGATAATGAGGGGGAGGAGTCAATAACCCAATGATGGTGGTCTTCAGGGTCAGTCCAGTCTTTATCTTGGTTGTTCTCCCCCCATCCTCACTCTCTGACCTCTGGTGGGGCTCAGCCCCGCTGTTATTCATGGACTAAATAAGGAAGTGCAGGACTTCTTGTGTTGGGAAGATGGCAATGAGTGATAGAGCTGGGTGGGTGGGGACACTCGTCCTATAATCCCCTCATTACTGTTACTCCTATAAAAGACAGTTCTTGTTTCCTCACTCTCTGACTAAGGTCCATGAATAAAGAATTGCCTTCCTCTGGATCAACTGTGGGTATAGAATGGGGTATATGGGATTGTATGATATTATTTATTATTATTATTATTATTATTATTATTATTATTATTTTTTTATTTGTGGTTGAACTGGATGGACTTGTGTCTTTTTTCAACCTGACTAACTATGTAACTGGTAGGAGATCAGAGGACCCATTTTTTTTAAAATCAAATAGAACTTTATTGAAAGAACAATAAATGAGAAGCAGTACAGTAGACAAGATCTTGTACATATGAGACATAAACCTTCGACTTTTTTTTTTTTTTTTTGTGGTATGCAGCACTAAATCGCATAAACTCAGTACATCTGCATACGACTCCGATGACGCAATAAACCATCAAACATTAGACTTCTGTGAAGAATGGAGACCCCCCCCGGGTGGAATACTCATTCCAGTGACTATCATACCCCCCTCTACAATAGTAGACGCTCCATAATTAGATCAACCGGAGCTAGACCAGGAACGTCCAGCCAAGGCGCCCAGATTTTGTTGAATTTTTTCACACTACCCCTGTGCTGATAAATGGATTTTTCCAGCCTGATGGTATCGCCCATTTGATTCAGCCACTCCATCATTGTTGGGGGGGGGGGGGGGGGGTTTGTTGATTTCCAGTGCCTCAAAATTGGTCTTCTATCCAGGCTAGCACTAGTCTAGATGCTTCCTCCTCAGGGACATCATCTATAATTCCCAACAATCATAGTTTAGGATGTCCAGTGAGGTGGACCTAAAATATTCGGTTAATAGTTTCCAACACATCTGTCCAATAAATATGCAATTTTTGGCACCTCCATAACGTATGGATCAGGTCACTGTGGTCCCTCATGCATCTTGTACAGGAAGGATGGTCACGCACGCCCATTCTCACCAGTCTAGCTGGTGCAAATATAACTGGGACAGCCTTTGGGCCACATTTAGGGAGCACTGGGGAACTGCAGCCAGAGCCTCCTCCCATTGGTCCTATTAAAAAGCCACAATATCCCTTTCCCACTTGGATATGACCCCCTGCGGTGCTGTCTGCGAGAAATTTGTTGAGCAGCATAGAGTAGTTGCATGAGATAAAACCTTTGTATGAGGTTACTTCCCTCATATAATTGAAAACGTGTGTGGAGCACTGGCAGGGCACAGAACCCTGGCTGTGTGTTGGAGTTGGGAGGCCAGGTAGTACAACCATGGGTTTGGAA